>WNGS01042707.1:38550674-38606274 GCA_020271785.1 Procambarus virginalis
GAATACTAAAAGTTGAGAATAGACTAATTTAAAATACATTTTGAGTTTTGTCTCGTGAGTGCTAACAATGTCTGGTGTCTGCAGCTGTATTATATCATCTTAAACTCCAATATCGTTTCGATCTCACTCCATCTAATGTGTATACCATTTTTAGGAACATGTTCCCCTATTCTCCTTATTCTCACTACCTCTTCCTTTTCTTGCTAATTTTGTTGCTTGCCTTTCTTGTACCATTTCACATGAGCTTGCCTACCCCTTCACTTGTAGAAAAATGAATTTATTTCTTCTTCGTTCCTGCTCTCATTCAGTCATTTTGCCTCTACGAGGTTCAGTTTCAGCTTCTCTATCTTCCTTTGAAAGTTCACGCCTTAATGATCATAATTTCCTTTCCTCATCACTTTGTAATTTCCTAACATTCCTGAATACTTCTTCCATCTGTTCAGCTCTGTTTAGGGTGATTCTCAGGGCTGATCTTTCCTTTTTTGTACCTACCAATATCTCCTGTCGTCACAGATATTATCTTTGGTTGCAGGACCTTCCACTAGCCCAACAATTTTATCCACTACTTTCACTTCTTCTCAGGCTCTTTCTGAACTAGATGTTATCTTCTTTTCTTGCAACCAAAATTGATTAGAAACTTACTTTCATTGACAGTATTTTGCACCAGTTTTAGATTTGATGTCAGTGTCTTTCTGACTCCAGTCCAATTCTCTGTGTTTTTTTTTTTATTCCTGCAATTTCTGACTTCCTTTATCACTTTTTCTATTATATCCTTCGCCATGGCCACTTGTGCATGGGTAAGTTACATATCCTTCTTGCACTGAACTATTCCCCGTGTCACTTCCTCCATCTGTACTGACAAGAGGTAAGGTAATTATCAAAAGAAGGCACCAAACCGGGAAGGCTATGTAGCACCATCAAAGTGCGAAATAATCAGAGGGCGCTAAATATACTAAGAAAGCCAATACTGAGAACAAAACGCATAAGGCGAACGATATCAAAAAGTATCCGATTCACCTAGAATTCTATCGGGACAAGTGACCGCGAGGGACGGTTCGGAAAGCAAGACACACGCCGTGTACCTGACACAGAGCTCTGTTATCCTGTTGGATTTCCTTGTTACCCTACTATTATGTCACTTCATGTTTAGATTTACTTTAATTTCTTCAAAAGTTATTTTCAATCCTTTATTTTCCTCTTCCCGGGTTTTGCTTTTAGCTTCCCAGTGTTTTTGTCCTTACATAATTCTTCACTAAGGACCTTCAAAATCCGATACTTGCTACTCAGGGTGATCATTACTTTCTTTCAAATTCCTGATAATTTCCACATGATAATTTACAATAATGTTTATATGTTATCAACTTGTGGTACAAACTATTCATACAATGCTTTCCTCGCCGAATCCCCCAAAGTCCAGTTTTGTTTCCTTCTTCCTTCTTGTCAGTGGCCATCTTGAATTTCGTTGTTTGCAACAGCTTACTCTAGCAAATTTTCTTATCCAATTTTTTCACTCCCCATGCACATTTGCTTTATCTTGCCCATTTTTCAAATTCACACTGTACATTTAAGCCTTTGGAGCACCACTCATGGTTACCAACCATGTTCTACAATACTTAGGCACTGAAATATACTAGAGCTCCTCTGATGCAGATGTTGACTCCTGTGTTGGTGCAGGGTCGACTAAGTAGTTACCCAAGTGTAGTTTCAGGACGAGACCTATGCTTGTTGGTGTTCCGTCTTCCCAATACTCTTTGTCGTATAATGAATCTTTAAACTACTTACGGTTTTGGCCTCCACCACCACCTCACTTAACTTGTTCCAACCATGTACCGCTCTCTTTGCAAAAAGAAAACTTTTAATATTTTTTCGGCACCTTTGTTTCCTTGAGCTTGACTTGTGTCTCTCTTGTCCGTGAAGTGCTGTTTCAGGATATTCCTCTTTGTCAAGTTGGCAGATTCCTGTTAGTATTTTGTAAGTGGTGATCATATCAACTCTTTTCTTCTATCTTCTAGTTTTGCATGTTTAACACCTCCAGTCTTTCCTCGTATCTCTCTTGTTTTTCAGTTCCGGAAGCCAGTTTGCAGCAGGCCTTTGGACCTTCCCAGTTTCTTCTTAAGATTTCGCACCATACAACTGCTGCCATATCCAATTTTGGTCGCAATAAAATATGAACAGTTTCTTTAGTATTTAACCATAAATATAATTAAAAGCAAGTCTGAAGTTGGAAAGTGACGCATATGCTCCTCTCACAATGTTTTATGTAACCTACCTAAGTGTAGTTAAATTTGCCACGAGTCATTACACTCAGTGGTGTTCCATTTTGCTAGCGCATTTTTGTCATATAATGCATTCATCTTACTGCACAGGTTCTGGTTCTCCACTGGCTCTTCTCAACTTAACTTGTTCCAAGAGTCTACAACTCTATTTGCGAAAGTGAATTTCTTACATTACTTTGATAGCTTTGTTTAGTATTAGCTCTTAAATCTATTGACTTCTTTGTTCTTTAATTTCCAGGTCTCAAGAATTCTTCCTTATCAAATTTGTCGATTCCTGTTACTATTTTGATTATAGTGATTATTTTGCCTCTTTTGCTTTATCTTCTAGCTTTGGCATATTTAATGCCTCTGTATATATATATAGGTGTGTGGAGGGAGTGTCGGATGGATATAAGTATAATGAAGAAATGAAAGTGATGATGATGGTAATGCTGACCAACAATGACTGCAAAGGCTAACACATCCTGAAATATATTGAAATTTGAAGTCTTTAATTATTATAATAATGATTTACTGTATAAAATGTCTATAAATAGTTATTGCATTCTTGAGACGCACTAAATTTAAACATAAGTTAATACAGTGCATCATTAGATTGCCCTGCCTCTTTTATTCATTTCTTTTTAAGAAGACTACTTTAATTCCAAGAATACAACTACAACCTTATCTTGTTTAACATATCTACAGATTACAGCAGCACAACTTCATATCTTTATGAACTTTTAATTGCAGAAAAATAATAATTTCAAAGACCTGCATTAACAGATGCTCATCTTCATTTCATTCTAACATCTGAAATTCATATCTTAAGATCCTTAATTGTCTCTGTACTAAGTTAAGAAGCTAATGATATAAATAGACTGGATGAAAAACTTTTAATGTTCCTAGTGACTGTGACCAGTGTATATCACTGTATTACCGTTTTCCTCACCCTGCATATTGAAATGTCATATACCACTTTCCTAGATCTTGAGTCAACCTTTGATATTGCTAACCAACATGTCATTCTGAGCGAACTTGCTAAAATGAATGTTGGGGATGGCGCCTATGATGGATAAAAGGTTATCTATCCAACAGGAAATCATCTGCACTGTTCCAAGGGCATAGGAGTGTAACAAGAGATTTTGAACTTGGCACTCAACAGGAAGGTGTCCTCAGTCCTACTCTGTTCATTGTGTTAATGATGCTCTCCTAACCTCAGTAACTAGGAGGCCAAGTGAACACATCATTAGTTATGCGGATGATGTTGTTATCATATCTCCTTTATTTCTAATGTACTCCAAGGGTGTGAGATCTAGTTCCTTCAACCTATCCTCATAACTTGCTATGTTGTGTGAAAATATGCCAAGTGGGGTGCCACAAGGTCCGTTTTGGGGCCAACTCTTTTTGTCATATACTGCACATCAATGACATGGATGAGAATATTACAAACCACATCATCAAATTTGCAGATGACACTAAGATCTATGGTAAAGTGAGAAGTGAAGGCAATTTTGAAAGATCTACAAGAACTCCACAAATGGTCAGATGACTGGCAAAAGCTGTTTAATGTCAGTAAATGCAAGCCCTTGCATGTGGGGCACAACAATCCACGTCACAACTACCAAATTGACTTCACTACCTTACAACAGATATATGAAGAAAAAGACCTTGGAGTTAGAATCCATCATTCACTAAGAGTTGCACAACAAGTGGGAGCGGCAGTAAAAAAAAGCAAACCAAACCCTGGAAATAATCATGTGTACCTTCACCTTCAAAGAAAATAAAGTAGTTGTTCAATTGTATAAGTCTTTGGTGCACCCCACCTGGATTATTGAATTCAGGCATGGAGACCTCATCTCAAGAAAGACAGATGTTCTGGAGAAGGTGCAACACCAGGCAACAAAAATCATACCAGAGCTTGGTTATGAACAAATCCACAAAGGCCGTAATGAGGATTCAAACCTGCATCTGAGAGCACCCCAGATGCTGCCTTAATCGACTGAGCTACGACATGGATAAGAATTGCAACCAGAAATTCAACTGAATTTACTTGCATCCTGCAGCCTTCTCCGAGACACAAACCAGGATTTTACACAATTCCCCCATGCACTCGAGCTATGTCAATAGGCTGTTCTACCTCTTCGCCCTTACTTCATTACACACAGAAATCACAAGATCATGATGCATCAATGAACAAATCCACAAATTTTGTGGATTTGTTCATTGATACATCACACTATTGTGATTTCTGTGTGTAGAGCTTAGTTATCTCATGTACCAAGAATGGTTGAGGGCCATTGGGCTAGCAACACTGCAAACCAGGCATGACAAGGTGGATCTCATCGAAACCTTTAAAATTCTGAACAATTTGGAGGATGTCGATCCGGGCAATTTCTTCAAAAGGTCAGATGTAACACGAACGAGGAGCAACGGGGTTCAAGCTCAACAATGTAGGGCAGAAAACAGGAGATGCTTTTTCATCCATAGGGTTATAAACACGTAGAACCACCTACGTGCCGAAGCCGTAAATGCCACCACTCTGCTGGGTTTTAAAAATATAACAAAACACAATCAAATGTGCCCCATAGTAGGAAAGCAGCATGTAGAGGATTTGGGAATAATGATGTCTGACTACCTAACGTTTAGGGAGCATAACCAAGCAAATATTGCCAGAAAAATGATCGGATGGATTACGAGACCTTTCAAATCCAGGGATCCCATCACAATGGTTGTACTATACAAATCACTTGTACTGTCCCATCTTGAGTACTGCTCAGTACTCACTTTCCCCTTCAGAGCAGGAGAGATCGCTGAAATAGAGGGAATAGAGAGAACATATACGGCATACATAGACGCAATAAAGCACCTAAATTATTGGGATCATCTCAAAGCTCTCCAAATGTACTCACTAGAAAGGAGATGAGAGATATCAAATAATATACACGTGGAAGATACTGGAGGGCCAGGTACCAAATTTACACAGTAAAATAACAATGTACTAGAGTGAACGATATGGAAGAAAATGCAGAATAGAACCAGTGAAGTGCAGGGGTGTCATAGGCACAATCAGAGAACATTGTATAAACATCAGAGGTCCACGGTTGTTTAACATCCTCCCAGCGAACATAAGAAATATTGCTGGAACAACCGTGGACATCTTCAAGAGAAAACTAGATCATTTTCTCCAAGGAGTGCAGGACCAACCGGGCTGTTGTGGATATGTGGGCCTGTGGGCCACTCCAAGCAACAGCCTAGTGGACCAAACTCTCACAAGTCAAGCCTGTCCTCAGGCCAGGCTTGGGTAGTAGAAGAACTCCCAGAACCCCATCAAGCAGGTATCAGGCAGGTATAGCTGGAAATGATCATCAGGGCAAATGGGGGAACCTTTGACAAGCCACCCAACTAGTAGGTAATTTCAAGTGGAGTTTGCATAGTATATATTTAACTTTATGGACTGTGCTCTAGGGTTAAAATATTTAAATTCATAGCAAAAAATGCGATATCATGCATTGTATGTATTTATTAGTTTTATGTGTTTGAAATAAATTTGTTCAAAATGAGTCGTTATCAAATGATTAATTATTAAATTAGCAGATAGGTATAGGTGAATAAGTAGTGTACAGCATTGATAGAAGGAAAGAATGAAACAAATTTAGACATGTATAGAAAGAAAAACAAAATTAGAGGTAGAGTATACAGAGAGAGTAAGAAGAATATGTGCACACTTTGGTCCTCCAGTAACACTGAAGCATTTAGTGTGCCAATGCATCTGAAGTTTCCCAATAGAATTAATTCCTTGATTTCATCTAAATACCCTTATAATAATCCAACCAGCTCTGATATTCTACATATCATTGCTTACAGACATAGGAAGCCACATTTTCAGTGATGCTCTTAACAGTAGAACTTTGCCATACTTTCAATTGACTATGTTAATACTGACCCTTACATTCCACATGATGTGGCTGACAGGAAAACTCAATGAATGAAAGTAATATTAAAGGAGACGTGGTACAATAAAGACCATGTAGTTTTCTACCTTTTCTTTGTGTGCCATGTCATGTCTGGCAGGAGTGGGAGGGAGGGTTATCACAGGTCACGGCCAAATTTAACGTATGTGGCAAACCCTATTTACATTACACTAAAGGCTATATGACATTTAAACGCCACTACTACAGTCTTCATCCAGTCTTTAATATCATTTTTATTTAACTTACCACTCTGCCACCAAAATTATACATATTTTATTCAGTAATTCTTTCATCTTAAGTTTTAATTCCCCTCCCTTTTCTTGTCTGCTCATCTGATACTTCATCTTTTCTATATTGCTCTTGTATATCGAAGCCTAGATTGTTCATTTCTAGACTTTCACACAATGCCTAGCTTTTACTGGTGTAAAACTTACCTCACTATAAACACCTATTCTAAAATACTGTTGCACTACTCCCTACATCCAGCCTTAACTGCAATTTCCCCTAATAGTGCATAGTGTAATTAGAATTTTTCCTATCCCTGTCTATGAACCTTCCCCAACTAACCTACTGTTTCACTTAAATCTATCCTAAAATCATTATCATACAGTACTATCACTTCTGCATAATTTGTCATCAAATCCACTTAGCATATTCTACCTACTTGTATTTACAAAATATGAACCAACAACTTCTCCAAGGTGTACTTCTAAACCTTATAAAGCCTACCTTCCTCTGCAGGACATTGATTTTCCTGTCTTTAATATCCATGTGATCGCGGAGTTCGGTGAGCTCTGAATTGAGCTTGTTCCTCTCTTGAGTGGTCTGGAGCGCCTGCTGGGTCTTCTTCTCTATGGTCTTATTCTTCTCCTCAAGACGCTGCCGTAACTCCTCCACCTGGCGAAGGAGACCGGGGGAATGCTGCTGTAAACCAAAGCACACGGGGTCTCCCATATATCCTGTGTCTTGTAGGGATTATAGGCTTCCCTATCATCGCACGGCTTTATATCCCAAACCTCCACAGCACATGTCATACACATCCTCAACAACGTTCTCCTTTGAGATGTAACACATCCTTGTTTATCTTTGCTCTAGTGGAAAATGTGAGGATACATATGGCTTGAAGGTGCAAGATATAAAAAAAAATATTGACAGACAGTTGGTTGTTCACCAGATGGTTAAACCAGCTGGGCCACCACAATCGTCTGTCAATACAGCAGCAAGAATTCTGTACCCAAGCATGGCGAAGTGCTGTGTGGATAACATGAAAAGGGAAAGCTAGCTTGTAATTCATCATCTGCTAAAAGTGCATTGGCTTTGTAGCATAAATAAAACAATAAATTTTGGTTAGATATCTTGCTATGATTAATACTTCAGACACTTTGTTTACTGTCATGCTTGGTGCTTCGTTGTTACAAGGCTACTCCGTTCCTTTCACTGACATTTCTAAATGAGGAACTATGGGCATCTTTGAAATAAGAATGCTGGATCCATAATTTAATTGATTTATTTTGCTTTATTATAATTTTTGTTGTGTTTACTGACTTACAAAAAAGGAAAACAGAATATAAAAAATAGGTGATGAAATAGAGGAATTTACAGTCAACCAAAAACTTCATCAAAATTGTCCTAAGTATTTAAAATAAGCCAAGACATTAGTAGCATAGGTGATATTATTGGCACTGTGGGGATGGGTGGGTGCCATGAGTGGGTCATGTACAAAAATATTCATGTGTATGTACAGTTTGCTGAAGTGAAATGTTTTCAAATTAAGCAAGTAATCACTCCATAGTAGAGCGACAGTATCGCTTCATGCAGGTCGACTTTCAATCCCATACCATCCAAGTGTTTGGGGCACTATTCCTTCTCCCCCATCCCATCCCAAATCCTTATTCCTTCCAAGTGCTATATAATCATAATGGCATGGCACTTTCTCCTAATAGTTTCCTTCCTTTCCATCAACCACCCAAAAATTGAGTCTTGTTTGTAACAATAACTGACCTCCCACAATGATAAGTCACTATATCCACCAAAAGTTAATCCTATGCTCCTCATCCCACTTTCAAAGCAAGAACTTCCAAATGCCTCCCAACATCTCAAACCAATTCTATTTGCTGTCGACACGACCTTCATTTACTCCAGTCCTGACCCCCTTGCTCTAAATGTCACAGTGAATTCTGAGCTAAATAAAGTCCATCACTGGCTAACTGCCAACAAACTCACCCTCAATATTGACAAAACTTTCTATATTTTGTTTGGCAATAAATCCTCAAATCAAATAAATCTCAGGATTAACAATACCCAAATTTGTAAATTCCTTGGCGTTCTCATTGACCGCAAGCTGAATTTCCAGGGACACATTCTAAATATATAAAAAAAAATTCAAAAACTGTTGACATTCTTTCTAAGATCAGATATTATATACCTCGCCCTGCCCTGGTGACACACTATTACTCTCTCATCTATCCTTATCTCAACTATGTTATTTGTGCTTGGGGTTCTACTACCCAAAATCATTTACGTCCTCTAATTACTCAACACAAAGCTGCTATTAGGACAATATCTAACTCTGGCCCCAGACATCACTCGGTACCCTTACTCACATCTCTGAATATATTAGATATTAGGTCACTGCACATCCTCTCATGTGTATTTTATATATATAAAATGCTGAACTGTAATGTCAATCCTGACCTTAAAAGCTTCCTAGAAGGTTGTAACAGATCCCATGAGCACCACACCAGAAAAAATACCTATTTGATATTCCAAGAGTACGACTTAGTCAAACTAGAAATGCTTTACAAATCAAGGGACCCCGAATGTGGAATGACCTTCCCAATTATGTTAAAGACTGTACCTCTCCCAACCAGTTTAAGATAAAAACTAAGTACTACCTAATTAACTCAATGTAACCTACCTCACCCCTAAATGTCTACCCATGTCTACAATTTTAAACAATGCTGTTTGTTGACCAAATTGTATTTTTGCTTTTTTTCTGCCATGTTTCCCCCCCCCTTTTTTTTATTTTTTCTTATTTTTTTCTCAACACAATTTATACTTTAATCTCAATTAGTATCAAGTTTTAGTCTTAGTGTTTTTCTTGCCCGAAACGCTTTGCGTAATAGTGGCTTTAGGCATTGTATGTACTAGCTCTATCTATAAATCCATCAACTTTTGTATCTCACCTTGTATGTACATACTTTACCTGAATAAATATTTGTATTTGTATTTTGTTTGTTTGTAACTAATGTTGACCCAACAAAATTTGTTACATTTGTTACATCTATTATAATGCCAACAGGTTTGAGAATTATATTGCAAACATTACAGTATACAGTATGCCCTCCCAGAGCAAACATAGTATAGAGTAAAATGCAAAAGGATTAGAAAATTAATTTACTCAGATTACTTGTAAAAGTGCAGTACTGCTAAGGAAACAGGAATGTGTGAAGGTCCACTATAGTAAATAAAGCACTTGGAAAAGATGTACAGGAGAGTGAATTAAATGCAAGTGACTTGTTTGAAGGCAACAGCTTGGCAGGCCACCTACACTGGATTGGAACACACAATAGCCAGACAAGGAAATTTCTAGCACAAGGTTTGCATGAACTTTGCCAGTATGTGGTCACAATTAGCAAAACAATACAGTGACAGGTAACAGGTAACCTCAAGGTTGTGATATGACTAGATGCATTTTCAGGCGTTGATATATGTTCAAACATTGCACACTGTGTAATTTTTAATATCATTAAACATACTGTAATTACCTACTGTGATAGTTGCATCATGCTCAGATGTGTTCTGGTGCACTGACATGCATTAAGGCACATGGAGGTAACATGTCTTAATGGTTGTTGTCATCTACTATGATGAATTGAAATATGACGTGTTGACTGCTACGATGAAGTAAAACTTGTTGTTACCATATCAGTTTGCATTACACTGTACTGACAGTGACAAGGAATAATGCTTTAATACATTAAGTCCTCCTTGCATGAACTTGGAGATGTTAAGGAGTGGGTGTTGGGATGCCACCAAAACCAAATTGGTGGAACTCAAATTGGTGGAACATAATTTCAACTTTAATTGGTCCCAAGCAGGACAAGATGTGGGTAGATAGGGAGTGAGCTAGGGAACAGTGATCACAAAGAAATCAGATTTAGCATAGAATGGAATAGAACTGTAGGGGAAAATTCTGTTAAAGTGCCAGATTTTCGAAAAGCTGATTTCAATAGCCTAAGAAATTTTTTGGGTCAAATAGATTGGAAAGTCTTGGGCATGGGGGTTGGGCCGGTCTTGGAGCGAGACATGAACCCAGCGATAGGTGACGTAAAAGGGGATTTTGATGTGGATTTAAAATATAACTTATTTAAAAATATTCTAAGCAAAGCACAGGAATGTAGTATACCATACAAATTGAATAGATTGAATACTAATGATCCAAAGTGGATAACAAAGGATCTGAAGAACCTTATATGTAAAAAGAGAGCATAGTACAAAAGGATTAAGAATGAGGAAGTCAGTTTAGAACAGGAATTCGTACAACTTGTTAAAAATGTTAAAAAAAAGAGATAAGAAAAGCAACAAGACACTATGAAGTTTGCATAGCAGGGCAAGCAAAGACAAATCCTAAAGGTTTTTTTTAGTTATATCAAACAAAGACTAGGGAAGGAGAGGTCCATTAAAAACCGAGACAGATCAAATAACGGATAATGACAAGGAGATGAGCAGTACTGTATTTTTAATAAATATTTTATATCTGTATTTACTAAAGAGGAACTTAACAATATGCCTTCAGCCGAACAAGTCTATGTGGGTGGGGACGAGGACAGGTTGACTAGTTTAGCAGTTACCAGGATGTAATTAAACAAATAGTAAAACTAAAACCAAACAAATCCCCAGGGCCGGATAAAGTGTTTGCCAATTTTTAAGAAAGGAGATAGATCACTTGCGTCAAACTATCAGCCAATTAGCTTAACGTCTATTGTGGGAAAGTTACTTC
This sequence comes from Procambarus virginalis, assembly GCA_020271785.1. NCBI lineage: Eukaryota > Metazoa > Arthropoda > Malacostraca > Decapoda > Cambaridae > Procambarus > Procambarus virginalis. The sequence goes on from WNGS01042707.1 coordinate 38,561,906, forward strand.
AATCAATAATTGCAAATACAATTCGTCTTCATCTTGAAAACCATAAATTAATAAATGAGTCGCAACATGGTTTAACAAATGGCCGTTCATGTTTAACAAATTTGCTATCGTTTTATTCCAGCATAGTTGAGGCAGTTGATAGTGGTAAGGATTGTGATGTTGTGTACCTTGACTTTAGCAAAGCTTTTGATACAGTGCTACATGAAAGACTGATTAAAAAGATAGAGGCTCATGGTATTGGGGGTGCTATATTAAATTGGATTAGGGCATGGCTATTCCAAAGGAAACAAAGAGTTAGTATAAATGGGGTTAAGTCAGAGTGGGAAAATGTTGTTAGTGGAGTGCCTCAAGGCTCTGTCCTGGGACCTCTGTTGTTTATAATATATATATAAATGATTTAGATTCAGGTTTGAGTAGCAACATTTGCAAATTTGCCAATGATACAAAAATCGGTAGGGAAACTAACACGGAAGAAGACTCGCTATAACTTCAAGTTGATCTAAATAGGGTTTTGAAATGGTCAAAAGATTGGCAGTTGCAGTTTAATGCTGGTAAATGTCAAGTTTTGAGGCTAGGTAATGATGATAGAGTTACAAGATACGAGTTGGATGGTGTTGAGATTGTGAAGTCGGATTGTGAAAGGGATCTAGGAGTTATGATTAGTAAGAATTTAAAACAAAAGGATCAATGCATGAATGTTCGTAATAAGGCAAATAGGACACGGGGATTTATTAATCGAAGCGTTAGTAACAAGACACCTGGTGTTGTTCTTCAGCTATATCTTGCTCTGGTTAGGCCCCATTTAGATTATGCAGTTCAGTTTTGGTCGCCGTACTATAGAATGGATGTAAATTCACTTGAACGTGTCCAGCATAGGATGACAAAGTAAATTACCCAAATTAGAAATTTTTCATATGAAGAATGATTAACAAAGCTTAAATTGCTTTCACTGGAAAGGCGAAGAGTTAGGGGTAACATGATAAGAGGTTTACAAGTGGATGAATGGACATAACAAAGGGGATATTAATAGGGTATTAAAAGTATCAACACAAGACAGAACACGAAACAATGGGTATAAATTGGATAAGTTTAGATTTAGGAAAGACTTGGGTAAATACTGGTTCGGTAACAGGGTTATTGATTTGGGGAACCAATTACCGCGAAACATAGTCGAGATGGGGTCCCCTCGATTGTTTCAAGAATGGGTTGGGCATGTATATGAGTGGGATTGGGTGGTTATAAATAGGAGCTGCCTCGTATGGGCCAATAGGCCTTCTGCAGTTACCTTTGCTCTTATGTTCTTATGATACAAGTTACCCAGGTAGACCTTAGCCATGCCACTATGTTGGCAAAGGGAAGCGGATAAGAAAAAGGTGGATAGGTAGAAGACGGATGGCACACACATGTACACCTACCTACCATTTGGACATTTGGACAGGTAGAATTGTATACCTCATTCTGGACACATTCATGTATCAACACGTCAAGCAGGCTATAAGAATAAGGGAAGGGGACGTTCCGTCAGTACTGGATCTAATATTCACCAGGAAAAGAGAAGAGATATTTGACATCCAGTATCTTCATCCTTTGGGAAAGAGTCCTGTTGGAAATTAACACTATCACTCTCTTTGGACACCCCTCGCATCCACTTTTTTTCTCTAGAGTCCTAGCCTTGGACCGCACTCGCGTCCAATACAAGAATATTTGCACAAAATTCATTTTTTATCCAATCGACTTTGGGATAGTTTCAAAATGAGCGCCATAAAATTTCTGTTCTCCTTTATAGGCTTATCAGCCTCGTGGGCCGTCGGCACACGTCGTTGACCTCATGTGTTGTTGATATCCTTTGTGACCGGACCACTCTCCCCTCGCATCCACAACTTGTGCGGTTTTGTGCATTTACAATATATCTCTTCCCGTGTGTTCTCCAACCTCTATATACATTCCACGATGGATCCTGGTCAAGGGCCAAGCAGTTCTACGCCAAAAAAAGGAAGGATTCATACAAAAAGAACAAGATAAGTATGTTGTATAAAAAGTACAGTCGAGTGAAGCTTACATCCTTAAAGATACCTGGGTTATGTGATGAGTTATCTGATATTGAGTCTGATGTTGAAGGTGATGAAGATGTGCGACTTCAATAGTGATAACTTAGATTCGGAAACAGGTAATTAAGATGCTTATACGAGTAAGAAAGTGAAGATAGTGAGGACAGTGAACCAATTGCCCCGCCGCCTCATACCCGAAAGCTTACAGGTCCTGGACGCACCACACAGCCAGATCCGGCTAGTGCCTGGTCCACTGACAACACTCCACCAACTGTTGATGATTTCACTGCAACACCAGGCCTAACCATTCCGACACCCATCACTGCACTGCAATTTATTCAACTATTTCTGACTCGAACGCTCATTGAATATGTTACCTATGAAACTAACCTGTATGCCACATAAATAATGCAGCATGCTACCGTGAGTGTAAGGAGGATGTGGGTGCCAGTCACCGTCAAGAAAATGGCCAGATATATAGGTCTGTGCATGTTGATGGGGGTTTCCAGGCTACCAACCATGAGAATGTACTGGCAGACAAGCAGGCTTTGGCACATCTATTCTTCAATACTTTTATGACGTCGAAATGGTTTCAGCATATTGCAAAGTTTTTTCACTCGTATAATAACAATTCCATTCCCCTAACCAGTAAAGACAGGTTGCTAAAAATTCAAGCAGTGATGGAATATCTTAAAACGAAAATTGCTAAAGTCTACGTTCCACAGAAACAATTGAGTCTGGATGAAGACACGATGGCATGGCGTGGCCGGTTATCTTTCAAGGTATATAATCCCAACAAGCAAAAATATGGAGTCAAACTGTACATGCTTGCGGAATCAACATCTGGCTACATATATGACTTTGAAATCTATTGTGGAATAGAGAAAAACAGTAATGGAGATAGTCACGGGCTTGATTGAGTCCCTAATGGACAAGGGTTATCATCTCTACATGGATAACTATTATAACTCAGTCAACCTCACAGAAAAGTTATGTAAACATCAGGTTTACACATGTGGCACCATTAGATTGCCACGTGGCACACCCAAGGAACTGCAAGTAAAGGCAAAGGGAAAAATGGCATTGGATACCACGATATTCTGCCGCAAAGATAACTTTTATAATACTCTGGAAAGACAAGCAAGTGGTATCCCTCATTACAAACTTGCACAATGCAGATACCAAGCAAGTTCAACGAAGGAAAAGAATTCACAAACATGACGAATCATCTTCAGTAGAACAGGTAACAGTGAACAAATCAACAGTCATTTGTGACTATAATCGCTATATGAAAAGTGTTGATCACGTTGATCAAATGATCAAATATTACCAGTTTACCCGAAAATGTCACACATGGACAAAGAAGATGACGTTCTATTTTCTTCAAATGACTCTGCACAATTCCTTTGTTTTGTATAAGAACTACACCAGTGATCGCAAGAAACTTACGTTGCTGCAGTTTCAAGAGGTGGCAACGTAGTCACTATTGAAGTGGGACGCTGAGGAGTGGCCTCTCACAACAGACACCATTCCACATGCTCCAGACATAAATGATGACGCCAGTAGTTCTGATGCTGCCAATCTGTCAATCCTGGGAACATCTGGTGTGAGGCGGCCTTTATTTCCTGGATGCAACCGGTGTTACAGAAAACTTAGACAAGTCGTACTCCTCCCAACAAAAACCCAAGAATTGTGGATTCACTGGAGCATCTCAACAGGAGCCTCACACATGCCATACTTACCCTGAAAAAATGTCTAAAGTGTCGTGTGTGTTACAAGTCAAGAATCAGAAAAGACACCAAGCACAAGTGCAAAACGTGTAGAGTTGCACTGTGTGCTTCACCCTGCTACACAAAATACCATCGGAAGAGGGGTACTTTGGGTGGAGAAGAAGCAACCACTCGCAACATATTCACTCCACCTAAGAAACATCTCTCGAGCAACTTCAGGCATGTTTTCCTGAAGCAGGTGGAGTGAATCACAGAATGCTCAAGTTGTTGTTCTACTGTAATCAAGCCATTGGTAAGTACAGAAAAAAAAATTTGAGTTTGTATAAATAAGATATTACAGTGTATTTTTATGGTGTTGGTATTCACATACGTATTCTTCAATATGGGCTAATATTCAAATTTCCATGTAGAGCGTTTTATTGCAAAAAATTTGATACCAAAATGAACGATGTAGAACAAAAAATAGCGTTATAAAACGATAATCTCCTTTATGTGCTTACCGGGTGTAAAGGGTGTGGGAATGGGTGGACTCTAGCTGGTAACGCACTGGCGACTTTCAACGTGGTTGCGGGTGGGGCACCCACATTTTTTTAACTTGATATGCATATGTCCGTGAAGAGAATTTTATTGCAAGCACAGTGATGCCCAAATGAATGTGGTAGAACATGTTTTGACTTGACAGTCATGAAAAGAACAGCACCATATCCACACTGTTTGGTGTGCACAGCTAATGAGACCCCCTAGGTTTTTATTTGGTACTGGTCTCACGCACGCTTTAGTGACATTTTATATCTATGTTCCTCTAGAACATTCTATTGCGAACACATTGATACCAAAATGAAACACGTATATAAAAAAATAAGGTCACAACACTGAAAAGAGTATGCACTTTTCAGTGTTGCCGCTCGATTGCCCGACACACCAGGCGCACAAGGGGAAAGTTATACGGCCACCTGCCAGGTGCGTGATAGTGTTAAATACTGTATGCTTTGCGATATAATCTAGAAAAGAATGGGGACATTGAAACAGCTGATAAGCTCGATTTCAAGAGAAGACACTATGGGGAACTTAGAAAATTCTTTAATGAGTTTAATTGGACAGACTTGTTGCTAGGCAAGGAAGTAAAGGAGATGTTGCCAAATTTTGCAAAATATACAATGAAGGAACACAAACATTCATATTAAAACAGAGATGCTGGACCAGAAAACAGGATTTGTTCAACAGAAATCGTGAGAGGGCCAGAGAGGGAAAAAGACAAGAAAATGGGCTCAATATAGTAAGAGGCCTAACCCACAAACATACCAGTCTACAAGCAAGCAAGAAACAATTATACAAGCAAGTGAAACAAGTGAAAAGAGAGGCAGAAAAGAACTTTGAGAAAGGTATAGCAGACAAATGTAAAACAGATCCAGGCCTTTTCTATAAATTTATTAAAAAAGCAAACTGTATGTAAAAGATAAATTCCAGAGATTGAGAACAGGGTACAGGACTACTGAGAATGAAAAAAATGTGTGAAATGCTAAATGAACAGTTCCAAAGTGAGTTTGTACAAAATGAGGATTTCAGAGAGCCGGACTCAATACCAATTCCAGAGCACGCCATAGAATACATAGAAATATCTCAAGACGAGGTGGAAAAATTACTCAAGGGGCTAGAAAGAAATAAAGCAGTTGGACCAGATGGAGTTTCACCTTGGGTGCTGCAAGAATGTGCAACTGAGCTGAGCATTCGCCTGACAGCTGGGTGGACAGCGCTTCGGATTCGTAGTCCTGAGGTTCCGGGTTCGATCCCCAGTGGAGGCGGAGATAAATGGGCAAAATGTTTCTTTCACCCTGATGCCCCTGTTACCTAGCAGTAAATAGGTACCTGGGAGTTAGACAGCTGCTAAAGGCTGCTTCCTGGGGGGATGGTAACAAAAAGGAGGCCTGGTCGAGGACCGGGCTGTGGGGACGCTAAGCCCCGAAATCATCTCAAGATAACCTCAAGATAAGAAGATTCCACTCCAATTAATATTCCAGACATCCTTGTGCACAGGAATCTTAGCAGATACAGTACGTATAGGGAAAAAGGAAAACATAGTACCAATCTATAAAATGGTAGTCAAGAGGAACTTCTAAATTATAGACCTGTATCACTAACAAGTGTAGTACTCAAAACACTAGAGACAATAGTTAAAGCCAAATGGGTTGAACACAGAGTGTGATGACATAATAACGGACAAACAGTACGGTTTTCGAAGAGGAAGATCCTGTGTACCAAGTGAACCATGTTCTGGAAACTGGAACATACTGGAGGGGTGAGAGCGAGACTTCTGACATAGGCGAATGAATAATTTTTCAACTGATAGACAGATGAGGGTGGTAATCAGAGACAATGTATCTGACTGGAGGAGTGTTACTAGTGGAGTACCACATGTTTGCAGATGATGTAAAGATACTGGCGAAGATAAAGGACACAAACGATTGTAATGCCCTTCAAATCGATCTAGATAAAATAAGTACTTGGAGCATCAAGTGGCAATGAAATTCAATGTGAATAAATGTCATGTTATGGAATGTGGAATTAGAGAAAAATGACCACACACAACTTACAAATTATGTGAAAAGGAATTACAGAACTCTAATAAAGAACGAGACTTACGGGTGGTTTTGGATAGTAAGCTGTTGTCAGAGAAACACATAAAGAACATTGTGAGAGGAGTGTATGCATCGCTTTCTAACTTCAGACTTGCTTTTAATTATATGGATGGTGAAATACTAAAACTGTTAATGACTTTTGTGAGACCAAAATTGGAATATGCAGCAGTTGTATGGTGCCCAAATCTAAAGAAGCACATAAGGAAACTGGAAAAGGTGCAATGGCATGCTACAAAATGGCTTCCAGAACTGAGAAACATAAATTACAAGGAGAGACTAGAGGCATTAAACATGCCAAAACTGGAAGATATAAAAAAAAAGAGGTGATATGATCACTACTTACAAAATACTAACAGGAATCGACCAAATTGACAAAGAGGAATTCCTGAAACCAGCAACTTCACGAACAAGAAGACACAGAGTTAAGCTAAGGAAACATAGGTGCCAATAAAATATTAGAAAGTATTCTTTTGCAAACAGAGTGGTAGACGGTTAGAACAAGTTAAGTGAGAAGGTGGTGGAGGCCAAAACCATCAGTAGTTTCAAAGCATTATACGACAAAGAGTACTGGGAGGACGGGACATAATGAGCATAGCTCTCATCCTGTAACTACACTTAGGTAATTACCTGTCTACTTACCTGTTGAAGATTCTGGGGGTCAATGTTTCCGCAGCTTGTTTCTGCAGCTTGGTTTCTGACCAGGCCTCCTGGATTCTGGTCTGTTCTACCAGGATCACGCACACATCCACACCATGGCCAGTATTGTCCAATATCTATCTTCACATATAAAGGGTCCCGGTAGTACAGTCAGGTTCATTTTCAACGCACAATCGAGAATTCCGGGTTCGAATCCTGGGTGCAACAGAAATAGCTGGGCACATTTCCTTTCACATAATGCCTCTGTTCACCTAGCAGTGAGTAGATACTCAAGAGTTAGTCAGCTTGTTGTGGAGCTGCATCCTGGGCAGGGTCAGTAATTTGGCCTGGGATGGGTGACCTCAGTAAAAAGCCAAACGTGTATGAATACACTCTGGCTTCTTGTTCCCCGACACAATGAATTAATGAATTAAAAGAACGTGTCATTGATAGTCCACTCCATGGAAATGGAAGAGAATTAAGACTGTTTGCAAGAATTTTAGACATGCCCTACATTTAAACCACATGGAAAACTAAGCTCAGTAATCCACAAGACAAGCCACACACAGGAGTCCAACTCTGCAGAGCAACAGACTGAAGCGACCCTCCACGATTCAGGATTCAGGAAATGAACTACTGAGGAGCAGTCAGAGTGAAATGATTGAGCCAAAGAGCATACTAAACTGTCACAAACTCTTACACTATGCTGTGCTTCAGATGAAGAGGACCTGCCCAACAATGACCAGGAACTGTTTACAGATGCTAATGCATTTGTAAACAGGTCTAGCACTAGGGAGGAAAGGCACCTTAGGACTGATACCTGAAAAATCCAAAGTGATAACTAATGAATCAAAAGTCCTTGAAGTGTTAACCCCTGCACTGTGCCACCTGACATTACTCGAGGTAGGCGTTGCACAAGCCGAGAAAACCCAATTTTAAGATATCGTAAGTAGTAAAACGTACGCGCGGTAGGTTGGGTATGAGATGGAGGCCTTAGGGTTCCAGTGAGCGACAGCCATTTTTTTGTTAAATTCCCAGAATGCCCTAGGGCTGCTGGCTGGCTCAGTTTTGAGTGAGCAACCATGGGTGGTGCACTTGCCTCTGGCTCCCAATCCCCTGTCGGACGCAGTGTTGAAAGATGAACAGTGAAATTCTGAAACTCTCGAGGGTGAAATTCAGACCTTATTGTTTGAAGAAGATTAAGATAGTGATGTTGATGAAGCTAGGCACAATAAAGACCTAACACAAGTGTCGGATACAAGTGATACAGCACAGATGAAGACAATACAGCGAGCGTAACCAGTAGAGGCTGAGCCCAGGCGTGCTGAGGCCTCCCAGATCCCTCGCACTGAAAATTATTATCACCATTCGTGTCATCTCCATTTTTTAATAAAGTGATACTATAGATGAATCGTTTTCTGGGTTCAGTGATGAAGATTCTGATACAAGTAGCATAGATGAACAATGTTAGCGACTTCCATGGTGGTGTTTATTGCCAGTGGTGGAGTTGCCAACACAAGGAGCACGGGTGAATTCACAAGGGAGGACTGTGATAATTTTGTAACACACAAACCACAATTTCATGATTCTGATGTTGGTGTTGCACTCACTTTCCCATATACAGGTTAAGATATGAGCGATACCAGAACAGATATGAGATATGAGACACCAGGACAAAATTTTGTCATTGATCATTTCCAAGATCTTTTCAACTACTTTACACATTGATCTCTTCCAAGATCTTTCACTCCTATCTTACACACTGATCTTTTCCTAGATCTTTTCAAGACTACCTAACACTTCACAAGCTTGGCTACATACCACCTACAGGAACTAAAGTCAAGTGTGTACGTGAGTGCTTTGTTTGCAAGCAAACAAAATGAAGAAACAGGAAGCAAAAATCTGTGTGTACCTGGTGCATCGAGTGCAAAGTCGTGCTGTGAACCATGGACGGCTTCTTTGATTATCACTCACTTCCAAAATACTGAGTGTGTAATACAGTGTATGACTGTATAAATAGTGTTTGAAAGTGTATATATTGATTATTGAATAGGTAATATTGCGACAAAACATTTTTTGTGGACATATCAGTGACACATATATCACAGTTCCTAGGAACATTATGAAAGTTCTACTGTGTACATATTGTAAAAAGACACACATGTGGATCAGATTTGATAAAAAAAAAGTAATTAGAATGCCTTGAAAATGAATTTAAAAAATTAATGAAGAGATATTTGTGGCAACTTGCAGGTCCTGAATCATCCGCACGACTGCCTCTGGGAGCTTCCTGCACAGGCGAACACATATCGGTGATGTCACATCGCATCTTCTCCAGGTTGCCACAGCCAAAGTAAGTTGTTTTTTATATATATTTTTTATGTGTACATGTTCCGGAAAGGGATTTTAACAATTAACAAAGACTTTTTTTTTGGGGGGAAACGCTTTATTTTCTGCGCACCACCATAATATTACAATAAAAGCCACGCGACCACAAAGGTTAATGGAATCAAATTCCAATGGTCTCTGTGGTGCTAAAAAAACCAGCAATACATGTAATGAAACGACAATTTCTGGGTAAGTCCCAGTAGCTCTCTGAAGCTACTACACTGATACAGTGCCATACTACTAGGTGCCATCAGTTGTGAAGTTCTTATTGACCTACCAGGGACCACGAGCCAGAATATGGCCCCCTTAGAGAGGCATGGGGAGCAGTGGCACTATGAGAACCTTTTTTGTAAAGTTATTCATGTCTCCCACCACCAAAGAAAGGCACACAGAAGGTCAGTGGAACAAAACAGACTATAGCTCGCCTTGAACATTATTGGTGTAAGACCTGAACTCTGTGGTACTCTGCTGGTAACACTCATCCAGTCAGATACATTGTCTCTGATTACTGCTCTCATCTTTCTGTTAGTTAGAAAAATTTTCATTCATGTTGGCAGTCTCCCTCATGTTCAGTCATGTTCCAGTTTCCAAAACAACCTCTTGTAGGTTCAGATATACACACTCAACCCAACCATCTTTTTCCTGTAGAATATCTGTTGCTCTATCACAAAAATTAAGTAACTTTGTTACACAGGATCATCTTGTTCAAAATATACTGTCTATTATTATATCATTACTCTCTAGGTGTTCAACCCATTTGGCTTTAACTATTGTTTCTAGTAACACCTCGTCCTCGAGGTGTTACTAGATTCTATCTAGAATCCTCATCACAGCCCTTGTGGATTTGTTTGTTGTTTCTAGTGTCTTGACTACCACGCTTGTTAATGATAGGGGGCTATAATTTAGAGGTTCCTCTCGACTACAATTTTTATTAATTGGAACTATGCCTTTATCCATATATCTGCCAAGATTTATGTGCACAAGGATGTCTGGAATATTGATTGGAGTGGAATGCTCATGTCAGTTGCACATTTTCACAGCACCCAAGGTGAAACTCCATTAGGTCCAACTGCTTAATTTCTTCCTAGCCCCTTGAGTATTTTTTTAACTTTGTCTTGAGATACAGTATCTCAATGTATTCAATGGCGTGCTCTGAATTGGTATTTGGTCCAGCTCTCTGAAATCCTCATTTTGTACAAGCACAGTATGGAACTATTCATTTAGCATTTCACACATTTCTTTTTCATTCTTAGTAAACCTCCCATTCTGAATCTCTGAATTTTATCTTTTACATTGAACTTGCATTTAATGAATTTATAGAAAAGGCTTGGATGTGTTTTACATTTGTCCACTATACCTTTCTCAAAGTTTCTTTCTCTCCTCACTCCTGTGTAATTGTTTCTTGCTTGCTTGTAGTGCTGGTATGTTTGTGGGATAGGCCTCTTCCAATATTGAACCCATTTCTTGTCTTTTCCTCTCTGGCCTTCTCAAATTTCTGTTGAACCAGTCCAGTTTTCTGGTCCTGCATCTCTGTTTTGGTAATTACCTAAGTGTAATTACCTAAGTGTAGTTACAGGATGAGAGCTACGCTCGTGGTGTCCCGTCTTCCCAGCACTCTTTGTCATATAACGCTTTGAAACTACTGACGGTCTTGGCCTCCACCACCTTCTCACTTAACTTGTTCCAACCGTCTACCACTCTGTTTACAAACTGAATTTTCGTATATTTCTCCGGCAGCTTTGTTTCGTTAGTTTAAATCTATGACCTCTTGTTCTTGAAGTTCCAGGTCTCAGGAATTCTTCCCTATCAATTTTATCGATTCCTGTTACTATTTTGAATGTAGTGATCATATCACCTCTTTTTCTTCTATCTTCTAGTTTTTGCATGTTTAATGCCTTTAATCTCTCCTCATAGCTCTTGTCCTTCAGTTCTGGGAGCCACTTAGTGGCATGTCGTTGTACCTTTTCCAGTTTGTTGATGTGCTTCTTAAGATATGGGCACCATACAACCGCTGCATATTCCAGCTTTGGTCTAATAAAAGTCGTGAACAATTTCTTTAGTATTTCTCCATCCATGTATTTAAAAGCAATTCTGAAGTTAGAAAGTGTAGCATAGGCTCCTCGCACAATGTTCTTAATGTGGTCCTCAGGTGACAGTTTTCTATCTAAAACCACCCCTAGATCCTTTTCTTTATCAGAATTCTTTAAAGATTTCTCACATAATTTATAGGTTGTGTGGGGTCTATGTTCTCCAATTCCACATTCCATAACATGGCATTTATTCACATTAAATTCCATTTGCCAAGTGTTGCTCCAAATACTTATTTTGTCCAGGTCTTCTTGAAGGGCATGACAATCATCTAGGTTTCTTATCTTCCCTATTATCTTAGCATCATCAGCAAACATGTTCATGTAATTCTGTATTCCCACTGGTAGATCGTTATGTAGACAATGAACTTACCGGTGCAAGAACGGAACCCTGAGGTACTCCACTCGTGACATTCCTCCAATCCGATACCTTGCCTCTGATCGTGGCCCTCATTTTTCTGTCAGTTAGGAAATTTTTCATCCATGTTAGTAGCTTACCTGTCACTCCTCCAATATGTTCCAGTTTCCAGAACAACCTCTTATGGGGAACTCTGTCGAAAGCCTTTTTTAGGTCCAGATAGATGCAGTCAACCCAACCATCTCTTTCTTGTAAAATCTCTGTGGCTCGATCATAAAACTGAGCAAGTTCGTTACACAGGATCTTCCAGATCGAAAACCATACTGTCTTCTGATATTATATCGTTTTCCTCCAGGTGTGCTACCCATTTAGTTTTAATTATTTTTTCCAATATTTGACTATTACACTTGTCAATGATACAGGTCTATAATTAAGGGGTCTTCCTTTTTCCACTTTGTAGATTGGAACTATGTAGCCTTTTTCCACACATCAGCTACAGCTCCTGTACACAGGGATGCCTGAAAATCAGTTGAAGTGGAATGCTGAGCTCAGGTGCACATTCTCTCAGAACCCATGGTGAAACTCCATCCGGACCAACTGCTTTGTTTCTTACCTAGCTCCTTTAGCAATTTTTCCNCCCTTTGGTTGTCTTCCGGCCTCTGGTGGCAGCGGCGGATGGTTCTCCCCTTTGGGGGTTCAGGCTGGCGGGTGGGCTTCTTCCCCTGCGCTTCATCATGTTATCTTAGTAGGTGCGTTGGACGTGGTCGATCCGCCCCATCCTGCTGGGGTCCCGTCTGCTCTATGCAGACATGGGCCTAGCGAATCTGTGGTTCTTCTGGACTTCTTCAGTCTGCACCTGGATTTCTATGCCCTCATCAGAGGACTGTGTCTTCGGTCCGGCTTCTGTTGGTGCCGGGTGCCTGGATGTTGGCTTGCCACTTTGTTGCCTTCCCTAGTTAGTAAATGGCACTTCGTGTATTTACGCATCTTTACTGGATCTTGTGCCCTGTCTGAGTCTGCTTGGAATTCAGTGTCTGGCCTACCTCGACGACTGGCTGGTGTGGGCTCCCAGTTGGTTCGCTTGTCTGCTCGCCAGGTGTGTAGTTCTTTCCAGATCGCCGGGTTTGGTTTCCTGGTGATCTGGAGGTCGTTCCATCTGTTTCGTGCCGGGTTCGGACCTGGCTGGGTCTTGTTTAGGGTTCTTGGGCTGCTCCTTGTCCTTCCCTCCAGAAGTGTTGCTACGGCTGTGATCCTGACTTCGGCTGTTCATGAGGGTTCCCCGGTTTTGCTTGTTTTGCTCAAGCAGTTGTGCGGAGTCTGAACTTTGATGTGCTGGTCTGCCCGCAGCGTCGGGTTCGCCTTCGGCGTCTGTTTGGTTCCTTCGGAGACTCCCATTCCGCCTCTCTTGCAATCGTGGGTTCGTTCCTCTGGGGATTGTTTTGTTGGTGCTGCGTCACCAGCTTCCTCTTTGGGGTTTTCGGGGTTCTGTGCCTTGGCACCTCCCCCTCACCTTCACTCGATGTGTGTCACGGACGGGTCATCTCTCGGCTGGGGCTTTGTGACCAGTGCTCACCAGGTCAGCCAGGGATGGTAGGGTCTGTCCATCCATCGGGCTCACAGCACGGTTCGGGAGTTTGTGGCTGTCTAGTTTGCGCTTCGGAGGGTTCAGGTACTCGGTGCTCTACCATTCAGCTCCATTCGGACTGTTCTTTGGCGGTTCTTTGTCGGAACCACAGGGTTTCTCTTAGGTGTTTGACTTTGGGGTTGGTCCCTTCGAGTGGCTCGTTTGCTGGATTCTCGAGGTTTGGCTACCTGTTAGGTTCATGTCCGGGGTGTGTCCTATGTCCTAGCGGACAGCCTGTCTCGGTTCATTCCTCTGTTCGCGGATTGGCCAGTCATCGCCAACTCGTTTCGTTGGCTCTGCCGGACGTATGGACTCCTGGCCATGGACGTCTTCGAGTCGGCATGGGCTAGGCGTCGGCTATTCTATGTGGGGCCCTTACCCGCTTGCGAGGCGTTCACGGTGGATGCATTTCAGCAGGACTGGTCGAGGTGGGGGTACCTGTTCCTCTTCTCCCAGTCCAGCTGTTGCTTTGGGTTCTGGCTCGGCTGGGCCCATTCCCAAGAGAGTAGTCCTCATGGTCCCTTGGTGGCCGGCCCAGCTTTATTTTCAGACGATGCTTGATAGGTGTCCGAACCCAGGGCGTTTTCCCGTGGCTCCGCCTCTTTCGGCAGGTCGGACCAGTCCTGTACGTGACTGGTCCGGCCTTCTCCTCGGCTCTTCGCTTCTGTTATTTTGACGCAGGTATCACCATCTCTGTGGTAATCAGGTGGCTTTGTTGATGGCTTTGCTTCATCTCGGTGATAGTATGATGTTCCTGGTGTTTCTATGCACCTTTTTCCTGCTCTTCATAGGTCATCTTCTCTTTCGCATCGGGTTGTCTTGTCCTTTCTTGGGTTTTCAGGACTACAGTTATTTGATGTTTATTACTGTCGCCTCATTTTGTGCGGCGCTGGCAGACCCGCTCCAGCTTGCGTTCGAGGTGGACGTCACATCTGCCCCGTTCCATACGCTTTCTCGTGTTTTCTTTCACATCCGGCCTGCTCATGCGTCGCCTGAGCCGTCCTGGTCCTTGATCAGGGGTGCGTTCTTATCTTCTTCTCAGTTTGTGGTAGCCCCTTTGGTTCAGGTTTCTGCTCTTTGGTACTGGTAGTAGGTATGTACCTTTCCAGCCTTTCTTCGTCCTTCTGGCAACAGTCGAGATGGCTGCTTGGGTCCTTGGGTTGTTGATGCTTGATTGGTTCAGCCGTGGGTGCGTCCTGTGTTGTCCGGTTGCGCTTTTTTGCCGTTACCTGCGTAACATGTCTGGGGATGCGCTTTGGGTTGATTCGGTTCCCCTCGTTCCTTGTTTCAGGGCTCGGGTCTCCCAGGTCATTCGCAGAATTTTTAGGTCTTCCAGCCTGCGGTCTATCCTTGCACCGTGCTGCTCAGACGTTTGCAGCTTTCGCTGTTGTGTTGGTGACATCTAGAGCTCATTTCAGGCGCGAGGATTTGAGGGTCATAAAGGTTCCTGGCCACCCATTCTTTATGCACGCGTCTGCTCCTGTGCGTTCTTGTTGCCTTGGGTCACAAGGTTGCAGCCTGTTGTCTTGGCTTCACGTTGCTGAGTTTGTGGCGGCCGCCTCTCGGGTCAGCCCTTTCTTTTCCTTCTCTTTGGGTATGAAGCTCCAGGAAGCCATAGGGGCTCCCCACAGAAAACCAGCATTGAATGTAATGAAACGCCATTTTCTGGGTGAGCCCCGGAGGCTCCCTGGCAACCCTCCCTTCCACCGGTAGGCATTTTTTTCGCGTTGGTTGAAGCTGAGCTTCTGAACTGATACTAGGTAGCCGGCGCGGTAAGGTCCGGGGCTCCCCCTCCCTCTTTCGGGGTGGGGAGGGCTGCGCTAACAATCGGCGCGGCAGTAAACTGTGATGTTTGCTTGTTTGCTTGTTTCCTTGGGATTGTAGGGAGTTTCTACCTCTGTTCGGTTTTTTGTTTTAGATTTTTACCATGTGGGGTTTGTTTTGTTATGCCTACCTTTCTGGGTGCCTAACCCCGGTCGATGGCAGATAAGGAAAACCCCAACCACAAGGGGGTTTTCCAGGGCCATTGCTCCCTGAAACCTCTCTGAAGGGGCCAGGTTCTGACACTGGTCCCTGGTAGGTCTGAACTCCTTAGCTAATGTCCTGGTCTAATATAACATACATTAGCCCGATAAGCTCCAGGGAGCCTCCGGGGCTTACCCAGAAAATGGCGTTTCATTACATTCAACGCTGGCTTTATGCCTCAATTGGCATATACCTCCTCATTACTTTTAAACCTATTTTTTAACATTGCTTCAGCATATATGAATAAGTTTGCTTTAACATGATGTTCAACTATTAATTACAATAAATACAATTCACCAAGTTCAATATTGATATAAATTTAAGTACTGACTTACAATTTTTATGTTTTAAGTAAGGCTATTTGATTATAGCTACTTACATATAAAATATTTACCAGTGATTAGAGCATAGGTATACAGTTTTCATAACTGACAGTTCTAAATTAGAACAAAATTTAATTAACGAATAATTCGCTTGACTACTATCTGTATTTTTAATAATTTTCTCAACTGCTACAGTTACTATAGGTGGTTGTACAGTACTTAATTGCTCATGAGGTGCCAATAATTATGGTAAGAAAATATTGATAACTCTCATCTTGGATAGTATTGTTTAATAAAACTACAGTAATTTTTCTGAAACTACTAAGAAAAGTTTTATCTCAAATATATTGGAAATATAATTATCCAATATAATAAATATTTAATGAAACATTATTACAAAAAT
The DNA here is from genome assembly GCA_020271785.1 of Procambarus virginalis. NCBI lineage: Eukaryota > Metazoa > Arthropoda > Malacostraca > Decapoda > Cambaridae > Procambarus > Procambarus virginalis. The sequence continues at coordinate 38,578,164 of WNGS01042707.1, forward strand.
CAAACATACAGACAGATATGTGATTAGATATTGTACTCACATAATTCAAAACTTTACTAATGTCACTCTGGATAATCCAAAATACGAAAAACCGGTGTTGAATGTAATGAAATGCAATTTTCTGGGCGAGTCCTGGAGGCTCCCTGGAGCTATCGGACTCATATTAGCTGTATTAGTCTGGGGCTTCAGTCAATGGAGTTCTGCTTACCAGGGACCACGAGCCAGAGCCTGGCCACCTCAGAGAGGCGCAGGGAGATATGGCCTAAGGAAATCCCACTGTTTTTGGGAGTATACAATGTCTGCCACTGACCAGAGTTAGGCACCCAGAAAGATAGGCATCCCAAAACAAACCCCACCTGGTAGGAAAGTGCAAACCCAAAACTGAACAGAGTACCAGAACTTCTCCAAAGAAACAAGGAAAAATATATCATCAACCCACTGCACCACTTATCCGCGCAGCTTCCCCCACTCCCCTACCTCATACTCACTCAGTTCAGAAACTGAGCTAACGAAAACGACACCGCATACCGGACGGGGGGAGGGAGGGAGGGAGGGTGCTAGGAAGCCTCTGTGGATCACCCAGAAAATGGCATTTCATTACACTCAACGCTTGTTTTATGTGGGGAGCTCAATCAGCTCCCTGAAGCTACATGCCCAAAGATAAGTAAAAGAGGACTTACGCAGGAGGCGGCAGCATCGAGTGCCTCAACAGCTGCAAGATGAGACAAGTGGCTGCAGCAGGCGGCCCAAGGCCACACAAGAACGACCAAATAATAACATTCACCAAATAATGGCGGCTAGAACACTGTTCGACCTACAAAACCCCTGTGCCCGAATGTCGGCACAGGACATGTTCTCATAAACAGCGGCCAAAGCAGCATACTTATGAACATCATGGGAACGAGGGTAGATCTCAGGTTGGCTAGACCTAATGATTCTGCGGACAACCTGAGAGACCCGAGCTCTGGAACAGGGAATGAGGGAAAATCTGATCAACCCAAAGTGTGTCCCTGGCCACAGAAGTCAAGGTGCGCAGGTAACAGCGAAAATCCGCAACCGAACACAACAATATGATGCATCCCCAGCTGAATCAACAAAGCATCAATAACCCAAGAACCCCTCCAGAAGCCTGCCGTCTCATTTTTTCTCTCGCCAGAAAAGAAGGAGACAGCTGCAACCGAACAAACCATCCACTAGGACCGAACGAACAGAAACCCCTGCGCTGGAGGAGAGCATGAAGCTCACTGACCCGACCCCCAGAGGCTAATGCCAACAGAAACAAAGCCTTCTGAAAGCAGTCTTGGACCAAAGGGGCCACCACAAAATAAGGAGAAGAGATAAAAAGAGAGCACCCGGTTCAAGGACCAGGATAACTCGAACGGCGCATGAGCATGCTGGAGGTGAAATAAAGCACGAAAAAAGCTTATGGAATGGGGCAGAAGTGAGTGTATATCATCCTTACCTAACCTCAAAACCTTACATTGGTAAGCATTAAATTGCATCTACAAATCTTTTGACCATTTCAAAACTCTATTTAGAACGTCTTGAAGTGATAGCGAGTCTTTTTCCGTATTTATTTCCCTCCCGATTTTTGTATCGGCGGCAAATTTGCAAATATTGCTGCTCAAATCTGAATTTAAATCATTTATAAATATTATGAATAACAGAGATCCCAGGACAGAGCCTTGAGGCATTTTCCCACTTTGCTTGATACCTGCTTGATAGGGTTCTGGGAGTTTTTCTATCTCCCCATGCCTGGCCCAAAGCCAGACTCTGACTTAACCCCATTTATACCAACTCTTTATTTCCCTTGGTATAGCTGTGCCCAAATTCAACTTAATATAGTATTCCCAATACCATGAGCCTCTAACTTTTTAATCAGTTCTTTATGTGGCACTGTGTCAAAAGCTTTGCTAAAGTCAAGGTACACAACATCACAAACCTTACCACTATCAACTGCCTTAACTATGCTGGAATAAAATTATAGCAAATTTGTTAAACATGAATGGTCATTTGTAAAACCATGTTGTGAATCCTTTATTCATTTAAAGACAAATGGTATTTCCAATTATTGATTCAAGTAACTTTCCCACAACAGACGTTAAGCTAATTGGCCGATAGTTTGATGCAAGTGATCTATCTCCTTTCTTGAAAATTGGAACCACATTAGCAACCTTCCACGACTCTGGTACTCTGCCTGACTCTAATGATTTAGTAAATATGGTAGACAATGGCTCGCAAAGCTCCTCTTTGCATTCCTTAAGCACCCTGGCAAACACTTTGTCTGGCCCTGGGGATTTATTTGGTTTGAGTTTCACTATTTGTTTAATAACATCCTCTTTGGTAACTGCTAAACTAGCCAACCTGTCCTCTTCCCCACCCACATAGACTTGTTTGGCTGAAGGCATAATGCTAAGTTCCTCTTCAGCAAATAGAGATAAAATATTTATTTAAAATACTACTCATCCCTTCATCATTATCAGTTATCTGACTTGTCTCAGTGTTTAATGGACCTATACTGACCCTAATAATTTATTTATTCGATATATTGACCTTAATTATTTATTTATCCGATATATTGACCCTAATTATATTTGTTCGATATACAGGGGTACCTTGGTTTAAGAGTTTAATCCATTCCTGGAGACAACTCGTAACCCGAAAACTCGTAAACCGAAGCTAATTTCCCCATAAGAAATAATGGGAAATGAATTAATCCGTTCCTGACTACCCAAAAACCTCACTTCAAACTAAATTTTATACCTAATTCATCAAAATCTACACTAGAAAAGTATGTTCAAGTTATTACTTACCCTTGCTGATGACTTCTGTTGGCATATGGAAGATGGTGAGGAGGGGGGGAGGAGGAGAGGTGTTACTGTTTGGAAGGGGAGACCCCTTCCATTATAATAGGCAGTGAGAACCTCTCAAGAGTGCATTCTCTGGAACGTTTTGCCTGCATACCACTAGGACGTGCTTGTGGCTTACTACTTGCTTGTCTTACTAAGAAACTATCTAAAGACATTTGTTTTTCCTTACATTTTAATACTTGTCTGTAGTAAGACATCACATTGTCATTTAAAAGGTCAATGCAACGGCCTGCTACAGCTTTATCTGGGCGAGTTTTTTCAACAAAACTTTGCAGTTCTTCCCTTACTTCACACATTTTCTTAATGAGGAAGGGACATCCTCTACTGCATCTACTCAACTATTTTCTTAGGTTGAACCTTACCACTGGCTTTCTTGGGACCCATTGCGAGATATATAATAACAACTTTTATGCTCAAATGGTCAAATATCAAACAAAACACTGTAAATCCTGGTGAAGAATTCAGGCGGGATAGTGACTGGGCGCAAGGCACTGGTAAACTGAGGGGCGATCGCTGTGCAACCACGCGCTAGGTCGGCCCGTACGCGTATCAACACGCTCGTACCCTGATGCAATGCTCGTATCCCGATGCAAATTTTCAGAGAAAATCCTGCTCGTAACCTGAAAAACTCATAACCAGGGACACTCGTAATCCGAGGTGCCACTAACTGAAAAATCCATTAGGATTTGTCTTTGCTTGCCCTGCTATGTGAACTTCATAGTTTCTTTTTGCCTACCTTATCCCTTTTTTAACATTTCTAACCAGTTGGACAAATTCTTGTTCTAAACTGACTTCCCCATTCTTAATCCTTTATTGTGCACCCCATACTCATCCTGTGAACGGTAGCATAAAAAGCTTTACAGAGGGCACAAAAGGTCTTTATTTTTTTTTTTTTTTGAGATATATACAAGAGTTGTTACGTTCTTGTACAGCCACTAGTACGCATAGCATTTCGGGCAGGTCCCTGGAATACAATCCCCTGCCGCGAAGAATCGTTTTTTCATCCAAGTACACATTTTACTGTTGCGTTAAACAGAGGCTACAGTTAAGGAATTGCGCCCAGTAAATCCTCCCCGGCCAGGATACGAACCCATGACATAGCGCTCGCTGAACGCCAGGCGAGTGTCTTACCACTACACCACGGAGACTTTATCAGACCTCATCTTAGATTATTACATAAACAATTTCATCTATCATTCACACCTTATAGTTACAATGTCTACTAGTTACAGAGAAAGTGCTATTTCAAGAGCTATATATTTACAGCAAGTCGCTATACATTAATGGTAGGTTTTAATGCTAATACATAATAGTTTGACCAATGGAGATATTACAGAGCATAGGGAAGCTTCTGTTTATTATTAGTCTTCACAATACACTACTTGTTTCTTAATCTCATATGTCGTTTATCTACTGGAAGTAAAATATGGATACAGTGCAAGGATTTCAGGTAATTTATCCATGGTAATAAGATAGGTTGCCATATCATACCGAGTGAGCTTAGATTTATCTCTAAATGGCTCAATTTTACTACAAGGTTCTTCAGATCCTTTGTTATCCATTTCAGGTCATTATTATTCTATCTATTCAATTTGTGTGATATACTATGTTCTTGTGCTTTGCTTAGAATATTTTTAAATAAATTATAATTTGAATCCACATCAAAATCCCTTTTTACATCACCCATCGCAGAGTTCATGTCTCACTCCAAGATCAGCCTACCTCCTATGCCCAAGACTTTCCAATCTATTTCACCCAAAAAATTTCTTCGGCCATTAAAATCAGCTTTTCGAAAATCTGGCACTAACAGAATTTTCTCCTACAGATCTAGTCCATTCTATGGTAAATCTGATTTCTTTGTGATCACTGTTCCCTAGCTCACTCCCTATTTCGACGTCATTAATTTGTGTTTCCATGTTAGTTAACGCTAAGTCTAAAATACTATTTTCCCACGTTGATTACTCAATGAAACAATCATTAAGGAAGCAATCATTAAGTAATTCTAGAAAATCTTCTGCATCATTATTCTCTGTTCTGTTAATCCAGTTTATTCCACTAAAATTAAAGTCACCCGTGACACAAATACTGTTTGACCTAGATGCTCTAGATATTTCATCTCAAAGATGCTTTAATTCCATTCTGTCTAAGTTTGGTGGCCTGTATAACTCCTATTATAAGATTTTTAGTTTTTTCGTTTAATTCTAGCCAAACAGTTTGTGTATGTGGCTCAGTTTTGATTCCTTTCTTTGAGACTACATTTCAAATTTTCCCTAACATATATGGCCACTTCCCCTCCTCCTCTAATATATCAATCTTTGTGATATAGTTTAAATCCGTTTATTTGATATTCAGCTAATAGTTCTCTGTTTTCTAAATTCATCCATGTTTTGGGAAGTGCAATAATATCTATTGTTTCTAGGCAGACAAGAGCATTTAAATAGTTTATTTTTTTTCTTAGGCTCCTACTGTTCGTGTAATACACCTTAAGTGTACAGTTATTTTGAGGTCATTCTCCTTCCCTGTTCATTTTGACAATTTTTTCCCCCACCAACACATACGTGTATTGCCTCCTTTCTTCATATCAATTCCCATACCACTATCTACTAACAGTTTAAACCCAAGCAAACCCCTCAACCACAGGTTCAAACGAGTTGGCAACAGCAACAATCCCAGTCCTAGATAAATGCACCCCTATTCCGAGCATACATGTCATTTCTTTCATAAAAGTGTTCCCAGTTATCAATGAGACCAATCACATCAACCACAGAACTACGAGGTGGATAGCCAGCTTGTGGGGTCTGGGGCTTCTCCTCCCCCCTCCCACGGAGGGGGGGGGAAATTGTGCAAACAGCAGTGCAGTGACGTGGTGACGTCATGCTCGTTTGCTCGTTTTCATTTGGGAAATTCTGTCCACTAGTTCAGCTTTCAGTAGCAATATTTTAACCAGAATAGGGGGGTTTGCTTTGGGGCGCTTACCTTTCTGGGTGCTTGACCCAGTCGAATGCAGACATGGAATGCTTCCAACCACATGGGGGGTTTCCATAGGCCATTGCTCCTCGTGCCTCTCTGAGCAGGCCAGGTTCAGGCTTGTAGTCCCCAGTAGGCCTACGAATTCCATTCATATGACTAATGCCAAAGTCTAATATATCCATATCAGCCTTGATAGCTCCGGGAGCTAAAAGGGCTCCCCCCCCCCCCTCCAGAAATATTAAGTAAAAAACCAGCATTGAATATAATGAAACACCATTTTCTGGGTGAGACCCGGAGGCTTCCCGGAGCTATACCGGGCTGATGTGTGTATATATTAAACCGTGGCAACAGTCAATCGAAGGAGTTCCAGGCCTACCGGGGACCAGAGCCAGAACCTGGCCCCCTCATGAGAGGCACGAGGAGCAATGGACTAAAGACACCCCCGTGTAATTGGAAGCAATCTTTGTCTGCCATCTACCAGGTGTGGCACCCAGCAAGGTAGGAATTCCAAAACAAACTACTGCTGATCAAATAAATTGCAAACTAAAGCCGAACAAGCAACAGAACTCCCCCAACCAAAACCAAGAAAACGAGTATGACGTCACCACAAACGCTGCACATCAATCTGCGCAACCACCCCTCCCCAGGAGGGGGATGGGGGGTCCCAGACCTCCACACCGGCAACTCTCCAAGCTTCAGAGGCTGAGTATCAAAAATGTGAAAAACCGCCGACCGGAGGGAGGGAGGGATGCCGGGGAGCACCCAGGTCTCACCCAGAAAATGGTGCTTCATTACATTCAACGCTGGTTTTCTTTTTAGAGCCCATTCGGCTCCCCGGAGCTACCTAACCAAAGATAAAGAAAAGAGGGACTTACCCGGGAGGCGGTCGTTACTCGCTCCTCAACTCGAAGTCGAGACAAATGGCTGCAACCTGCGACCCAAGGCTACACACGCCCGAGAAGGCCCAGGAACATTAACGAGATACCGTGCAGCCAGGAACCTATCCGACCTCCAAAAGCCCCGTGCCCGAATGTCAGCCCAGGACAAAATCCAAAAAATCAGCAGCCAAAGCCGCGAACTTGCGAATGTAGTGGGCACTGGGATAGACTGCAGGCTGGCTAGACCAAATAATCCTGGAAGACCTGCGCCTTGAAACAGGGAAGAAGGGAAACTAGGTCCACCCAAAGTGTGTCCCCTGCCACGGAGGCCGTGGCGCACAGATACCAGCGAAGAACCGCAACTGGACACAAAACATGATGCACCCCCCGGTCGAACCAACCAAGCATCAACAACCCAAGGACCCTTTCGGAAAGCAGCAGACTGATTCTTCACCAGAAAAGGAGAAAGCTGCAAATGAACGAAAAGACTACCAGGACTGAAAGAGCAGAATCCCCTGTGCTGGAGGAGAGCATGAAGTTCCCCGACCCGACCCCCCAGAGGCCAATGCCAACAAGAAAAGAGCCTTAGAAAAACAGTCCTGAACCGAGGGGGCCACTACAAACTGAGGAGAAGAGAGAGCACCCGGTCATACGGCCAGGACGACTCGGGCGGCGCAGGAGCAGGTCGGAGGTGAAACAACACCCGAGAAAGCTTGCAGAAAAGAGCAAAAGTGACATCCACCCCGAAAGCAAGCTGCAGCGGCTCAGCCAGCGCCGCACGAAATGAGGCGACAGTATTTGGCATAAGATAACGATCCTGAAACAACTACGAGAGAAAGGACAAAACAACCCAATCAGAAATCAAAGACAACCTACGAAGAGACAAAAATTGCTTAAAGGACCGCCAGGAAATTCATACTGCCGTCTAGATGAAACTCACAGGTGGGACACTATCAACTAAGCCACCTGATCACCATATAAGTGGTGATACATCCGCGTCAAAAAGACCAGACGCAAAGAGTGGAGGAGAAAATCAAAACAGCCACGTAACGGACCGGATTGATCTTCTGAAAGAGGCAGAGCCGCAGGAAGACCCCTCGGGTTTGGATATCGAGCAAGAATCGCCTGAAACCAAGGCTGGCCCGGCCACCAAGGAGACAACAGAACTACTCTCCCTTGGTAAGTCTCCAACCGAGCCAGGATCCGGAGCAACAACCGGACCGGAAGGAAGAGGTACAGGTAACTCCGCCTCGACCAGTCCAGCCGAAAGGCATCGACCCCAACAGCTCTGCAGTCTGGGAAAGCACCACATAAACTGGAAGACGCCTCCATCACGCCGATGCGACAAGGTCCACCTCTGGGCGCCTGTACATCCGGCAGAGCCAACTGAACAAGTTGGCGTCGACCATCCATTCCGTGGAAAAGGGAAATAAACCGAGACAGGCTGTCCGTCAGGACGTTTGACACCCCCTGAACATGAACCGCCAGGAGAGCCAAACACCGAGAACTCAGCAGACGAGTCACCCAAAGCGACCACCCCCAAAGAACCAAGGACCACATCGAACCCCCACGATTCAGGCAATGAACCATCGGGGAGCAGTCCGAATGGAGCCGGATCGTTGCTCTTCAAGCAACCCAAATCCTCTGCCACACTGCTGCAAACTCCCGCGCTGTGCTGTGAGCTCGACAGAAGGAGGGACCCCACCAACCCTGGCTGGCATGGTGAGCACTTGTCACAAAACCCCAGTTGAGAGACGAGGCATCCGTGAACACATCGAGCGAGGACTCGGGGAAGCGCCACAGCACAGAACCCCGGAAAACCCGCAGAGGGGTGACAGGTAAGCTTCTAACATGGATGAAAAATTTTCTGACTGATAGAAAAATGAGGGCAGTGATCAGAGGCAATGTATCGGTCTGGAGAAATGTCACAAGCGGAGTACCACAGGGTTCAGTTCTTGCACCAGTGATGTTTATTGTCTACATAAATGATCTACCAGTTGGTATACAGAATTATATGAACATGTTTGCTGATGATGCTAAGATAATAGGAAGGATAAGAAACTTAGATGATTGTCATGCCCTTCAAGATGACCTGGACAAAATAAGTACATGGAGCGCCACTTGGCAAATGGAATTCAATGTTAATAAATGCCATGTTATGGAATGTGGAATAGGAGAACATAGACCCCACACAACCTATATATTATGTGAGAAATCTTTAAAGAATTCTGATAAAGAAAGAGATCTAGGGGTGGTTCTAGATAGAAAACTATTACATGAGGACCACATAAAGAATATTGTGCGAGGAGCCTATGCTACGCTTTCCAACTTCAGAATTGCGTTTAAATACATGGATGGCGATATACTAAAGAAATTGTTCACGACTTTTGTTAGGCCAAAGCTAGAATATGCAGGGGTTGTGTGGTGCCCATATCTTAAGAAGCACATCAACAAACTGGAAAAAGTGCAAAGACATGCTACTAAGTGGCTCCCAGAACTGAAGGGCAAGAGCTACGAGGAGAGGTTAGAGGCATTAAATATGCCAAAACTAGAAGACAGAAGAAAAAGAGGTGATATGATCACTACATACAAAATAGTAACAGGAATTGATAAAATCGATAGGGAAGATTTCCTGAGACCTGGAACTTTAAGAACAAGAGGTCATAGATATAAACTAGCTAAACACAGATGCCGAAGAAATATAAGAAATATAAGAGGATGCAGGCGACGCAGCAGCCGACGCAAGGCTCCCGGATCCGAACCCATCGATCGCGAGAGCGGAGAAAAAACGACCCCGAAGAAACCAGAACATCCGCTGAAGCCAGATCCGACCTAATGGGTAAACCAGCACGGCGAAGTTCAGGCTCCCGCACAGCCGCTTAAACAACCAACGTGTGATCCAGGTGCCCTCCAAAAACAGCCGGAGGCGGGAACGCCACCGCAACAGCGTCACAGGAGGGAGGGAGAGACAAGGAAGCGGTCCGAGAATCCCACACCAGACAAGTTCAAACCTGAGAAGGAACCAAAAGGGACTTCCTCCAATTCACCATGAACCCGAACCCAGCGAGCTGGGAAAGAACCATATCCCTGGCGAGCAGACACGCGGACTGGCTGGGATCCCACATCAGCCAGTTGTCGAGGTAAGCCAGAACCCGAACCACTAACAGAAGCAAACAGGTCACCATGACCTAGTAAGGCGTGTGAACACTTGAGGTGCCAGATTCAAGCCGAATGGGAGGCAACGAAAGCAGTAATCTTGTCGCCCCACAACAAAACCGAGCCAGTCACTGAACCCCGGATGAATCGGGACGTGTACAATAAAATTATAAAACCAATACTCATCCCAGAGGTCCAGAGACACCATCCAGGCACCCAGCGCCAAAAGCAGCCAGACCTGAGACAGAGTGGTCACCCGAAAGGAGGGGCAAAGTCCTAGGGATTCAGACTAGACAAGTCCAGTATGAATCACAGATCTGCACAGTCCCGTTTCAGAACTGAAAACAGGTGAGAAATCCACCTGAGGGACATTGTCGTTTCGACCACACTCAAGTGAACCACTCCCGGACTAGTCCCATAATAATAGAGCAATAACTGGAATTTTAACAAACATTTTAATTTTGGATGCTCATCATCAAAATTATTTATATATTTCCAGTGTTCTGACATAAAATTTCATGTTACATCGCTCGTTTTGGTATCAAATTGTTTGCAATATAAAGGCACGCATTTTAAAACTAGTCCCATAATAATAGCATAATAAATTGATTTTAACATTATTTTAAAATTTAAAATTTAGACCAAAAACATATTTATAATCTTTCAAGTGTTCTGACATCACGTTTTGTGTTACATCTTTCATTTTGGTATCAAATTGTGCGCATTCTAAAGGCGCTTATTTTGAAACTATCCCGAGGTCGATCGATAAAAAATGAATTTTATCAAATATTCTTGTAGTGGACACAAGTACTGTCCTCGGCTAGGACTCGAGAGAAAAAAATGGATGCGAGTCATGTCCAAAGAGAACGATAGTGTTAAACCTTGCATGCAATACTAAGGCTGCCTGCACCTAAATATCTGTCTATCCGGAAAGACAACCAACCTCGCACCTTGCTTCAACTTAAACCTTGCATGCAATGCTAAAGCTGCCTGCACCCAAATATCAGTCTCAGTGGACTGAGTGAGTTGGAGTACAAGCAAAGAACACCACTCGCATGACTCCGGGTCATAGGTGTCACTGACCCCAACAAGCAGCAAGATGGAGGCAGACGGTGAGTGTCACCCCAAAACAGGGGAACAGCAACCTTCAAACTCGCACAAGGCGAGGTGGGACTCGGAGGTCTCCTACATTGGACCAATGAGCCCCAATGGGGGTTTCCAGAGCCCTTAGGCTGACTGCTAAGGGAAGCCCAGGCGAGGTACTGCTAACCGGTTATCCCAGAGCCACCAAGCAAACAATCTAAAAGCTGAACCCCTGCGACGTGTGCAAGCACAGGGACCTAGTGGAGGGCCACCAAAAACCTATCAGTGGTCCTACTGCCACACCAAGCAAACCCCCACCAGGCAAAACAAAGCAAAAACAAAAGAAAAACCCTACAAAAGCACAACGACTCCAGGACAAGAGAACAGAACAGGTCGCTATGTGTATATCAGACAGCTGCACAGTACCTCGCGCCCTAGCCAGCAACGAAACTACCTCCTAACCCAAGGGAAAACAGGAATAAGAACCACCCCCAACTGAACCCCCAATGGCGGGCAATCACCGAGCAGTGACAGAACCACACGGAGGTAGCTGCTCCTGAATGGCTCATGGAAGATAACCCTGAAGCCGCAAAGGCAGTACTTACAGGGCACCTAGGGAAGGCGGCCCTAGATACATGCAGCCCCAGTACTCTTGTGTTATGTTTAGCTCACACACCACCAAAACAGAGCAACAGCACTGCACTGCAGCACTACGCAAAGAGTAGAACCAGAGCGATCGACCGTTGCCAACACAACAGCCCCTTGAATTGAGGTGAGTTGTCAGCGTGAGGTCTGGGACCCCCGTCCCCCTCCCGAGGAGGGGGGGGGGTTGCGCAGACGGATGCGCGGCGTTTGTGGTGATGTCATACTTGTTTCCTTGGTTTTGATTGGGGAGTTCTGTTGCTAGTTCGGCTTTCGGTTTGCAATTTATTTGATCAGCAGTAGTCTGTTTCGGAATTCCTACCTTTCTGAGTGCCTGACCTGGTAGATGGCAGACAAAGACTACTTCCAATTACATGGGGGTGTCTTTAGGCCATTGCTCCTCGTGCCTCTCTTGAAGGGGCCAGGGTCTGGCTCTGGTCCCCGGTAGGCCTAGAACTCCTTCGACTGACTGTTGCCATGATCTAATATATATACACATCAGCCTGGTATAGCTCTGGGGAGCCTAAGGGGCTCTCCACAGAAAATACATATTATACAGAAAACTACCCATAGGTACCTTACCGTATGGAGGACTCTTGTTGGAGTATGGAAGACGGTGAGGAGGGGAAGAGAAGGAGAGGTGTTAGTGTTTGGAAGGGGAGTCCCCTTCCATTATAACATCAGTGATGACATTTCTGAGGTACTCTCTCTTACATTTTGCAGGCATACCACTACCTGGTTGATACCTGGTTGATGGGGTTCTGGGAGTTCTTCTACTCCCCAAGCCCGGCCCGAGGCCAGGCTCGACTTGTGAGAGCTTGGTCCACCAGGCTGTTGCTTGGAGCGGCCCGCAGGCCCACATACCCACCACAGCCCAGCTGGTCCGGAACTTCTCTTAGAAAACTGTCCAGTTTTCTCTTGAAAATGTCCACGGTTGTTCCGGCAATATTTCTTATAGTCGCTGGGAGGATGTTGAACAACCGCAGACCTCTGATGTTTATACAGTGCTCTCTGATTGTGCCTATGGCACCTCTGCTCTTCACTGGATCAATCTTGCACTTTCTTCCATATCGTTCACTCCAGTACGTTGTTATTTTACTGTGCACTAGGACCTGGTTGTGGTTAACTGCTTGCTTGTCTTACTAAGAATCTGTCTATAGACACTTGTTTTTCCCTAAATTTTAACACTTGTCTGTAGAGAGATATCACATTGTCTCACTATGAATGAGATCTTGTTTTTCCTCTATTATCATCCTCACAACTATTTTCTTAGGTTGAACTTTCACTGACTTTCCTGGAACCCATGGTGTGATATATAATAAGAACTTTTATATTCAGAAACCAAAAAAGCACAAAAACAATGAAAATATTCACAAAGAAGTCAAGCGCGATCATCTCTAGGCAGGAGACACTGGTAAACTGAAGCGCCACGAGCTTGGTTGACCCGTACATGTATAAGCACACTCCGAAAACCAAGGCAAACAACAAGTACCGAATCAAATTTTTCGAAGAAATCAAGTACGAGTACCGAAAAATACGAAAACAGGGTCATACGAAAAATGAGGTTCTACTGTACTCCTAAAAACAGTGGGGTTTCCTTAGGCCGTTGCTCTGTACGCCTCTCTGAGGGGGGGCCAGGTTCTGGCTTATGGGCCCGGATAGGCAGAACTCCAGTGACTGAAGCCCCAAACAAATATAGCTAATATCAGTCCAATATCTCCAGGAAGCTGACGGGGCTCCCCCACAGAAAAAGTGCTAAATATAACATTTCATTACTAAAAATCTACAGAAACTCCAAAACCTGACAAATCATAGTTTATCAAGAACAAGCCATTGTTACCAATACAGTATATAAGATACTGTATACTTAAGAAAATTTGGCTATTGTACTAACCATATAAAATTTTGCTATTTTTACTTTATAATTCAAAGTTTTATTACTACTATGGCTATTGATCAATCAAAATGTTGCTACCATTGTTATTAGTACTTGACTACTATGGCTACGATAGTTCTGCTCACTATCAACGAAAACGGAAGTGATTATTGACCTTTACCTCCACATGGGACCGCTCATAGTCAGCTTGGTTCATGCGCAGCTCTGTTTGTGCACGCCGCAGTTCTGCCTGGCATTTGTCAAGTTTCTCCTGCAGGCGTTCCATCTCTCCTGGACCTCCAGGAATTGAAGACGAGCGGCCATATGTTGGGTGAGAACGTTCCAAGTCATGGTGCATCCGTTCATTCTCTGTTCGCAGGCGGTCATTCTCCATTTCAATCTTGGTGAGCCGATGGCGGTAGGATTCATAGTCACTGGTGCTTTTTCCAACCTCCCCGTGCATCTTCTCTAACTCAGCTTTAGCTTTGCCCAGCTCAGACTGACTGGACTCTAGTTTAGCTTCAAGCTTATCCTTTTCGGCTAAGGAACGTTCAAGCCGGACCTGCAATTTTTCCACTTCTCCCTCCAGTGTATGGAGCTTCATCTTGTACTCTGCAATATCACGCTCATGCAGCGACTGCTCCTGATGGCGCTCCTGCTCTGCCCTGTCCCGCTGCTCCCGCAACTGTTGAATCTGTTTGTCCTTATCACCAATGGCCTCCTCCAGGGAGGTGAGGGCACCCTCAGAGGTGGAGTGATGAGCCTGCACTGCTGTCAGCCGTGCCCGTGCCATATCCACTTGGTTGTCCTTCTCGCGGAGCAAATCCTCAAGGTTCTCAATCTGAGGAGCCACATTACTGCAACATCTCTAAACCATGATCATCATACAAAATTCTATGGCACAGTGTTCCACAAGATATATCCTTAATTTATTGATATAGAATATATTTCCACACTATACCAGCTTGACTAAATATCATGCACATACACATAGTGAATTTCTCAAAAAATAAACTGCAATAAACAGTATTACCTTTATAACAACATGAAGTAAATGAGACACACAAAGTTCAACACAAACTTTCACATCACAACTACACAACAGAAACTGCATATACATTCACCAGTCATATTACTTTGCCTAACCATATATCTTCAAGATGAAGTTTACAGGAACATTAGAAACAAAACCTACTATTGTTCTTCTAAAAATCTGAATATTAATTTGGCTTTGCCTAAGTCATCAATATCACTTAATACTTAGTTACAAGCATTTGTCCATTACACATGAAGCCAAATTCTCTCAAAGAAACAAAACTTATATAAATATAACAAAATAAAACTATAGAAAAAGCAGGGACAAATAAAGTAGGATATAATAAACTGCAAATGACTGCTCTGTACAGGAATATCAATAACAAAATAATAATATAAGATGTAATTATTGTGGCAAACAATAAATAAGCCACTCATCAACAATGTCTTTATATTATAAAGTCATAACTGTGTACAGTTGGTTATTGTATTAAATTGTTATTTTATATAACTTTCTGGATGAAATTTAAATTATATACATACATTTAATCTTACTTGTGTTATATGAAGCTGTTATGAATCCATCCTTGCCTCTGTGTACAGTTGTGGTTCAGTTTCCTTGTAAACTACATCAGTAACCTTGTAACTAAAGGTCCATTACAATGACCCTTCCTATGGCACTTCAAGCCATGACAGTTGAAGGCTGGCAGACAAATACCAAGTGTGAATCTCATCATTACAGTCCCCATTAGTTTCACAAACTCTAAAGTGACCTTCAACACATTAATATGTCATCAAAATACAACACATTTCATTTTCAAAATCATACCCAACATCATCATCACAACCACATTACTAATTATCTTGTCTTCATTTTATAGTTCAATTAAAATCTATGTATCCTTGACAGTCTAGAGCAGTGACCTTAACTAATGAGTAATTTTTAGCACCAAGAAAAACATCACAACCCATTGTGTTGGCATTCAAGAATGTTAATAATAATAATAATAATACAAAGAGGATACAAACACTAAGTTTTCTTATAAAACCATTGTGGATAATAGGATTAAAAACTAATGTGAGCAACCTTCCATTACTTAATATTATATTAAGCCTGTTTGCTATTAGTGTCCCATGCTGTAGGCATTGGAATTCTTGAAAAAATATATGTTGCTATTAATGTCTCCTATTGTAGAAAAAAAATGAATTGGAAAAAGCTGAACCCTTCAGTAGTCCCCTAGACAAACATAACTCCAGTAATGTATGTAAAATTAGCCTGTGCTTAGTTTGCTTATGTATTATTCCAGCCCTGCTCAGAATTATAACAGTTGCTATGGGAAGGGGGATTGGTTATTACTAAATATCTATCATGTTGTGCCTTGTGCCGTGGAAATGGGAACTCTAGCCATTACTGCCTATGTCATGTGCTACGGGGAGGGGAACTGGACCTATTGCATCTATCACTGTTTTATTCCTCCTGCTACAGGGGAATAATAAGGTACAGTATAGTGCCTGCTGGTGGTAATGATGTCTCCTGCTGTGTGAAAAGAGACACTCAGGAATATCATACCTGCAAGAGCAACTTGTCACACCTCGGTAGGCAGACACTCCACTACAGGGATAAGGTGTCCTTCGAAACTAAAAATGGGATAAGCCTGCACAGATTAACTTTTGGATGAAAAGGGAAATAAATGAGCAAACAGTAATCAGATATATACATTATTAACAAAAGAACAAAATATATTGTACTGTAGTAACATTCATGCACTATTAACATACCAAATTAGACAAGCATAAACCATCAAACATTACACAGCATACCACAAATTTCAAACATTGAGCTGATAAGACAATTTACACTTAACACACTGCATCATTCTAAATGTGCATCACAATATGCAGAACTGTTAGTTGCTATGGTAATAAAGTTACAAGTTGGATTAGTTCAAATTTAGTTAAAAGCTTTATTGTTCATGCTGCAATAAATGCTAAACACACAACTTTTTGTAAAAGACAACTTTAAATTACTATTTACTATAGTTAGTATAAGTGGTGAATGGATGAAACATGTTTGTGTGTATGTAAGTGTACACAAAAGTGGGTGAGAATGTGTAATTACTAAAGTGTAATTAGCTAAGTGTAGTTACAGGATGAGAGCTCTGCTCATAGTATCATAGTCCTAGTAATCATTGTCAAATAACACTTTAAAACTACTGACAGTTTGGGTATCAATCACCTCATTAAATTTGTTCCAGTCATCTGCCACTCTGTTTACAAAACAGAACTTTCTAATACTTTTAGCACTTTTGTTTCCTTTGAGAAACAAAGTGAGGTTTCAGGTTGAGATCAATACTCATTGTGTCCCATCTTCCCAGTGCTCTGTCATATACCTGTATGATGGGGGTTCTGGGAGTTCTTCTACTCCCCAAGATCAATACTCATTGTGTCCCATCTTCCCAGTGCTCTGTCATATACCTGTATGATGGGGGTTCTGGGAGTTCTTCTACTCCCCAAGATCAATACTCATTGTGTCCCATCTTCCCAGTGCTCTGTCATATACCTGTATGATGGGGGTTCTGGGAGTTCTTCTACTACCAAAGATCAATACTCATGGTGTCCCATCTTCCCAGTGCTCTGTCATATACCTACTTGATGGGGTTCTGGGAGTTCTTCTACTCCCCAAACCTGGCCCGAGGCCAGGTGTGAGAGATATGATGCCTTGAAACTACTGACAGTTTTGGCATTCACCACCACCTCAAATAACTTGTTTCAACTGTCTACCACTCTCTTTGCAAAAGAGAACTTTAAAATATTTTTTGTAATCTTTGATTCCTAAACTTGATTATATGACCTCTTTTTCTTGAAGTTCCACGTTTCAAGAATTCCTATTTGACAATTTTGTCGATTCCTGTTACTGAAATATTTTGTATGTGGTAATCATATCTCCCCTTTTTTTCTCTATCTTCCAACTTTCGCAAAATTTAACACCCAAAGCTTCTCCTTGTAACTCATGTTTTTTTTTTTTTTAGTTTAGTAGCCATTTTGTACTATGTGTCTGCAAATTTTCCAGTTTGCTAATGTGTTTTTTGAGCTATTGGTGCCATAAAACCATTGTACATTCCAATTTTGGTCTCACAAAAGCCATGAACAATTTCTTAGTATGCCACTGTCCGCATATTATGTTTGTTTTATGGTTTGTATACTTACATTTTACATTTGTCCAGTATCCCTTTCTCAAAATTTATTTTGCCTTTTCTCACTGCCGTGTAGTTGTTTCGTGCCTCTTTGTATCTCTAGTATGTTTGAAGGTTTGGCCTCTTCTGATATTGATTACATTTTTGTCTTTTGGTCTCTGGCCCTCTTGCAATTTCTGTTGAACATCTCATTTACTTCCTTACCTAACAACAAGTCTTCCCATCAAATTTATTACAGAACTTTCTAAATTCCTCATAATGTCCTCTCCTGACATCAGGTTTATCAGCTGCTTTATTTTCCCCATTCTCTTCCAAATTACAATGTATTGCATATTTTATTCCCTAAAGGACATGGTCACTTTTGCCTAATGGGGGAAGGTTCTGAATGTCAAATATCTCTTCCTTTTTCCTGGCAAATATCAAGTCCAGCATGGAAGGAACATCCCCTTCCCTCATCTTCATAGCTTGTTTAACTTGTTGATACATGAATATCTCCAGAATGAGGTTTACAAATCTACAGGTCCAAAAGTCTTTCATTTTTAGCTTTCTAGGCCTTCCAGTCTATGGATTTCAAGTTGAAGTCACAAACTACCAGTAGTCAAGATCTATCTTTATTATATAATTCTTGCTATAATTCCACACATGATTGTTATGAGGCCCTCTCGTTTATTGTCCAGTCCCTCTTTTGTCCAAGTGTTGATTATCAATTTATCATCATGATTACAAATCTCCAGTGCTATTATGTCAACTTCTGTGGATTGGCAATCATTATTTCGTTTACCTTTAGGTGTTCTTTCACCAGTACGGCAACGCCTCCACTTTTCCTAATTTTTCTGTCCCATCTGCAAATTGAGTTGCCCCTTGGGAGAATGACCTAATTTAAAATATCATCTTTGAGTTTAGTCTCAGTGAGTGTAATAATGTCTGGTGTCTGCAGCTGTACTAAATCATTTAGCTCTAATATGTTTTATCTCACTCCATCTATGTTAGTATATCCAATTTTTAGGAACATGTTCCCTATTCCCTTGTTCTTTACTCTTCCTTTTTCTTGTAATTTTGTTGGCTTGCCTTCTTGTACCATTTCACAAGCTTGCCTACCCCTGTCTCCTTGTAGAAAAATGAATTTATTTCTTCTTCGTTCCTGCTCTCATTCAGTCATTTTGCCTCTACGAGGTTCAGTTTCAGCTTCTCTATCTTCCTTTGAAAGTTCACGCCTTAATGATCATAATTTCCTTTCCTCATCACTTTGTAATTTCCTAACATTCNCTAGAGATGAGTGGAAAAAATGGTCAAGGAGCTAAATAAGAACAAAGCAGTTGTCCAGTTGGAGTTTCACCATGGGTTCTGAGAGAATGTGCACCTGAGCTCAGCATCCACTTCAACTGATTTTTCAGGCATCCCTGTTGTACAGGAGTTGTAGCTGATGTGTGGAAAAAGGCTAACATAGTTCCAATCTACAAAAGTGGAAGCAGGGAAGACCCCCTTAATTATAGACCGTATCATTGACAAGTGTAATAGTCAAAATATTGGAAAAAATAATTAAAACTAAATGGGTAGAACACCTGGAGAGAAATGATATAATATCAGACAGACAGTATGGTTTTCGATCTGGAAGATCCTGTGTATCGAATTTACTCAGTTTCTATGATCGAGCAACAGAGATATTACAGGAAAGAGATGGTTGGGTTGACTGCATCTATCTGGACCTAAAAAAGGCTTTCGACAGAGTTCCACATAAGAGGTTGTTCTGGAAACTGGAAAATATTGGAGGGGTGACAGTGAGCTTCTAACATGGATGAAAAATTTCCTGACTGATAGAAAAATGAGGGCAGTGATCAGAGGCAATGTATCGGACTGGAGAAATGTCACAAGTGGAGTACCACAGGGTTCAGTTCTTGCACCAGTGATGTTTATTGTCTACATAAATGATCTACCAGTTGGTATACAGAATTATATGAACATGTTTGCTGATGATGCTAAGATAATAGGAAGGATAAGAAACTTAGATGATTGTCATGCCCTTCAAGATGACCTGGACAAAATAAGTATATGGAGCACCACTTGGCAAATGGAATTTAATGTTAATAAATGCCATGTTATGGAATGTGGAATAGGAGAACATAGACCCCACACAACCTATATATTATGTGAGAAATCTTTAAAGAATTCTGATAAAGAAAGAGATCTAGGGGTGGTTCTAGATAGAAAACTATCACCTGAGGACCACATAAAGAATATTGTGCGAGGAGCCTATGCCACGCTTTCTAACTTCAGAATTGCTTTTAAATACATGGATGGCGATATACTAAAGAAATTGTTCACGACTTTTGTTAGGCCAAAGCTAGAATATGCAGCGGTTGTGTGGTGCCCATATCTTAAGAAGCACATCAACAAACTGGAAAAGGTGCAAAGACATGCTACTAAGTGGCTCCCAGAACTGAAGGGCAAGAGCTACGAGGAGAGGTTAGAGGCATTAAATATGCCAAAACTAGAAGACAGAAGAAAAAGAGGTGATATGATCACTACATACAAAATAGTAACAGGAATTGACAAAATCGATAGGGAAGATTTCCTGAGACCTGGAACTTTAAGAACAAAAGGTCATAGATATAAACTAGCTAAACACAGATGCCGAAGAAATATAAGAAAATTCACTTTCGAGAACAGAGTGGTAGACGGTTGGAACAAGTTAGGTGAGAAGGTGGTGGAGGCCAAGACCGTCAGTAGTTTCAAAGCGTTATATGACAAAGAGTGCTGGGAAGACGGGACACCACGAGCGTAGCTCTCATCCTGTAACTACACTTAGGTAATAACACTTAGGTAATTACACAGAGTACATATGCACATGTGTACACACACAAATGTGAAAAGAAAATTACAAGCCACCGGCCAGTGGGCAAAGCACCACCACGCCGACCAGGAGAAGGCGGCACTAAACTGCATCTAAAGGCCCACCTCGACAACAAAACTTCAAAGTCCCAGCACGACCACAACACGTGCCAAGACCCAAAATGATCAGTCTGCAAGCCAGGAAGACCCTGGAACTCCAGAAGGCAGAACAGGATCACACACGAGGAAACAAAGCCCCCCTGAACCCACAAAGGGGGCCCAAGAGGAAGAAACCTCCCAAACGAAACCAAAGAACCCCCAAGGAACCTGGAATCAAACAAGGGGGAACCCAAACCACCACAATTGCCAGCAGAGATACACCATAGAAAGGCAAAGCACAGCCCCCGGACAGAACCCCCAGGGAAACTGAGGGACAAGGTGTAGGAGCAAGCAAAACAGCCAGAGGCAATGAACAGGAAACGGGCAGAAAACACCAGAAAAGCAAGGAAACGACAACAAGAGAATAAAACTCCTTTAGGGAGGTGAAAAACTCACCCAAGACGCTCGCTCGCACACCCAGGTGCATGTTAACAAACCGCAACGCCGCCCTGGTGGCCACGTCGGTAAACCAGCAGAATAAAATGGCCACCAGAACAGAGGGCTGTGATTGACACAAAAGATACGAAAACACGCCAGCAAAAGTGGGAAGCAAGCAGACTGGATGGGCGAAAAACTCCGCCCAAAAGCAGAAAACCCAGGCAGGGGCAAACCGCCCCAGAACTGCTAGCAGACATCCCCCACAGCCCCGGGAACCAGCAAGAGAGGCCCCTGGGGTAGAGCCGTCCTCCAAGCCCTCCGCCCTTAAAGAAAAGGAAGAGACCATGGGAAAGGCAGCAAGAAATGGCCGCTGGTAAGACCCAGAAGCCTTGGCAGGAGGAACAGGCTCGAAAACCTCTGTCCCCAACCCCAACTAAACCCCTCCCCGACCCCGAAACCCGCAGACGGTTTGGAGCCGGGAAAGGGGCGAACAGCACCTAACCAAAATGGGTCGGCCTCGGGGCATCCGAGTGGGAAACCAACCTAGCATGTTGCAGCAACCTAACCTAGCTTGCAACACGGATGATGCCTGTACTCTGAACAGTAATAACATCTGTGGACAGGGTGGTAAGGAATACTAATTTAGAAAAGAGGGATTGAGGAGATCATTCCAGTCAAGGAGAGAGTGGGGAGTCACGGCGGCTCAAGTAGGGTGTGTGTGTGCACAAGACAACAAGGCCAGTGTTGGAGTCACACCCCCAGATATGACACTGAGCCCCTCTCCAAGATCAAGAGACATACAGGGTGATCTCCTGAGAAAACTGCAAGCATTCTAGAGTTCATTGTTGGTCGACCGGCAGTAGCGGGAGTGTGGCTGCCGAGGTCGGTTGTCTGTTCCGGCAGAGAGTCGTTGGGGGACGTTGTCTACCTGTACGCGAGGAACAGTCAGGTGAAGTAACCAGAGCTCTTTGGAGGTTTAAGCTCCCTAAGCCCCAATCCCTGTCAGGAGGTCCGGGTCTGGACACTCACCAGGACCTAGCCATCAAGAAAACTCTGCCTCGACTCCGAAATCCTCAGACATTTGGGAGCCAGGATCAAGGGGAAAGAGGAGTAGGATGAACCACAACAGGAGAAGGACATGGGGGTGCTGACGAAACCAAAGTCCAGGCAATTAACACACCCAAGTCCGGGTCCCTATAACCAAAGCAGGGTAGCCGCAGGGCATCCAGAAAAGCAATCAACCTAACTCGTTGCAGCAACCTAAACCGTGCATACAACGCTGAAGCTGCCTGCATCTGAATATCAACATGAGTGGACTGGGTGAATTAGAGTACTGTACAAGCAAGGAACACCACTCACAGGACTCCGGGTCAAAGGTGTCATTGACCTAACAGGCAATATGGCGGTGGCAAAGATGGAGAGTGTCACCCCGAGACAAGGGGACAGAGCAACCTTTAAACACCCACGAAGTGAGGTGGGACTCAGATATCTTCTCCATCAGACCAATGAACCACATTGGGGGTTCCCAGGGCCCTTAAGCTGACTGCTAAGGGAAGCCCAGGCAAGGTACTGCTAACCGATTATCCCAGAGCTACCAAGTAAACAAACTAAAAGCTGAACCCCCAATATGTGCAACATGTGCAAGCAAGGGGACCTAGTGGAGGGCTACCAAAATCATACAAGTGGTCTTACAGCCACACCAGGCAGACCCCCACCAGGCAAAATAAAACAAAACAAAACAAAACAAAAACCCCGCAAATGCACGTCTCCGGGGGAACAGAACCAGTCGCTATGCGTATATCAGACTGCTACACAGTACCTTGCACCCCAGCCAGCGACAATACTACCTCCTACCCAATGTCAAACAGGAGTAAGAACCACTCCAGCTGAACCCTAAGGGCGGATAATCACCAAGCAGCAACAGAACCATGCGGAGGTAGCCTCCCGCACGGTTCATAGAAGGTAATCCTAAACCACAAGGGCAGTACTTACAGGGCACCTAGGGAAGGCGGTCCTAGGTGCATGCAGACAAAGTACTCTTGTGTTACTCCTGGCTCGCACACCACCAATGCAGAACAACACCACCACTATGCAGCACTGCTCAAAAGGATGGGGCCAAAGTCGATCAGCCACTATCAATCACATCAATCTGTGAACTGAGGTTGGGTAGCTGGTGCATGAGGTCTAGAACACCACCCTTCCCCCCCTCCCAGGGAGGGGGGAGTTGTGCAGACAGTGGCGCGGAGGCTGTGGTGACGTCATGCTTGCTTACTTGTTTTCAAATGGGGAGTTCTGCTTGCTAGTTCGGCTTTCGGTGTGCAATTTTTAACCAGCTGTAGTTTGTTTTGGGATTCTTACCTTTCTGAGTGCCTGACCTGGTAGATGGCAGACATAGACTGCTTCCAATTACACAGGAGGGTCTATAGGCCATTGCTCCTCGTGTCTCTCTGAGGGGGCCAGGTTCTATCGCTAGTCCCTAGTAGGCCTAGAACTCCATCAATTGATTGTTGCCACTGTCTAATATATACACATCAGCCTGGTATATCTTCAGGGAGCCTCCAGGTCTCGCCCAGAAAATGGCGTTTCATTACTTTCAATGCTGGTTTTTTTATTTTCTTGTTTTTCAAGTTACGTTGGTGATCATTTAGACAAAGTTGGAGTATTTGCCTAGTAGATTATGCACAAAAAATTTTAAAGCATTTGAGTAAGTTTGAGAAAATCCTTTCCTGGCATCTTAAGTGCATTTACTGGTACTGTACTTCAGAGGCAGACTCATCATTCTCATACTGTCTACTATTTTTGTACTTTTATTCAGTAAGAACAAGCAAAGCAAGTCCCTACTCTTACATTATTAGATATAATATGCATTGAGGAATAAACGTTCCCATTTTCCTTTAGAACATAGAATTTTATATATTTTCTTCACCATTATTTATTTTTTTTATTTTGAAGGGGGAGAATAATGGCACAGCTCAAAAGAACTGATCTTTCTCTCACTATAAATTTAATACAAAAGGTAATTTAAAAATAACAGTTTGTGCTTACCTCATTGACCCAGCGTTCCCTCTCACTGTGCTGGCGGGCAACAGTGGCCTGTGCTCGCTCCAGCTCCTCCTGCACGCTGTCCTTCTCACTCTGAGCATTCTCCAGCCGTGCTTTCAGCCGATATATCTCCCCCTGTGCCTTCTCCACTTTCTCCTGTAGCTGCTCGACCTGCAGGAAGAGAGTGCAAGAGCGAGACGAGATTAACTCTATACTTGGCAGATACTCACAGCAGCTCTTTCACAATGTAGCCCAATTCAAGTCCTAACTTTCTGTGGGAAGCCCCTATGGCTCCCTGGAGCTTATTGAGCTAATGTATGTTATATAAGACTGGGACATTAGTTATGGAGTTCAGACCTACCAGGGACCAGCGTCAAAACCTGGCCCCCTCAGACAGGTTTCAGGGAGCAAGGGCCCTGGAAAACCCCCTTGTGTTTGGGGTTTTCCTTATCTGCCATCGACCAGGGTTAGGCACCCAGAAAGGTAGGCATAACAAAACAAACCCCCACATGGTAAGAAACTTAAAAAAAAAATGAACAGAGATAGAAACTCCCTACAATCCCAAGGAAACAAGCATACATCACAATTTACTGCCGCACTGATTATCCGCGCAACCCTCCCCACCCTGAGAGGGGGAGGGGGGTCCAGACCTCACTGTGCCGGCTGCATAGCACCAGTTTGTAAACTAATGTCAATCGGGATAGACACTTTTCTCTGGCCTCAGTTTCCTAGGCAGTGTTTGCCTTTGTGGCGTTCACTGCCGTATGTTGTATTGTGTGGTGGCCAGGTGTTCCTCATCAGTACCGGGGCTAGGTTGGTTTCCCACTCAGATGCCCCGGGGCCGCCCCATTTTGGTTAGGTGCTGTTTGCCCCTTTCCCTCGCTGTTCCCGGCTCTGGACCGTCTGCAGGTTTCAGGGTCGGGGCGGGGTTTAGTTGGGGCCAAGACTCGGGCGGTTTCGGGGGCTGCCCCATTAGGGTTGGGGACAGAGGTTTTCAAGCCTGTTCCTCCTGCCAAGATTTCAGGGTCTTACCAGCAGCCTTTTCTTGCTGCCTTTCCCATGGACTCTTCCTTTTCTTTAAGGGCGGAGGACTTGGAGGACGGCTCTGCCCTGGGGCCTCTGTTGTGGGTTCCCGGGGCTGTGGGGAATGCCTGCTAGCAGTTCTGGGGCTGTTTGCCCCTGCCTGGGTTTTCTGCTTCTGGGCGGAGTTTTTCGCCCATGCAGTCTGCTTGCTTCCCACTTTTCCTGGCATGTTTTCGCATCTTTTGCGTCGGTCACAGCCCTCTGTTCTGGTGGCCATTTTCTTCTGCCGGTTTCTCGGCGTGGCCACCAGGGTGGCATTGCGGTTTGTTTACATGTGCCTGGTTGTGCGAGCGAGCGTCTTGGGTGAGTTTTTTCACCTTTTTCAGGGGTTTTATTCTCCTATTGTCGTTACTTTGCTTTTCTGGTGTTTTCTGCCCGTTTTCTGTTCCTCTGGGAATGTTTGAGTGTAATTACCTAAGTGTAGTTACAGGATGAGAGCTACGCTCGTGGTTAATTTTACACCGGGTTTTCCATTTTGTCTGTTTTTGGTCTGGGCCCTAGGGTTTGGGCTCAGTGTCCCTGTCTGTTTATGCTTGCTCCCACACCTTGTCCCTTGGTTTTTGGTCTGTTTTAACTGTTTCCCTGGGGGTTTGTCTGGGGGCTGTGCTTTGCCTTTCTGTGGTGTATCTCTGCCGGCAAATGTGGTGGTTTGGGCTCCCCCTGGTTCAATTCCGAGTTCCTTCGGGTTCTTTGGTTTCGTTCTGGAGGTTTCTTCCTCTTGGCCCCCCCCCCCTTTTGTGGGTTCAGGAGGATTTGTTTCCTCGTGTGAGACCCGGTTCTGCCTTCTGGGGTTCCGGGGTCTTCCTGGCTTGCAGACCGATCTTTTTGGGTCTTGGCACATGTTGTGTTCGTGCTGGGACTTTGGGGTTTTGTTGTCGGGGTGGGCCTTTTAGATGCAGTTTTGTGCCTTTTTCCCCTGGCCGGCGTGGTGCTCTGTGCCCACTGGTAGGCGGCTTGTAATTTTCTTTTCACGTTTATGTGTGTGTGTACACATGTACATATACATGTGTACACTGTGTGTGTGCACATGTGTATGTGCATACAAACGTGTGTGTGTATTTGTGTATGTGTGTAATTACCTAAGTGTAGTTACAGGATGAGAGCTACGCTCGTGGTGTCCCGTCTTCCCAGCACTCTTTGTCATATAACGCTTTGAAACTACTGACGGTCTTGGCCTCCACCACCTTCTCCCCTAACTTGTTCCAACCGTCTACCACTCTATTTGCGAAGGTGAATTTTCTTACGTTTCTTCGGTATCTGTTTTTAGCTAGTTTATATCTATGACCTCTTGTTCTTAAAGTTCCAGGTCTCAGGAAATCTTCCCTATCGATTTTATCAATTCCTGTTACTATTTTGTATGTAGTGATCATATCACCTCTTTTTCTTCTGTCTTCTAGTTTTGGCATATTTAATGCCTCTAACCTCTCCTCGTAGCTCTTGCCCTTCAGTTCTGGGAGCCACTTAGTAGCATGTCTTTGCACCTTTTCCAGTTTGTAGATGTGCTTCTTAAGATATGGGCACCACACAACCGCTGCATATTCTAGCTTTGGCCTAACAAAAGTCGTGAACAATTTCTTTAGTATATCGCCATCCATGTATTTAAACGCAATTCTGAAGTTGGAAAGCGTGGCATAGGCTCCTCGCACAATATTCTTTATGTGGTCCTCAGGTGATAGTTTTCTATCTAGAACCACCCCTAGATCTCTTTCTTTATCAGAATTCTTTAAAGATTTCTCACATAATATATAGGTTGTGTGGGGTCTAAGTTCTCCTATTCCACATTCCATAACATGGCATTTATTAACATTGAATTCCATTTGCCAAGTGGCGCTCCATGTACTTATTTTGTCCAGGTCATCTTGAAGGGCATGACAATCATCTAAGTTTCTTATCCTTCCTATTATCTTAGCATCATCAGCAAACATGTTCATATAATTCTGTATACCAACTGGTAGATCATTTATGTAGACAATAAACATCACTGGTGCAAGAACTGAACCCTGTGGTACTCCACTCGTGACATTTCTCCAGTCCGATACATCGCCTCTGATCACTGCCCTCATTTTTCTATCAGTCAGAAAATTTTTCAGCCATGTTAGAAGCTTACCTGTCACCCCTCCAATATTTTCCAGTTTCCAAAACAACCTCTTATGTGGAACTCTGTCGAAAGCCTTTTTTAGGTCCAGATAGATGCAGTCAACCCAACCATCTCTTTCCTGTAATATCTCTGTTGCTCGGTCATAGAAACTGAGTAAATTCGATACACAGGATCTTCCAGATCGAAAACCATACTGTCTGTCTGATATTATATCATTTCTCTCCAGGTGTTCTACCCATTTAGTTTTAATTATTTTTTCCAATATTTTGACTATTACACTTGTCAATGATACCGGTCTATAGTTAAGGGGGTCTTCCCTGCTTCCACTTTTGTAGATTGGAACTATGTTAGCCTTTTTCCACACATCAGCTACAACTCCTGTAAACAGGGATGCCTGAAAAATCAGTTGAAGAGGAATGCTGAGCTCAGGTGCACATTCTCTCAGAACCCATGGTGAAACTCCATCTGGACCAACTGCTTGTTCTTACTTAGCTCCTTGAGCATTTTTTCCACTTCGTCTCTAGACACCTCTATGTGCTCTATGTTGTTCTCTGGAATTCTTATTGTGTCTGGTTCCCTGAAGATTTCATTTTGTACAAACACACTTTGGAACTTTTCGTTTAGTGTTTCACACATTTCCTTTTCATTTTCCGTGAATCTATTTCCCATTTTCAACCTCTGAATATTATCCTTTACCTGCAATTTGTTGTTTATGAATTTATAGAATAGACCTGGTTCTGTTTTACATTTGTCTGCAATCCCTTTTTCAAAATTTCTTTCTGCCTCTCTCCTCACTGCGTGTAGTTGTTTTCTCGCAT
>WNGS01042707.1:38607574-38617777 GCA_020271785.1 Procambarus virginalis
TTGTGGGAGGTAAATGAGGGTGAGTGAGGTGGTGTTGAGGGAGGGCGTGGCAGCGAGTGGCTCGCTGGTGTGTGGCGGCCACTCCTCATTGCTTTTTGACTCACAAGACCAACTTAGTAGTTCGTTATGGTGAACAAAACATGCAGATACTTATATATAACCTGTGTATATAGTGTAACAACAGCAAAACTATTTGTTTATTGTTTTATGAACATAATAATTGAATCACTTATATGCACACCATAATTTTGAGTACAGCGATGGTTCACACATTTTATAATATAAATATACCACAATTCACTGTATGGAATAATATTACTGCAAAAAACTAAGAAAAAATCAATCAGAGACATTGAATAATTAGGAAATAATATATTTGTGGCAACTGCCGTCTGACAGCTCGGGCGGAGTAGACCTCGTCTGGCGAAGGTTCTGCCAACGCCCCTTTTTGCCACACTTCCCTACCCTACTGCGGCTAAAATATGCTACCTACGATTTTTTTGTTATTTTTTCCGTGATCAGGGAACAAAAATAAACAATTCTATAAGACAAAAGAATTTTTTGGATTTTTTTTTTTTGTTGCACCTGTGGGTGTGAATTCCATTTGGGCCCCTAGCGGTTTGAGGGTTAAATGCATTCTGGTCCTTCAAGCTATCTTAGAATTAATCATTAACTTGCATTCTTAAAATTATAAATTTTATTAGTATTATACTGGAGACAGATTTCCCACATTTGTGCCTTTACTCACCATACAAGCTTAGATGTACAGTTATGGTGAACAAAACATGTAAATACATATACATAACATCTGTATATAAAAGCAAAAACAGTATGATGGGAGGAGAATGGTGGCAAGTCAAGTGAGGTGAAGGAGGGAGGGAGTGGCAGCCAGTGGCGGGCTGCCACTGGCTGCCATTGCCACTGCCACTCAGCATACCAACTTAGTGGTTTGTTAAGGTGAACACGAATGTAGATACTTATATATAACGTCTGTATATAGTGAATAAAAGCAAAACAGAATGGTGGGAGGAGAATGTGGGCGAGTGAGGTGTTGAGGGAGTGAGTGGCTGGCTGGTGTGTGGTGGTCACTCCTCGTTACTTTTTGACTCATAATAGCAACTTAGTGGTTTGTTATGGTGAACAAAACATGCAGATACTTATATATAATCTGTGTATATAGTGTAATAACCGACAAAGTTTGTTCACTGTTTGATGAACATAATTGAATCAACAATATGCACACCATATTTTTGAGTACAGCGATGATTCACTCATTTTATTATATAAATATATCACACTACACACTATTGAATAATATTACAGCAAAAGAACTACAAAAAATCAATCAGAGACATTGAAATAATTAGGTAATTATCTCTTTGTGGCAACTCCGGCCTGACAGCTGGCAAGCAACAGACCGCCTGGGACGCACGGCGAGTCAGCGCCTGTTTTTTGCCAGACTTCCCCGCCCTATAGCGGGCAATATATGCCACTTATGATTTTTTTATTATTTTTCCCATGATCAGTGAACACAAATTAACAGTTTAGAAGAAAACATTTTTTTTTTTTTTGGTATGAACCTGTGAGTGACACATGCTAAATAGCCAGGCGCCATACAAGGGTTAAAGGGCATAACAATCATCTAAGTTTCTTATCTTTCCTAGTATCTCAGCATCATCAACAAACATGTTCATATAATACTGTATTCCTTCTGGTAGATCGTTTATTTATATAATGAACATTACCGGTGCAAGAACCCTGTGGTACTCTAGTAACATTTCTCCACTGTAAACATCGCCTCTGATTACTGCTCTCATTTGAAGTTAGAAGCCTCATTGCCACTTCTTCAGTATGTTCCTGTTTCCAGAACAACCTTTTATGTAGGACTCTGTCGAAAGCATTCTTTAGGTCCAGATAAATGCAGTTAATCCAACCATCTCTTTCCTGCAAAATGTATGTGGTTCTATCATAAAAAACAAAAGAAAGAGATCAAGGGATAAATGAAAGAGAGGGCAGGTTATCCAGATTGCAGATGGCGAAGAAGTCAAAATTCTTTACCCAGTTAGGTAGAACTAAATCTATATAATACTGTACAGTATCTCGGATGACAAACAGGTTCTGAACCAGAGCAGCAATGTACAGAATACTGTAGTAATGTGCTAAATATAGGAGCAATCTCTCAGCCCTCCCAGGAATAATGTTGTTTCTACACAAAAGCCAAAAGCCTAGTAAATAAATTTGACACATTATGTGCATATACTGAGGCTGAAAATCATGACATCTTAAGCATCAGTGAAACATGGGGACGAGTGGACATAATAGACGAGGAATTCTCCCATCCACCGTTCAGAAAGGACAGAACAACAAGAGCAGGTGGGGTAATACTGTATGTGAAAGAGGAAATAGATGCAACCAACACTGAGAAACTGAACCCCATGGGTTCCTCAGAGTCTGTATGGTGCAACATTCTAATTCAAGATGGTAGCAAAATGAAAGTGGAAGTATGCTACAGGGCTGACACAGCAGCAGCAGAGGAAATTACGGATATGCATAATGTGATCAAACCGGCATCTGAAACCCGAACCCTAATAATGATGGAATTTAACCATGAGACCATAGATTGAACCAACCTAACATCACAAGCAGAAGGTGAACAATTACTCGACCTTGTGCAGGACTCCTTTCTCATACAGCATGTGGTACAGCCCACACATGGTAATAACATACTAGATCTTGTACTAACAACAGAAGACATTATAAATAATGTATTATTTATAGTTTATAATACAGTGTGTGACTGTGTAGTGTGTGAGTGCATATAGAATAAATAAATTGAATATTGAACAAGTAATACTGTGACAAACAGTTTTTGTGGACACATTAGTGTCTCCAAAAACACTATGCTAATATGGTAATGAGTGGGGGGGATATGCTAAAGAGCAGGAGTACTAGTTGCAGGCAGGATTGCTAGGTTCTGTTATTTTCTTCTTCTTTTCTTTCATTTTAACAGGAGTTTCTTTGCTCTTTCTGGCTGTAGGTCGCAATTTTACCGGATAGTTGTTTGTTTTGGTTCGCCTCTCTTTCTGGGTACACACACACTGGTCGATGGCAGAATATGACACTTTAAATGTAAAGTGCTCATATACCATTTCGCCCTGCACCTCTCTGAGGGAACCAAGTTCTGCCATGTGGTTCCCTGTAGGCATAAGAACTCCTGTGGCTGATTACTCCAAACTATTACAGCACATATCAGTTCGGATAGCTTCAGGGAGCCTCCGGGCCCTTGTCCAGAAAATGGCGTTTCATTACATTCAACACTTTTTTCTAATTTCCTGTGATCAGGGTAACACATTTTAACAATATTGGAAAAGAAAAGAAATTTTTCTGAACAATTTTTTCCTGCGTACGGAGGATTGTAATATTTAATAGCAGTGCAGTACAGTGGTTAATGGTTTTATCATGGTATATATGAATATAATGTATATTTTTGTTATTGTAAGGAAGGGAGCTTTTAAAGGTGTTTTATGGTGACAGTGTATTTGAAACTCCCACAAAGGCAGCAGCTAGGCTGCACATGTACAGCAGGCATACAGTATTCACCCTGGCTGAATTGTCCCCTCTAGATGAATATAAACAACTGCTTTATTTCTTATAGAAACATTCCACATACATTTGTGATTGGAAAACATTATGAAATGCAAGTGTTAAATATAGAAATCCAGTCGAAACCTCAATAAGAAGCATTAGAAACATAATTTGGAACTAAAAAAATATTGGAACCATTCGGCAGAAAGGACGAATAAAAGGTGTAGTCGGTCATTATGAGAGAGCCAGTGTCGGGAATGGCTGCTTCTACTAATGCTTGAAATTTTTGGAAAAAACAGTACCTCATTAAAGTTGTTGTCTCCCTATCAGATCATTAAGTATTCTGCAGTATATGACTAGGATGGTACAAAAGTATAGTATGGATTTGGATTTTCTTGGTGTAGTAGGTTTACTTGATGTCCCAGTGGTTGCTGGGAAATTTTCATGATTTTTGTCTTGTGTGTGTACGTTTACTTGTCTTTACAAATATTAATGTGATTTATTATAACAACTGTAGACCATCTCAAGTGTAAATGGACCATTACAATGTTATTTCCATATCATTTGACATTATTATAGTCCACCTTGGAAAAGTTTGTTATAAAAGAAGAGATATATTTAGCTACTCCTTTTCAGCACTTTTGCAATTTAAGATTGTCTAGTTTGTGAACTATTGTTATACTGTTTGTTCTTGTTGACAAAGTCCTGGCTTCTGCTGGACAATTCTAGTTAATATTATAGAAGTCTTTCAATTTTGCTAATTCCAGTGGAGTAAAAAAAACAACGTTGAATGTAATGAAACGCCATTTTCTGGGTGAGCCTCGGAGGCTCCCTGGAGCTTATCAGGCTAATGTATGTTATATTAGACTGGGACATTAGCTAAGGAGTTCAGGCCTACCAGTGACCAGCGCCAGAACCTGGCCCTTCAGAGAGGTTTCAGGGATATATTGCAATGCAATATAATCTGGAAGAAAATAAGAAGGTTGATGCAATTGAAAAACCTGACTTTAGGAGAGGACATTATGGCAACCTTAGAAATTTTTAGTGAGTATAATTGGACAGATTTGTTGCTAGGCAAAGAAGTGAATGAGATGTATGTCAAGTTTTGTGAAATATATGATAAAGGCACAACAAAATTTATACCAAAACAGAGATGCAGAACTAGGAAACAGGATTGGTTCAACAGAAATTGCGAGAGGGCCAGAGACCAAAAGACACAAAAATGGAATCAATACAGGAAGAGGCCAAACCCCCAAACATACCAGCGATACAAAGATGCGAAAAACAACTACACTGCAGTGAGGAGATAGGCAGAAAGAAATTTTGAAAAAGGGATTGCAGACAAATGTAAAACAGAACCAGGTCTATTCTATAAGTTCATAAACAACAAAATGCAGGTAAAGGATAATATTCAGAGGTTGAAAATGGGAAATAGATTCACGGAATATGAAAAGGAAATGTGTGAAACATTAAATGAAAAGTTCCAAAGTGTGTTTGTACAAAATGAAATCTTCAGGGAACCAGACACAATAAGAATTCCAGAGAACAACATAGAGCACATAGAGGTGACTAGAGATGAAGTGGAAAAAATGGTCAAGGAGCTAAATAAGAACAAAGCAGTTGGTCCAGTTGGAGTTTCACCATGGGTTCTGAGAGAATGTGCACCTGAGCTCAGCATCCACTTCAACTGATTTTTCAGGCATCCCTGTGTACAGGAGTTGTAGCTGATGTGTGGAAAAAGGCTAACATAGTTCCAATCTACAAAAGTGGAAGCAGGGAAGACCCCCTTAATTATAGACCGGTATCATTGACAAGTGTAATAGTCAAAATATTGGAAAAAATAATTAAAACTAAATGGGTAGAACACCTGGAGAGAAATGATATAATATCAGACAGACAGTATGGTTTTCGATCTGAAAGATCCTGTGTATCGAATTTACTCAGTTTCTATGATCGAGCAACAGAGATATAACAGGAAAGAGATGGTTGGGTTGACTGCATCTATCTGGACCTAAAAAAGGCTTTCGACAGAGTTCCACATAAGAGGCTGTTCTGGAAACTGGAAAATATTGGAGGGGTGACAGGTGAGCTTTTAACATGGATGAAAAATTTCCTGACTGATAGAAAAATGAGGGCAGTGATCAGAGGCAATGTATCAGACTGGAGAAATGTCACAAGTGGAGTACCATAGGGTTCAGTTCTTGCACCAGTGATATTTATTGTCTACATAAATGATCTACCAGTTGGTATACAGAATTATATGAACATGTTTGCTGATGATGCTAAGATAATAGGAAGGATAAGAAACTTAGATGAATGTCATGCCCTTCAAGATGACCTGGACAAAATAAGTATATGGAGCACCACTTGGCAAATGGAATTTAATGTTAATAAATGCCATGTTATGGAATGTGGAATAGGAGAACATAGACCCCACACAACCTATATATTATGTGAGAAATCTTTAAAGAATTCTGATAAAGAAAGAGATCTAGGGGTGGTTCTAGATAGAAAACTATCACCTGAGGACCACATAAAGAATATTGTGCGAGGAGCCTATGCCACGCTTTCTAACTTCAAAATTGCTTTTAAATACATGGATGGCGATATACTAAAGAAATTGTTCACGACTTTTGTTAGGCCACAGCTAGAATATGCAGCGGTTGTGTTGTGCCCATATCTTAAGAAGCACATCAACAAACTGGAAAAGGTGCAAAGACACGCTACTAAGTGGCTCCCAGAACTGAAGGGCAAGAGCTACGAGGAGAGGTTAGAGGCATTAAATATGCCAAAACTAGAAGACAGAAGAAAAAGAGGTGATATGATCACTACATACAAAATAGTAACAGGAATTGATAAAATCGATAGGGAAGATTTCCTGAGACCTGGAACTTTAAGAACAAAGGTCATAGATATAAACTAGCTAAACACAGATGCCGAAGAAATATAAGAAAATTCACTTTCGAAACAGAGTGGTAGACGGTTGGAACAAGTTAGGTGAGAAGGTGGTGGAGGCCAAGACCGTCAGTAGTTTCAAAGCGTTATATGACAAAGAGTGCTGGGAAGACGGGACACCACGAGCGTAGCTCTCATCCTGTAACTACACTTAGGTAATAACACTTAGGTAATTACACAGAGTACATATGCACATGTGTACACACACAAACCACAAACCTCAGGACCACATCAAGAACATTGTGCGAGGAGCCTATGCTACACTTTCTAACCTAAGAATTGCTTTTAAATACATGGATGGAGAAATACTAAAGAAATTGTTCACGACTTTTATTAGACCAAAGCTGGAATATGCAGCGGTTGTTTGGTGCCCTTATCTTAAGAAGCACATCAACAAACTGGAAAAGGTGCAACGACATGCCACTAAGTGGCTCCCAGAAATGAAGGACAAGAGCTATGAGGAGAGGTTAGAGGCATTAAATATGCAAAAACTAGAAGATAGAAGAAAAAGAGGCGATATGATCACTACGTACAAAATAGTAACAGGAATTGATAAAATCGACAGGGAAGATTTCCTGAGACCTGGAACTTCAAGAACAAGAGGTCATAGATTTAAACTAGCTAAACACAGATGCCGAAGAAACGTAAGAAAATTCACCTTCGCAAATAGAGTGGTAGACGGTTGGAACAAGTTAGGGGAGAAGGTGGTGGAGGCCAAGACCGTCAGTAGTTTCAAAGCGTTATATGACAAAGAGTGCTGGGAAGACGGGACACCACGAGCGTAGCTCTCATCCTGTAACTACACTTAGGTAATTACACTTAGGTAATTACAAATGTGAAAAGAAAATTACAAGCCACCGGCCAGTGGGCAAAGCACCACCACGCCGACCAGGAGAAGGCGGCACTAAACTGCATCTAAAGGCCCACCTCGACAACAAAACTTCAAAGTCCCAGCACGACCACAACATGTGCCAAGACCCAAAATGATCAGTCTGCAAGCCAGGAAGACCCTGGAACTCCAGAAGGCAGAACAGGATCACACACGAGGAAACAAAGCCCCCCTGAACCCACAAAGGGGGCCCAAGAGGAAGAAACCTCCCAAACGAAACCAAAGAACCCCAAGGAACCTGGAATCAAACAAGGGGGAACCCAAACCACCACAATTGCCAGCAGAGATACACCATAGAAAGGCAAAGCACAGCCCCCGGACAGAACCCCAGGGAAACTGAGGGACAAGGTGTAGGAGCAAGCAAAACAGCCAGAGGCAATGAACAGGAAACGGGCAGAAAACACCAGAAAAGCAAGGAACCGCAACAAGAGAATAAAACTCCTTTAGGGAGGTGAAAAACTCACCCAAGACGCCCTCTCGCACACCCAGGCGCATTTAAACAAACCGCAACGCCGCCTTGGTGGCCACGCCGGGAAACCTGCAGAAGAAACTGGCCACCAGAACAGAGGGCTGTGATTGACGCTAAAGATACGCAAACACGCCAGAAAAGGTGGGAAGCAAGCAGACTGGATGGGCGAAAACTCCGCCCAAAAGCAGAAAACCAAGGCAGGGGCAAACCGCCCCAGAACTGCTAGCAGACATCCCCCACAGCCCCGGGAACCAGCAATAGAGGCCCCTGGGGTAGAGCCGTCCTCCAAGCCCTCCGCCCTTAAAGAAAAGTTAAGAGTACATTGGAAAGGCAGCAAGAAAGAGCCGCTGGTAAGACCCCAGAAGCCTTGGCAGGATGAACAAGCTCGAAAACCTCTGTCCCCCAACCCCAACTAAACCCCTCCCCGACCCCGAAACCCGCAGACGGTTTGGAGCCGGGATAAAGGGGCGAACAGCACCTAACCAAATATGGGGCAGCCGCGGGCATCCGAGTGGGAAACCAACCTAGCATGTTGCAGCAACCTAACCTAGCTTGCAACACGGATGATGCCTGTACTCTGAACAGTAATAACATCTGTGGACAGGGTGGTAAGGATACTAATTTAGAAAAGAGGGATTGAGGAGATCATTCCAGTCAAGGAAGAGAGTGGGAGGAGTCACGGCGGCTCAAGTAGGGTGTGTGGTGCACAAGACAACAAGGCCAGTGTTGGAGTCACACCCCTAGATATGTGATGCTTAACCCCTCTCCAAGATCAAGAGACATACAGGGTGATCTCCTGAGAAAAACTGCAAGCATTCTAGAGTTCATTGTTGGTCGACCGACAGTAGCAGAAGTGTGGCTGCCGAGGTCGGTTGTCTGTTCCCGGCAGAGAGTCGTTGGGGGACGTTGTCTACCTGTTCACGATGAACGGTCTGGTGTCAAAGAACCATAACTCTTTGGAGGTTTAAGCTCCCTAAGCCCCAATCCCTGTCAGGAGGTCCGGGTCTGGACACTCACCAGGACTAGCCATCAAGAAAACTCTGCCTCGACTCCGAAATCCTCAGACATTTGGGCGCCAGGATCAAGGGGAAAGAGGAGTAGGATGAACCAACAGGAGAAGGACATGGGGGTGCTGACGAACCAAAGTCCAGGCAATTAACACACCCAAGTCCGGGTCCCTATAACCCAAAGCAGGGTAGCCGCAGGGCATCCAGAAAAGCATCAACCTAACTCGTTGCAGCAACCTAAACCGTGCATACAACGCTGAAGCTGCCTGCATCTGAATATCAAACACGGAGTGGACTGGTGGTGAATTAGAGTACTCGTACAAGCAAGGAACACCACTCACAGGACTCCGGGGTCAAAAGTGTCATTGACCTAACAGGCAATATGGCGGTGGCAAAGATGGAGAGTGTCACCCCGAGACAAGGGGACAGAGCAACCTTTAAACCCCCACGAAGTGAGGTGGGCCTCAGATCTCTTCTCCATCAGACCAATGAACCTACATTGGGGGTTCCCAGGGCCCTTAAGCTGACTGCTAAGGGAAGCCCCAGGCAAGGTACTGCTAACCGATTATCCCAGAGCTACCAAACAAACAAACAAAGTCTGAACCCCAATATGTGCAATCATGTGCAATCATGGGGACCTAGTGGAGGGCTACCAAAATCATACAAGTGGTCCTACCACCACACCAGTCAGACCCCCGCCAGGCAAAATAAAACAAAACAAAGACAAAACAAAACAAAAACCCCGCAAATGCACGTCTCCGGGGGGACAGACCCAGTCGCTATGCGTATATCAGATAGCTGCACAGTACTTTGAGTCCCAGCCAGCGGCGAAACTACCTCCTACCCAATGGCAAACAGAGTAGAGACCACTCCAGCTGAACCCCGTAAGGGCGGATAATCACAGAGCAGCAACAGAACCATGCGGAGGTAGCCTCCCGCACTGTTCAATAGAAGTGTAATCCTAAACCACAAGGGCAGTACTTACAGGGCAGCCTAGGGAAAGAGCTGTCCTAGGTTCATGCAGACAAAGTACTCTTGTGTTACTCCTGGCTCTCACACCATCACCAGACACAACACCAACCAATATGCAGCACTGCGTCAAAGGATGGGGCCAAAGTCGATCAGCCACTATCAATCACATCAATCTGTGAACTGAGGTTGGGTAGCTGGTGCATGAGGTCTAGAACACCACCCTTCCCCCCCCTCCCAGGGAGGGGGAGTTGTGCAGACAGTGGCAGCGGAGGTCTGTGTGTGATCGTCATGCTTGCTTACCTTGTTTTCAAATTGCGGGAGTTCTG
>WNGS01042707.1:38626491-38672071 GCA_020271785.1 Procambarus virginalis
TGTAATTACCTAGTGTAATTACCTAATTACCTAAGTGTAGTTACAGGATGAGAGCTACGCTCGTGGTGTCCCTCTTCCCCAGCACTCTTTGTCATATAACGCTTTGAAACTAAGACGTCTTGGCCTCCACCACCTTCTCCCCCAACTTGTTCCAACCGTCTACACTTTGTTTGCGAAAGTGAATTTCTTATATTTCTTCGGCATCTGTGTTTTAGCCAGTTTATTCTATGACCTCTTGTTCTTGAAGTTCCAGTCTCAGGAAGTCTTTCCTGTCGATTTTATCAATCCCTTTACTATTTTGTATGTAGTGATCATATCACCTCTTTTTCTTCTGTCTTCTAGTTTTGGCATATTAATGCTTCTAACCTTTCCTCGTAGCTCTACCTTCAGTTCTGGGAGCCACTTAGTAGTCATGTCTTTGCACCTTTTTCCAGTTTGTTGATGTGCTTCTTAAGATATGGGCACCAAACCACAGCTGCATATCTAGCTTTGGCCTAACAAAAGTCATGAACAATTTCTTTAGTATATCCCCATCCATGTATTTAAAAGCAATTCTGAAGTTAGAAAGCATAGCATAGGCTCCTTGCACAATATTCTTTATGTGGTCTTCAGGTGATAGTTTTTCTATCTAGAACCACCCCTAGATCTCTTTCTTTATCAGATTCTTTAAGATTTCTCACATAATATATAGGTTGTGTGGGGTCTATGTTCTCCTATTCCACATTCCATAACATGAACATTATTAACATTAAATTCCATTTGCCAAGTGGTGCTCCATATACTTATTTATCCAGGTCTTCTTGAAGGGCATGACAATCATCTAAATTTCTTATCCTTCCTATTATCTTAGCATCATCAGCAAACATGTTCATATAATTCTGTACACCAACTGGTAGATCATTTATGTAGACAATAAACATCACTGGTGCAATACTGAACCCTGTGGTACTCCACTTGTGACATTTCTCCAGTCCGATACATTGCCTCTGATCACAGCCCTCATTTTTCTATCAGTCAGAAAGTTTTTTCATCCATGTTAGAAAGCGTACCTGTCACTCCTCCAATATTTTCCAGTTTCCAGAACAACCTCTTATGTGGAACTCTGTCGAAAGCCTTTTTTAGGTCCAGATAGATGCAGTCAGCCCAACCATCTCTTTCCTGTAATATCTCTGTTGCTCGATCATAAAACTGAGTAAATTCGATACACAGGATCTACCAGATCGAAAACCATACTGTCTGTCTGATATTATATCATTTCTCTCCAGTGTGCTACCCATTTAGTTTTAATTATTTTTTCCAATGTGTAATTACCTAAGTGTAATTACCTAAGTGTAGTTACAGGATGAGAGCTACGCTCGTGATGTCCCGTCTTCCCAGCACTCTTTGTCATATAACGCTTTGAAACTACTGACGGTTTTGGCCTCCACCACCTTCACCTTCTCACTTAACTTGTTCCAACCGTCTACCACTCTATTTGCGAAGGTGAATTTTCTACGTTTCTTCGGCATCTGTGTTTAGCTAGTTTAAATCTATGACCTTGTTCTTGAAGTTCCAGGTCTCAGGAAATCTTCCCTGTCGATTTATCAATTCCTGTTACTATTTTGTACGTAGTGATCATATCGCCTCTTTTTCTTCTATCTTCTAGTTTTTGCATACTTAATGCCTCTAACCTCTCCTCATAGCTCTTGTCCTTCATTTTCTGGGAGCCACTTAGTGATGTCGTTTCACCTTTTCCAGTTTGTTGATGTGCTTCTTAAGATAGGGCACCATACAACCGCTGCATATTCCAGCTTTGGTCTAATAAAAGTCGTGAACAATTTCTTTAGTATTTCTCCATCCATGTATTTAAAAGCAATTCTTAGGTTAGAAAGTGTAGCATAGGCTCCTCGCACAATGTTCTTGATGTGGTCCTCAGGTGACAGTTTTCTATCTAAAACCACCCCTAGATCCCTTTCTTTATCAGAATTCTTTAAAGATTTCTCACATAATTTATAGGTTGTGTGGGGTCTATGTTCACCATTCCACATTCCATAACATGGCATTTATTCACATTAAATTCCATTTGCCAAGTGGTTGCTCCAAATACTATTTTGTCCAGGTCTTTCTTGAAGGGCATGACAATCATCTAGGTTTCTTATCTTCCCTATTAAACTATAGCATCATCAGCAAACATGTTCAGTAATTCTGTAATCCCTCTGGTAGATCGTTTATGTAGACACTGAACATTACCCGGTGCAAGAACTGAAACCCGGTGGTACTCCACTCGTGACATTCCTCCAATCCGATACCTTGCCTCTGATTACGGCCCTCATTTTTTCTGTCAGTTAGGAAATTTTCATCCATGTTAGTAGCTTACCCGTCACCCCTCCAATATGTTCCAGTTTCCGGAACAACCTCTTTATGGGGAACTCTGTCGAAAGCCTTTTTTAGGTCCAGATAGATGCAGTCAACCCAACCATCTCTTTCCTGTAAAATCTCTGTTGCTCGATCATAAACACTGAGTAAGTTCGTTACACAGGATCTTCCAGATCGAAACCATACTGTCGGTCTGATGTGTGTGTGTGTGTGTGTGTATACTCACCTAGTTGTACTCACCTAGTTGTGCTTGCGGGGGTTGAGCTCTGGCTCTTTGGTCCCGCCTCTCAACCGTCAATCAACAGGTGTACAGTTTCCTGAGCCTAATGGGCTCTATCATATCTACATTTGAAACTGTGTATGGAGTCAGCCTCCACCACATCGCTTCCTACTGCATTCCATTTGTCAACCACTCTGACACTAAAAAAGTTCTTTCTAATATCTCTGTGGCTCATTTGGGCACTCAGCTTCCACCTGTGTCCCCTAGTGCGTGTGCCCCTTGTGTTAAACAGCCTGTCTTTATCAACCCTGTCGATTCCCCTGAGAATCTTGAATGTGGTGATCATGTCCCCCCTAACTCTTCTGTCTTCCAACGAAGTGAGGTTTAATTCCTGCAGTCGCTCCTCGTAGCTCATACCTCTCAGCTCGGGTACTAGTCTGGTGGCAAACCTTTGAACCTTTTCCAGTTTAGTCTTATGCTTGACTAGATAGGGACTCCATGCTGGAGCCGCATACTCCAGGATTGGTCTGACATATGTGGTATATAATGTTCTGAAAGATTCCTTACACAAGTTTCTAAAAGCCGTTCTTATGTTAGCCAACCTGGCATATGCTGCTGATGTTATCCTCTTGATATGAGCTTCAGGGGACAGGTCTGGCGTGATATCAACCCCCAGGTCTTTCTCTCTCTCTGACTCTTGAAGTATTTCATCTCCCAAATGATACCTTGTATCTGGTCTCCTGGTGTGTGTGTGGTGTGTGTGGTGTGTGTGTGTGTGTGTGTTGTGTGTGTGTGTGACAAAATTTCTTTGAATTGTAAACCTTATCTTGATCTGACTGTTGCTAGTCCAGGTACCAAGCTCACAAATTCTGCACGCATTCAATTTTATAATTATTTAATACATCATTAAATTCTAAGCTTGAATCCCATGAGAGGGAAAGGGAAGCAATTGGGTAATATCTTCTGTTTATCTTACCATGAGTTGCAACCTGCCTATTTCATCTAGCTCCTGGTGCTGACTCATGACTCCTTTGAGTTTTTAATCGAGTTTCACATGATGAATATGAAGCCAATATGTCTGCTGTAAATTTGATTTTTCAAATTTGGTTAATTAGCTTTTGACAGATTACTGGAAGTCTTGAGACCGTTGTGAAATACTGTAGGTATGAAACGTACTGTAGATCTCATGATCAAGGTTAAGGACAATCAAAGGCATGTGTGTGTATAAAGCACCCTACAAAGGTTGTGCAAATGGAAGTTATGAGGTCATTGTAAGACAGATGTTAATGTCGCAATATAGGTCATGTCAAGAAAGGTCAGGTCATTGTAAAGCAACTGTCTTTTGCACATAAAACCAGATCCGGCCAAGGAAGATCAAAGGTCATTGTAATGTGGTTGTGTATGTCACACCATGAGTGGATGGGCCAAGGAAGGTCACGAGGTTGTTGTAAGGCTGGTGTAGGTCACAAGATAAAAGGCTGAGGTAAACAGGTGAGAAGGCGTAGTCATCTCGATCAGCTGTGTGACCCTCCTTACTGCAGCTTTATTCATCTTGAAAACCAAATCCATGTTTGGCCCTCGTGTGCTGAAAGCAAAATGGAACATATGTCGCCAGTGATTTTTTTTTAATGACTGATGATACATTTGTATATTACTGGGCATTTGCAAGATTGTAACAGTTTTACAAATGAGCAAGGGCACACTCATGTTTCACTTTTATATTATGTGAATCTCACTTTCTTATTGTACCTAATTTCTTATAATATTGGAATAATTATAATACTGAAACTATAATTTCATAACTGAACACGTATTGGGACACGCATATATTGCAGGTGACTCATTACATGTATCTTAAAGCTTTTTCCCATCTTCTTACCCCAGTTTAAGCTTGCATTACTGCCCTTTTAGTCAAGTTCACAATTTCATTCACAGATTTTAGAAAGGAATAGTTGTAAAATCATTACTGTATAAGTATTTAACTTAATATTCTCTTACATGTGATTCAATTGCAGGAAATCAAGGAAGGCATCACTGGTCCCCCTATGCTCACATCCCTGGTCCCCCTATGCTCACATCCCTGGTCCCCCTATGCTCACATCCCTGGTCCCCCTATGCTCACATCCCTGGTCCCCCTATGCTCACATCCCTGGTCCCCCTATGCTCACATCCCTGGTCCCCCTATGCTCATATCCCTGGTCCCCCTATGCTCACATCCCTGGTCCCCCTATGCTCACATCCCTGGTCCCCTATGCTCACATCCCTGGTCCCCCTATGCTCACATCCCTGGTCCCCCTATGCT
Organism: Procambarus virginalis; assembly: GCA_020271785.1. NCBI lineage: Eukaryota > Metazoa > Arthropoda > Malacostraca > Decapoda > Cambaridae > Procambarus > Procambarus virginalis. Next base: position 38,631,369 of record WNGS01042707.1, read on the forward strand.
CACATCCCTGGTCCCCCTATGCTCACATCCCTGGTCCCCCTATGCTCATATCCCTGGTCCCCCTATGCTCACATCCCTGGTCCCTCTATGCTCACATCCCTGGTCCCCCTATGCTCACATCCCTGGTCCCCCTATGCCTGCATCCCTGGTCCCCCTATACCAGCATACCAGGTCCCCTAATTTGTGAGGACCAGGGGCGAGATTCACGAAAGCACTTACGCAAATACTTACGAATGTGTACATCTTTCCTCAATCTTTGACGGCTTTGGTTACATTTATTAAACATCTTACAAGCATGAAAACTTGCCAATCAACTGCTTTTATTGTTATAAACAGCCTCCTGGTGCTTCGGAGCTCATTAACTGTTTAATAATTGTAAACAAAGCCACCAAAAATTGAGAAAAGATGTACAGGTTCGAAAGTGCTTGCGTAAGTACTTTCGTGAATCTGGCCCCAGGGGACTTGAAATTACTGCTTAATTTCAAGATAGCTAAAACTTCATACTTTAAAATAATGTCACTTAAAATTACCTAGAAAATTAAATAACATTGTGAGCTTACCAAAAAAAATACATCTCATGTGAAACCATTATGATCTACAAATATCTATACTGACTATACTGAATACTGACAATAGTTCAAATATTGAATATAATGAAATGCCCTTTCTGGTGGGCCCCCAGTGGCTCCCTTAGCTTATCACCTGTAACACCAAGCCTTAGCCCAGCACACCAGGCCTCTGAGACTCATCTGTAACCTAACAAGGACCATAATTGTAATCAGGCTCACTCTACACAGTGAGAGGAGCATGGTTTCAGAGATTAACCATAATACATATACAGTACTGGAAAAATACCAGAAAGCATTGGTGCAACCAAACAAGGGACAACTTGAAAGAAATTAAGCACACCTAGATAAACAAAGCCAAAAATTCATTGATGTAAATACTCTACCTTCACAGATGGCAGCTTAAGTCACCTGTGGTCCCAGCCAGTCTGCCCCAACACTTTTCATTACCTGTACATTCAACTTCATTTCTGGGAGGGACACCTCAGTGGATCCCTAGCTTGCTTACAACAGTGCTGTACTTCAATATGAAGCTGGCTTAAAAAAAAAAAAAAGGAAATTAAGCTGAATCACAGAAGAATGGGTCCAGAGCAAAGAATGGCAGCTGCACACTAAACACACACACACTCAAATAGGACAAGAAGTATGGGCATTCAACAAATAACAAAAGGCCATCAATAGAGGCCCCAGAGACCAAATAGGAGCAATGGACAAAACACCAAAGAAAGCCATGAAAGCAGCATATATACTGTACAACCATTCCTAGATCAGGGACAAATAGATGACTGGCAAGACTAAAGAACCACACAGAGGACCTAGGAAGGGAGAAACATGGACGACAAATAGAGCCCAGACACAAACAGCATGAGAAAGCTCGCCGCCCCACCACAAAACCTAACCAGTACCTGATCCCCAGGTGTATAGGGATGTGCCAATATGCGTCCCGGAGGTCCAGAAACATCCTCCAAGAACCAGACCTGGGACAGAGTGGTCATCCAAAAGGAGGGGAAAACACTCCAGCAGTTCAGATGGGACAAGTCCAGAATGAACCAAAGATCTGCACAGTCCCGTTTCGGAAATGGAAACAAGCGAGAAACCCACTATAAGGATGTAGTCACTTCGATCACGCCCAAGTGCGCCTACTTCAAGAAGACCCGACGGAGCGAAGGGGAGGAAGCCTGCACTACTAGCCCTGAACCTCCGAGAGGAGGAGGAGCTGCCCACCGCCACCTCAGGCCGGAGTACATGACACGAAACACCCATGAATTGTGGGACCAAGCATGGGCAAACAGAGCCAGCTTCCCCCCCCCCATCTAGCACCCAATCAATGGGGCGACTTGTGAAAGGGCGGGCACACCTTCTGAGAGGCTGACTTACATGCAGAGCGACCATTGCAGCCATCACCCCAGATGACGGCCTGGCATTCAATGCCTGCATATCCTCCACAAGCCAGTCTGAGGATAACTCGAGAAGGGCAAAGAAGAGCATGACCGAGGCCGGATGGCCACGAGCGCGAAGATCTTCAGCAATGAAGGAAACCGAAAGGAAGGGGACCTGAGTGTGCAACTGGAGCAAGCCAACCTCACAAGGAAACACAGTGGCATAAAGGTATGCATTGAGTTGCTCAAATGCACCCCACAAGTAAACCTGTAACACAGTGGGAACCTCCCGCCAATCCAGCGTGCGAGTATGATTAAAACCGTGCCATGCTCCAAGAGGAAAGAAAGGGCAATCTGCCAGCCAGGAAGATGCCAGAACATCATAACTCGCCCAATATAGGGAAGAGGAACCGAACTCAAAAGAGACCAGGTCCATCACACAGGCAAAGTCCGGGTCTCACAGGAGGCATGCACCAAGAGCCTCCCGAACCTCCACAGGAGAAATCCGAGAGGTGGAAAACCTCCGGAAGGACAAAGCCGTGGAACCCCAAGGAACCCGGAAACGAATCCAGGATGGGGGGAGTCGAACTCAAATCAAACTCATGCAGGGAAGGATGTTACAAAAACCCCGAACCCTCCAACAGCAAACCCTGCCCCAAGGGGACCAAGGCCAAGGGGGAGATCGAAATGCGGCCCAAGAGCCCCAAGCTGACTTTCTCCCAGCCCCGGAGGCCTCAAACCCAGGCCCCGGGGCAGAGCCACCCTCAATGCCCTCTATCCTTGAAGACAAAGCAGTCCAAGGGAAAGGCAGCAAAGCTTCTGGGTCTGCTGGGAAGACCCAGAAGCCTCGGCGGGAAGATCAGGCTCAAAGGCCTCCATCTCCTGCATCAAATGGGGGCAGCCCCCGAAGCCGCTCAAGTCTCAGTCCCAACTAAACACTGCTCCAACTCCAAAATCCTCAGACGTTTGGGAGCCGGCAGCAGGGGGAGGAAGGAACAGGGCAAACCACACCAACCAGGGAAGGACTTGAGGGCACAGACAAAACCAAGATCCAAGCAACCAATTCCCCCAAGTCCGCGCCCCTAAAACCAAAACGAGGCAGCCCCGGGACATTTGAGCAGGCACCCAACCTAGCACATTGCAACAACAAAAACCTATCATGCAACGGGACAGCCGCTTGACCCTTAAGAACATCCAAAGAACTGAATGGGTAAATTGGAGAATGAGTGTGGAACAAGTCTTGCACGATTCCGTGTCGAAGATATCACCAACCCAACAAGTACCATGATGGAGACAAAAACAGATGATCGTCATCCTGAGACAAGGGCAATGAACAAACTTCAAACCTGCACAAAGTGAGGGAGGACTCTAAAGACATATCCATAATAACGCTGAGCCCCAAGGGGTTTACCAGGACCCGCAGGGGGATCTGTCCCCATGGGAAGCCAAGGCACTGGTGTTGCAAAGCTGGTTGATCCCCATTAATTACCAAGCAAACTGAACCCTGTTAAGGGTGCAACCATGGGGGGCCTAGAGGAAGACTACTAAATGCCACCTAGGTGAACCTAATGGGAAGCCAGGCAGACCTCCGCCAGGCAGAAAAGATTATGAAAACAAATGAAAACAAAAACCCAGAAAGCACACCACAACAACAGGGCATCAGAGAGAGACACGGTCGCTGCTAGGCATGCGAGCTGTGCAAGCACCATGAGCTGCAACCCAGCAACAAACAATCCCTACCCAGGGCCAAACAAAAGCACCAAGACCCCTGCCAACCCCTAGGGCGAGGTCAATGTCAAGCGACAGCAAACCCTACGAGAGTGAGAACTCGAAAGCCCCAAGGAAGAGAACCCTGAGACCCATGGGAAGTACTTACAAGGTGCCTATGGAAGAGAACCCTAAGCACATGCAGCCCAAAGAACAGCTTTCTCCTGGCCACCGCACCACCCACACAGCAGACACAACCACAGGGGCAAAATCATGACAGGAGAATGAGGCCAGAGGAGACATCAGCCCCCGCCGGCATCAATCGATGAACTGGAGGGCGAGCAGCTGGCTCGGGTGAGCAGCCGGCTCAGGTAAGCAGACAGCTCAGGTGAGCAGCCGGCTCAGGTAAGCAGACAGCATGGGTGAGCAGACGGCTTGGGTGAGCAGTCGGCTCAGGTAAGCAGACGACTCGGGTGAGTGGGACCACCCTCCTTTCCCTTCTGGGAGGGGCGGGGGTGGACAGGTGGCACAAATGAGCAGTTCATCAGTTTGATGACTTTTTGCTTGTTGCATTGTTTTTCTTGGGGGGAGTTCTTGAACTCTGTTCAGTCTTGGGTTGCAATGTTCTACCAGTTGGGTTTATTTTTGGGAGGCTTACCTTTCTGGGTGCCTTCCGCCGGTTGATGGCAGACATGAGTATAGTACTTCAAAGAGTGGAGTTTTCATGGGTCATTTCCCTGTGCCTATCTGAGGGGAGTCAGGTTCTCGCTCATTGTTCCCGGAAGGAAAGAACTCCATGTGACTGATGCCCTAGACTAATATAGCATATATCAGTCCGATAGCTCCAGTAAGCCGACGGGGCTCCCCACAGAAAATGATCAAAAATCTCTCAGAAAAACAGAAAGCCACTGGGGCTCACCCAAAAATTGGTGTTCCACTTCATTCAATGCCAGTTTTCTGGGGGAAGCTCCGTGTGGCTCCCTAAAGCTAGCTACCCATGGAGAAGAAAAACACCCATGGAGAAGAAAAACACAGGGATTCAACAGGGAGGTAGGAACAGCAGGCAGGTAAGACTATAGCAAGACATCACGTAAAGACACAGGCCAAGACACAGCCCAATACAACACAAGAGCAACAAGATCTTTTAACATAAATCAAGTACCGGACTGCTAGTATCCTATTCGAACACTAGAACCCCCCACACCTGAATATATTGGTAGGACATACTGGTAAAAGCAGCCACAAGAGCAAAGCACTTACAAACATCATGGGCACAAGGGAAGACCACAGGCTGGCTAGACTTGATGACACTGCGGATAACCTGAGAAATACAAGCCTTGGAAAAGGAAACCAAGGAAACAGGATCAACCCCACAAAGCATCCACTGAAACACTATCAATGGCACTAAAGGTAGCAGTGGAGAGCCGCTGCCGGACAGAGCACATGATGCACTTCTGGTCTAGCCAACCTAGTATCAATAGCCAAAGGACCCCTCCGGAAGTTGGCCAACCCATTCTTCACCAGAAAAGAGGCAGCTGGCTGCAGATGAACAAAACACTCACCTTAACCAAAAGAATAAAAACCCTGCCTCAAGAGGAGAGCATGAAGCTCCGCAACCCTATAACTGGAAGCCAAGGCCAACAAAAGCAGAGCTTTAGAAAAAGAATCCTGGACTGAAGGATATGCTGTAAACTGAGAAAAAAGAAATGCAAGAATATGGTCCAACAACCAATAGGCTCAAGTGGTGCAGGAGCAAGCAGGAGGTGAAAGAATGCGCAACAAGGCTTACAAAAAAGCACTGAGGACATATCAACAGCGAATGCAAGCAACAGCAGCTCCACCAGCATTGCACAATATGAGGCGACAAAATTCGTCATTAAGAGAGAAAAAAGAAAGAGCCAAGAAAACCAGCGTTGAATGTAATAAAACGCCATTTTCTGGGTGAGACCCAGAGGCTGCCCGGAGCTTTACCAGGCTGATATGCTAATGTCAGACTTTGGCATCAGTCATGTGTATGGAGTTCTAGGGCCTACCGGGGACCACGGTCAGAACCTGGCCCCCTCAGAGAGGCAAGGGGAGCAATGGCCTATAGAAACCCCCTGTGTGGTTGGAAGCATTCTATGTCTGCCATCGACCGGGTCAAGCATCCAGAAAGGTAAGCATTCCAAAACAAACCCCAAACACCAAGACCGAAAGCAAGCCGAAGCGACTCCACCAGCGCCGCACGAAAAGAGGTGACAGTATGTGGCAAGACGACGGCCCCCAACCCCCACTAGAAAACCTAGCCGACGCTAACAAGAGTAACCACCTAGGAAGGGACAGGAAAAGGAAGGACCGCCAAAATACCCCATACTACCGCCAAGAGAAGTACGCAGGTGGGACACCTACCACGAAGCCACCCGACCACCAACCGGAGGCGAGACCGCGAGGCAGAATGTAAGCAGCCCCGACAAGGCCCCTCCGAGCCAAGGAAAAGGCGGAGCCGCGGGAAGATCTTGGGCGCGACCACCGAAACCCAGGCGGCACAAGGAGATGGAACGTCTGCCGAACAGAAAAACTCCCCAAAGCAAGCAAGCCCGCCAGGAGTTCAGAAACGACAGGTACGACGCGAGACATCGCAAAACCCTGAAAAACCAACCGGCAGGGTAAGCTAGGAAACCGAAGAAGGCGGAAGGGTTGCCGCCCGAAACAGTACCCGAACCAAGGGGTACGAGCAACTGCAACAGACCGAGACAAAGAAGCACACCACAGGACACAGGCTGAAAAAGCGCCCAAGAAACCAAGGAATGCACGCAGAACACCCCTGTGGCAGAGGAGGAAACAAGGGAATGTACAAGGAAAGGAAGCGGTGGAAACCGACCACCCCCCAACACAGCAGCAAGTGCAGGCAAAACCGACGAAAGGAGATACCAGGAAAACAACTGGGGAGAGGCACGATGAAAGAGCTGAAGCACAAAACTCCAGGAAAACAACAAGGGGTGAACAATCAGGCAGGGACAGAAAAACCCCACGCACATGAGAGGGCCAAGCCAGGGACCCGAAGACCACGAAAAACAACAAGCAAACCCACACACGCTAACCCTAGGCACAAAAACAGTAGCAAAGTACCACACCACAACCGGACACAGGAACAAGGACACGCCACGCGAAACATGTTACCAATGCACACATGCAGCAGCAGCAACAGGCACCACCACAACATGCAACATGTAAATAGCAACTCGTTTCTGCAATGGCAGAGAATGAAGCAGGCAGCCCCCAGACAGGGCCAACGGAGACCAGACAGAACCCAGCAGGCCCAGAAACCTGCACACCAGGCGACCGACAGCGGAGAACCCCACTCGATACCTGGATGGATGGGGTACTGGGAGCCCATTTACATCCCAAGCCCAGCCCGAGGCTAGGGACCGGCCAGAGGGTGGCCCACCAGGCAGCTGCTTGGAGCGGCCCACAGGCCCACATACCCCCCACAACCAGGATTGGCCGGAACTTCTATTCGAACAACAAGGTGTTGCCTGGAAATCCACAGATGTACGGGCAATATGAAGTATGCTCGCAAGTAGGTCGTGTATCAACTGCAGACCTCTGATGGTTATACAGTGTTCCCCGATTGTGCCTATAGCACCACTGCACTCCACTGGTACAATCCTGCAAGTTCTTCCAAAGAGGTGGGACCCAAGAGCCAGAGCTCAAAACCTTGCAAGCACAACCAGGAGAGCCCTACCAGGTGAGTACATAACCAGCTCCACAACCCACACACCTCATAACATGAAAAAAGGTGGGTCCCATGAATGACTCTAGCATGGATTGGACATGCACACGAGTGGGACTGGAAGGGTTGAAAAAAGGGACAGTCACTGGTGTGTGAATGGTCTCAGTCGTACAGAAATATACCTAAATAAAGACAGGTATATAAACATCTCCGCATCCAGCGCCCGGCCAAAGACGCCAGACCGCAAAAACTCACCTGTCGAACGGAGGCACGAACGTGACACGACTCAACCGTGCCCAAAAGATCCTGAGAGCACCACCAGGTGAAGAAGCCAGAGCCGGACCGCAGGAGAGCAGGGGTAGAGGCAAAGGAGGCGGCCCACACTCATGACAGGGAAAACCTCGGCGTCCTCCCCACAGCTGGAAACCCAGGACACCCCTGGAGTGAAGGGGCACATACCGCAGCAAGGGAGAAGAGCAAGAGGCGAAGCACCGAGAAAAAAGGGCGCAAAACACCAGCACTGAAACACACTGCCCAGACCAAAACAAACTCCACGGCGAATGCGCATGACACGCTGGCCGAACCGCACCACCCTCTCTGCGGGAAGGCGCCAATCAGGACTACCGCACTAGAAAAGTAGCCAAAAGAGGAAGCAGGAACAACAAAACCGTCCAACGAAGCGAAGACAGAGCCCAAAAAGGTACCCAACCGGGCCCAAGCAGCCCAACAGGGCCACAAGCAGCCCAACAGGGCCACAAGTAGCCCAACAGGGCCACAAGTAGCCCAACAGGGCCACAAGTAGCCCAACAGGGCCACAAGTAGCCCAACAGGGCCACAAGTAGCCCAACAGGGCCACAAGTAGCCCAACAGGGCCACAAGTAGCCCAACAGGGCCACAAGTAGCCCAACAGGGCCACAAGTAGCCCAACAGGGCCACAAGTAGCCCAACAGGGCCACAAGTAGCCCAACAGGGCCACAAGTAGCCCAACAGGGCCACAAGTAGCCCAACAGGGCCACAAGTAGCCCAACAGGGCCACAAGTAGCCAACAGGGCCACAAGTAGCCCAACAGGGCCACAAGTAGCCCAACAGGGCCACAAGTAGCCCAACAGGGCCACAAGTAGCCCAAAACAGCGACTGACGAGGACCCGACAGACGTTCCAATAATGCGGGGAAGTAGCGAAAACCTTCCCGAACCCTCGAGAACACAGAAGCCAACACTAGTCCCGAAGGCACACAAAGGCGCAGGCGCACCGAGACCAAAAGTCACGTAGGACCCCAAGAACGGGGAAACATGATGAAGACACCGTCCAAAAAAGGGGAGGGGAAGCATCCACCCACAGGACAGAACCAATGACCTGGATAAACTGGAGGAATGGTCTAGAAAATGGCTGCTAAAGTTCAACTCGGGAAAGTGTAAGGTGATGAAATTAGGAGAAGGGAGCAGGAGGCTGAACACAAGGTATCATTTGGGAGGGGAAATCCTGCAAGAGTCAAATAGAGAGAAAGATCTGGGGGTTGATATCACACCGAACCTGTCCCCAGAAGCCCACATCAAAAGAATATCATCAGCGGCATATGCTAGACTGGCCAACATAAGAACTGCCTTTAGAAATTTGTGTAAGGAATCTTTCAGAACCCTGTATACCACTTATCTAAGACCAATCCTGGAGTATGCAGCTCCAGCCTGGAGTCCATACCTAGTTAAACACAAGACAAAGTTAAAGAAGATTCAGCGGTATGCCACCAGGCTCGTCCCGGAACTGAGAGGATTGAGCTACGAGGAAAGGCTAAAGGAGCTGAACCTCACATCCCTGGAAAACAGAAGAGTAAGGGGAGACATGATAACCACCTACAAAATTCTCAGGGGAATTGACAGGGCGGACAAAGACAAACTCTTCACCACGGGTGAGACACGAACAAGGGGACACAGGTGGAAACTTAGTACCCAGATGAGCCACAGAGACGTTAGAAAGAATTTTTTCAGTGTCAGAGTAGTTAATAAATGGAATGCATTAGGCAGTGATGTAGTGGAGGCTGACTCCATACACAGTTTCAAGTGTAGATATGATAGAGCCCAGTAGGCTCAGGAATCTGTACACCTGTTGATTGACAGTTGAGAGGCGGGACCAAAGAGCCAAAGCTCAACCCCCGCAAGCACAATTAGGCGAGTACAATTAGGTGAGTACCAACCGACTCAAAGGCCAAGGAACCGAGCCCGGGGAGGGGCCGACGCCCAACAGCACGTACGGCGAGTGGGGAGGAAAGACCCCATCCCGCGTAACCACAAGCCCCGCCTAGAGGGGGAGAAAAAAAACCATGGGGTCCTACGGGGCCAAGGGCCCCCCCAAGTCAGCCCCTCCCAGCCCCGGGAACCTACACGACAGGCCACGGGGCCGAGCCATCCCCCCAAAGCCCCGGCCGTACCAGAAAACCGGGGCAGCCGCGAAAACACTAAGGAAGGGAGCCCACTGGCAGACTCTTACAACACGGCTGGAGGAACAGGCTCAAATGCCCCCGTCACTACCCCAGAATGGGAATTCCCCGAGACTGCCCGAGTCTCAACACCATCAAACCCCGCCCCTATCCTACAGACGGTAAGGAACCGTTTGCAGGCAGAAGATGGGATCCAGGGGAAAGACAAGGGGGCGTGGAAGGAACCGAAGGAACCGAAGCAACCAACACCCCTCAAGTCCCAACACGAACCAAAACGGGGCAGCCCCGGGGCTCCCGGGGAGTAAACCACGAGAGTGTTGCCACCACCAAGGCTCAAAGTGCAACGCCCCTGCTGCCCGCACCCGCTTAGTCAGCACAACCGGGTAACCGAGCCACAACGAGCAACAAAACTCGCAGGACTCCGGGTCGAAGGTGCCACCGACCCCACAGGCAGCAGACGGAGGCAAAACAGTCACCCAGAGACAAAGGGTGAGAGCAACCCTCAAACTCGCTGAAAGCGAGGGGGGACTCTGGGGTCACATCCATCGGACCCATGCGCCCCCAGGGGTTTCCCAGGGTCCCGAGCATTTACTATAAAAGGATTCGCACTCAGGTAATCCCAGGCAGGGTACTGCTAACCGGCGCCCAAAGCTACCAAACAACTTTCTAAGAGCTGAACCCCCAGGACGTGTACACTCATGGGGACCTAGCAGGGGGGTACCACCAGAAAATACTTAGAACACAAGGGGCAAGAACGAAGGCAGACCCCCCCACCAGGTAGATAAACAAAAAGAAAAGAAAACCCCGCAAGAGGACAGCGTACCCAAGCGGAACAGAGCCAGCCGCCATGATTGGTAAAGACAAGCTGCACAGTACCCTGCGCCCCTACCAGTGCAAAACTGCCCCTTACCCTAAGGCGAACAAGGTAAACAGAACACCCGAGCACACAAAGAGCGGACGAAAACCAAACGGTAAACGGCCTAGCAGGGGCAGAACCCAAGGAACGTGTGGAAGGTGGCCCCAAGCCCCAAGGGCTGTACTTACAGGGCACCTAGGGAAGGGAACCCTAGGCGCATGCAGCCCGAATACTGGAGACTCGCTCCCGGCTCATGCGCCACCTAGAAAGACAGATACCAACTCTAGGTACAGTGCTGAAACAACTACTGGAGCCGGAGCACATAACCGGTGCCCAAAGCATCAGCCGAAGAACTGATGGGTGGATAGCCGGTGTGGGAGGTCTGGGGGTCCCCCTTCCCCTCCCGGGGAGGGAGAGCTGCGCAGACAGCGGCATGGTGACGTGTGACGTCATACTAGTTTGCTTGTTTTCTGTTGGGGAGTTCTATCCACTAGTTGGGCTTTAGGTAGCAATTTTAACCAGAATAGGGGTTTGTTTTGGAATGCTTACCTTTCTGGATGCTTGACCCGGTCGATGGCAGAAATAGAATGCTTCCAACTACACGGGGGTTTCTATAGGCCATTGCTCCCCTTGCCTCTCTGAGGGGGCCAGGTTCTGGCCGTGGTCCCCGGTAGGCCCTAGAACTCCATACACATGACTGATGCCAAAGTCTGACATTAGCATATCAGCCTGGTAAAGCTCCGGGGAGCCGATGGAGCTCCCCCCAGAAAGAACCATATTTATACAGATATTGAAGACCAATGATGAAGAGAAGGGAAGTGGCAAAAAGAGCACAAGGAAACTTCATACTGCTGCCAAGAAGATAATTGCAGATGGGACACCATCAAAGAAGCCACCCACTCACAGTGAAGATGGTGGTTTATTTTAATGATAAACCATCAGTATAATGGTTTATTATTAAATCATAAAACCATAAAAACCATAAAACCATCATTATATTGGTTTTGGATGCATAAAAATGTTTAAAAATTACCAAACAAGAAATGCCAAGGTCAAACCAGTGAGGCATGTCACTGGGCTGATCTTCTGGAAGAGGAAGAGCTGCAAAAAAATACCTGGGCTCAGATGCTGAGCAAGCAGCACCTGAAACCAAGGCTCAGCTGGCCTTCAAAGAGCCAGAAGGACTACCGTTCCTTGGTAGAACTCCAACCTGACCAGGATTCAGAGCAACAGCTGGACTGGGGAAAAGGAGGTACAGAAACTCCCATCGCAGCCAGTTCAGCCAAAAGGCATCCACAGCAAGGGCCTCGCAATTGGGGAATGAGGCCACATAATGAGCAAATGGCACTAATTCCAAGCCAACACGATGAGATCCATGTCAGGGCACTCAAATGCCTTGCAAAGACACAGGAAGGAGAGGCATCAACAGTCCAGTTTGTGGAGACGAGAAGGAACCAGGACAGTCCTCAAGAGCAATGGACACTTCCCCAAATATGAACTGCATGAAAAACCAAACCCCAAGAATCCAACAGAGGGCTGCTTGCAGCATTCATCTCCAAAGAGCAATGGACTAATGAGAGCTCCCACAGTTCAGACAGTGAACTACTGGGCACTGTCTGAATGAAGCCGGAGCACGGAGCCTGGAGGGATCTGAATTCTTCTCAGAGCGTTCCACTCGGCGACAAACTTCTACACCATACTGTTCATACGATGAAAATGAGAAGACCAATGACACTGAGCAGCTTGGTGAAAGCTAGTGACGAAGTTCCAACCCAGAGCCAAGGCATCCATAAAGACCATCAAGCCAGGAGAAAGGAAGGCACCAGGCGTGGGAAATTTCCCCACCTAGTTTACTCAATCTTACTTACATTAGTTAAATTGTTTACACTCCAAGATGATACATCTTCTGTTGGAGTCATATTTTGCTAATTTTAACTCATAATTAAATATAATTTATAATAAAAGAATTGTAGCTAATTCTTCTATTAATTTCCAAAAATTCTCCTGCTAATGTCAGCAAAACATTATTGTCTGACAGAAGAAATTTATGTCTGTTAAGCAATTATAGTAATTACTGTGTGTAGGACAACTTAATGCCTAAAACATTATAATAAATTGAAACTTAAAAGATTATAAAGAGCTAATTAATATCCACTCCTTCAGGGAATTTAATATATCACTATCCGCGTATGTAGGCTGTTTCCTGGGGTAAGGATTTCTGCCATTACGCTCTTCCCAATGAGACACATGGAGTGTTTGTTTCCGAGTTTTCATGCATCAACGATACTCCTTTGGATATTGCTGCACTCCAACCTTGTCAACAACACAGGAAGTAACCTATATCCATCCTCACACCTTAGATAGTTTGGCCATTCAAACATAGTGTGTATTGTGCAGTTAACCACTTAACTGCGCCAACCGATAAATTCTCGGTCGGCGGGAAACTGCGCCAACAGAGAAAACTCTTTGATTTTTCGGTACCAATTCTAAATGTGTACGAGGTTGGTTGTGTACGAAATGGACTCTTAGGACCTCCAGTGAGAGGCAGCCATCTTGGAAAAAATTCCCAAAATGCCCTAGGGCTGCTGGCTGGGTTAGTACTGAATGAGCAACCATGGGTGGCGCAAGCGCCTCTGGCTCCCAAACACCTGTCCGACGCGGTGTTGAAAGATAACCCTCTATCGGTGAAATTCAAACCTTATTGTTTGAAGAACATAAGGGTCATAATATTGGGGAAGTTAGGCTCAATAAGGATCTAACACAAAGGTCGGATGCAAGTGATACAGCACCTATGAGGACGATACAGCAAGCATATCCAGTTGTAGCTCTGAGCGTCACCCTTGCAATCCTATGCTATCTACAATTTATTTAGATGATTCATAGATGAATCATTTTCTGCATTCAGTGATGATGCATCTGATACAAATAGCATAGATGAACAGTGTTAGCGGCTTCCATGGTGGTGTTTTCCATAGATATTTTCAAGAATACCTGAATCTCTTCCTAACTGACGGACACTCTTTGAGGCTAGCTGAATCTCTTTCTGACTGATGGACACTCTTTGAGGCAAGCTGAATCTCTTCCTGTGTGGGACCATACAAAGCAATCTTTTCAAGACTACCTTACAAATTGATTTTTTCCTATAATATTTTCAATACTACCTTATGCTTTACAAGCTTGGCTACATACATCCTACAAGTACTAAAGCCTAGGGTGTACGTGAGTGCGTTATTTGCAAGCACACAGAATGAATTGCTCGAAACGCTATACGTACTAGTGGCTTTAGGTATTGTATGTACTATCTCTATCTTTAAATCAAACAGAATGTTTGTACTGTAACTCTGCAACTTTGTATGTACTTTTCCTAAATAATTATTATTATTATTATTATTATTATTATTATTATTATTATTATTATAAGAAACAGGAAGCGAAAATTTATCTGTTCCTAGTGCACTGAGAGCGAAGTCGAGCTGTGTACCATGGGCTACTTCGTTGATTATTACTCACTTCTGAAGTACTGAGTGTAATACAGTGTGTTACTGTGTAAAGTGTGTGAAACTGTACATATTGTAATTTTAGTAAATTTTTAACAGGCAATATTGCGACAATAAACATTTATTGTGGACACATTACTGACACATGTATCACAGTTCCAAGGAACATTATGAACATTCTACTGTATACATATTGTAAAGAACACAAATAGGCATCGTACACAATAAAAAAAAACAAATAAAACCGCATTGGAAATACATAAAACAAATAATTGAAAATATATTTGTGGCAACACCCAGTGCTTGAATGGCCCGCGCGACCGTGTCTGGGCGATTCACCCACGGGCGACCAGGCCCTGAAGACGTCACAGCGCACCTTGTCCACGTCTCCACAGCCAAATCAAGTGGAATTTGGTATTTATTTTTACATAGACATGTTCAGGGAAGGGAATATATCATTTTACAAAGAAAAAATAATTTTTTAGGAACACTTTATTTCATGCGCACCAGGGGAATTTCACAATAAACTCCGCGCAGCACGGTGGTTAAGAGGCATGTCAGCAGCCAAAATCAGGTTAAGACCTCAATACACAGAGAAAATTTGAAAATCAATTAATTTAATTATATAATATCATTTGTGATTGGAATTGTATATTAACTTGTTAACAGGCTGAGGCAGGCAGATTGGTTTAGTGGTTGGCAGGTGAGTGGGCTGGCAAGTGGATGGTCAGGCAGGTGAGTGGGTGGGCAGGCAGGTTTGGGCTGGGTGGGTTGATGACAGGCAGATGGGCTTGTTGGTTGGCAGGTGAGTGGGCAGGCTGGCAGGCAGGTGGGTGGGTGGGCAGGCAGGTTTAGATGGACGGGCAAGCAGTTAGGCATGTAGCCACACAGGCAGGAGGTGGGGGACACTCTCCCTACCCATCTCTCTCTCCACCCCCCTCCACCCATCATTCTCCTAACCCATGTCACAAGTGATAACATAATACTCACTCACTCGCTGTACGATGACTCCATAATATGTGCCGAGTGTTAATTTGATTTTCTTGTAAGTATTTAAATGAATAAATAGCCAACCAATTACATTTCAAATATTATGGTCTGGTCTTTAATATTCATAACTAGCTCTTCATGGCAAAAAGAAAAAATATAATGATAAAACAACTGCGCCACCTCTGACCCTTCTAGAGAGGGTTGGAGAGAGAACCAACCCTCCCTGATTGCTTCCCTCCTAGGCTTAATGCCAGTCACCTCTGGTACACAATTCACTCCTCCACACAACACCACACCCACACTGGTGGGTGTGGTTAACACACCCACTCTTGACACCCACCCTTGACACCATCTCCTGATGCCCACCCCTGACACCATCTCCTGACACCCACCCCTGACACCCACCCCTGACATCCACAAGTGGTTTACTTCAGCTTCCTCAGGGCTCCACTAAACAAACTTCATTTTTTTTTAAATCATGGGTGCCATTCTAGGGTGTGAAGGCCTCAGTACTGAGTGAGCAACCAAAGCTGGTGCATGCAGCCTGAGCAAACAGCACTGCTGTTCAGAAAGTGAACACAGCATCGCTTAAACATGTCAAAATATATATATGTAACTTATTATTTAGCAATGATAATAGTATTATAGAAGTGCCTAACTGTGATAAAGACTGTGTGTAATGTTCAGATATCAGTGAACACAATGCTGCTCATGCTGTTCACAGCGCTAGGCAGGCAGCCACAGCACTCTGCCATTGTTTGGCTCATCTAAGCATCTTGAAACAACTTCGTGTTCCTTTACAAAATAAACTTGTAGAAAATTATTCATTTACAGGATTTAGTGAAGAGAATTCTGATAATGGCAGCTTTGTGGTTACAATTAGCAATGTGCATAGTATGGTGGGAGGAGGAAACTAGGGAAGTGAGTTACCATTGTAATTACCTAAGTGTAATTACCTAAGTGTAGTTACAGGATGAGAGCTACGCTCGTGGTGTCCCGTCTTCCCAGCACTCTTTGTCATATAACGCTTTGAAACTACTGACGGTCTTGGCCTCCACCACCTTCTCCCCCAACTTGTTCCAACCGTCTACCACTCTGTTTGCGAAAGTGAATTTTCTTATATTTCTTCGGCATCTGTGTTTAGCCAGTTTATATCTATGACCTCTTGTTCTTGAAGTTCCAGGTCTCAGGAAATCTTTCCTGTCGATTTTATCAATTCCTGTTACTATTTTGTATGTAGTGATCATATCACCTCTTTTTCTTCTGTCTTCTAGTTTTGGCATATTAATGCTTCTAACCTTTCCTCGTAGCTCTTACCCTTCAGTTCTGGGAGCCACTTAGTAGCATGTCTTTGCACCTTTTCCAGTTTGTTGATGTGCTTCTTAAGATATGGGCACCAAACAACAGCTGCATATTCTAGCTTTGGCCTAACAAAAGTCATGAACAATTTCTTTAGTATATCCCCATCCATGTATTTAAAAGCAATTCTGAAGTTAGAAAGCATAGCATAGGCTCCTTGCACAATATTCTTTATGTGGTCTTCAGGTGATAGTTTTCTATCTAGAACCACCCCTAGATCTCTTTCTTTATCAGAGTTCTTTAAAGATTTCTCACATAATATATAGGTTGTGTGGGGTCTATGTTCTCCTATTCCACATTCCATAACATGACATTTATTAACATTAAATTCCATTTGCCAAGTGGTGCTCCATATACTTATTTTATCCAGGTCTTCTTGAAGGGCATGACAATCATCTAAATTTCTTATCCTTCCTATTATCTTAGCATCATCAGCAAACATGTTCATATAATTCTGTATACCAACTGGTAGATCATTTATGTAGACAATAAACATCACTGGTGCAAGAACTGAACCCTGTGGTACTCCACTTGTGACATTTCTCCAGTCCGATACATTGCCTCTGATCACAGCCCTCATTTTTCTATCAGTCAGAAAGTTTTTCATCCATGTTAGAAGCGTACCTGTCACTCCTCCAATATTTTCCAGTTTCCAGAACAACCTCTTATGTGGAACTCTGTCGAAAGCCTTTTTTAGGTCCAGATAGATGCAGTCAGCCCAACCATCTCTTTCCTGTAATATCTCTGTTGCTCGATCATAAAAACTGAGTAAATTCGATACACAGGATCTACCAGATCGAAAACCATACTGTCTGTCTGATATTATATCATTTCTCTCCAGGTGTGCTACCCATTTAGTTTTAATTATTTTTTCCAATATTTTGACTATTACACTTGTCAATGATACCGGTCTATAATTAAGGGGGTCTTCCCTGCTTCCACTCTTGTAAATTGGAACTATGTTAGCCTTTTTCCACACATCAGCTACAACTCCTGTAAACAGGGATGCCTGAAAGATCAGTTGAAGAGGGATGCTGAGCTCAGGTGCACATTCTCTCAGAACCCATGGTGAAACTCCATCTGGACCAACTGCTTTGTTCTTATTTAGCTCTTTGAGCATTTTTTCCACTTCGTCTCTAGACACCTCTATGTGCTCTATGTTGTTCTCTGGAATTCTTATTGTATCTGGTTCCTTGTCAGCTGACTGGTATGTTGGTGGTGCTATGCTGTTTGGATTCACCAAAGCAGCCTAGTGGCTCGTAATGGTGCACAAAAATGAGTATAGTTATATATAAACATGTGAATATAGTGTAATAACCAGAAAAACGGCATGTTGGAAGGAGGAATCTTGGCGAGTGAGGTGGAATCGCCAGCTGATGGTGTAATTACCCAAGAGTAATTACAGGATAAAAGTTACGCTCATAATATCCCGTCTTCCCAGTACTATTTGTCATATAACATTTGAAACTACTAATGATTTTGGCCTCCACAACTTTCTTACTTAACTTATTCCAACCATCTACCACTCTGATTGCAATAGAAAACTTTCTAATATTTTGTTTGCCATCTTCGTTTCCTTTGCTTGAATCTATGACATCTTGTTCTTGTGGTTGCCACTTTCAGGAATACCTCTGTCAATTTGGTCAATTCCCGTTATTATTTTGTAAGTGGTGATCATATCCCCTTTTTCTTCTATTTTCTAGCTCTGGCATATTTAAGGCCTCTAGACTCAATTCATAACACTTGTTTTTAGGTATGGAAATCATTTTGTAACATGCCTTTGTACCTTTTCCAGTTTATTGATGTGCTGAGATATAGGCACCATACAACTGCTCCATATTCCAATTTTGGTCTCACAAAAGTCATAAACAGTTTTTTTAGTATGTCACCATCCATGTAATTTCTTTCCTGTAGAAAGTGTGAATGTAATCGCACTTTTGTTCCTTAACGATGCAGTATGGTGTCAAAAATTTAGTAAACGCATGTGCAGTAACGACGCAGTATAGCATAAAAAATGCTAAAATTTGGCCTGCTTTCGGCTTGGCTGTGGGTGAGGCGCGCCTCGGTTTTGGACATTATATGCATATACTCTTGTTGGAAATTTGATTGCAAACACACTGATACTAAAATAGACCTAGGACGAGAATTAAGGTAACAAAGTTGAAAAGAGTATACACATTTTATTGCTCTTGATGAGCGCTCACTGGTAACGCGCTGTCACTTTCTCTGTTTGCTGCGGGTGGTACGCAGCACTTTTGGATTTTATATATGCATATAATCCTGTGGGGAAATCTGTTGCAAACACATTGATACCAAAATGAAAGACCTAGGACGAGAATTGGGGTAACCAAAGTGAAAAGAGTGAACACATTTTATTGCTCTTAGACGCTCCCAGGTAACGCGCTCTCAATTTCTCTGTTTGGTGCGGGTGGTACGCTGGACTTTTGGACTTTATATGCATTTAGTTCTGTAGAGAATTCTACTGCGAACACATTGATATCAAACTGATAAACCTAGGACGAGAATTGAGATGACAAAGTTGAAAAGAGTATTAATTTTTCAGTATTACCGCACGCTCCCATGGAATGATAGGCACACCTTGGGGTGGTCAGGCGCTCGCTCGCGGGTAACGCATGGCCTGCTTTCATCTTGTCTGCGGGTGGAGCTTGCCATGGTTTTTGATATTATATACATATAATCCTGTAGGGAATTCGATTGTGGACACAATGATACCACAATGAAAGATCTACAACAAGCATTGAGGTGACCAAAGTGAAAAGAGTGAATACATTATATTGTTCTTGGACAATAAAATGTGTTCACTCTTTTCACTTACGAAATTTATACCAAATTGAAAAACCTAGGACGAGAATTGAGATGACAAAGTTGAGAAGAATATACACTTTTCAGTATTACCACTCACTTTTGGAACCCCTAAAAGATGAGACTAACCAAGTTATATTGGATGATAAAATGGCAACAAACACTCTGAATGAATACTTTACATCAGTGTTCACACTAGGAAGATTGAACGACATCCCATCACCCACACAAATGTTTGAAGGAGGATGAAGAGAATGAATTAAGGGGCCGGGGCACAAAAATATTTGTACAAATATGAAATATAGTGAAAACTGGTAAACAAATCTCATATTATTTGGCATTAGCGTCATGACAATTTCATCCCAGTATGTTAAGAAATGTATTTTATATGAATTAAAAATAAAAAAAAAGTGTTGAATGTAATGAAATGCCATTTTCTTGGTGAGACCCGGAGGTTCCCTGGAGCTATACTGGGCTGATGTGTATACATTAGACCATGGCAACAGTCAATCGATGGAGTTCTAGGCCTACCAGGGACCAGCACCAGAACCTGGCCCCCCTCAGAGAGGCACGAGGAGCAATAGCCTATAGACACTCCCATGTAGTTCGAAGCAGTCTATATCTGCCATCTACTAGGTCAGGCACCCAGAAAAGTAGGAATCCCAAAACAAACTACAGCTGGTGAAAAATTACTAACTGAAAGCCAAACGAGCACACAGAACTCCCAATCAGAAAACAAGCAAACAAGCGTGACGTCACCACAGCCACCATGCTGCTGTCTGGGCAACTCGCCCCTCCTCGGAAGGGGGATGGGGGGGGGGTTCCAGACCTCCCACGCTGTCTACCCAACCCCAGTTCAGAGACTGAATATCAAAAACACGAAAAAAATGTTAACCGGTGGGAGGGAGGGATGCCGGGGAGCCTCTGCGTCTCACCCAGAAAATGGAGCTTCATTACATTCAACGCAGGTTTTCTGTGGCGAACCCCTTTGGTTCCCCAGAGCTACCTAACTAAAGATAAAAGAAAAGAGGGGCTTATCCGGGACACGGCACCCACTCACTCCTCAACTCGAAGTTGAGAAAACTGGCTGCAACCTGCAACCCAAGGTTACACAAGCTCGAGAAGGGCCAGGAAGATTAACAAGGTAATGTGCAGCCAGGACCCTGTTCAACCTCCAAAAGCCCCATGGCCGAATGTCAGCCCAGGATATATTACCAAAAACAGCAGCCAAAGTCGTGAACTTACGAACGTCGTGGGCACGGGGATAGACCACAGGCTGGCTGGACCGAATAATCCTGTGGACGACCTGGGAGACCCTCGCCCTGGAACAGGGAAGAAGGGAAACCAGGTCAACCCAAAGTGCATCCCCTGCTATGGAGGGGCAAGGTAGTACCTTTTTAATGTCAATAAATGTAAGACCTTGCATGTGGAGCACAGCAATCCTAGTGCCTATGTACTAGTGTGCCAGGTACTAAGGTTCCACTCTCCATGGTGAATAACAAATCACTGGTAACAGGTGAAATGCCAAAAATTTGGACAATGGCTAATGTAGTCCCAATATTCAAGAAGGGTGATAGATAGGAGACACTGAACTACAGGCCAGTGTCCCTAACTTGCATACCATGCAAGATGATAGAGAAGATTGTGTGAAAAAAGCTAATGGAACATCTGGAGCGAAAGAACTTTATAACATAACATCAGCATGGGTTCAGGAAGGGCAAATCCTGCCTAACAGGATTAATTTAATTCTATGACCAGGCAAGAAAGAGAGGGGTGGGCAGACTGCATATTTTTGGATTGCAAGAGAGCCTTTGAAACAGTACCACATGAGAGACTAGTGCACAAGCTAGAGAGGCAGGCAGGAGTGAAAGGGAAGGTACTCCAATGGATAAGGAAGTACCTAAGCAACAGGAGAGAGAGTCACTGTGAGGGGTGAGGTCTCAGAGTGGCGATGCATCACCAGTGGAATCCCACAGGGATCAGTCCTTGGACCTATATTGTTTCTGATAATGTAAATGATCTCCCAGAGGAAATAGACTTGTTCCTCTCAATGTTAGCTGATGATGCAAACATTATGAGGAGGATTAAGACAGAGGAAGACAGTATGAGGCTACAAGATGACCTAGACAAGCTAAAGGATTGGTCAAACAAATAGCTACTAAAGTTCAATCCAAGTAAATGTAAGGTAATGAAACTAGGTGGAGGAAATAGAAGGCCAAACATAGGATACTGAATGGGAGATTAAATCTTTCACGAAACAGACAAAAAAGATATAGGAGTTGATAAAACACCAAACCTGTCTCCTAAGTTCACATCAAAAGAATAACATCGTGGTATATGCGAGGCTGGCTAACATCAGAACTGCCTTCAGAAACCTATGTAAGGAATCTTTCAGAACCTTGTATGCCACATATCTAAGGCCAATCCTGGAGTATGCAGCCCCAGCATGGAGCCCATACCTTGTCAAGCACAAGATGAAACTGGAAAAAGTTCAGAGGTATGCCATTAGGCAAGTCCCAGAACTAAGAGGCATGAGTTACGAGGAAAGGCTGCATGAAATGCACCTCATGTCGCTGGAAGACAGAAGAGTTCAGTGAGACATGATCATCACATACAAAATTCTCAGGGTAATTGACAGGGTAGACAAGGAATGATTATTTCACATGGGTGGTACAGGCACAAGGGAACACAGGTGGAAGCTGAGTACCAAATGAGTCATAGACATATTAGAAATAACTTTTTCAGTGTCAGAGTAGCTAGTAAATGGAATGCACTAGGAAGTGATGTGGTGGAGGCAGACTCCATACACAATTTCAAATGCAGATATGACAGAGCTCGAGAAGCTCAGGAATCTGACACCAGTAGATTGACGGTTGAGAGGCGGGACCAAAGAGCAAAAGCTCAACTCCACAAGCACAACTAAGTGAGTACAGACAGATGAAGGAAAGGACCTTGGAGTCAGAATCCATCATTCACTAAAAGCTGCACAAGTGAGAGCGGCAGTAAAAAAAAAAAAAAAGCAAACCAAACCCTGGGAATAATCAAGCGTACCTTTACCTTCAAGGAAAAGAAAGTAATCGTTCAATTGTATACGTCTCTGTTGCACCCCCCCCCCCCCCACCTGGATTATTGCATCCAGGCATGGAGACCTCATCTTCAGAAAGACACAGCTGCTTTGGAGAAGGTGCAACACCGGACTACAAAAATCATACCAGTGCTAAGTTATCTCTCGAATCAGGAATGGTTGAGGGCCACCGAGCTAACAACACTGCAAACCAGGCATGATAAGGCGGATCTCATTGAAACCTTTAAAATACTGAAAATTTGGAGAATGTCAATCCGGACAAATTCTTCAAAAGGTCAGATGTAACACGAATGAGGAGCAATGGGTTCAAGCTCAACAAACCACAATGTAGGACAGAAAACAGGAGGTACTTTTTCAACTATAGGGTTGTAAACCCGTAGAACTGCTTGTCCGCCGAAACCGTAAACGCCAAAACTCTGCTGGGGGTTAAAATACAGCTGGAAAAGATCATCAGGGCAAATGGGGAGCCTTTTGACAAGCAGCTGGCTTCCTGTCCTCATCGAGTCCACTAGTATTAGTGGCCCTCAGGTAAATTCAGGTAGAGGTAAATAAAAAAGAAGAAAGAATAGTGAAAGAAATAATCCGAAAAGGAGTAAAAAGCACAACTCCAAATTAAAACATACAGAGACATAGAGGCAGAGACAGAAAGGCAGAGAGGCAGAGGCAGAGAGGCAGCGGCCTAATCATGTATCATAAAACAATGATGACCACAGACCTCCTCATAAAAAACAGCCCAANGGAAACAACCGACTCAAAGGCCAAGAACCGAGCCCGGGGAGGGGCGGACGCCCCAAAACAGCACGATAGGCGAGTGGGGAGAAAACCCTACTCCGCGTAACCACAAAAGCCCCGCCTAGAGGGGGATAAAAACCCCCACGGGGTCCAACGGGGCCAAGGCCCCCAAGTCAGGCCCCCCCAGCCCCGGGAACCCACACGACAGGGCCCGGGGCCGAGCCGTCCCCCAAAGCCCCGGCCGTACCAGAAACCGGGGCAGCCGTGAAAACACGAAGGAAGGGAGCCCACTGGCAGACTCTTACAACACGGCTGGAGGAACAGGCTCAAATGCCCCCGTCCACTACCCCGGAAGGGGATTTCCCCGAGACTGCCCGAGTCTCAACACCAACAAACCCCGCCTGAACCTACAGACGGTAAGGAACCGGATGCAGGCAGGAAGGGGAATCCAGGGGAAAAAACAAGAACCAAAACGGGGCAGCCCGGGGTTCCCGGGGAGTTACACGAGAGCGTTGCCACCACCAAGGCTCAAGTGCAACGCCTCTGCTGCCCGCACCAGCTTAGCACAACTGGGTAACCGAGCCACAACGAGCAACAAACTCGCAGGACTCCGGGTCGAAGGTGTCACCGACCCCACAGCAGCAGACGGAGGCAAAAACAGGAGTCACCCAGAGACAAGGGGTGAGCAACCCTCAAACTCGCTGGAAGCGGAGGGGGGGCTCTGGGGTCACATCCATCGGACCCACGCGCCCCCAGGGGTTTCCCAGGGTCCCGAGCGTTACTATAAGAGGACTCGCGCTCAGGTAATCCAGGCAGGGTACTGCTAACCGGCACCCAAAACTACCAAACAACTTTCTAAGAGCTGAACCCCTGGGATGTGTACACTCACGGGGACCTAGCAGGGGGTGCCACCAGAAATACTTAGAACACAAGGGACCAAGGGGCAAGAACAAAGGCAGACCCCCCCACCAGGTAGATAAACAAAAAGAAAAAGAAAACCACGCAAGAGGACAGCATACCCAAGCGGAACAGAGCCGGCCGCTATGATTGGGAAAAGACAAGCTGCACAGTACCCTACGCCCCACCAGTGCAAAACTGCCCCTTACCCTAAGGCGACCAAGGGAGACAGAACATCCGAGCACACAAAGAGCGGCCGAAAACCAAGCAGTAAACGGCCTAGCAGGGGCAGACCCCAAGGAACTTGTGGAAGGTGGCCCCAAGTCCCAAGGGCAGTACTTACAGGGCACCTAGGGAAGGGAACCCTAAGCGCATGCAGCCCGAGTACTGGAGAATCACTCCCGGCTCACGCACCACCTAGAAAAACAGACACCACACTCTAGGTACAGTGCTGAAACAACCACTGGAGCCAGAGCACATAACCGGTGCCTATAGCATCAGCCGAAGAACTGATGGGTGGATAGCCGGCGTGTGAGGTCTGGGGCTCCCCCTTCCCCTCCCGGGGAGGGGGAGCTGCGCGGACAGCGGCGCGGTGACGTGTGATGTCATACTAGTTTGCTTGTTTTCTGTTGGGGAGTTCTATCCACTAGTTCAACTTTTGGTAGCAATTTTATCAGAATAGGGGTTTGTTTTGGGGCGCTTACCTTTCTGGGTGCCTGTCCCGGTCGATGGCAGACATAGAATGCTTCCAATCACACGGGGGCTTCTATAGGCCATTGCTCCCCTTGCCTCTCTGAGGGGCCCGGTTCTGGCCGTGGTCCCCGGTAGGCCTAAGAACTCCATACACATGACTGATGCCAAAGTCTGACATTAGCATATCAGCCTGGGATAGCTCCGGGGAGCCGACAAGGCTCCCCCCAGAAAGACGTGACAGAGCAGGCACCAGACGAGGTCTGCTCCACCCCAGCTGTCAGCCGGGGGTTGCCACAAAGATATTATTACCTAATGAACAAATCCACAAGGGCCGTGACGAGGATTCGAACCTTCGTCCAAGAGTATCCCAGACGCTGCCTTAATCAACTGAGCTACGACATGGTCAAAAGAGTTGACACCAAAGTTCTACTGAACTTACTGGATTCTGCAGTCTCTCCGAGACACATAGCTCGAGTGCATGGGAGAGTTGTGTAACACCCTGATTTGTCTCTTGGAGAGACTGCAGGATTCAGTAAGTTCAGTAGAACTTCGGTTTCAACTCTTTTGACCATGTCATAGCTCAGTCGATTAAGGCAGTGTTTGGGATGCTCCCGGACGCAGGTTCGAATCCTCATCACGGCCCTTGTGGATTTGTTCATTTGATGCATCACGCTATTGTGATTTCTGTGTGTAATATTATTACCAAATTATTTCGATGTCTCTGATTGATTTTTTCTTTTTTTTTTTTGCAGTAATATTATTCAATAGTGTGTATTGTGATATATTTATATAATGAAATGTGTGAACCATTGCTGTACTCAAAATTATTGTGTTCATATTAGTGATTCAATTATTATGTTCATAAAACAATTAACAAATAATTTTATGTTATTACACTATACACACATTATATATACTGTACGTATGTGCATGTTTTGTTCACCACAACGAACCACTAAGTTGGTATTGTGGGTCAAAAAGCAACGAAGAGTGGCCTTCACTCACCAGCCAGTCAGCCACTCACCACCACTCCCTCACTCGCCAACATCCTCCTCCAACCATACTGTTTTTGCTTTTATTCACTACACACAGACGTTAAATATAAGTATCTACAATGTTTTGTTCACCATAACTGTACTTCTAAGCTTGTATGGTGAGTTTAAGCAATAAGAGACGTAGCAACACACACAGTCAGCTGGTGGCTGCTGCCGTCACTGGTTCAAGGCCAGATGCACTAATATTTCTCCTCCAATAATACTGTTTGTGGTGTTATTACACTATATACACACACACATTATATATAAGTTTTATTCACCATACCTGTACAGATAAGCTGGTATGGTGCCCAAAGACCATAGTGGCCAACAGTAAACAACATGACATGTCATGCAGACAACACACCTCCCTCACCAAAATGGCAGCTCCCAACACACTCCTATTTTTGTTGTTACACTCTATACACACAATATATAGAAGTATCTACATTTGTGTTCACCATAACGAACCACTAAGCTCGTATGGTAAGTAGAGTCAATAAAAGGTTGGACACACAGTCAGAAAACGACACCACCACCCCCTCCCACCCTCAGCATTACTCCTCCCACCATGGAGCACATCACTAAATATCACCACAACCCTGCTATTATCAGAATCCTGGTCAGTTTTATCACAGTCAAGAGTCTTCTGTAATACTATCATCGCTAAATAATAGCATGTACATATATATTTTGACTTTTTAGACGATGCTGTGGTCACAAGCTGAACAGCAGTGCTGTGAGCTCATGCTGCGTGCGTCAGCCTTGGTGGCTCGCTCAGTACTGAGGCTCTCACACCCAGGAATATTGGCCACGATTTTTTTTCTAGGTAGCGTCTGTCAACTATTGAGCGTGGCTGCACTATAGCTGCCCGTATCCCATGCGGGGTATTTAAATTAAAGCACTAGACACTAAAACACTATTAATATATTGCGCAGTATAGGTAATGTTACTCACATCATCAATGTATGTATTGCGTGGTCCAAGGGTTAATGATCATTTCCAGGTAGATTTTAAAACTTAACACAGTTCTGGCATTTATAGCTTCGGTGGGTAGGCATTCCCTTGGGTTTATAGCCCTGTGGGTGAAAAAGCATCTCCTGTTCTCAGTCCTACATTGTGGCTTATTGAGCTTGAAACCATTGCTCCTTGTTTGCTTTTTAAAGATGACAACAAAGTTGCTGTCACAGCTGCAAGAAAAATGACAGGTTGGATAAGAAGAACCTTCCAAATAATGAGATGATGATACTTTTGATGATGAACATTGATGCACACTAATTAAGCTCCATTCAAAGCTAGAAAAATTGTTGACCTGGAGAGCATGCAAAGATCCTTTACTGCTAGAATCCACTCAATAAAACATTTAATTTATTGGGACCACCTAAAAGTTTTAAATCTACTTTCCTTGGAGTGCAGGAGGGAAAGATATACAACAATCTACACTTGGAAAATAATAGAAGGACTTGTTCCAAATCTGCACATAGAAATAAGACCATGGGAGACCAGAACGCATGGCAGGATGTGCAAATAGCCCCACTGAAGAGCAGAGGTGCAATAGGCACACAGTGAGAGAACTCGATAAAAAGGCCCAAGAATTTTCAACACTTTTTCCCGACATATATGGGATATAACTGGCCAACCTATCACAGTGTTCAAAAGAGAATTTGACAAGCACCATCAAAGGATATCTGATCAACTAGGCTGTGACTCATATGTCAAGCTGCAAGCAACCACATCAAACAGCCTGGTGAATCATACTAGCAATCAGGAGGCCTTGTCAGAGACTGGACAGCGGGGCCAATAACCTCCTGGAATCTTCAACAGGTAGGTCCACCGAGTCCCACTTACAGACCACAATCAACCAGGAGATACACTGAAGGGAGGAGATTGACTCAATCATGCTCATTCATGTCTATCCACTTCACACTGACCACACAATGATCACGGGGCCGGTGGCTGACTGGACAGGGGCCGGTGGCTGACTGGACAGGGGCTGATGGCTGACTGGACAGCACGCTGGATGTGTGATCCTGTTGTCGCAGGTTCGATTCCCAGTGCCGGCGAGAAACAATGGGCAGAGTTTCTTTCACCCTGATGCCCCTGTTACCTACCAGTAAATAGGTACCTAGGAGTTAGTCAGCTGTCGCACACTGCTTCCTGGGGTGTGTGTGGTGTGAAGATTTTTTTTTTATTAGTAACAGTTGATTAACAGTTGAGAGGCGAGCCAAAAGAGAAGAGCTCAACCCCCTGCAAGCACAACTAGGTAAATACACAGCTGCAGGGATGACACAAATGACCCAACACCCATGACCCTAACAAAGGGGATATGGTGAACCAACTCCACCAGAGATCCTGGGAAAGAAACCAATAAGCCCATGGATCATGGGACCAGGAACTGGCTAAATGGATGAGATGTTTCTAACCTGGGAACAAATGTGAGGTGAACCCAGCATCTGGGCTGGGCACACTACACCAACAGGGAAAGGAAAAGGAAGAGCAAACTTAGACCAGGTGGAATTCACCAACTCATCCAAAACAGGATCCCTAAACACCATAGGAACCAACTACAGGGCATTAAGATGAGCACCACACCATAAGCCACAAAAGCTGTAAAAAAATTAGCTGGCAAAGAAACAGCTGCCTGAGATGTGTCCTATCTCTAGGAATGCTCTGATACGATACAGACTCGACAAGCATAAATGTTGCAGGACTCACGAAGGGGGGTGGAGATCAAAGGTGTCAATGACCCAACATACATTATGGCAGAGACAGACAGAATGATTATCAGCATGTAGTAAAGCCAGAAAGCAGCCTTTAAACTTGCATTTAGCGAGAGATGGGTTCAACGGGTTGGTCCATTAGGAGCCATGCTGCAGAGGAGTTGCCAGGGCCTGAAGGCAACTAACCAAGCAAGACACCCAGGCACTAGGGACATTCACAGAAAGAATAAACACCAAACACAGTTTACAAGAAAAACTTGGCAATGAAGGGCATCTGTGGTGTGCAGTAGAAACAAACACAAACACCATAGTACACCCCACAGCAAAACAAAACAGAATGCCCTAAACCACAAGGACCCACACAGGACTCGATAACTCAATGCACTATGCTGGGCGAGACTCTCCACCACAATAGCCTGGCCTCTCAGGAAAAACTCCCGATCACATTAGAAATGATACTCTGATAGTGAAGGGACAACACTAAATGAGCTCCTAGGGAAGGCGACCAAAATAAATGTAACTTGAAGTGCAAATTATGCCACTTCCTCTCAAGCAGAGCAGCTTGTAAACAGCTTGTGAAGCAAATGATAAAAAATTTTAAATGATAAACTACTAAAATGGCCCTCCAGCACAAAGTCCAAAGGATGGCCAACACTTGTCCTGGAAAAGTGGGAATTGCTATGATAAGCAACTCAGAAATCAGACATGTAACTTCTTCCATCAACAGCAGGACTGAGCAGTAATCAGCCATGAAGCTGCGAGCTCTGGAATGGAATGCAGATGGTGGCTCTGCATATAGGGGTGGGGGGGGGGGGTGTCATAACCAGTTTTCAATTAATCTTTTGCAGTATCTGTTGCCTGTTTCAGTGCTTCATTTTCATCAACCAGGCAATTGTCTGTTATTTTGTCTACTTTCTGGTTGCTTTCCTAGCAAGGATGACCATACTAATCCCCCTGCTCTCTCTGCCTTTTGAGCAAAGTCAGATTCTGGCTCTAGTAAGCCAACAGAACACCTACGATTGATGTGACTTAATAATGGAAAGCTGTCTCAGTGATACAGCTTCATGGAGCCACCAAGAGGCTCCCCCCTAGAAACTGATGCACAATAAATATTTATGCAATTAAACAACTTTAAAAGTGACAAACAATCATATTCTGGACAAAACTCCACATTTCCAACTGGATATTTATGAATGAGAAAACATGCTGTGCCCTTTATTATAAAACTTTGATTATGTGATACTTTTTCCACAATCATCAGCAAGATATTTAACCATACATATAGTTTAACATTTATGGGGGTCTTAATGGGGAAGAATGAATTTTACAAAAAGTTCCCAATTAAGAAACATGGACAGGAAGCCTGTTAAAACGCATCGAGAATGCATTTGCCAAAAATTCCTAGTCACACACGTCTGATACCCAAACAAGACTAACAAAATCTGAAGTAATGTAAAGAATAGTGTGATATAAAATGAACTATAAATGCCACCCTGTAGAATAGGCAGAGAGAGGTTTCTGGATGCAAAGCATTAGCATGGCAGCTTCTAGCTCTACCTATACTGTTTTTGAGTTATCAAATAGAATCCTAGAAGCCTAATTTGTTATTATCATTACATATAAGCAATCATTTCAAGTCGTTAGTTGTAATGTTTATAGCAATACCTTCGTGTTCTAGTAAAAACCCCCTTTCGCCACTCGCTTAGCAATATTTAAAATTTGTACATTTATTTAATGTTTGCAAACCTATTTACGGGGCAATATATAACATTGATTTTGATATCAAAATGTTTGGAAGAAATTTTTCTAGAACAGTACAAGTACAACAAAACATTCGTAAACTAAGTAGTGCATCACACACCCAATATTGTGTCTACACTGAACAACTTTTATTTCCAAACATTTTGATTTTAAAATCTATATTTTAAACCTATAAAAAGTTTACAACCTGAAAATCTCATTACTCTATATATTTCACATATTGCCCCACCAATATTTAACGGTTCATTGTAAGAACAATGTTTCAGTTTAACAGTTTATTGAAAAAAAATTTGAATAAAAATGTTTGTAAACTTGCACACCATCTATGTTTATCCAATTTTATATCCATTCTACAATGTACAAATATGTGTGTGTGTAAATGTTCACAAATTATTGAAGTACAGTATAGCTAGAGAAAGGAAAAAAAATTATGTGGGCTTTCAAGTGACACTGAGCTGCCACCTGGCAGAGCGCTTGGGTACTGGCAAAATGATTGTTTACTTTCACCAAACTACTGCTCAACTTGCTTCATTATTTCCTATTCGTAATCACAATGTGTTGTTTGCTTGCTTTGCCTATGCTTTCTGGTTGGATTTACTTACTTTGAGGCAATCTCTGATTCACATGTTTCCCTCGCCTCAATGAGCACAAGATTTTGATCGAGGTGTTCAGTAGGCCTATACAAGTCCAGAGACCTGGTGGCATTATAGGTGTTTTTTGTGATACCGGTGCATTAGGGAGTTACTGAGGGGCCAGCCCAGAAAGATGACCATATTAAAACAAGTTGAAGTACAATTCATAGTTTTCTGTCTGATGAGGTTACAAGAGAGGATGTCTGTGTTTGAAGGACTTAATAATGCCATTTTTCAGGCATTACGAGAAGCTAGTTAGGTTGATTTTTACATTTTTGACGAGATAGTGGTTAGAAAATTATGACAGCAACCCAGGTGACTTAACAGATGATATATCATCCAAAGTATTTCTGAAAAAGTTGAATAGGAGAGAAATAATAGTGTGCCATTTGCTCCAAATGCTTCAACTTTGCAACATGTACATCACCTGCTTAATATGCTGCTTAGACTAATAATAATGGAGTTGGTGGATTATTACCAGGACTGAATTGAGATGAAATAAATTTTAACAAAGAAGTTCACAAAAAAGAACCAACTCAAATCATAAGAGTATTCACATGAATTAACAAAGTACCAGCAAGGAGTCACTCTCTGGCATAATAGTACCAGTACAACCAGGACTCACCTCTTAGCATGTTCAGTCTACAGGACCAGTAAGGATTCACTTCGTCATATTTAGTCTACAAGACCAGCCAGGACACCCTGTGGGTATTTCCAATCTAAAGGACCAGCCCCAGCCAAGATTCATTTCTGGGCATGCCCAATCTATAGGACCAGCACCAGCCAGAATGCCCTCTGGGCATTTCCAGTTTACAGAACTGACATTAACCAGGATTTACTTTGGGCATTTTCAATCACCAGAACTGACATTAGCCAGGATTCAACCTTTGTTTACCTGCATTATACACATAACTAGTTTTGAGATTTGCTCTACTTCACAAGCCCCGCCTAGGGCCTGTCAAGTTTGGTGATAGTTTGCTCTGTTGGAAAAGGACCCTTTCGGAAGCCACCCGACTCATTCTTTGTCAAAAAAGGAGGAGTCGGTTGCAACCGAAAAAAACGACCACCAGGTTTAAGGGAACAAAACCCCTGATGCCAGAGAAGAGCATGAAGCTCACCAACCTGACAACCAGAGACTAAAGAAAAGAAAAATACAACCTTTAAAAAACAAACCCGGACTGAAGGGCCCACCGTAAAACGAGTAGAGGAAAGAAAATAAAGAATCTGGTCCAGAGACTAGGCAGGTGGCACATCAGCAGGCCAGAGGTGAAACAAAGCACTATAAAACCTGTGAAATGGGGCCAAAGAAGTGTCAACCCCGAACACAAGATGGAGTGGCTCTGCCAACTATGCACGATAGAAGGTGACAGAATTCAGCATGAGATGCTAATCGAGAAACAGCCAAGAGAGAAAGGACAAAACAACCCGCTCTGAAACCGAAGAGCAATGACGGAGGGAGAGAAAATGGCAAAAAGGCTGCCAAGAAACCTCATACTCTCACCTGGAATATTGCAGATGGGACACCATCAATCCAACCACCTGAAACCAAACAAATGGTGATAAATATGCATAAAAATCCAAGTGTGTAGAGCAGAGAAGAAGGCCAAATCAGCAAAGTATGTCACTTGTCCGACCCTCTGAAAGAAGCGGAGCCATGGAAAAGCGCCCAGGTTTGGGCACCAAGCAAGCAGCGCCTAGAACCAAGGATGGGCCGGCCACCAAGGAGCCAAAAGAATCACTCTTCCCCTGTAAGACTCAAAAACCACCTCACTCTGAGCAACAGACAGACTGGGGAAAAGAGGTAAATACACCCCCCAATTCAACCAGTCCAGCCAAAAGGCGTTCACTGCAAGGGCCTCAAAGTAAGGGAGCAGTGCAGCAAAACGGCAAATGCTGAGACCAATCCGACACAAAGAGGTCAACTAGGGCCGCATGAGCATCAAGTGTAATGCTAATGCGGCCCTAGCATTGTGAGGTGATTTGATGAAAAATCTGTCCCCAATAAAATCACGAGTATTGTCGAGTGTTGGGGTAAAATTCTCACGACTTCCCAATAATTTTGTACAGTCGGTGGCTGAGTATTATATTTAGGTCTATTAGTATATTTTATAATAAAATATAATAAAATATTAATATATTTTGGGAGCAGGTTTTCTCTAATACACAGGTCATTAACCCCTGGGCAGTGCTGCTAATAATACCCGACAACAAGGCTGTAAGGAAAAAATTTTGTTTTTTTATTGTAAGATTGTTAAAATCTGTTCCCTGATCATAGGAAAAATAGTAAAAAAAATCATAGGCGACATTTTTTTTTAGCCGCAATAGGGCAAGGAAGTCTGGCAAGATTCAGGCATTGAAAGAGTAGGCGTCCGGGGCAGTCTCTTTTACCCGAGCTGTCAGGCAGGAGTTGCCACGAAGATTTTATTACCTAATTATTTCAATGTCTCTGACTGATTTTTTCTCAGTTTTTTACAGCATTATTATTCAATAGTGTGTAATGTGATATATTTATATAATATTATGTGTGAACCATTGCTATACTTAAAAGTATGATGTGCACATTAGTGATTCAATTGTTTATAAAACAATAAACGAATATTTTTGCTGTTATTACAATATATACACATGTTATATATAAGTATCTACATGTTTTATTCACCATAGCAAACCACTAAGCTGGTACAGTGCATCAAAACAACATAGTGGCCACCTCACACACCAGCCAGCAAATGATGCTACTTCACTCACCAACATTCCTCCTCCCACCATACTGTTTGTGCTGTTATTACAGTTATATGCAGATGTACTTTATATATAAGTACTGTACAATATCTACATGTTTAGTTCACTATAACTGAACAACTAAGCTGGTATGGTGTCCAAACATTATAGTGCCCTCCATTAACTGCATGACAAGTCACACAGAGCTACGAGAAGAGGTTAGAGGCATTAAATATGCCAAAACTAGAAGACAGAAGAAAAAGAGGTGATATGACCACTACGTACAAAATAGTAACAGGAATTGATAAAATCGATAGGGAAGATTTTCTGAGACCTGGAACTTCAAGAACAAGAGTTCATAGATTTAGACTAACTAAACAAAGATGTCGAAGAAATATAAGAAAATTCACTTTCACAAACAGAGTGGTAGACGGTTGGAACAAGTAAGGTGAGAAGGTGGTGGAGGCCAAAACCATCTGTAGTTTCAAAGCGTTATATGACAGAGTGCTGGGTAGACGGGACACCACGAGCGTAGTTCTCATAATGTACCTACACTTAGGTAATTACTGAGGTACTATAACTACCACCCAGCAGACGACGCCATCTTCCTCACTAAAATGGCTCCTCCCAACATACTTCTTTTGCTGTTATCACACTATATACACACGTTATATATAAGTATTTGCATTTCTGTTCACCATAATGAACCACTAAGCTGGTATGGTGAGTCCAGACAATAACAATGGTCACCACACACAGTCAGCTGACAACGCCACCTCCAAGATTTCTCCTCCCACCATACTAAGCACATCACTAATTCTCAGCACAATGCTGCTATTATCACAATCCTGGTCACTAAATTCTATAAATTAATGGTTTTCTGCAAGTTTATTTTGAAAAGGAACATGAGAAGTTGTTTCACGATTTTTAGATGGACCAAACAATGTCAGTGTGCTGTGGCTAGCGCTGTGAACGTCTTGAACAGCAATGTGCTCACTGATATCTGAACACTGTACACAAGTCTTTATCACAGTCAGGCTCTTCTGTATTACAATCATTGCTAAATAATAGCAGTTACAAATATATTTTGACCTTTTTAGGTGATGCTGTGGTCGCAAGCTGAACAGCAGTGATGTTAACTCATGCTGTGTGCACCAGCCTTGGTTGCTCACTCAGCACTGAGGCCTTCATGCCTTCATACCCAGGAATGGTACACACAATTTTTTTTTAATGCCGTCTGTTCACTAGAGCCCTGAGGAAGCTGATGTAAACCCTTTGTAGCCGCGGGACTTTTAAATCTTACGCGTTACTTTAAAATGTATATATACGATGTGCACTGCTCAGCCTGTTATACCAAAATTGTATAAATACAATTTGCACTGTTAAAGGGCTAAACACAACAGCATTGTGACTATTATTAATTTTCTTTTCGATATTTTCCATTCTACACAAATATCTTCTACCATCTGGAGGGTGAAGAAACACTAGATCACTTAATCTTTCCACTTTTATTGGTCGGCATTTTGTCAGCAATGTGACATTTTCAGGAATACACTTTGTTGAACTGACACAGGTATATTGAGCTTAAAGGAGAATTTTAGACATTTATAAGTGTGGGGTACACCTCACTCTACGATTCACCTAACCCCCTAAATCGTAGGGAGCGCCAAAGCATAAGGTGAGGTGATTGTTACCCGACTCCGGCTTCTAGTTGTCCGCTAGGTCTAGATGTAAGAACTGGTGGACAACTAGAAGCCAGAGTCTTTCTAGAACTTTCTAGAATCTTCAACTAGAAGCAAAAACAAATGTGTTCTGCTCTTGCTTTGTATGCCTCTCACTATTTTTTCACATTAAATTACCCCAGTACTTCCATTCATGATTTATCTGCTCTTACTATAATTTCTCTCATGACCATTATGAGATCCTCTCATTTGTCATCTAGTTCCTCCTTTGTCCACGTGTTCTTGCTGATGGACTGTAGGCATTTATAATTATCAGTTTATCATATTGATTCCAAATTTGCAATGCCATTATGTCAACTTCTTGTGGGTTGTATATTATTATTTCTCTTACCTTCAAGTGTTCTTTCAGTAGCACAGACACACCTCCACCTTTCCTAGTTTTCTTATCCCATCTCCAAACTGACAAGCCCCTTAGGAATACAACCTCATTTAAAATATTTTCAAGTTTCGTCTCTGTTAGTGCAACAATATCTGGGACCTTAAGCTGAATTATATCTCTTAGCTCCAATGTTTTTTATTTCATTCCACCTATGTTGGTATATACAATTTTCTGGAACATGTTTCCGCTCCCTTTGTCCTTTACTCCCCCTTTCTCTAATGATTTTGTTGGTTTGTTTTTATGTATCATTTCCCAAGCTTTCCAGTCTCTATCATCTTGTAGAAAAAAAAATCTTTCTTCTTCATTTCTGTTTCAATTTAGACGTTTCGCTTCATCAAGGTTTAATTTTAGCTTTTCTCTGTCTTCCTTTGAGAGGTCTAATCTTAATGACCAAAGTTCTCCATACTCATCATTCTACAATTTCCTGGCATTCCTAAGCACTTCTGTCATTTGTTTTACTTCATTAAATGTCACTCTTAACCCTTCTGTTGTGCTTCACATCACATGATATGGGGTATATAAAAAAGGTTCAGACTGCACATCACATCATATGAAGTAGTAGGGTAAAGCGTAAAATTTAAATGTCCCACGTAGAAAACAGGCCACCCAAACGTTGCCCAGGGATGATAGTAAACAGCGGCCATCTTGAAAAACTCCCAAGTAGGCCAGTTTGGTGGGAAGGCCTCAGTCTCTCTCCAGCAACCATGTCTGACGCATCATTGTCTGGCTCACACTGCCGTGCTGTGGCTTGCTCCAAACATTCACTGACTGAAGTAAAAATTCAATATGAACTTTTGATTCTGATCTTGATGAGGATTATGCCCAGGGGCACCAGTAACAGTGATATGGACAGTGATGATATAGATACCCATGTTACTGTCCTGAGAGCAAGGCATATTGCACCCCCACCACTGCCATGGCACCATGACACAAAACCACTGCTGTCACAGCCATACTTGCCTTGTCTGTTTGAGCCACATGATGTTCAAAAAGATTGTGAACATGCTGATGATAACTCATTTTCAGGATTTAGTGATGTGGAATCTGCGAGTGGTAGTAACATTGCCATGACAAGTGGTAGTGGAATATGTGCTGTTACTCAGCGCTGGTAACTTCTTTATAAATCGTAAAAATTCTTTACAATTATAATAATAATCTTTATAATGTTATAGTCCATGACACAATCTGGTTTAGTCACTGCTTCTTGTTTTGTTATGTTCACCTTGCCACTGTCTACCATTCTACCAGAAATTACCTAAGATTAACCCTTGCACTGCTCACCCATTTTTGCGAAAATCGACTTGGTGCAATTGTCAAGGACATATTTTTTTTTTTTTATAAATGTTCAGGTAAAGTTAATGTCAAAATGTTTCCAAAGTCAACTATTTCCATTTCAAAACAGAAAGTGTAATGAAAACATAAAAAAACATAAAAATATAGCATAAATAAAAAACAAAAAGCACCACTCTCAGAGAGCCTAAAGGTGCTTTGCGCAGTGCAGTGGTTAATTACCCAAGCGTAGTTACAGGACGCTTGTGATGTCCCATCTTCCTAGTACTCTTTGTCACATAACGCTTTGAAACTACTGTACAGATAGTTTTGGTCTCCACCACCTTCTCACTTAACTTGTTCCAACTGTCTACTACTCTGCAAAAGAAAACTTTAATAATTTTTCGCACCTTTGTTTCCTTAGCTTGAATCTGTGTCCTATTGTTCGTGAAGTTGCTGGTTTCAGGAATCCTTTTTGTCAATTTGGTCTATTCCTCTAAGTATTTTGTAACTGGTGATCATATCACCTCTCTCTCTTCTTCCTTCTAGTTTTGACATGTTTAACGCCTCTAGTTTCTCCTCATAACGTTTGTTTTTTAGTTCCGGAAGCCATTTTGTATCATACCACTGCACTTTTTTCCAGTTTATTTATGTGCTTCTTGAGATTTGAGCGCATACAACTGTTGCATATTCAAGTTTTGGTCTCACAAAAGTCATGAAAAGTTTCTTTAGTATTTCACCATCCATATAATTAAAAGCAAGTCTAAAGTTGGAAAGCATGCATACGCTCCTCTCACAATGTTCTTTGTGTGTTTCACTGGTGACAGCTTACTATCCAAAACCACCCCTAGGTCTTGTTCTTTATAAGAGTAATGTAATTCCATTCCACATAATTTTTATGTTGTATGTGGTCTATTTTCTCTGAATCCACATTCCATAACAAAGCATTTATTCACATTTAATTCCATTTGCCCCATTACGCTCAAAGCACTTATTTTGTCTAGATCAATTTAAAGGGCATTACAATTGTATGCATATCCTATCTAACCCAGTATCTTAGCATCATCCACAAACATGTTCAAATAATTCTATATTCTGGCAGATCATTTATGTATACGATGAACATTACTGGTGTAAGAACTGAACCACGTGGTACTCTGCTAGTAAGACTCTTCCAGTCAGATACATTGTCTCTTGATTACTGCCCTCATCTGTCTGTCCATTAGAAAGTTTTCATCCATGTCAGAAGTCTCCCTGTCACTCCTCCAGCATGTTCCAGTTTCCAGAGCAGCCTCTTGTGTGGGACTCTATCAAAAGCCTTTTTTATGTCCAGATGTACACAGTCAACCCAACCACCTCTTAACTGCATTATCTCAGTGGCTATATCATACAAATTAAGTAGATTTGTTACACAGGATCTTCTTGTTCAAAAACCATACTGTTTTTTCGTTATTTTGTCATTACTCTCCAAGTGTTCAACTTATTTGACTTGAACTATTGTTTTGAGTGTTTTGACTACCACGCTTGTTAATGATACGGGTCTATAATTTATAGGTTCCTCTCAATTACCATTTTTATAGAGTGGTACTATGTTTGTCTTTTTCCATATATCTGCTAAGATCCCTTTCCACAAGGATGTCTGGAATATTAATTGGAGTGGAATGCTCAGCTCAGTTGTACATTCTCGCAGCACCCAAGGTGAAACTCCAAGTATAACTGCCTTATTTGTTCCTAGCCCCTGAGTAATTTTTCCACTTTGTCTTGAGATACCTCGATACATTCTATGGCTTGCTCTGGAATTAGTATTGGGTCTGGCTCTATGAAATCCTCATTTTGTTCAAACACACTTTGGAACTGTTTATTTAGAATTTCACACATTTCTTTTTCATTCTTAATAGTCCTGTTTCCCGTTCTCAATCTCTCGATTTTTATCCTTTACATGCAACTTGCTTTTAATGAATTTATAGAAAATGCCTGGATCTGTTTTGCATTGGTCTGTTATACCTTTCCCAAAGTTCCTTTTTGCCTCTGTTAGGGTATCGCCACCTTCATTGGAGTATGGAGTGGCGATTTCGGTGCCATCTATGGGTCGGCACCTCAGGTTCCCCTGATATTAGACGCTATGTGGATAATGCCATCTGTTGGTGGTGGCGTGACAGCAATCAATGGCTCCTGTTTCTTGCCCCAGTTAGCAAGAGAGGTCGATGTGGATGACCTCTGGTGGATGGCATGTCACGATCAGCGCCATCTAGGTTGTGCTACAAAGCATAATGTCAACTCCTCGGTGAATGAGTGTTACCTCATGGTTTCCCCAATGTACCGTCCATCTAATTGATGACGTTCTATATCTGCAGAAGTGACGTGTGGAGGCACTTGTACTGAGGAAGGCAGTTTACCTTGGGCAGTCCACGAACTCTTAGCCTGGTCTTGCAAGAACAATAAGTAAGCCGCTGTTGATCTGTGCAGCGTGTTAGCTGCTAATATACGAATGTTGGTATAGATCGGCGTACCCGGGATTGGCTTGGGAGAGTTGCGGACGACAGTGAGGTGCCTATTGTGAAGCGCTGCTAGCAAACTGGTAGAGGGTGTTTACTACCCCTGGATATGGTTGCTTGAGACCCCCTATCAAAGTGCTGCTGAAGTCCTCTGCCAGTAAGTAGCTGGAGAGTGAAGGTGGGGTGCCGGAACCGTGTGATACTGTGTCGGAGGCTGGCCCACGTAAAAGGTGAATTCGCCAGTGTTTTTCAGTACGCACGGACAAGGTACTGGACGGTGGAAACACTGGAGTTGGTGAACACAGCAAATGCATTTGTGTCCTGCATGAAAGTGACACTACTGTATATAAGTGTAGTGATAACCTATTTTTATATACAGTATATGTATTTAATGGTGACAGTGAATATATTGGTAAAGGGAACCATGTATGGTTTATCCCCCTCTTATTTATTCATTGTACTACCACAGTTCTTGAAAGCGTACTACTGACTTGGGGTCAGATACTATAAAAGAGATTATAACAAAGAACCCAGTTACTGATCTATAGTGACTATAACAGCCTCTCTCCTTACTGTTGTTACATATATTTTGTCCAGGTCTTTTTGAAGGGCATGACAATCATCTAAGTTTCTTATCTTCTCTATTAACTTAGCATCATCAGCAAACATCATCAGAACAATCTCTTATGTGGAACTCTGTCAAAAGCCTTTTTTAGGTCCAGATAGATGCAGTCAACCCAACCATCTTTTTCCTGTAAAATCTCTGTGGCTCGATCATAAAAACTGAGTAAGTTCGTTACACAGGATCTTCCAGATCTAAAACCATACTGTCTGTCTGATATTATATCGTTTTCCTCCAGGTGTTCTACCCATTTAGTTTTAATTATTTTTTCCAATATTTTGACTACTACACTTGTCAATGATACAGGTCTATAATTAAGATGGTCTTCCCTGCTTCCACTTTTGTAGATTGGAACTATGTTAGCCTTTTTCCACACATCAGCTACAACTCCTGTACACAGGGATGCCTGAAAAATCAGTTGAAGTGGATGCTGAGCTCAGGTGCACATTCTCTCAGAACCCATGGTGAAACTCCATCCGGACCAACTGCTTTGTTCTTACCTAGCTCCTTTAGCATTTTTTCCACTTCGTCTCTAGACACCTCTATGTGCTCTATGTTGTTCTCTGGAATTCTTATTGTGTCTGGTTCCCTAAAGATTT
>WNGS01042707.1:38686950-38710011 GCA_020271785.1 Procambarus virginalis
GGCTGCATCGTGCGACCTAAGGCAACAAGAACGCACAGGAGCAGACGCAATAAAGATAATGGGCGGCCAAGAACCTGTGCGACCCTCAAATCCCTGCACCCGAAATCAGCCTAGACGCCACCAACAGCAGTAAAAGCTGCAAACGTCCGAACAGCACAGGCGCAAAGACTATCGCAGGCTAGAAGACTAAAATTCTGAGGACGACCTGGGAGACCCGAGCCCTGAAACAGGGAACGAGGGGAACCGGATCAACCCAAAGCGCATCCCAAGAACACGATACGCAGGTAACGGCAAAAAAGCGTCCTTCGACCGTCGCCAGAAGGACGGAGAAAGGCTGCAAATGTACAAACCTACCACCAGTACCAAAGAGCAGAAACCTGAACCGAAGGGGCTACCACGAACTGAGAAGATAAGAAGGCACCATGATCAAGGACCAGGATGGCTCAGGCGACGCATGAGTAGGCCGGAGGTGAAACAAAACACGAGAAAGCATACGAAACGGAGCAGATGTGACGTCCACCCCGAATGCAAGCCGGAGCGGCTCCACCAGCGCCGCACAAAACGAGGCGACAGCAAGAA
Source organism: Procambarus virginalis (assembly GCA_020271785.1). Classification (NCBI taxonomy): domain Eukaryota; kingdom Metazoa; phylum Arthropoda; class Malacostraca; order Decapoda; family Cambaridae; genus Procambarus; species Procambarus virginalis. The sequence goes on from WNGS01042707.1 coordinate 38,687,530, forward strand.
ACATCAAAGCTGTAGTCCTGAAAACCCTAGAAAAGACAAGACAACCCAATGTGAAAGAGAAGATGACCTACGAAGAGCAAGAAAGTGCATAGAAACACCAGGAACATCATACTGTCACCGAGACGAAGCTCGCAGGTGGGACACCATCAACAAAGCCACCTGATCACCACAGAGATGGTGATACCCACGTCAAAAAACCAGACGCGAAGAGCCGAGGAGAAGGCCGAACCAGTCACATACAGGACCGGTGCGACCTTCCAAAAGAGGCGGAGCCACGGGAAAACGCCCCAGGGTCGGACACCTATCAAGCAGTGTCTGAAAATAAAGCTGGCCGGCCACCAAGGGATCATAAAGACTACTCTCGTTGGAATGGGCTCCAACTGAGCCAGAACCCGAAGTAACAGCTGGACCAGGAGAAGAGGAACAGGTACCCCCACCTCGACCAGTCCTGCCGAAAAGCATCCACTGTGAACGCCTCGCAGGTGGGTAAGGGCGCCACATAGAATGGGCGATGCCTAGACCACACCGACTCGAAGACGTCCATGGCCAGGAGTCCATACGTCCGACAGAGGCAACAAAACGAGTTGGCGACGACTGGCCAATCCGCGAACAGAGGAATGAACCGAGACAGCTGTCCGCCAGGACGCAGGACACACCCGGACATGAACCTCACGAGAATCCAGCAAACGAGCCACTCTAAGGGACCAACCCAAAGCCAAACACCTAAGAGAAAGCCTGTGGTTCCGGCAAAGAACCGCCAGAACAGTCCGAATGGAGCTGAATGGCAGCGCACCGAGTGACCCAAACCCTCTGATGCGCAAACCAGACAGCCAAGAACTCCCGAACTGTGCAGTTAGCCCAACGGATGGACAGACCCTAATATCCCGGCCGACCTGGTGAGCACTGGTCACAAAGCCCCAGCCGAGAGATGACCCGTCCATTAACACATTGAGCGAAGGCTCGGGGAGGTGCCAAGGCACGGAACCCCGAAAACCCTAAAGAGGAAGCTGGTGACGCAGCACCAACACAAGATGCCAGGAGGAACGAACCCAACGATTGCAAGAGAGGCAGAAGGGGAGTCTCCGAAGAAACCAAACAGACGCCGAAGGCAACCCGACCCCGCGGGCAGACCAGCATGTCGAAGTTCAGACTCCCGCCACAACTGCTCTAGCAACTGCTGAGCAACCCTGGACCCTCATGAACAGCGAAGGCGGGACCACAGGCAGCAAACACTTCTGGAGGGAAAGACAAGAAGCGGCCCAAGAGCTCTAAACAAGACCCAGCCAAGTCCGAACCTGGGACGGAAACAAATGGAACGGCCTCCAGATCACCAGGAAACCAAACCCGGCGATCTGGAAAGAACCACACCCCTGGCGAGCAGACAAGCGACTGACTGGGAGCCCACACCAGCCAGTCGTCGAGGTAGGCCAGACACCGAATCCCAAGCAGGCTCGACAGGGAACCAAGATCCAGTAAAATTGGTAAATACACTAAGTGTCAATTACAAAATAGGGAAGGCAACAAAAGCTGTAAGCCTGAAGCCCCACCACCAACTGTGCCAGTCCCAGAAAACTGGAGAGGAATGTGCCAAGAATTGACCTGGAGGTCCAGGGCCACCATCCAGGCACCCGGCCCCAACAGAAGCCGGACAGGAGACAACAGTCCTCCAATGAGGGCATAGAATCCAGGGCACAGACTGAAGAAGTCCAGAAGAACCGCAGATTCGATAGGCCAATATCTGCATAGAGCAGACGGGAACCCCAGAAGGATGGGGTGGATCGACCACGTCCAATGCACCCACGAAGATGACACGATGAAGCACAGGGGAAGAAGCCCACCCTGCCAGCCCTGCACCCCCCAAAGGGGGAGAAGCCGTCCACCGCCGCCACCAGAGGCCGGAAGACAACCAAAAGCGCCCACTAACTGCGGGACCATGCGAGAGTAAGCAGAGCAAGCTGCTCCCCCAGCGCCCCGTCAACAAAGAAGGGAACAGACCCCCTTCGGAAAGAAAAAGCACACATACACATATACACATATATACATATATATTATGTATATACACATACACATACATATACATATACACACAAGGTATGTTACACACACATGCGTATGCACATACACATGTGCACACACACAGTGTACACGTGTACATGCACATGTGTACACATATACATACACGTGAAAAGAAAATTACAAGCCGCCGCCCAGTGGGCAGAGAGCACCACGCTGGCCAGGCGAAGAAGGCACAAAACTGCATCAAAAGGCCCACCTCGACAACAAAACCCCAAAGTCCCAGCATGACCACAACACGTGCCAAGACCCAAAAAGATCAGTCTGTAAGCCAGGAAGACCCCAGAACCCCAGAAGGCAGAACCGGGTCACACACGAGGAAACAAAGCCCCCTGAACCCATAAAGGGGGGGCCCCAACAGGAAGAAACCTCCAGAACGAAACCAAAGAACCCAAAGGAACCCGGAATCGAACCAGGGGGAGCTCAAACCACAACATTTGCCGGCAGAGATACACCACAGAAAGGCAAAGCTCAGCCCCAGACAGAACCCCCCAGGGAAACGGTCAAAACAGACCGAAAACCGAGGGACAAGGTGTGGGAGCAAGCATAACAGACAGGGACATTGAGCCCAAACCCAAGGGCCCAGACCCAAAACAGACAAAACAGAAAACCCGGTGTAAAATCAACACTCAAACATTCCCAGAGGACCAGGAAACGGGCAGAAAACACCAGAAAAGCAAAGAAACGACAACAGGAGAATAAAACCCCTGAAAAAATTGAAAAAACTCACGCAAGACATTCGCTCTCACTCCCAGGCACATGTAAACAAACCACAACGCCGCCCTGGTGACCACGCTGGAAAACCAGCAGAAGAAAATGGCCACCAGAACAGAGGGCTGTGATGGATGCAAAACATACAAAAACACGCCAGCAAAAGTGAGAAGCAAGCAGACTGGATGGGCGAAAAATTCAGCCCAGAAGCAGAAAACCCAAGCAGGGGCAAACTGCCCCAGAACTGCTAGCAGGCATCCCCACAGCCCAGGGAACCCGCAACAGAGGCCCCGGGGCAAAGCCGTCCTCCAAGCCCTCCGCCCTTAAAGAAAAGTAAGAGTCCATGGGAAAGGCAGCAAGAAAGGGCCCTGGTAAGACCCAGAAGCCTTGGCAGGAGGATCAGGCTTGAAAACCTCCGTCCCCAACCCGAACGGGGCAGCCCCCGAAAACCGCCCAAGTCTCGGCCCCAACTAAACCCCACCCCGACCCCGAAACCTGCAGACGGTCCGGAGCCGGGAACAGGGAGGGAAAGGGGCGAACAGCACCTAACCAAAACGGGACAGCCCCGGAGCATCTGAGTGGGAAACCAACCTAGCGTGTTGCAGCAACCTAACCTAGCTTGCAACACAGATGCTGCCTGTACTCTGAACAGTAATAACATCAGGAGAGTACTGGAGAACATGCAGAGAATCTCTCTCGCAAGACTCAGGGTCAAGGTGTCAGTGACCCAACAGGCAACATGACGGAGGTAAAATTGGCAACTGTCACCCGAAGACAAGAACACACAGCAACCAACGATCCCGTACAAGATGGGTTGGAACCCAGTAGATACATTCAGTGGTCTACCGAGCCCAGACAGGGGTTCCCAGGGCCCGTAGGGATAACAACTACAGGAAGCCCGGGCATAGTGTTGCTAACCGGTTAAACACCCAAAAATAACAAGGGGGTAGAGGACAACACTGAAAACCGCTGCGACGTGTACAATCATGGGGGCCTAGCAGAGGGCCACCAAACACTACCAGTGGAACTATAGCCACACTAGGCAGACCCCCACCAGGCAAATGAAAATAAAAACAAAAGAAAATCCCCGCAAAAGTATACCGTCTCCAGAGGCAACAGGAACAGGTCGCTGCTTAGGTGGCAGGTCGCGCAACACTTTGACGCCCTAACCAGCACAATACCAGTCCCTACTCAGGGCCAAACAAGGGCCCCAAGCCCCAGCTGGCCCCAAGGGCGAGGCAAATGCCGAGCAGCAAGAACCTCTACAGGAATGGTTCCCGAACGCCCCAGGGAAGATAACCCTGTCACACAGGGGCAGTACTCACAGTGTGCTTAGGAAAGGAAGCCCCTAAGCGCATGCAGCCCCGGCACTGATGAGGTACTCCTGGCCACTGCACAACACAACACACGGCAGTGAACGCCACACAAGGCAAACACTGCCTAGGAAACTGAGGCCAGAGAAGCGTCTATCCTGGTTGACATTAGCTTACGAACTGATGCTAGGCAGCTGGCGCGGTAGATCCGGGGCTCCCCCCTCCCCCTCTCGGGGCGGGGAAGGCTGCACAGATGATCAGCGCGGCAGTAAGGTGTGACGTTTGCTTGTTTCTTTGGGATTGTAGGGAGTTTCTACCTCTCTGTTCAGTTTTTGTTTTAGTTTTTACCATGTGAGGTTTGTTTTGTTATGCCTACCTTCCTGGGTGCAAACCCCGGTCGATGGCAGATAAGGAAAACCCCAACCACAAGGGGGTTTTCCAGGGCCATTGCTCCCTGAAACCTCTCTGAAGAGGCCAGGTTCTGGCACTGGTCCCTGGTAGGTCTGAACTCCTTAGCTAATGTCCTGGTCTAATATAACATACCTTAGCCCGATAAGCTCCAGTGAGCCGTAGGGGCTCCCCACAGAAATTGCAACTTACGTCTGAACAGAGCCAAAGAACTCTCCCCCCCAAAAAAAACAAACATGCAAATCATCCTCCAACTAGCATGCCCACTTGTTAGTGAACCCCCCTCCCCCCGGGAAGGGAATCTCGCTCAGGCGAGCCAGCAGCCCAGCACCTCAGTTCAAAGAATGATGAAAAATCGCTGACCAGAGGGAGGGAGGGTGTCAGGGAGCCTCCGGGGCTTGCCCAGAAAATGCCGTTTCATTACATTCAAGGTTGGTTTTCTGTGAGGAGCCCTGTTGGCTCCCTGAAGCAAACTACCAACAGATAAGTAAAAGGAGGGACGTACCCGGGAAGCAGCAGCAGCACCACAGGTCTCAAGACAAAGATGAGACAACCAGCCATGTCAAACGTCTCAAAACAACACAAGGCCTCAAAGGGCCCAAAATGTTGACAAGATATGTGGCGGCCAGGATCTTGTTTGATTTCTAAAACCCCTGTGACCCGAATGTAGACCCAAGACATTACCAAAGACAGCAGCAAGAACTGCATACTTCCTCACATCATGGGTACGAGGTTAGACCACAGGGTGGCTAGATTTGATAACCCTGTGGACAACCTGAGACACAAGCCCAGGAACAGGGAACCAGGGAAACCGGATCAACCCAGAGAGTGTCCACTATCACCGTACGAGTGCCACGCAGGTAGCGACATAAAGCTGCAACCAAAAACAAAACATGATGCATCCCTGGCCGAACCAACCAAGCATCAATAACCCACGGACCCCACCAGAAACCAGCGCATACTTCACCAGAAAGGAAGAAGAGAGCTGCAAAATAAACAAAGCGACCCCCAGGACCAAAGGAGCAGAAACCCCTTCATCGGAGAAGAGCATGAAGCTCCCCAACTCAACCCCCTGAGGCTAAATCCAACAAGAACAAGGCCTTCAAAAAACAATTCCGGTATGAAGGGGCCACTACAAACCTAGGAGAGGTGAGAAATAAGAGAACCTGATCCAAAGATCAAGAAGGCTCAGGCGGCGCATGAGCAGGCCGAAGGTGGAAAAATGCACGAGAGAGCTTGCAGAATGGAGCAGAAATGACAGCTACCCTGAACGCAAGCTGGACCGGCTCCACCAATGCAGCACGATAAGAAGCGACAGTAATCAGCATAAGACACCGGTCCTGAAAAAGCCAATAAAGAAAGGACAAAACAACCAGAACAACCACCGACAAAACCCTACGAAGGAAACGAAAATTTCGGAAAAACCGCCAGGAGACTTCATACTGTTACTGAGAGGAAGACCACAGGTGAGACACCATCAATGAAGGCACCTATTCACCATACAAGTGGCAATATACCCACGTAAAAAAAAACAGACATGAAGAGCGGAACAGTAAGTCAAACCAGCGAGATATCTCACTGGCCTGACCTGCTGAAGGAGGCGGAACAGTGGAAAATACTCCAGATTCAGTCACCGTGCAAGCAGCACCTGAAACCAGGGCTGGGGCAGCCACCATGGGGCCTGGAGAACCACTTTCCCCCGAAAAAATTTGAGCCGAGCCAGAACCCGAAGCAACAGCTGGACTGGGGGAAAAAGGTACAGGAACCTCCACCTCGACCAGTCCTGCCGAAAAGCATCTACTGCAAAGGCCTCACAGTCAGGGAACGGTGCCACATATATTGAGAGGCACCAGGACCAAGTTTTTTCATTCCTTCTTGTAAAGGTCCTGCCAAGCCTGGGACGAAGAGTGTCAGGAGTATCCATCTATTCGTCTGGGACAACATAGTCATCTGAAAGGAGGAGCCTGCCCCACCAGCCCCGAACTCCCAACATGAGGAGGAGCCACCCAACACCAAAGGCCGGAAGCCCACAAATCCTGGGACTAAGTGTGGGCAAACAGAGCCAGCCTCCCCCCCCCCATTGCCTCGACAACAGGGTGCCCTGCAAATGGGCCGACACGATCTTCGAGAAGCCGACTTCTGCACAGAGTGACCACCGCGTCGACCAGACAGAGAAGGTCCAGGAGGATACACTGGCTCCAAAACTGACACCAAAGGCCCACCTCAACCTACTGAAACCTGAGCCCTGGCACAACAACACCGAGAGGAGTGAGAACGTCCCCCTCTGAGCACCAACAAATCAGAAATGGAGCGGCAACTAGTAGAAGCCGCCAACAGAAACTGGGCAATACAGTCCTCCGGAAATAGCAGGGGACAGAACAGAGATGAAAACTGCAAAGCCACGGCCTAAGCTGAATCTAAAGAGAGCGAGAACAGTCTGCTGACATGCAAGACGATAGGTAAAAACAAACACCGCCTCCCGGAGGATCAGCACAAACGGCTTCAGCAGGGCAGCCAATGCCTCGGCAGCCAAAACCAGAACCCCGGCCGAAGGCCCCCACTCAACGCCTCCACATTCTTCGAAAGCCAGTCCAAGGACAGCTCTAGTAGGCCGAAGAAGCACAAAACCGAAGCCAAATGACCGAGAGTTCGATAGTCATCCGCCGCCAAGGCAGCTGAAAGAGAGGGGATCCATATAACGGGAAAATGTAGGGGCACAGAGGCACTCATTGAGGAACTCCATTGAGGCCCCCCCCCCCAAGAACACCTGCAAAACAGAGGAAACCTCCCGCCACTCAAGTGTGCGGGTCGGACAAAACCCGAGCCAAGCTCCCAATGAGAAGAAAGAGCAGTCTGCCAGCCAAGAAGCCTCCGGAGCCTCGTACCGCACTCAATACAGGGGAAGAAGAATCGAACTCAAATGAAGATGGATCCATTACAGAGGCATAAACCAAAAACCTTAGACATGCATGGGAAGTACTTACTGGGAACCTAGAGAAGGTAGCCCTAGGCACATGCAGCCCAGCGTTCCAGAGAAAACCTGGCCACCACATTCCATAAAGCTGGCAAAGCCACAAACATCAATAAAGTGAGGCCAGAGGAGACTTGTTGACACCAGGCACATCAGTCAACGAACTGAGGTGGTGGGCTGCCAGCTCGCCTGAGTAGGCTTCCCCTTCCCCCTTCCCTCTTTCCAGAGGAGACACAAGCGAGTGAGCTAGATGGAGGACTTGGTTTGGTTAGTTTTTGGGGAAGTTCTTTGGCTCTGTTCGGATGTAGGTTGCAATTTTTACCAGTTGGGGGTTTGTATTGGTTCGGCCATCTTTCTGGGTGTCCTTCCCGGTTTATGGCAGACATGACATTCTAAATGTAGAGTGCTCATAATGGCCTCCCTGCATCTCTGAGGGGACCAGGTTCTACCTCTGGTCTCCGGTAGGCACTAGAACTCTTGAGACTGATGACACCAAACTGGTAAGGCACATATCAGTTTGATAGCTTCAGGGAGCCGATGGGGCTCCCCCACAGAAAATAATGTTTTTGGAACAATTTATTTTCTGAACACCATGGGAATGACATTATAAAAGGTGTACAGTGCGGGGGATAATGCAATTTTTTTTTATTTGTTTACTCTGTAGCAAAATAATCCCTTTGATAAAATTTTTATTGGTTACCTGTGAATAATGGTTAGAAAAAGCAGTGCCTTTACTGATATAATAAGTGTTAAGTAAATGCTATAGTACAGCTGGATATGCATGAGGAGCAGCAAGGGTTGTGATCATGCAGCCATCACCCTTATCAGTGCTACAGTCAGTGCCCCCGGGTAATGTGTGCATGCTTGCACCTTTCCATCATCTTCCTCCGAGAGATACCAAGTTAGTTTGTTTATATTATCCATCACGTGCTTTAAACTGGTGACATGCTGGCAGCTTAGAAAGGCAAAACTATACCTCAAAAATGTCCATGAGCCCAACCCAACGACAAGAGTGAAATAAAAATTCGGGCAGAAGGCCAGTTTCAACCATGCCTTAGGAGAGGCAGTACCCAAAGACTGAGCCACATGCAGCTGGCTGTCCCATGATGCAGGGTGTCATTGAAAGCTAGGGGGCAAAGCCACTTGTCAAACAGGCATCACCCACTGTAAACAGGAAGAAAAGCTAGAGTGCAAAAGTGAATGGTTGGGTGCATCAGACGGCTGGCCTCCATGCCCCCCTGTTGGCATCGTGAGGTGATGGGAATAGTGGTGATTGTAGTGCAGTAAGCAAACAGTTACTTGTGTATGTGGGCTGGCAGGGCTGGTGACGCTCTCCCCACTTGTCTCTCTCTTGGGCAGCGTAAGGTGGGAGAGGCCACAGTTAATGTTATGTGTACCATTACACCTCCAGTCTATACACTCACAAAAAGTTCAATGAAGGAAGATATCACGTAGAAGAAAAATACAAAAAAAATCACAGAGAAACAGCAACACTGCATTCTATTAGAAAATATAATTTTCATAAGTGGCTGTTCTCAAGTTTTGTCACACTGACACTCTTAGCAACATTAAGTGCAGCACCTGAGTTGCTGTGTATGAAAAAACCCAGCATCGAATGTAATGAAACGCCCATTTCTGGGTAAGCCCCAGAGGCTCCTTGGAACTTATCGGGCTAATGTATGTTATATTAGACCGGGAAATTAGCTAAGGAGTTCAGACCTATCAGGGACCATGAGCCAGAACCTGGCCCTTTCAGAGAGGTTTCAGGGAGCAATGGTCCTGGAAAACACCCTTGTGGTTGGGGGTTTTCCTTATCTGCCATCGACCGGGGTTAGGCACCCAGAAAGGTAGGCATAACAAAACAAACCCCACATGGTAAGAAACTAACAACAAAAACCGAACAGAGAGATGGGAGGGCTGTGCGGACAAGAAGCATGGTGGCAGTGTGTGACGTTTGCTTGTTTACTTGTTTCCTTGGGAATTGGGGGAGTTCTGCCTCTTTGTTCGAACTTCGGTTGCAATTTCTTACCTTCTTTCTTCTTGCAAGTGGGGTGTGTTTTGTTATGCCTACCTTTCTGGGTGCCTAACCACAGTCGATGACATAAGAAATAACCCCCCCAACCATAGGGGGGGGGTTTCCAGAGGCCATTGCTTCCTGTGCCTCTCTAAGGGGGCCAGGTTCTGGGTCATGGTAACCGGTAGGCTGAACTCCATTAACTAATGCCTTAAGTCTAATATATCGCATATTAGCCCGATAGCTCCAGGAAGCCTCTGGGGTTCTCCATAGAAAACCACTATCACACACCCTAAACATCTTTTGGAGACAGAGCTCTTGAAGTTCCAGGTTACAGGAATTCTGCCCTATCAATTTTATTGATTCCTGTTACCATTTTGTATGTAGTGATCATATCGCCTCTAATTCTTCTATCTTCCTATCTTCCAGTTTTCGCATATTTAATGCCTCTAACCTCTCCTCATAGCTCTTGTCCTTCAGTTCTGGGAGCCACTTAGTGTCATGTCTTTGCACCCATTCCAGTTTGTTGATGTGTTTCTCTTCCAGACTGATAGACACTCTTTGAGGCTGGTTGAATCTCTTCCAGACTGCCTGAATCTCTTCCAGATTGACGGGCATTCTTTGAGGGTAGCTGAATCTCTTCCTGTGTGAGACCCTACAAATTGATCTTTTCCTATAATCTTTTCAATACTACCTTATGCTTTACAAGCTTGGCTACATACCACCTCAACCCGTCCTCGCAAATTCGTATAGTCAATATTGACTTATTAAATACGTTCATAGGTGACATACTAAACATAATAGTTTACCTTGAAAAGCTTCATAGAAAACACCGACCTTACCTAACCTTGTTAGTATGTTAAAATAAGCATCTTATTGCTTCGTAATTACAATTATTACTTAACCAATACCTATAATAGGTTAAATAACAATTGTAATTACGAAGCTATAAGATGCTTATCTTCACATACTAACAAGGTTAGGTAAGGTCGGTGTTTTCTATAAAGCTTTTCAAGGTAAACTATTATGTTTAGTATGTCACCTATGCACGTATTTAATAAGTCAATATTGACTATACGAATTTGCGAGGACGGGTTGACCACCTACAAGTATAAAAGCCAAAGGTGTACTTGAATGCGTTATTTGTAAGAACACAGAACAAAGAAACACTAAGTGAAAATCTATCTGTACCTGGTGCAACGAGAGCGACGTCGCGCTGTGTACCATGGACTACTTCGTTGATTATTACTCACTTCTGAAGTACTGAGTGTGTAATACAGTGTGTTACTGTGTAAATTGTGTGTGAAACTGTACATATTGTAATTTTTGTGAATTTTAACGAGTAATATTGCGACAATAAACATTTATTATGGACACATTACTGACACATGAATCACAGTTCCATGGAACATTAGGAACATTCTACTGTATACATATTATAAAGGACACAAATATGCATCATATATGNGGATTTTAGTTAATGTATTTTATGTATATTTTAGATTTTTTATATTTTTCTAAGAATTATGTGAGACTACCAAGCACATTACTGGACCATTTCAAATTTCTGTTGATTTATATTTGCCATAAAACTTAACAGGTCTACTTGAATTCAAGCTAACAAGGAAATAAAAAAAACAGTGTTGAATGTAATGAAACGCCATTTTCTGGGTGGGCCCCGGAGGCTCCCTGGAGCTTATCGGGCTAATGTTTGTTATATTAGACCGGGACATTAGCTAAAGAGTTCAAACCTACCAGGGACCAGTGCCAGAACCTGGCCCCATCAGAGAGGTTTCAGGGAGCAATGGCCCTGGAAAACCCCCCTTGTGGTTGGGGTTTTCCTTATCTGCCATCGACCGGGGTTAGGCACCCAGAAAGGTAGGCATAACAAAACAAACCCCATATGGTAAAAACTAAAACAGAAAACTGAACAGAGAGGTAGAAACTCCCTACAATCCCAAGGAAACAAGCAAACAAGCAAGCATCATACTTTACTGCCATGCCGATCGTCCACGCAGCCTCCCTGCCCCAAGGGGGGGGGAGGGGGGAGCCCCGAACCTCATTGCACCGGCTGCCTAGCATCAGTTCAGAAGCTAAGCTTCAACCAATGCGAAAAAACTACCGACCGGTGGGAGGGAGGAAGGGTTGCCAGAGAGCCTCCGGGGCTCACCCAGAAAATGGCGTTTCATTACATTCAACACTGGTTTTTTGTGAGGAGCCCCTACGGCTCCCTCGAGCTTCATACCCAAAGAGAAGGAAAATAAAAGGCTTACCCAGGAGGCGGCCTCCACAAACTCCGCAACGCGAAGCCGAGACAACATGCTGCAACCTGCGACCCAAGGCAACAAGAGCAGACAAGGCAACAACAACCAGATAAGAGCAAGGTCTGCACATGAGCAGATACGCGCACAAAGAACGGGCGGCCAGGAACCTATGCGACCCTCAAATCCTCATGCGGGAACACGGCAGCGAAAGCTGCAAACGTCCAAACGGCATGGGCGCAAGGGTAGACCACAGGCTGGAAGACCTAAAAACTCTGCAGACGACCTGGGAGACTGAGCCCTGAAACAGGGAACGAGGGGAACTGCATCAACCCAAAGCGCATCCCAAGACAGGGTACGAACGTAACGGCAAAGAGGCGCAACCGGACAACACAGGACGCACCCCCTTCCGAAGCAATCAAGCATCAATAACCCAAGGACCCTTCCGGAAAGGAGCCGTCTCAATCATCGCCTGAAGGACAGAGAAAGGCTGGAAACGTACAAACCTACCACTAGTACCAAAAGAGCAGAAACCCCTACACCGGAGGAGAGCCGGAAGCTCCCCAACCCGACCCACAGAAGCCCATGCCAACAAAATATGGCCTATGAAAATCAAACTTGAACCGAAGGGGCTACCACAAACTGAGGAGAAGATGATAAGAGGGCACCCTGATCAAGGACCAGGACAGCTCAGACGACGCATGAGCAGGCTGGAGGTGAAACAAAACATGAGAAAACGTACAGAATGGGGCGGATGTGACGTCCACCCCAAACGCAAGCCGGAGCAGCTCCGCCAGCGCCGCACAAAACGGAGCGACAGTAAGAAACATCAAATAACTGTAGTCCTGAAAACCCAAGAAAGGACAAGACACCCGATGCGAAAGAGAAGACAACCTACGAGGAGCAAGAAAAAGGTGAATAGAAACACCAGGAACGTCATACTGTCGCCGAGATGAAGTTTGCAGGTGGGACATCATCAACGAAGTCACCTGATCACCATACAGATGGTGATACACCCGCGTCAAAATACCAGATGCAAAGAGCCGAGAAGAAGGCCGAACCACTCACGTACAGGACCAGTATGACCTGCCGAAAGAGGCAGAGCCTCAGGAAAACTCCCCGGGTTCGGACACCTATCAAGCAGCATCTGAAAATAAAGCTGGGCTGGCCAACAAGGGACCATGAGGACTACTCTGTTGGGAATGGGCTCCAGCTGAGCCAGAACCCAAAGCAACAGCTGGACCGGGAGAAGAGGAACAGGTACTCCCACCTCGACCAGTCCTGCCGAAAGGCATCCACCGTGAACGCCTCGCAGGCGGGTAAGGGCACCACTTTAAAATGGGCGACGCCGAGACCACGCCAACGTGAAGATGTCCATGGCCAGGAGTCCATACGTCTGGCAGAGCCAACGAAACAAGTCAGCGAGAACAGGCAAATCCGCGGAATGGAATGATCCAAGACAGACTGTCCGCCAGGACGCAGGACACACCCCGGACATGAACCTCATGGCTAGCCAAACCCCCGAGAATCCAGCAAACGAGCCACTCGAAGAGACCAACCCCAAAGGTCAAACACCTAAGAGAAACCCCGTGGTCCCGGCAAAGAACCCCCAGAGAACAGTCCGAATGGAGCTAGATGGTAGAGCACCAAGTGAACCGAACCCTCCGAAGCGCAAACCAGACAGACAACTCCCTAACCATGCTGTGAGCCCTATGGACGGACAGACCCCCACCATCCCCGGCCGACTTGGTGAGCACTGGTCACAAAGCCCCAGCCGAGAGATGACCCGTCCGTGAACACATCGAGCGAAGGCTCGGGGAGGTGCCAAGGCACGGAACCCCGAAAACCCAAAAGAGGAAGCTGGTGAAGCAGCATCAACACAAGATCCCCGGAGGAGAAACCCAACGATTGCAAGAGAGGTGGAAGGGGAGTCTCCGAAGGAACCAAACAGACACTGAAGCCAAACCGGACCCTGGGGGCAGACCAGCACGGCGAAGTTCAGACTCCCGCACAACCTCTCGAGCAACCACCGAGCAACCCTGGACCCCTCATAAACAGCCAAAGGCGGGACCACAGCCGCAGCAACACTTCTGGAGGGAAAGATAAGGAGCGGCCCAAGAGCCCTAAATAAGCCCCAGCCAGGTCCGAACCCGGGACGGAAACAGATGAAACGGCCTCCAGATCACCAGGAAACTGAACCCGGTGATCTGGAAAGAACCACACCCCTGGCGAGCAGACAAGCGCGGACTGACTGGGAGCCCACACCAGCCACTCGTCAACGTAGGCCAGACACCAAATCCCAAGCAGACTCAGACAGGGCACCAAAAACCGTTATAAAAACCAACACCCAAACGTTCCCAGAGGAACAGAAGACCAGAAAAGCAAAGAAACGACAACAGGAGAATAAAACCCCTGAAAGAGGTGAAAAAAATGCACCTAAGACGGTTGCTCACACACCCAGGGGCATGTAAACAAACTGCCACGCCGCCCTGATGGCCACGCCGAGAAACCAGCAGAAGAAAACGGCCACCAGAACAGGGGGCCGTGACCGACGCAAAAGATACGAAAACACGCCGGTAAAAGTGGGAAGAAAGCAGACTGGATGGGCAAAAAACAACGCCCAGAAGCAGAAAACCCAGGTAGGAGCAAACAGCTCCAGAACTGCTAGCAGACATCCCCTACAGCCCCGGGAACCCGCAACAGAGGCCTCGGGGCAGAGCCGTCCTCCAAGCCCTCCGCCCTTACAGAAAAGGAAGAATCAATGGGAAAGGCAGCAAGAAAGGGCCGCTGGTAAGACCCAGAAGCCTTGGCAGGAGGAACAGGCTCGAAAACCTCTGTCCTCATCCCGAACAGGGCAGCCCCGAAACCACCCGAGACTCGGCCCCAACTAAACCCCGCCCCGACCCCGAGACCCGCAGAAGGTCAGGAGCCGGGAACAGAGAGGGAAAGGGGCGAACAGCACCTAACCAAAACGGGGCGGTCCCAGGGCATCCAAGTAGGAAACCAACCTAGCGCGTTGCAGCAACCTATCCTAGCTTGTAACATGGATGCCGCCTGTACTCTGAACAGTAATAACATCAGGAGAGTACTGGAGAACAAGCAAAGAATACCTCTTGCAAGACTCCAGGTCAAGGTGTCAGTAACCCAACAGGCAATATGACGGAGGTAACAGTGGCGACTGTCACCCGGAGACAAGGGAACAGCAACCAACGAACCCGCACAAGACAGGTTGGAACCCGGAAGAAACATTCAATGGTCCACTGAGCCCCAACAGGGTTTTCCAGGGCCCGTAGGGTAACAGCTATCG
Organism: Procambarus virginalis; assembly: GCA_020271785.1. Classification (NCBI taxonomy): domain Eukaryota; kingdom Metazoa; phylum Arthropoda; class Malacostraca; order Decapoda; family Cambaridae; genus Procambarus; species Procambarus virginalis. The sequence continues at coordinate 38,702,588 of WNGS01042707.1, forward strand.
GAAGCCCGGGCAAGGTGTTTCTAACTGGTTAAAACCCAAAACTAACAAGGGGGTAGAGGACAACACTGAAAACCCCTGCGACGTGTACAATCATGGAGGCCTAGCAGAGGGCCACCAAACACTACCAGTGGAACTATAGCCACACTAGGCAGACCTCCACCAGGCAAATGAAAATAAAAACAAAAGAAAACCCCGCAAAAGTACACCGTCTCCAGAGGCAACAGGAACCGGTCGCTACTTAGGTGGCAGGTCACGCAACACCTTGACGCCCTAACCAGCACAATACCAGTCTCTACCCAAGGTCAAACAAGGGCCCCAAGCCCCAGCTGGCCCCAAGCCCCAGCTGGCCCCAAGAGCGAGGCAAAAGCTGAGCAGCAAGAACCTCTACAGGAATGGTTCCCGAACGCCCCAGGGAAGATAACCCCTGTCACGCAGGGGGAGTACTCACAGGGCACTTAGAGAAGGAAGCCCCTAAGCGCAAGCAGCCCCAGTACTGATGAGGAACACTTGGCCACCGCACAACACAACACACGGCAGTGAATGCCACGAAAGGCAAACACTGCCTAGGAAACTGAGGCCAGAGAAGCGTCTGTCCTGGTTGACATTAGCTTACAAACTGATGCTAGGCAGCCGGCGTGGTGAGGTCCGGGGCTTCCCCCTCCCTATCTCGGGGCAGGGAAGGCTGCACGATGATCAGCACGGCAGTAAAGTGTGATGTTTGCTTGTTTGCTTATTTCCTTGGGATTGTAGGGAGTTTCTACCTCTCTGTTCAGTTTTCTGTTTTAGTTTTTACCATATGGGGTTTGTTTTGTTATACCTACCTTTCTGGGTGCCTAACCCCACTCGATGGCAGATAAGGAAAACCCCAACCATAAGGGGATTTTCCAGGGCCATTACTCCCTGAAACCTCTCTGAAGGGCCAGGTTCTGGCACTGGTCCCTGGTAGGTCTGAACTCCTTAGCTAATGTCCCGGTCTAATATAACAAACATTAGCCGATAAGCTCCAGGGAGCCGTAGGGGCTCCCCACAGAAAATAGCTTTTTCTGAATTCTGAAGTGACTTTTCATTATCAAGATTTGTTGATTAATTTATTCATCATACTTAATTGAACTGTTACCAATAGAACAATTGTCTCTAATATGCCCAAACTATTTTTGTGTATATCTTGAGGTTATCTTGAGATGATTTTGGGGCTTAGCATCCCCACGGCCCGGTCCTTGACCAGGCCTCCTTTCTGATACAAACCCCGGGAAGCAGCCCGTAGCAGCTGTAACTCCCAGGTACCTATTTACTGCTAGGTAACAGGGGCATCAGGGTGAAGAAACATTTTGCCCATTTGTCTCTGCCTCCACCGGGGATCGAACCCGAACCTCAGGACTACGAACCGAAGCACTGTTCACCAGCTGTCAGGGCCCTGGGTTTAGCCGAGACTTGCAATATAAAATAATCAGAAAATGCCTAACATTTAATAAAACAATAGTACAATGCTAGCTGGAATGCTACATCTTACAATAGTTTTGCCCAGTTAATATTTTCAATGGATATCCAANTTTTTTTGTCTCCCTTAAAATATAAATACAAAGAAAGATGATCCAGTGAGTAAACAATAAATCTCTGGTCCCTCCATTCCCCAACTGACCTGTTTTTTTCTCCAGCTCTGTAAGCAACTCAGCTGACTTTGAAGCCTTTGTTTTTCACTGCAGAATTCTTCAATTCATTATTAGCTTTGTCCAAATCGCTTTTAATCTTTGTGTATCTGGGTTCTCTCGTGATTATTGCTCTGTTTCTGTAACTGTTGTTGCTGTTGATGTATTTGCTGTTGCAAAATCTGCAGTTGTTGTGTTTGCTGTGTATTTGTTTGTTGTGATTGTTTGTGCTTGCTTCTGTAATGTTTGATTTTGTTTTTGTGCCTGTTGATTTTGTTGAGTTATTTGCTGTATCTGTCTTTTAGCTCTTGATTCTGCTGATTCAACTGCTGAATTTGCTGATTTGTTTTCTGACTGTCTTGTGCCATGGTTTGCATTTGCTTTTGCATTTCTTGGACAGCTCGTTCAGCTTGGTCTGCTCTCTGTTTTTCAGAGGTGACACTTTGTTGCAATTTGGTTGTCTCACCTTCAACCTTCATGCTTGTCTCCTTTACCTGTTTATCCAATTCTGCTGATTCTCGTTCTGCCTTTTCTGCTCGTAATCTGCACTTTTCTCCTTCACTGCGCAATATTCCTAGTTCTTTTTCTTTTCCTTGCAATTGAACAATCAAGTTCTTTAACTCTTTTTCAGCTTCTCTCTGAATAAGTCCTGCCTCCTTCTGGGCAGCCTGAGCAGTTTGTTGAGCTTTCTGTACCTCTTGCTGCAATCTCTGAACTTCTTTCTCTGCTTCTGCTCTCAATGCATTAAATTCCTTTTCCTTTGAAGAAAGCTGCCCACTCAGTTTTTGAATTTCCTTTTCTCTGCCTTCTAACATGTCCTTAGCTCCTTGCTCCATTTCCTTGGTTGTATTATTCAATTCAGATTTTATTCGTTTGTTTTCATCTCTTGTTTTTTGTAGGTCAGATTCTGTTTGTTTCAGTTCTTGTTGGAAGTTTAGAAGCATATCTTGTGATTTTTCTAACTGCTTTACTAACTGATCGCGCTCTGATTGTAATTGTTTAATTCAGATTCTAATTTTGATATCATCTTTTCACGTTTCTTGAGTTGTATTTAGCCTTTCTTTCTCTGTTGCAACTTTTGAGAGTTCATCCTTAGCTCTTTCAAGTTCCTTATTGAGTCTTATTATCTCTTCTTTGCATTTGTCAAGATCTTGATTTGACTTTTGTTGGTAATCAGTAGCTTTACCAATCATTGATTTGGTCTCTTCTAAGTCTCTCTTATGTTTTTTATTTTCTATTTCAAGTCTCTCCTTTGTATCATTAGCTCTTCTAAGCTCAGTTTGTGATTTTTCAAGGCGTTCATGGAGTTTTTCAAGCTCCACTGACATTCTTTCAAATTCAATCTTTGCCGATTCATTACTTTCTTGGTATTTAGACATATGTTGCTGTGATCTTTCCATCTCATGAGTCAACGCTGAACTTCCAGTTCTGCTTTTTCTTTCCCTGCTTGAACACGATTCAAGTCAGCTTGGCTACGTTCTAATCTATCTTTCAACTTATTTACTTCGATCGAGGTCTTGTCCACCTCAGTCTTGTTACGATCTTGAGCATCAAGGAAACGTTCAAGCTGTTCTTGGCTTAACTGCAAATCACTCTTAAGCCGCTCATTTTCACATTCCAATTTTTCCACCTTCTGTGTGATTTTGTACATTCAATTTGAGACCGTTCATACTTATCTTTAGTCTTTTCATGTTCAATATTCATTCGTTCCAGTTCTCCTTCATATTTTTCATGAGTGGTGGTGAACTTACCTACTCTTGATTGAGTTTTATCTAGCTCTGTTTTCATACTTGCAATTTCTTCAGAGAGTTTTTCATTTAAAAGTTTCTCTTTTTGTAGATCAATTTGGCTTGTGTCATATCGCTCTCGTAACCGCTCATTTTCAGATACAATCTTCTCAATATCCTGTTTATTCTTTTTTCATAATCTAACTGATATTTACCTCTTTGTTGATCCGCTCTGTCCATTTCACTCTTGAGTTTGGTCACCTCTATTTCATACTTCTCCCGCAAAATAGATTCTCTTTCAAAGTCCTTCTGTGTCTTCTCCAGTTTGTCCTTCACCCTTTCTACCTCAATTTTCAATAATTCATAGTCTTCTTTGGTTCGTTCTGTATTGTCCTGATATTTACCCATCCGAACCAAAACTCGATCCATTTCAGCTTGTATATTCTCGCATTCTTGCTGTAACTTTTCCTTTTCATTACGAGCTTTACTAAGTTCTAAAGTGTTTCTCTCATATTTATCCTTATATTTTTCAACTTCAATTTGTAATCTAGCAATTTCTTCCTGACTTTTTTCTTGGCTGGTCTGTGCCTTGCCATACTGTGCTTGGGCTCGCTCTAATTCAAAAGTTAATTGATCCACATCATTTTGTAATTTTTCCTTCTCACTACCAACACGTCGAAGTTCAACTGTCGTTTTATCGTAACGCTCTTTGAGAATAGTCAAATCCACATTAAGTCTTTCAATTTCCTCTTTTAATTTTTCTTCAGCCTCCTTAGCTCGGACACACTGGAGACTTGAACGATCATAGGATTCTTGAATACGGTCATAATCTTCTTGTAGTTTAACTTTTTCATCTTTGATCTTATTAAAAAGAACTTGAGTCTTTTCAATTTCAACCTGAAGACGTTCTTGTTCTGCTTGTGCGGATTCCAATCGGGTTTGTAGACGGAAGTTCTCACTCTGTGATCTGTTGAAGAAAGATTTAATTAAGTTTTTTTATCATTATACCTTTCAATGCAATATTTGACTGAACTTGAATGAATGAAAATGATCAGTCACTATCATACTTGACTTTTTTCAATTACGTAGAAAATAATTTTCAAAGACTGTGCTGCTTGACAAGAAGACAGACTGGGAATCCTAAGATATGAAGCCTGGAATCCAGGACCACAAACCAAGGGTTACAGGAGACACGGCACAGGTGCTCAGGGTACACAGCCTGAGGGGGATCAAGGCAAGGGCAAGGCCACACAGCCAGATGGCCCAGGGCACACAGTATAAGGTTCTAGGACAGTACCCAGAAGCCAGGCACAGCAAATTCTAGGGCACAAGGCACACCCAGGAATCTATGGCACACAGCTGGGAACAACCTGTGGTTAGGGAATATAGCTCAATGCCAGGGCACACAATAACCTGGAACAAGAGTACAGTTCAAAGTTGAAGGTCACAATACCAATCTGGATAATAGCCCAGGAAACCAAGGCATATATCTTAGGGACCCAGAGTACACAGTCTGAGGCCAGGGAATGTATTTTGGAGCCAGGCCACTAAGTTGAAATATAAATAACAGTCATGGCAAGAAATAGCAAATGTAGTTTCATTAGCTGTATTAAAGTATTAAACCCGGAACTAAAGTCATAAGTTGTGAGACTTTCCTAATCCTACAACATTACCCTTTTTATAAACCAACAATCTTGTAATTCTCTTTGAAAATCTAACAAATCTACTCCTTCCAAGGCAAACTGGTCTCAATACCCTTACTTTCACAAACCCACACACTGAGTTCCATCCCAAGTTCTATCCCAGGAGGCAGACAAGAGGAGCTCCAGCTTATTTCAACAATTCTAAGTGTTGTAGTACAGGATGATGATAGTGAGTGGTGTCCCAGACAACATAAAGGTATAGTGCTTTTGAAAAATAGGTGAGATAACAGGAATGTGCCAAGGGAAGTGAAAAAATTGGATGAGAAAAAGTTGCCCTAGTGTTTACAGTGCAGAGAACAGCATTCAAGATGGCCGCCGGTGGCAAGAGGAAATACACAACAGAGCTTGATTTTGATGGTTTCAGTGAAGAAAGCATTGAGATAACCAGTCTATACAACAGTTGGCAAAATTAGATACTATAGTGACCTCTCATATAGATTAATTAGTAAATTGAAAGAAAGTAATGACCATTTAAATAGCAAAGTTGTATGTCTTGAGGGTGTAGTGAAAGACCTGTGCAAGGATAAGATTAAATGGAAACAAATTGCAAAGCCATGGAAGAAGAAAATAGTCTCTTAAAATAGCTTTGGAAGAAGTTAAAGTAAATTTAAACACAAATGACTACAATAGGTTAGGCAGGAAATTCAACAGGAGAAACAGCTTTGTCAGCACAGATGGAGGAAGTTGCACAGGGAATAGAACAGTGCAAGAAAGATATGCAACTCACTATGCGCAAGTGGCCAAGGACAAGGAAAAATAGAAGAAGCAGTAAAAGAAGTCAACACTGCAGCAACCAAGATAAAACAAACATTAGGCTAGAAGTGAGAAAAGAATTGGCATCTAACCCAAGTTGGTGCAAAACACAGTTGATCGGAGTAAGTCCCTGATCATTTTTGGATGCATAGAAAAGGAGATAACATCTAGGTCAGAAAGAGCTGTAGAAGAAGCAAAAGTAGTAGATAAAATTGTTGCCTCGTGGAAGGTCTTACAACCAAAGAGAATGTGTGCGACTACAGGAGAATAGGCAGATATGTAAAAGGGAAAGATCGACCTTTGAGGATCACCCTAAACGGTGCCAAACAGATGGAAGAAGTACTAAGGAATGCCAGAAAATTACAAAGTGTTGAGGATGGGAAAGGGTGGTCGTTAAGACGAGATCTTTCAAAAGAAGATAGAGAGAAGCTGAAACTGAACCTCGCCGAGGCAAAACGTTTAAATGAGAGCAGGAATGAAGAAGAAATCAATTCTTTTTCTACAAAGTGATAGGGGTAGGCAGACCAGTAAAGTGGTACATAAAAGCAAACCAACAAAATCATTAGAGAAAGGGGGAGTGAAAAATAAGAAGATGGGGAACAAGTTCCTGAAGATTGCATACACCAACATAGATGGAGTAAGGTCAAAGATACTGGAGTTAAGTGATATAATACAGCTGCAGACACCAGACATTGTTGCACTCACGGAGACAAAACTTGAAGATGTTATTTTAAATGAGGTCATATTCCCAAGGGGCTACTCAATTTGGAGACGGGACAGAAAAATTAGGAAAGGCGGTGGCGTTGCTGTGCTGGTGAAAGAACACCTAAAGGTGAACGAAATAATGACTACCAATCCACAAGAAGTTGACATAATAGCACTAGAGATCTGCCATGAGGATGATAAACTAGTGATCATAAATGCATATAGTCCACCGCTAAGCAGCACATGGTCAAAGGAGGAGCTAGATAGTAAACGAGAAGGTCTTATAACGATAATGAGAGAGATCATAGCGAGAGCGGATAACGATAGTTCACGACTGTTGATAGTCGGCGACTTCAACTTGAAATCCATAGACTGGGAAGCATATGAAGCTAAAACAGAAGATTTCTGGACCTGTAAATTTGTAGACCTCATCCTGGAAACATTCTTGTATCAACATGTTAAACAAGCTACGAGGATGAGGGAAGGTGACGTTCCCTCCATGCTAGATTTGATATTTACCAGGAAGGAGGAAGAAATATTTGACATTCAGTACCTTCCTCCCTTGGGTAAAAGTGACCATGTCTTTTTGGGGATAAAGTATGCAATGCGTTATAATCTGGAAGAAATATGATGGTCGATGCAATTGAAAACCTGACTTTAGGAGAGGACATTATGGCAACCTTAGAAAATTTTTTAGGGAGTATAATTGGACAGACTTGTTGCTAGGCAAGGAAGTGAATGAGATGTATGTCAAGTTTTGTGAAATATATATAAAGGCACAAAAAAATTTATACCAAAACAGAGAAGCAGAACTAGGAAACAGGTTGGTTCGACAGAAAGTGCGAGAGGGCCGAGACCCAAGACACAAAAATGGAATCATACAGGAAGAG
>WNGS01042707.1:38718167-38728961 GCA_020271785.1 Procambarus virginalis
AGAGAGAGACAGAGAGAGAGACAGAGAGAGGAGACTGATGGACAAATGAAGGGAAGAGGAAGAAGATAGAATAGTATGTGCTGAGTATGATACAGCATTTGTTTAACAAATATTACTTGCCTCACCTCAAAGATGTCTCTCAAAAAAATAGCATTAATGTACACTAACATTTTTTAATGTTGAGTAAGCAATCTGGTTAAAAAAAGGTTTCCATTTTACTTATCTAAAAAAATATTACAAACCTTTAAACTAGTAAATGTGATGGAAGCTAAAACTATTTAGTCTCTTTACTTAACAGAATGAACTACATTTTATACTAATAATTTCCATTCTGTTGCAATTGCTGATGTTTAACAGCCAGAAAAGCATTTAGTAAAAGCAGAAGCACACTACTTACCAATAGCAATGCAATTTACTGGGTACTTCCTCACTTGCTTAATTTTATCATGCTATGGTCAGTATTTTGAATACAGCAGGTTCATCATCTCTAGCCAAACAAAATCATTTAACCATTACATGCATTCTGTGCTTGACATGTACATAAAAAAAATATTTAGGACAAAATTAAGGGTAGTGAATAATTAAATTTGTTTCATAATACTGAATGTCTACAAACATTAACACTCTACTACTCTCTACTGAAAAATAATTAAAAATATATTTTCGCCATGTGTAACACCAGCAGTTGTATTGGTTATTGATTCAAGAATTTCTAGTTAGGTTTCACATTTTATAAGTATTAATATATATCTTCAAACAATTTTATATATCTGAAAGAGGTAATGGATTCAAAAATTTTCAGTTAAAAGAATGACCAGATAAATTTCTATAAAGGCTGAGGCAAATTTGTTTACTCCATGAACCATAAAAACATATCATGGCTCACAAACTTCCTCCAACAATACTATATATTTGATGAATATAGGACTGTATATATTTTGTAAAATATTTTGAAACTATTCATCCCTCATCCAGCCACCTCAATTTCAGAATTTTAATATCACTGCCAATGTAGTCTATATTAACAATCATGGCACTATCAACCATAAAGAGAAAACATCGTACTTTCAGGATCCCAAGCTTGTGTATTAAAGTGAGGGGTAAGTCCCACTAGGTATGCTAATAAACTCCATATTCCACTTTAAATGACTCGCCTTCTGTTGAAAAGACTACCCCACTACAAAGCTGCACCCACCATGAGTTTCTGCATCTGTGCCGAGGTCTTCTCGTACTTTTCCTTGAGCAGTTCCAGGTCCCCGAATGCAATCTCACGGTCCCTGTGAGCCTTGCCCAGCTGCGCCTGAAGCAAATCCACCTTCTCAGTCAGCGCTTCCACTTCAGAAGTGGCTGCCTCTCGTTCTTTCTGCATGCGAGCCATCTGCGTCTGAGGGAAAACCCGCTATGGGGTTAGCCAGGTGGTCTCAAATGCAAGAGGGAGAAGAAGAGGTAAGGTGTTGAAGGTTGGCGTGGCTGCACTTTTAAAATGAAAAGCTCAGGTCTTGCAATAAACAACATCGATTTTTGTCATTCTGTTAAAATGAAAAGCTTTGCAGACCGGATGCAGCAAAATTCCAATTCAGCCAGCAAAATTCCGAAGAAAAAATGGTCACAATAACCAGAACTAACTAGTTTCAACGTGGCGCTACTATTTGTATAATGCTGCAAATTTGAAATCTGTTTTTTTTTCTGGCATAAGGTTAGCTATTCCTATAGTCACATCCAACACATGCTGGAAAACAGGCAGGCTATGAGTAACAAAAATTACAACAATAACTTACCTGTGCTTTCTCGTATTTTTCTCGTAGTCTGTCAGCCTCATGTTGTGCAGCCTCACGCTCTTTGGAAAGTCTGGCATTCTGGCCATGGGCTTTATCTAGCTGACTTTGGATTTGCTCGTAGTCGTAAGCATGCTTCTCTCGCTCTGCCTGCACCTGAATGACACACCACATGGTCCTTCACTTAAAACACTGGAATAATAATGCTCTCTCTCTCTCTCTCTCTCTCTCTCTCTCTCCTCTCTCTCTCCTCTCCCTCTCTCCTCTCCCTCTCTCCTCTCTCTCTCTCCTCTCTCTCTCTCTCTCCCTCCCTCCCTCTCTCTCTACATATAAACCCGCTATACAGTGGTACCCCCATTTACGAATTTAATCCATACCCAGAGACGGGTCATAACTCAAAAATTCGTAACTCAAAACAAATTTTCGTGTAAGAAATAAACCAGCGTTGAATGTAATGAAACGCCATTTCCTGGGTGAGACCCGGAGGCTCCCCCAGAGCTATACCGGGCTGATGTGTATATATTAGATGTGTATATATTGGCAACAGTCAGTCAAAAAGTTCTAGGCATACCAGGGACCAGCGCCAGAACCTGGCCCCCTCAGCAAGACACGAGGCGCAACGGCCTATAGACACCCACGAGTAATTGAAAGCAGTTTATGTCTGCCATCTACCAGGTCAGACACCCAGAAAGGTAGGAATTCCAAAACAAACTAAAGAGTGTGAACATGCGAGGTCCCAGATTCAAGCCAAATGGAAAGAAACGAAAAAGGTAAGCCTGTCACCCCACTACAAAACCGAGCCAGTCCCTGAACCCCGGATGAATCGAGACATGCCAATACACATCCCGGAGCTCCAGGGACACTATCCATGTACCCGGCTCCAAAAGCAGCCATACCTGGGACAAAGTGATCATCCAAAAGGAGGGGCAAAAGACCCAGGGGTTCAGACGGGACAAGTCCAGAATGAACCGCAGGTTCTCACAGTCCCATTTCATTGCCGGAAACAGGTAGGAAACCCACCTAAGGGATGCCGTCATTTCGACCACACCCAAGCGAACCCACTCCAGGATGACCTGACAGAGCGCCGGGGAAGAGGCCTGCCATTCCAGCCCCGATCCCCCGGAAGGAGGAGGAGCCTCGCAACGCTGTCGTAGGAAACCACCCGAAGCGCCCACAAATCGTGGAACCAGGAGAGAGCAAATAGAGCAAGCCTCCCCCCCCCCCATTGCCCCGTTAACGGAGCGAACCACAAAAAGGCAAACGACCCTTACGAAAGCCCGACCGACGCTCAGAGCGATCACTACGCTGACCAGAAGCCCACGGCTCTGGAGGGGCTAGCTCCGAATCTGGCACAACTGGCTTATGATGACTGAAGGAACCCCGAGCCCTGGCATGACCCTTCCAAGCCGGACCACCATCCCCCCCTCCCCAGGAGTACCAACAAGTCCAACATAGGCTGGCAACTAGACAAAGCCTCCTGCAGAAAATGCACCACTGCAGACTCTGCAAGCTGCAATGGACAAAAAGAGGATCAATATCTAAGAGCCAGAGCCCAAGATGATTCCAAGGAGTTGACAAGCACCTCCTGCAGACACATGAGATGTGAAGCAAAGAACAAAGACACCGCTTCCTTCAGAATTGGCAGAAACAACTTTAACAAGGCAGCTGACGCCCGAGCCGCCGAGGCAAGTGCACTGGACGCAGGCTCGAGCCGCTGAGGCAAGCACACTTGCCCTGCACTGGACGCAGGGCCCAGAACCTAGCTCCTCCATATCCTCCTTGAGCCAGTCTGAAGACAGCTCCAGCAGGGAAAGAAGCGCAAAACCGAAGCCAAATGCCCACTGGTATTTGGCTTCGGTCAAGGGAAGGACAAGGGGGCGCAGACGAAACCAAAGTTGAGGCAACTAACACCCCCACACCCCATGTCCGGATCCCTGTAACCAAAGCGGGGCAGTCGTGGGGCATCTGGAAAGGCAACCAACCTAATTTGTTCCAGCAACCTAAACTGCGCATGCAACGCTGAAGCTGCCTGAACCCAAATATCAGTATCAGTGGACTGGGTGAATTGGAGTACAGTACAACCTCAATTCGACGTACCCCGATTCGGCAATTCTCCGCCTAGATCGCACACTTTTCAGACTGGATTTACTCACCCAGTTCAGCGTACTCTGGTTTCCCAAAGCAGGGGATGTGCGGATTTGCTTACGATGTTGGGACAGAGTTCACAGACTGGTGGAAAACTTTCCCATTCTATCACAGGTAACAATTAATAACGGCTTCATATGACAAGCTTGATCACACAAGAGGACAAGTAGACCACACAAGTGGTCCACAAGTGGTCCACATGCTTACAATGTTGGGAAAAAATTCACAGACAGGTGGAAAACTTTTCCATTCTATCACAGATTACAATTAATAATTCCTTCATATGACAAGTTGGATCACACAAGTGGACCACATAATAAGTGAACCATATGAACCAAACACCAGCCAGAATGGTCCACACAACAAGTGAACCATATTAACCAAATACCAGCCAGAGTGGTCCACACAAGTGAACGACTGTGTTTCCATGATTTTCATTTACTGATTTGAGGCACATGTATTTTTGTAGATTAATTTAGAGGCTGAAGCATGAATAGCTAGCTAATATGTCAAAATCTTCTTATATACATTTTCTATGATGAAACAAGATGAGTGAGGGTGGACAGAAAAGGGAATACTGTACTGTAAACCTCCCTTTACAGTGAAGTTTCACTACCGTCTGTGTCGCTATAGTTCAGTGATCAATGACTGAATGTTTCAGATTAATAAATCATTTCTAAAACTGGTGTTTTAATAGCTCTTTTATTATCCTAATTAAACTAAACTAAATTAAACCAAAAATATACTGTAATATGATAGACATCTGCTATTTGAGAAATTATTCATGTTATTGGCACAACAACTCCAACACGATTGAATGGATCTAATCCGTGTACACACAGCATCATGCATATTTCCTTCGATTTTGTTGCCACAGTTCAATGACCTATGGCTTCGAAATAATCAAATTAATAAATCAGTTCAAAAATAAGTATATTTTATGGCTCTTATCATAGTAATAATGTTGCTAAACTAAATATATAACCCAAAAATATATAATTTGATGTAAATCCAATATTTGAGAGAAATTTAAGTTAATGGATCTGGCTACAGTAGGCTGGAACACCAGCCTACTGTAGTGTGTACAGACCTAGTCTGCATTCATACAGTAGGCACCCAGTGCCATTACCTTTGTCTGAGAGTGACGTGTTTGTCCACCAGTAGAAGAATAATCATGGAATTTTACAATTTTTTGACTACAGCTGTACTGTTATACAAGATGTCTCAGGGGCTTGCTAATAGTGCCTTATTAGTGCCAAAAATGAGTCAATATTTTGCAAGAGCTTGTAGCAGAAAATTAACAAGCACAGCCGTACCAAGCACGAGCACAGCCATACCAAGCACGAGCACAGCCGTACCCAGTACGAACACAGCTGTACCCAGTACGAGCACAGCCGTACCCAGCATGAGCACCGCCGTACTCAGCACAAACACAGCTGTACTCAGCACAGCAATAGCCAGCACAAGCACAGCAGTAGCTAGCACCAGTACAACAGCAGCTGAAGCAAACGCAGCAGCAGCAGTGAGCACCAGCAAACCTGAAGCAAACATCTAAGAACATCGTGTGTGGAGTGTACAGTTTGAACAAGTGTTAAATTTATGTACGTAGTGTTAACCACTAAACTGCGCCAGCCGAGTATTCTCGGTCGGCGGGAAACTGCGCCAACTGAGAAAACTTTTTATTATTTTTCCGTACCCATTCTAAATGTGTGCGAGGTTGGTTGTGTACGAAATGGACTCTTAGGACCTCCAGTGAGAGGCAGCCATCTTGGAAAAAATTCCCAGAATGCCCTAAGGCTACTGGTTGGGTTAGTACTGAATGAGCAACCATGGGTGGCACAAGCACCTCAGGCTCCCAAACACCTGTCCGACGCGGTGTTGAAAGATATTGCTCTGTCGGTGAAATTCAAACCTTATTGTTTGAAGAACATAAGGGTCATAATATTGGTGAAGCTAAGCGCAATAAGGACCTAACACAAAGGTCGGATGCAAGTGATACAGCACCTATAAGGGCGATACAGCGAGCGTATCCAGTTGTAGCTCTGAGCGTCACCCTTGCAATCCTATGCTATCTCCAATTTATTTAGATGATACATAGATGAATCATTTTCTGCATTCAATAATGATGCATCCGATACAAGTAGCATAGATGAACAGTGTTAGCAGCTTCTATGGTGGTGTTTTCCATAGATATTTTCAAGAATACCTGAATCTCTTCCTAACTGACAAACACTCTTTGAGGCTAGCTGAATCTCTTCCTGACTGACGGACACTCTTTGAAGCTAGCTGAATCTCTTTCTGACTGACAGACACTCTTTGAGGCAAGCTGAATCTCTTCCTGTGTGGAACCATACTAAGCGATCTTTTCAAGACTACCTTACAAATTGATCTTTTCTTATAATCTTTTCAATACTACTTTATGCTTTACAAGCTTGGCTACATACAACATAAAATATTTGTTAAAATTCCAGTTACAGATATTGCTCTATTATTATGAGACTAGTTTTAAAATGCGCGCCTTTATATTGCGAACAATTTGATACTAAAACGAGGGATGTAACACGAAAATTGATGTTATCAAACTGAATGAGTATATACATTAGGTTGTGGTGAGCAAATTGGTGCTCGTTCACGGGTAACTTTAGGCTTTGCTGCAGGGAGTCTTGCCACGCTTTTGGACATTATATGCATATACACCTGCAGGGAATTTAATTGCGAACACAATAATACTGAAACGAACGACGCAGCACGAGAATGAAGATGAGAAAACTGAAACGAGCATACACATTTTACTGATTTTGTGCGCTCACAGGTAACTTTTCCGAATTTAGGCTTTGCTGTGGGGAGTCACGCCGGGCTTTTGGACATTATATGCATATATACCTGTAGGCAATTCCATTCCAATTCCAAAACGAACAACGTAGCACGAGAATTAAGTTGAAAAACTGAAACGAGTATATACATTTCAGGCGTCGCCGAACGCTCGCCTGCACCATCCGCCCCATGACGTCAAAGTCTACGGCGCTCACACGCCGCGCACGCTAGTGTTAATAAAAAATTAATTTTGGAGAATTGTTATTTTCATTATCACCGACAGTGAAGAAAAAGATGAGAAATATTGCAAAAATTTGTGTTAGAATTATTAATCTTACTTTTTTGGTCATATTCAACAACATATGTTTACAAGAAAGATTACTACCAAAATATACTAATATTATATATTGACTTAATGACTTATATAAATTACTATATATTTATATTTGACTTAATCTACTCAGCTCTTGACAAAAATGAGTTTCTGACTGGACTCTTCATTGACGTGAGAAAGGCCTTTGATGCTTTTAACCATAACTACCTCTTGCTTAACCCTTGTGCTGCTAAGGGCTATTTGACCTTTGTCACCCACAGGTGCATAACAAAAAAAAAATTGTTTTTTCTTCATAACCTGTTAATTTGTGTTCCCTGATCACAGGAAAAACAATAAAAAAATCGTAAGTGGCATATTTTGGCCATAATAGGGCAGGGAAGTCTGGCAAAAAAAAGAGGCACTGACTCGGCATGCATCCAAGGCAGTCTGCTCAGCCCCAGCTGTCAGGCAGGAGTTGCCACAAAAATATAATTACCTAATTATTTCAATATCTCTGATTGATTTTTTCTTGTTTTTTTGCTGTAATATTATTCAATAGCGTGTAGTGTGATATATTTATATAATAAAATGTGTGAATCATCGCTGTACTCAAAACTATGGTGTGCATATATATATATATATATATATATATATATATATATATATATATATATATATATATATATATATATATATATATATGTATATATATATATATATATATATATATATATGTATATATATATATATATATATATATATATATATATATATATATATACACACACACACACACACACACACACACACACATAAAAGCAAACCAACAAAATCATTAGAGAAAGGGGGAGTGAAAAATAAGAAGATGGGGAACAAGTTCCTGAAGATTGCATACACCAACATAGATGGAGTAAGGTCAAAGATACTGGAGTTAAGTGATATAATACAGCTGCAGACACCAGACATTGTTGCACTCACGGAGACAAAACTTGAAGATGTTATTTTAAATGAGGTCATATTCCCAAGGGGCTACTCAATTTGGAGACGGGACAGAAAAATTAGGAAAGGCGGTGGCGTTGCTGTGCTGGTGAAAGAACACCTAAAGGTGAACGAAATAATGACTACCAATCCACAAGAAGTTGACATAATAGCACTAGAGATCTGCCATGAGGATGATAAACTAGTGATCATAAATGCATATAGTCCACCGCTAAGCAGCACATGGTCAAAGGAGGAGCTAGATAGTAAACGAGAAGGTCTTATAACGATAATCAGAGAGATCATAGCGAGAGCGGATAACGATAGTTCACGACTGTTGATAGTCGGCGACTTCAACTTGAAATCCATAGACTGGGAAGCATATGAAGCTAAAACAGAAGATTTCTGGACCTGTAAATTTGTAGACCTCATCCTGGAAACATTCTTGTATCAACATGTTAAACAAGCTACGAGGATGAGGGAAGGTGACGTTCCCTCCATGCTAGATTTGATATTTACCAGGAAGGAGGAAGAAATATTTGACATTCAGTACCTTCCTCCCTTGGGTAAAAGTGACCATGTCTTTTTGGGGATAAAGTATGCAATGCGTTATAATCTGGAAGAAAATATGATGGTCGATGCAATTGAAAAACCTGACTTTAGGAGAGGACATTATGGCAACCTTAGAAAATTTTTTAGGGAGTATAATTGGACAGACTTGTTGCTAGGCAAGGAAGTGAATGAGATGTATGTCAAGTTTTGTGAAATATATGATAAAGGCACAAAAAAATTTATACCAAACAGAGAAGCAGAACTAGGAAACAGGATTGGTTCGACAGAAAGTGCGAGAGGGCCAGAGACCAAAAGACACAAAAATGGAATCAATACAGGAAGAGGCCAAACCCCAATCATACCAGCGATACAAAGATGCGAGAAACAACTACACGGCAGTGAGGAGAGAGGCAGAAAGAAATTTTGAAAAAGGGATTGCAGACAAATGTAAAACAGAACCAGGTCTATTCTATAAATTCATAAACAACAAATTGCAGGTAAAGATAATATTCAGAGGTTGAAAATGGGAAATAGATTCACGGAAAATGAAAAGGAAATGTGTGAAACATTAAACGAAAAGTTCCAAAGTGTGTTTGTACAAAATGAAATCTTCAGGGAACCAGATACAATAAGAATTCCAGAGAACAACATAGAGCACATAGAGGTGTCTAGAGACGAAGTGGAAAAAATGCTCAAAGAGCTAAATAAGAACAAAGCAGTTGGTCCAGATGGAGTTTCACCATGGGTTCTGAGAGAATGTGCACCTGAGCTCAGCATCCCTCTTCAACTGATCTTTCAGGCATCCCTGTTTACAGGAGTTGTAGCTGATGTGTGGAAAAAGGCTAACATAGTTCCAATTTACAAGAGTGGAAGCAGGGAAGACCCCCTTAATTATAGACCGGTATCATTGACAAGTGTAATAGTCAAAATATTGGAAAAAATAATTAAAACTAAATGGGTAGCACACCTGGAGAGAAATGATATAATATCAGACAGACAGTATGGTTTTCGATCTGGTAGATCCTGTGTATCGAATTTACTCAGTTTTTATGATCGAGCAACAGAGATATTACAGGAAAGAGATGGTTGGGCTGACTGCATCTATCTGGACCTAAAAAAGGCTTTCGACAGAGTTCCACATAAGAGGTTGTTCTGGAAACTGGAAAATATTGGAGGAGTGACAGGTACGCTTCTAACATGGATGAAAAACTTTCTGACTGATAGAAAAATGAGGGCTGTGATCAGAGGCAATGTATCGGACTGGAGAAATGTCACAAGTGGAGTACCACAGGGTTCAGTTCTTGCACCAGTGATGTTTATTGTCTACATAAATGATCTACCAGTTGGTATACAGAATTATATGAACATGTTTGCTGATGATGCTAAGATAATAGGAAGGATAAGAAATTAGATGATTGTCATGCCCTTCAAGAAGACCTGGACAAAATAAGTATATGGAGCACCACTTGGCAAATGGAATTTAATGTTAATAAATGCATGTTATGGAATGTGGAATAGGAGAACATAGACCCCACACAACCTATATATTATGTGAGAAATCTTTAAAGAACTCTGATAAAGAAAGAGATCTAGGGTGGTTCTAGATAGAAAACTATCACCTGAAGACCACATAAAGAATATTGTGCAAGGAGCCTATGCTATGCTTTCTAACTTCAGAATTGCTTTTAAATACATGGATGGGGATATACTAAAGAAATTGTTCATGACTTTTGTTAGGCCAAAGCTAGAATATGCAGCTGTTGTTTGGTGCCCATATCTTAAGAAGCACATCAACAAACTGGAAAAGGTGCAAAGACATGCTACTAAGTGGCTCCCAGAACTGAAGGTAAGAGCTACGAGGAAAGGTTAGAGCATTAAATATGCCAAAACTAGAAGACAGAAGAAAAAGAGGTGATATGATCACTACATACAAAATAGTAACAGGAATTGATAAAATCGACAGGAAAGATTTCCTGAGACCTGGAACTTCAAGAACAAGAGGTCATAGATATAAACTGGCTAAACACAGATGCCGAAGAAATATAAGAAAATTCACTTTCGCAAACAGAGTGGTAGACGGTTGGAACAAGTTGGGGGAAAGGTGGTGGAGGCCAAGACCGTCAGTAGTTTCAAAGCGTTATATGACAAAGTGCTGGGAAGACGGGACACCACGAGCGTAGCTCTCATCCTGTAACTACACTTAGGTAATTACACTTT
>WNGS01042707.1:38731720-38755081 GCA_020271785.1 Procambarus virginalis
GTCATAGGCGCAGTCGAGAAAGAAGGCTCGTCTGGGATCATCTCTGACGTAGATTCGAATCCTTGTCATGGCCCTTGTGGATGTGCTCATTTGATACATCACACGACCCATATTGTGCATCCCTAGTAAATATTATCCTCCGCAAAGATGACTCGTACTCGCCTACAATTATATTTACTCAGTCAATCCTGCCAAGGGAGGGGCCCTCCGGGGCTTCTGTTGGACTACAGCACTCAGAGTTTTGTGCTAATCCTGTACAGGAAGTATTCATGTTAGGCCTACTACTTCAAGACGCGAAGGATAAACTTGGATAAAAAACTCTTCTCCAAGGAAGAGTGGTTGTGAAAATATGAAAATTCAGATTAGTGAAAGATATGTGACAGAAATTTTATAGAGCTACTTTGCAAACTTTGGTCCTTTTTCTATATACAGACAAGTAAATAGAGTGCCTTCCTGCACACAATGAATTAAGTGTGTGTAAAAAATCAGCGTTGCATGTAATGAAATGCCCATTTTCCTGGGTGAGACCCATAGGCTCCCCGGAGCTATCCGAGCATGATATTAATGTATTAGACCCTGGCATCAATCAAAGCGAATGGAGTTTGAGGCCGTGGCACATAGGGAACGGTGCAGAGCCGCAACCGGGCACAACACACGACAAACCCTGATGCACCCCCCCAGCCGAACCAACCAACTAAGGGCCATCACTAGCACCAAAAAAAATAGGACCCACCCCTCTGGAAAAACAGTAGTCTCATTCTTTGCAGAAAAGGAGACGGCTGCATTGAACAAAACCTACCCCCAGGACCAAAAAAAAAAGGTCAGAATACATACTGTGCCTGGAAGGAGAACATTGAAGCTCCCTGTATCTAACCCCAGAGGCCGAATGCCAACAGAAAAAGTAGCCTTCCTGAAAAACAATCTTTACAGAAGATGGGGCCGACAACAAACCAAGGAATGAGAGAGAAAAGAGAGAAGTTCCAACGACCAGGCATGGCTCAAGCAGACGCGCAAGCATTGAGCAGGCCGCTTTCACCAGGCCCAGTGTGAAACAACGCACGCAGACAGACGTTGGCAGAATGGAGCAGTGAAGTAGCCACCAAAACAAACAGCACGGCTAAAGCAGCTCAACCAGGCCCGCTGCCAATAAACGAGACAGCGACGTAACTATTTGGCTATGAGATGACTGTCCTGTAAAACAACAAAAAGATGAACAAGACAACGGCCGATCCAAAGAGCAAGAGAATTCAAAGTGGGAGGGACGAGAAATAACGAAAGGACCGCCAGGAAACGTCATACTGGCCCGCCGAGACGAAGCATGCAGGTGGGACACACCATCAACCAGAGCCATGCCTGCTCAGCATACAAGTGGTGATAGACCTGCGTAAGAAAGACCAGATGCGAAGACATAGCCAGAAGATTGAACCAGCTACACAACAGACTGACCCAATCAGCTGAAAGAGGCGGAGTACCACGGAGGACCCTCGGGTTCGGACATCGAGTAAGAAGTGCCTGAAACCAGGGCTTGGGCCAGCCACCAAGGAGCCAAGAGAACAACTCTCCCCTGGTAAGTCTCAAGTCATTAAACCAGATCCTGGAGCAACAGTAGAACCAGAGGGAAGAGATACAGGTAACCCCACGCTCAACCAGTTTAGCGAGGAAGCTTATCTCGCTTCCATTGATATCATCATCTTACCCTTTAAAACTGCGCATGGGCGCTATATCATACACCATGAGTAACATGTCCCACGGCGCGCATGGCGTATATATACAAGCCTTTGACGACCGCGAGAGTAACATGCGGCCTGAGGCAGATCAAAGGGCCCGCGGCTACACGGGGTTCCATTCAGCTTCCTCCAGAGCCTTGTACCAGACTCCATTTTTTAAAAATGCGTGGGGCAATAGCTCAGGTTGAGAGGCCACGTACGTTGGAGTCAACCAGGCTGGCTCACGCAGACATGATGCAACGAGCTAGCTGTCGGCTTGTGACACAGCAGTCGCCGCAAAAATGTTAAAATAAAGATATAACTGCTATTATGTAGCGATGACAATATTACAGATGACCCCTGACATTGATATAAATAACCAGGTTTGTGATAATAGCAGGATTGTTTAATAATTAGGCGATGTGGGAGGAGTGATGCTGAGGGACGGAGTGAGACTGCATCGTTTACTGACTGTGTGGTCACCTGTTATTGTTCTGCATTCACCATAACCAGCCGAGTAGTTCTACATGGTGACACCAAATGAGATACTTATATATAACTGTGTATATTAGTGTAATAACAGCAAAAGGATTATGCTGGGAGGAGCAATTTGGGTAACGGAGGTAGATGTCGTCCTGCATGATTTGTCTGGCTGTGCACAGGGTGGCCACTAGCTTTTTGTGCACTCTACAAGCTTAGGTGTACAGTAAGGTGGATACAACATGTAGATAATATATATAATATGGTGTAGTATAGTGTAATACACTTGCAAACACGTATTTTGGGGGAAAAGTTTTAAGTGCGTGTGACCTTGAATGAGTGAGGGGAGCCGCCGCTGACTGTGTGTATAGCGATGACTCTTAGTGCCTGAACTAACTATATCAGCTTAGCTGTACAGTTGTGGTTGAACAACAACATATACATACTTATATAGACGCTTGTATATAAGTGTTTATAAACACACAACCGGTCATTGGTTGGGGGAGAAAGTTTAGTAATTACCTAAGTGCAGTTACAGGATGCTTTGAAACTACTGACGCGTCTTGGGCCATCCTACCACCACCTCCCCTACACTTGTTCCAACCTGTCTATCCACTTCTGTTTGCGAAGAGTATGAAATTTCATTCTATATTTCTTCGGCAATCTGTGATTAGCTAGTTTAATCTATGACCTCTTGTTCTTAAAGTTCCAGGTCTCTGGGAAATCTCCCTATCGATTTTATCAATTCCTGTTACTATTTTGTATGTAGTGGATCATAATCACCTCTTTTTCCTTCTAGTCTTCTAGTTTGGCATATTTAATGTTCAAACCTCTCCTCGTAGCTCTTGCCCTTCAAGTTTCTGGGAAGGGCCACTTGCTAGCATGTCTTTGCACCTTTTCCAGTTTGTTTGATTGCTTCTTAAGATATGTGGCACCACATCAACGCTGCGTATATTTCTAGCTTTGGTGATTCGGAAGCTGCATGTGAACCCTCATTTAAGCCGGCGGGAGTTTTGAATCATAGACGACGCTATACGCTAATAAGTATACGCCATGTACTCACTTGGCACTCTGACCTTGTGTTAGGCCCTTATTGCACCTAGCATCATCAATATCATGACACTTATGTTCTTCAAACAATAAGGTCTGAATTCCGCACTTACAGAGAGCGATCTTCAACACACGTGGTTGGAACGCGTGTTTGGGATATCAGAGGCTACGTGCGGCCAACCCTGGTTGCTCATGACTCAGTACTAACCTAGCCCGAGCCAGCAGCCTTAGAACTTCTGGGAATTTTTTTCCACAACAGCTGCCTCTCACTGGAGGTCCCATGAGTCCCATTTCGTACACAAACTACTTGCGCATGCATTTTGACATGGGTACGAAATATTCAAATGTGTTTTATCTCGGTCGTTGGCGCAGTTTCACCACCCAACTGAGTTCTTCTTGGTTTGCGCAGGCACAGTGGTCCAACACAGATGCACAGCCCAGGTGTTAAGGGGTGATTTTTGTCTCATGTGCAGACGAGGAGTCACAATAAAGTGGCTGACATATGTTGACCCAAACCACACACTAGAAAGTGAAGGAACGACGACGTTTCAGTCCGTCCTGGCACCATTCCAGAGCAAATTGTGAGAATGGTTAAGGACAGGACCGAAACATGCGTGCGTCCCTTCACTTATTGTCTCATATTTTAACTATCCTTCTAACAATCACTTATATTTTCCTTTGTTGTGAGGCTTTTGGCCTAAACTTTCTGTTTTCTTTATGATTTTTACCTCTTTTGCTACTCTGTCTATCCTGACATTAGTGCTTCAATTTCTAAACATCCAAAAATTATTATGGACTACTTCTATATGAAGTGTTTTTTTATACTAATTTACTGTGTGTGTGTGGATACTAAAAGTACTGGGTGGGAGTAAACAAATTTAGAATGATAAAATTTGTACATGCAGTTACTATCATATTTTGCATATATATAATATAATCACAGTGGATGTAGTTCAGTCCTTCATCTGCATTAAAATTACTTACAAATTTGGTAAATACTTTGAATATTAAAGAGCAACAGCTAATATTAATTTCACCTACTTTTGCAAGCTGTTGTTCCAGGTTGTTAATTTGTTCTCTCTTGTTGTTTAATCGAGCATCAAGATCAAGTAACGTTTTTTCTTTCTCGTCCAATTGCCTGTTTCTCTGTTCTAACGACTGTACCTTCTGCTCCACCATCTAAACAAAATATAAAATAATTTTAAGCAATGAAGCAAATCTGACATGGTAATGTGGTGCTGTAATTAAATTTTTATTCTACAGATGTGATTAAGAACAGCTAAATCTAGTGAGGGTTATGATACATATGGGAAATAACAAATGGTAACCAGAGAGAGCATATTTAAAACTACAAACATTATTATTAATAATTCATAAAAATATCCACATAATGGGGGGTACCACCTCTGGTGCAATTATGGAGACCCACAGCTCGGAGGAGGGAACACAGAGCATTCAGGGAAAAACTTGCCATTTAACTCTGAATACATAAGAGTGTTCGCTTCTCTACCACCCCCCTTTTTTTATGGTGTACACTTTATTATGCAAGGTTATACAGTTACATATCTGACTGTATACAAAAAATGAACATTAAGAGGCCAAAAAAAAAGTTCGCCTCCTAGAGGCTGTAGATTTCCTCGAACTCCTCCAACATAATTATATCAAAATATATAAAATATAATTTAAAGTACATTACTTATTATACAGTGACACCTCGACTTACGATTGCCCCTACTTACATTTTTTTGAGTTACGATGTAAATTTTGTCAGAAAATGCGACTCGACTTACGACCGAGTTGTCGACTAACGACCTATTGTTATATGGTTTGGGTCGACCGAGCACGTGTTCCTGATGGCACGCCGACCCCGCCTCAGTTTACCAGAGTCGCCCCTTAGTGACGACTCGCGCATGTAAAGAATTTCAGTATTTTTGAGCTTTTTTGATTTTTAACGTAAAAGTAATTATATATGTCATATGCCTGGGTCACAAGAATTCAGTGGTAAGGTTCAATCTAAGAAAACAGTGAGGATGAACATGAGAGGAAAAACAAGAAATCATTCGTAAACATGAATGGTATGAGGGTGTTGATGTAGAGTAGAAAACTTTACAAAAAGTGTGTCTCTTGCCATTGACCAGGGAAGGCACCCCTGAAAGGTAGAAGAATCAACAAACGTACTGCTGACCGACTCCAAAACCCTTGTCCCCGATTACCTTCCAAAGACATATTCCCAAAGAAGCCGAAAGAGTGGCCTAGCCCAAACAGCACGGGCATGAGGGGTAGACTACAGGCTGGCTGGACAAAAGAAACCCTGCGGATGACCCGAGACACACAAGCCCTGGAACAGGGTACAAGAGAACCCAAAGAACGGCCATAGACCCAGAACCAGGGACACGCAGGGAGCAGCTCGAATCAGCTAACGAACACCTCACGTGATGCACCTCGGCCAAACCAACCAAGCATCCATGACCAACAGACCCCTGGAAGCCTGCCGTTTCAATCCTTGCCAGAAAAGAATGAGTCAGCAGCAAATGAACAAAACGACCATGAGAACCAAACGAACAACAACAATGCTTTCCAAAAAAATTGGAAGAGGCTAACAGCACTCTCCCCCCCTTCCCTGTCCCTTTGAGAGAATGGACCACAGGGAAGCAGTCCGAATGGAGTCAGATCATTGAGCCCCAAAGGATCCAAATCCACCGCAGTGTTAGCCACACAGCCGCAAACCTTCACATTGCGCTGTGAGCCCGATGCATGGAAAGCCGCCAATGCCCTGGCCAGACTTGGGAGCGCTAGTCACAAAGCCCGAATAGACAGATGAAGCATCTTTGAACATCAAGCAAGGGAGGGGAAAGATGCCATGATGCTAAACCCAGAAAACCCCGAAGATGAAGCCGGTGAAGCAGCAACCTGCACAAGGACACCGGGGGTCGAACCCAGTGTTTGCGAGAGCAGCGAAAGAGACTGCTCTGAAGATGTGACTTAGGTCACATCTTCAGGGCAGCCTCAGGGACCCAGATTCCCCTAAAAAAACAGCCAACAGTGAGACAGCAGCCGGAGCAAAGCAGTGGGAAGGAGAGCAAGGGCAGCAGTTCAAGAATCCCACACAAGACCCAGCCAAGTCCAAACCTGAAACGGAACCAACTGGGACTTCCACCAGTGCACCAGGAACCCGAGCCTGGTGACCTGGGAAAGAGCGAGATGCATGGAACCAGACTGAGTTCAAATATGAAAACCAAAAAGTGGTAAGCATGACACCCTACCACAAAATCTAGCCAATCCCTGAACCTTGGATGTATAGGGACATGCCAGTGTGCCTCCCAGAAGTCCAGTGAGATCATCCAGGATTCTGCCTTCAATACAAAATGAACATGAGACAAAGTGGTCATCTGGAGCATAGGGCAAGGAATGAACTGGTTCAGCCTCAAAAGGATGAGGATGAATCTGAGGTCCATCGAATCCCATTTCAGAACCAGGAAGAGGCAGCAAACCCACTGAAGCAACATAGTCATTTCGAGTATGCCAGAAGCCACCCACTCCGAGTTGACCTGATGCAGGTGAAGAGGAGGAAGAAGCCTGGCCAGAAAGACCTGAATCCCCAGAAGGTGGAGGAAGTAATTAACTCCACTGTAAGATGCATGAAACGACACGAAAAGCCGACAAATTGTGGTACCATGAGCTGAAAAACGTGTTAAGCCTCCCCCTTCCATCACCTTGTCAAGGGAGTGAACAGTGACCCAGAATCTGGCTCCACAGAAGGCCTATCCCAACCTATAGTACATGATGCCCCAGATCTACCTGACCGTCTCCAAGAACAATAACGAGACCCCTGAGAACAAAGGAGGTCCAAAGTAGGCCTACAAACAGCAGATATAGAGGAGTGAAACTGCAACAGAACCTCCTCAGAAATGAGAGATGAGAGAAGGGAGGGAGGACAAGAAAGCCAGGGCTCATACTGAATCCAATGACTGGGCCAACACAGCATGAGGACACTCGAGTTGGTTGGCGAAGAACATCGCCACCACCTCCTGGAGCACAGGAATGTACAGCTTGGGTTAGCAGTTGTTGCAGCTATAGCAGAGGCTAACCCCCCCTACAATAGGCCCCAAGCCTAACTCCTCAGTGTTTTCCCAGAGCCTGTCAGTATGGTGTTCAAGTAGGCCCAGAATCCGCATGATGTACCCCAAATGCAAACGGGCATGAGGTCATTCACCACAAGTGCCACCGACAACAAAGGCACTAGGGCATGGAGCTGCACGAGATCCACATCCCTAGGGTGAGTAGGAGCAAACAGGCAGTCAATGAGGGGCATAAAAGAAAGAGCCCCCAGGAACACTTGTAATAGCTCACACAACTTCAGTGCATGGGTATGATAAAAGCTGGGCCAAGCCCCAAATGAAAACAAAGGATTGTCTGCTAGCCAGAAAAACTCTGGAACCTCATAATGACTCCAATAGAGGATTACCCCATACTCAAAAGAGGAAGGGTCTATCAAAGAAGTATAATCCTAGTTTCACAGGAGGAATATAAGCAGAGCCTCCCAAGCCACTGAAGGAGGTACCTGACAGGAAGGAAACCTCTGAAAAAATAGTCCCATGTCCACCTCCAAGGCACATGGAACTAAACCCTGGAGGAAAGCTGCACCTAAACCATACTCATGAAGGGATAAAGGATATGAAAACCCCTCCCCCTGCAAAAGGAGACCTTCCTCAGAAGAAACACTGAAGCTGCACTCAAGGATTCTGGGGCAGAGCCAGAGTCCATACCCACAGCCCGGAATAGAACAGGAGACTCCAGGGAAGACACTTGAAAAGGGTACTGGGGAACTGGCTGAAAGGAAAACCTTGAAGCCTTATCATGACTAACTGGCTTAAGGAATCAGAAAGGGCAACCCATAAAGCTAGCTAAGCAACATCCCACACAAAACCCTATACCAACCCAGAAACCCCCAGACAGTTTAGGGCCAGAAGCAGAGGGTTAAGATCAGAGAAAGGGCGAATCATGCCCAAAGGGAAAGGAAGAGGCTTGGGTGGAGCCAAGATGGAAATCATTAACACCTCTAATTCTGTGTTCCTAAACTCGAGACAGGGCAGCTCCATGGCATCCAACAAGGCACATAAGCTGTAACTAATCATGCCATGCTGTAACTGAGCAAAGTAAACTAACAAAGCAAAAGCCTCCTGATACACCATAATCGTATCAGGAGGGTCAGAAAGAAAAGCCACATGGGGAGAGCAAATCCCACAGGATTCAAGGTCAAAGGTGTCACCAACAGGCAGCAGCAGAATGAGTGATTGTTGTCTCGTGGAACAGATGATAAGCAACCTTTAAGCTTACACAAGGCAAGAGCAGGTTCAGAGGAGATGGGGGGGTATCTATAGGACATCCATACCAGCAGGGGATTACCAGGGACTGAGGGTAAACCAAGCAGAACACCCAAGTACTGGGGATGCCTGGACTTTTGGTTCCATGCACTCTTAAATCCAGGCTCACACTACACTGCAATGTTCAAGAAAAGCCATCAAGGGCAAAGACCCAAAAATCACTTAGCTGAACAGTAGAGTCTGCATGATAGAGAGACGACCAGGGAACCACTACAACCGTCAAGTGACCTTGACCACATCAGCACAGGAACTAATAGCTCAGATCCCTGGAGGTGGTGAGCCCCTTCCCACCTCCACCCAAACAAGTGGAGGAGGTGGGGCAAACGTCCTCACACTAATTTTGAGAGATTCAATCATTTATTTACATAGTTTGGAGAGTTCATTAGGCTGGCTGTGAGGCTTCGGTCTCTTCTGAAATGAGCAGTAGTTTGTTTTGACTTGCTGACTTTCTGGATGCCTTCCCTGATTAGGTGGCAAAATGCCACTACTCCCTGTGCCTCTTTGAAGGGCTAGGTTCTAGCTTTTGTACCTGGTAGGCCTAAGTACTTTATGGATCATGCGACCTAGTAGATGGAAACAAGGCTCGGTGAATAACTTCAGGGGGCCCCTAGGGGCTCCCAAAATTGTAACGAGTATATTATGTCAGTAATATACTTTCTCCATATTCTCATTAGCTTATGTGCAGATAATGAGATGGGTCTGTTAATTCTACTTAGTCCACTAATTACAATTATTACCTCTTCCCACGTATACAACTAATTACAGTTAACACTTTGACGTACCGTGCGCGGGACCTCCCCACTACCCCTGGATGCACTGAGCGTTCCGCGGGAGCGCGAGGGAGAGCGCGGTAAATTCTGAAAAGTGTATAATCTTTTCCACTTTGTCAGCTTAATTCTCGTCCTAAGATATTCAATTTGGTATCAATGTGTTCGCAATAGAATTCTCTACAGGACTAAATGCATATAAACTCCAAAAGCCCGGCATACCATCCGCAACTAACAGAGAAAGTGAGAGAAAGTTACCCGTGAACGCGCAAGAGTGATAAAATGTTTACACTCTTTTCAGTTTTGTCAACTCAATTCTCGTCCTAGGTCTTTCATTTTGGTATCAATGTGTTCGCAATAGAATTCCCAACAGGCCTATATGCATATAATATCAAAAACAGCAGCGATCTCCACCCGCCGACATGATGAAAACAGGTTGCGGTTACAAGAAAGAGAGCGCTGCGCCACCCCAAGGCGCTTCTCATTCTGAAAAGTATATATTCTTTTGAACTGTCATCTCAATTCTCATCCTAGGTTTTTCAATTTGGTATCAATGTGTTCGCAATAGAATTCTCTACAGGACTAAATGCATATAAACTCCAAAAGCCTGGTTTACCATTCGCAACTAACAGAGAAAGTGAGAGAAAGTTACCCGGGAGCGCACAAGAGCAATAAAATGTGTACACTCTTCACTTTGGACATCTCAATTCTCGTCTTAAGTCTTTCATTTTGGTATCATTGTGTTCGCAATAGAATTCCCTACAGGAGCATGCAAATATAAAGCCCAAAAGCCCTGCGTACCATCCACAACAAGCACGGAAAGTGACAGAGAGTTACCCGCCTTGAGCGCTAATAAAGACCAATAAAATGGGTATTCTGTTTTCAACTTTGTTACCTCAATTCTGGTCCTAGGACTTTCATTTGGGTATCAATGTATTCACAATGAAATTCCCTACAAGTGTATATGCATAGAATGTCCAAAACCACAGCAAGACCGTCCCGAAAACGCCACTAATGTTGCCGCACGGAGGACTCAATGCCGAGTCCTCGCCCCGCGAAAGTGTTAATACTTCTTCCCAACCTGCTAGAGGATGGTCAGGTGAGGTGAAGTCTGGTAATATGACCAGTCGACAGCGAGTCGTAAGTCTAACTCCAAGAGTGGTTCAGTACAGCTTAGTACAGATTACAGATTCAGTACAGATTACAGATTCAGTACAGATACAGCGGTTCAGAAATATCACACATCTTCAACATTCACCAACAACAACAATGTAACACTCGACATGCCCAGTTCCAACCCCTGACAAGATGCTTCAGCTTCAACAAAGAGCAAATAGCCAGACTCCAGCCGCATTGAGCTTTCACGCCTTCGTCCTGCACTCAGCTCCTCGACTCCACCCGCATTCAAGAGTTCCACACTCGACACACTCACCCCTGCACCCAATCTGCTCTCTATCCCTGGCCTCACTCAGCTCTCTGCCCTACTCCAGGCTTCATCTCAACTACTACAACACTTCACTACATTACCAACAAACCCACTGCTGTAACCATGACATACTAAATAAATATAAAAAAACACTAAACCTTTTGTGTCTAATCAACCATACACGAACACGTATCATACGTTACAAGATATAAAAAACAATAAAAAATAATTGTTTATGGACAAAATAGAAAATATATGGCATGAGCCATTGCAACTCTAAACTTAACAAATATTTGTGACAAAAAGAAAACTGGCCACCTTGTACAGGCATACCGATGTTACTATACCTACAGATATATATTTAAACAAATATGCATTATGGGAAGTACATACATAGCTACTATATTTACTTGCTCACATACACATTTAAGATTTATGAACATTTTAATAACTCGCCTTCATTTGTTCCTCCAGCTGTCTCTTAATCACTTGTGAGTCACTACCAGGCCTGGCGCCGTTCTGAAGTTTCTGGTTGGCCTCATGCAAATCGAGCTGTTTGGGTTAGGAACCACAGAGTTTCATAGATATACAATGATAATCTGTTTCACAAATAAACAAAAATATTAAGACTAATGATTGATTCTTGAATTTCTATATGGAAAATATTTAACCTTGGAATCTTGAATAAGCTACAAAGCCTAATGAATGTACATGTACATGAATATAAATTTATTTATATAATGTATATACAGTACAGTATATTTTTTCAGGGTTGTAATTTCCACAGGGTGAAAATACCAAAGCTACAGAAATCATTCTCACACATTGTTGCCCTCATTTCATTAGACACAGGGAGCATAACTGACAAATTTGAGCTAGGATATTTAGAGGTCACTTAAAATACTTGAATATAATGTTCTCAGAAATGTAATTCTACTTTTTAAATTATGCCTTGTATTAATGAAGTTTTCATTTATGTATTAAATGTTTTACATCTTTTACCTTTTTTCTGGGGGAGCCCACGGTGGTTCCCTGAAACTATCTTGCTGAGAGTACTCCATGCTAAAATATCATATCATTTGTGGAAGTTCTGTTTGGCCTACAGGGGACCAGAGAAAGAACCTGCCCCCTCCCCCTCATAGAGGGAGCCTCCAGAATGTCAGTTAAGCTTTACAGACAACTGGAGGGTTCACAGAAAATGAAACCTCCAAACTGCCAAACAACTTAAATATAGAACAATCTCAGCAAGTTGGCATTCAGTGAGTCATCAGTGCTACTCTTAAAAAGAGGCATTTCAGTACATTCAACACTGGGATTTTTACAGTTCTCTCCAGATAAATGAAAAAAAAAGCAGACAATACAAAATTTGGGTGGTCCAAAAATTTATTTTTAAAAATATATTGGGCCACAAGCATCCCACTGCTTCATATGGATAACTGATTAAACATAAAACAAAATACCAATGATGCTATTATTAATCTGCATCACTATGAAATTTGAGGCTTTGCCCTGAACTATATTCGATCCTTTCTTAGTGACAGACACCAATATGTAGCCATCAATAACATAACCTCCTGCACTCTACCAGTAACAGTAGGAATGCCACAGGGCATTATCTTAGAACCTCTCTTATTTCTTCTATACATATCAATGAGTTACCAAATGTTTCTAACATTCTTATTTATTTTGTATTTTTATTTTATTTTTATTTATATATACTGTATATACAAGAGTTCTTACATTCTTGAACTGCCATTAACATGCATAGTGTTTCGGGCAAGTTCTTAATCTTAATTTAAAAACACACACACACACATCCCCAGGAAGCAGCCCATAGCAGCTGTCTAACTCCCAGGTACCTATTTACTGCTAGGTGAACAGGGCATCAGGGTGAAAGAAACTCTGCCCATTTGTTTCTGCCTCTGCCGGAGATCGAACCCCGGACCCTTAGAACTATGAACCCCGTGCGCTGTCCACTCTCAGGCCCCCTTTACTATTTGCCTATATGTACTATCCTAACCTATCTTAAATTATATACAATTTGCTGACTATACTAATTTGATCTATTCAAGACCCAAACCCACACACACTAAACAATACTGTAAATAATGAATTAAAAGAGTCCATTCATGGCTGGCAACCAGCAAACTCAAACTAAACACAGAAAAGACCTACTAAATTTTATTTGGAAGTCAATCATCAAATCAAATTCAACATCAGATAGACAATTTTAACATTAGCAATAAAAATGAGGGAAAGTTCCTTAGCCTATACAGACAACCACGTGCTTTACGAACCTCTCGGGCTGAGACCCGTCGGTTAACCTGATGTGTTCGTAAAAGTGGAATGTAAATCTAGGAGAGAAAGGACACGACAACCCGATCCAAAACTGAAGACAACCTACAAAGAGATAAAAAATGATGAAAGGACTGCCAGGAAACTTCATACTATCATCGAGATGAAGCACGCAGGTGGGACACCATCATTGAAGCCACCCAATCACCATACAAATGGTGATAAACCTGTGTCACAAAAACCAGAAGCAAAGACTGGAGGAGAAGACTGAACCAGCCATGTACCAGATTGAACCAATCTGCTGAAAGTGGCAGAGCTGCGGAAAAATCCCGGGTTCGAACACCGAGCAAGCAGCGCCTGAAACAAAGGCTGGGCTGGCCACCAAGGGGCCAACAAGACAACTCTCCCCTGGTATGTCTCCAAATGAGCCAGAACCCGAAGCAACAGCTGGACCAGGAGGAAGAGGTACAATTAACCGCCACCTTGACCAGTCCAGCTGAAAGGCATCGATCCACCCGGCCTCGCAGTCAGGGAAGGGCGCCACATATACTGTATAAACCCACTAATCCAGACTATATGGGAAGAACCCCCAGCTGGATTAGCACGTTTTCTGGATTAACATACTTTTTCACCACAGGAGTCCAAACGTGACCATTTCCAAAAATGTTTGTACAGATAGCCACTTGGTTTGCCAACTTAAGTTATCCGAAGGCAGGCAGGCAGGCAAGCAAGCAAGCAGGCAGGCAGGCAGGCAGTCATCCAGTCTGTCCAGTCAGTCAGTCAGTCCAGTCAGTCAGTCCAATTAGTCAGGCCAGTCAGTCAGTCCAGTCAGTCCAGCCAATCAGTCAGTCAGGACCGTGCTGACCAGATGTTGTCGACTCCAAAGTCAGCGCCGGCTCCTAAACTGGCAACACTGGCCTACCACAATGTAAGGAACCCTGAGCCCTGGCACAAGCCTTCCAGGAAGAGCCCCCATGCCCCCCACCCCCACCCCGAAGAACCAACAAATCCAACATGGGACGACAACTAGAAGAAGCTGCCTGTAAATACTGCACCACTGCAGACTCCGCAAACAGCAAAGGATAAAAAGGCGTAGAGAACCCAAGAACCAGGGCCTAAGCAGATTCCAAGGACTAAGCGAGCACCGCCTGACAACCCGCGAGATCAGAAGCAAAGAACAGAGGCACCACCTCCCGCAGGATCAGCATAAACAACTTCAACAGGGCAGCCGATACCTGCACCACAGAGATCAACACACCATACCCAGGATCGTCACCCAGTGCCCCCCCCCCATTCTCCACACAGGACTAAAGCCAATGGCCACAAAGTGCATGAGTCCTCAGCTACCAGGGTCGCTGAAAGGGAGGGAACCTGCACGTGAAGTTGCACCAAGTCGACGTCCCGAGGAAGAACCGGAGCGAAGAAACACACATTGAGGCATTCAAATTCTCCCCCCAGGTAAACATGAACAACCGTGAGAGCCTCTCGCAACTCAAGCATGCAGGACAAACAGAACATATGCCACACCCCCAACAAAAAGTGAGGACAGTCTGCCTACCAGGATGACTCTGGAATATCATAACAAACCCAGTAAGGAAGGGAAGAACTGAACTCGAAAGAGACAGGATCCATTATCAAGGTATAATCCAGGTCACGCAGGAGGTAAGCCGCAAGGGCTACACGCACCTCACGAGGCGGAATGTGGGAGGCCGAAAACCTCAAGAAGGAAGGGACCGAAGAACCCAAGGAAACCTGGAACTGAACCCGGGGAGGAGCTGATGACATATCAAACTCGTACAGGGAGGGAGGAAAGGAGGACAAGAAAACACCACCTCCTGTAACACCCAACACCCAAGAGGGGTCAAACGGGTCCCCAAGCCCCACAAGTCAGCCTCTCCCCTGCCCCAGGAACCTCCACACCAGAACCCAGGGCCCAGCCGTCCTCCAAATCCTCAATGCTAAAAGAAAAGGCAGAGTCCACCAGAAAAGCATGAAAGGAGGGGGCCCACTGGTCAGACCCAGAAGCACCGGCTGGAGGAACTGGCTTGAATGCCTCCCTTGCCATATTGAATGGAGGCATCCTTCAAAACTGCCCAAGTCTCCCCACCAACTAAACCCTGCCCCGACTCCGGAACCCTCCGATGCTTCAGAGCCAGGTGCAGAGGGAGGGGGGAGGAAAAGGACGAACAACAGCAGGGAAAGGATAAGGGGGCGGGGACAAAACCAAAGTTGAGGCAACTAATGCCCCCAAGTCCGGGTCTCTATAACCAAAACGGGGCAGCCGTGGGGCATCCGGGTAAGCAACCATCCTGGCGCGCTGCAGCAACCTAAAACGCGTATGCAACACCGAAGCTGCCTGCACCCAAATATCAAGATCAGTGGATTGGTTGAATCGGAATACATGCAAGGAACAATACTCACAAGACTCCAGGTCGAAGGTGTCAATGACCCAACAGGCACCATGATGGATTGTCACCCTAAGACAAGGGGGGGGGGGGTAGAGCAACCTTCAAACTCACACGATGCAAGGTGGCGACCCAGGGAACACATCCATCAGACCACTGAGCCCTAATGGGGATTTCCAGGGCCCTTAGATGCTCTGCTAAGGTAAGCCCAGGCAAGTTACTGCTAACCAGCGCCCCAAACTACCAAGCAAACTACTAAAGTGCTGAACCCCTGTTGAGCACTTTAGTACAGTAGTTCGCTTTAATAGTTCTGCTGTCTGTGCAGCTTCCCCCTCCCAGGGAAGGGGGAGCTGCGCAGACAGTGGCGCAGTGACGGGTGTGACATCATGCTCGTTTGCTCGTTTTAGTTTGGGGAGTTCTGTTCAACAGTTTAGCTTTCAGTAGCAATTTTTAACCAGATAAGGTTTGTCTTGGGGTGTCTAACTCTCTGGGTGCCTGACCTGGTCGATGGCAGACATAGAATGCTTCCAACCACATGGGGGTTTCTATAAGCCATTGCTCCTCATGCCTCATCTGAGTGGGCTGGGTTCTGGCTCTTGGTACCCAGTAGGCAGAATTCCATTCGCTTTAACTGATGCCATGGTCTAATGCATTCATATCAGCCCGGATAGCTCCGGGAAACCGAAGGGGGGCTCTCCCCAGAAAAGGTTGGTTTGCTCTCTAAAATCAGATATTATGTTCTCCACTCTGCTCTCCTTCCATTATACTACTCGCTAATCTATCCCTATCTTACATACGATATCTGTGCATGGGGTTCATCTACTGCAACTTACCTCAAGTCCATCATCACTCAGCAAAAATCTGCTATCAGAACTATAACGAACTCTGTCTTCAGACAATGCACAGTCATTCTGTTTAAGTCTCTAAACATGCTAAACATACACTCACTCCACACAACTCTTGTGTTATTTACATATACAAAATCTTGTTCCTAAATGCTAGTCTTGATTTGAAACTTTTCCTTGATAGGTGTAATAGAATCTATGAGCATTGCTCCAGAAATAAATATTTCTGTGACATCCCCAGAGTCAAACTAAATCTGTGCAAACACTCCATGCAAATAAAAGGACCCAGTCTATGGAACTCACTTTCTAATGAATTAAAAAGTTGTCCAACCTATGCCTCATTCAAAAGTAAAACCAAAAACTACCTAATTTCATCCCCATAGTTTCCTGCTCTGTGCTTCAAACTCACACTGTATCTTTTGCTACCCACTCCCCAATATATATACATCTTCAATTTATATTGTAATCACCTGTCAATTTATATTGTAGTTATATGTAGATATAAAATTTTGCTACAATATACCTTTTTATCTTACCTGATCTGTTTAGTTTAATTAAGGACTTGCCCAAAATGATAGGCGTATTAGCAGCTTTACAAGAATGTAAAAATACCAATATTATGTAATCTCACAAACCCATTGTACCTTGTTATAAATAAATAAATAAATAAATAAATAAATAAATAAATAAATAAATAAATAAATAAATAAACTTTGGCTCAAACAAATAATATTTAGGAGTCAACGAAGAAAATATATATAAATTCTTATTTTTTTACAGGTATATATAATTCATACAGATATTATTAGCAAGAACCATATCACTAACAGATGTATAAGCAAAGCATATGAGCTGTAACAGCTAAATGCCTTACTGATCATGAAAAGTGATCATAGGTGTAATCTGTTAAAAGAGCTGAATGAAGGTGAGAAATGTCATGAATGAGGCTTGGTGATGATTTAGTGTTAGATTAGTATTAGTGAAGTCCTTGTGGCTCACGGAGGAGATATTACATGTTATATGAGCATCATGCCAATAACATACATCAAGATGCAACTTACTTAACTATTATTTTTCCTGCAGAATAAACATAATATTGTGTATGCAGTACACCATGATGACAGACAGTAAGGTATGATGAAATATTAGCAATGCGCTTAAAAGGTAAAAAAATTTGATCAATTAAATAATAAAACAATTGGGGCTATGAAAAAAAACTAGAGAATATAATAACAGTAAAATAATTACATACAAATTAAGGTTGAAATAGACAAAATTATTGAAATCATTATTTTAAAACATGAGAGAAATATTATTTTATCGAGAATAATAAAAATGCTGAAATTAATGTACACAATTCTACAGGTGTGCAATGCTATCAATACATTATAAGTTCGTGAAAGGAATGAGGAAATTATCTGTGTAGCTTAGAATAAACATACTTAACCCCTGGGCAGCACTTGGGGTTATAGCCTGCAACACCACCAACGTGCAAGAAAAACTAAATTCTAATTTTTGTTTTTCTTCTAAGATTGTTAACACTTTGCCCAGCCCAGCGTGCATGCCCCTACCAGTACCAGGCCTACCTCAAGATGGACCTGGCATTCCCAGGAGCGCACACCCCACACTAAAATATGTATACATTTTTCCAGTGTTCTGACCTCAATTTCTATGCTATGTTGTTCATCTTGTATAAAGTTGTTTACAAGCTAAAGGCACGCATTTTAAAACTGTTCCTATAATAATCAAACAATAAATGGAATTTTAACAAATATTTTACTTTTGGACGCAAAATATGTCTCTGCCGGACATCCGTAGAGTTAATTATGGATGCAATATCCGTCGCCGCCAGATGAAAGTGTTAAAATGTGTTCCCTGATCATGGGAAAAATAATAAAAAAATCGTAGGTGACACATTTTGGCCGCAATAGGGTTAGGATGTCTGGCAAAATTAAAGCGTTGACAGATTACGCATCTCGAATTGATCTTCTCCATCCACGCTGACAGGCGGGAGTTACCACGAAGATATTACAGTATTACCTAATTATTTCAATGTCTGATTTATTTTTTTCTCTTTTTTTCAGTAATATTATTCAATAGTGCGTAGTGTGATATATAATAAAGTGTGTGAGCATCACTATACTGAAATGTATGATGTGCATATTATTGATTAAATTATTATGTTCATAAAACAATAAACAAATAGTTTTGCTGTTATTACACTATACACCACACACACACACACACACACACACACACCACACACACACCACACACACACACACACACACACACACACACACACCACACACCTTTAAAGAATTCTGATAAGAAAGGGATCTAGGGGTGGTTTTAGATAGAAAACTGTCACCCGAGGACCACATCAAGAACATTGTGCGAGGAGCCTATGCTACACTTTCTAACCTAAGAATTGCTTTTAAATACATGGATGGAGAAATACTAAAGAAATTGTTCACGACTTTTATTAGACCAAAGCTGGAATATGCAGGTTGTATGGTGCCCTTATCTTAAGAAGCACATCAACAAACTGGAAAAGGTGCAACGACATGCCACTAAGTGGCTCCCAGAAATGAAGGACAAGAGCTATGAGGAGAGGTTAGAGGCATTAAATATGCAAAAACTAGAAGATAGAAGAAAAAGAGGCGATATGATCACTACGTACAAAATAGTAACAGAATTGATAAAATCGACAGGGAAGATTTCCTGAGACCTGGAACTTCAAGAACAAGAGGTCATAGATTTAAACTAGCTAACACAGATGCCGAAGAAACGTAAGAAAATTCACCTCGCAAATAGAGTGGTAGACGGTTGGAACAAGTTAAGTGAGAAGGTGGTGGAGGCCAAGACCGTCAGTAGTTTCAAAGCGTTATATGACAAAGAGTGCTGGGAAGACGGGACACCACGAGCGTAGCTCTCATCCTGTAACTACACTTAGGTAATTACACACACACACACACAGGGCAAGGGAACCACCTGCACCTGGTGGATAGCATGCAGGATTCGTAATTCTGTGGCGGGGTTCGATTCCGCACCCGGCAGAAACAAAGGGCAAAGTTTCTTCACCCTGAATGCCCCTGTTACTAGCAGTAAATAGGTACATGGGAGTTAGTCAGCTGTCACGGGCTGCTCCTAGGGGTGTGTGTCCTGTGTTTGGTCTTGTGGGAAAAAAAAAGAAAAGAAAAAAAAAAAAAGTAGTTGTAAACAGTTGATTGACAGTTGAGAGGCGGGCCGAAAGAGCAAAGCTCAACCCCTAAAAATACAACTAAGTGAATACAACACACACACACACAAACACACACAAAGTGAAAAAATTGGATGAGAAAAAGTTGCCCTAGTGTTTACAGTGCAGAGAACAGCATTCAAGATGGCCGCGGTGGCAAGAGGAAATACACAACAGAGCTTGATTTTGATGGTTTCAGTGAAGAAAGCATTGAGATAACAGTCTATACAACAAGTTGGCAAAATTAGATACTATAGTGACCTCTCATATAGAATTAATTAGTAAATTGAAAGAAAGTAATGACCATTTAAATAGCAAAGTTGTATGTCTTGAGGGTGTAGTGAAAGACTGTGCAAGGATAAGATTAAATTGGAAACAAATTGCAAAGCCATGGAAGAAGAAAATAGTCTCTTAAAATAGCTTTGGAAGAAGTTAAAGTAAATTTAAACACAAATGACTACAATAGGTTAGGCAAGGAAATTCAACAGGAGAAACAGCTTTTGTCAGCACAGAGAGGAAGTTGCACAGGGAATAGAACAGTGCAAGAAAGATATGCAACTCACTTATGCGCAAGTGGCCAAGGACAAGGAAAAAATAGAAGAAGCAGTAAAAGAAGTCAAACACTGCAGCAACCAAGATAAAACAAACATTAGGCTAGAAGTGAGAAAAGAATTGGCATCTAACCCAAAGTTGGTGCAAAACACAGTTGATCGGAGTAAGTCCCTGATCATTTTTGGATGCAAGAAAAGGAGATAACATCTAGGTCAGAAAGAGCTGTAGAAGAAGCAAAAGTAGTAGATAAAATTGTTGGCCTCGTGGAAGGTCTTACAACCAAAGAGAATGTGTGCGACTACAGGAGAATAGGCAGATATGTAAAAGGGAAAGATCGACCTTTGAGGATCACCCTAAACGGTGCCAAACAGATGGAAGAAGTACTAAGGAATGCCAGAAAATTACAAAGCGTTGAGGATGGGAAAGGGTGGTCGTTAAGACGAGATCTTTCAAAAGAAGATAGAGAGAAGCTGAAACTGAACCTCGCCGAGGCAAAACGTTTAAATGAGAGCAGGAATGAAGAAGAAATCAATTCTTTTTTCTACAAAGTGATAGGGGTAGGCAGACCAGTAAAGTGGTACATAAAAGCAAACCAACAAAATCATTAGAGAAAGGGGGAGTGAAAAATAAGAAGATGGGGAACAAGTTCTGAAGATTGCATACACCAACATAGATGGAGTAAGGTCAAAGATACTGGAGTTAAGTGATATAATACAGCTGCAGACACCAGACATTGTTGCACTCACGGAGACAAAACTTGAAGATGTTATTTTAAATGAGGTCATATTCCCAAGGGGCTACTCAATTTGGAGACGGGACAGAAAAATTAGGAAAGGCGGTGGCGTTGCTGTGCTGGTGAAAGAACACCTAAAGGTGAACGAAATAATGACTACCAATCCACAAGAAGTTGACATAATAGCACTAGAGATCTGCCATGAGGATGATAAACTAGTGATCATAAATGCATATAGTCCACCGCTAAGCAGCACATGGTCAAAGGAGGAGCTAGATAGTAAACGAGAAGGTCTTATAACGATAATGAGAGAGATCATAGCGAGAGCGGATAACGATAGTTCACGACTGTTGATAGTCGGCGACTTCAACTTGAAATCCATAGACTGGGAAGCATATGAAGCTAAAACAGAAGATTTCTGGACCTGTAAATTGTAGACCTCATCCTGGAAACATTCTTGTATCAACATGTTAAACAAGCTACGAGGATGAGGGAAGGTGACGTTCCCTCCATGCTAGATTTGATATTTACCAGGAAGGAGGAAGAAAATTTGACATTCAGTACCTTCCTCCCTTGGGTAAAAGTGACCATGTCTTTTTGGGATAAAGTATGCAATGCGTTATAATCTGGAAGAAAATATGATGGTCGATGCAATTGAAAAACCTGACTTTAGGAGAGGACATTATGGCAACCTTAGAAAATTTTTAGGGAGTATAATTGGACAGACTTGTTGCTAGGCAAGGAAGTGAATGAGATGTATGTCAAGTTTTGTGAAATATATGATAAAGGCACAAAAAAATTTATACCAAAACAGAGAAGCAGAACTAGGAAACAGGATTGGTTCGACAGAAAGTGCGAGAGGGCCAGAGACCAAAAGACACAAAAATGGAATCAATACAGGAAGAGGCCAAACCCCAATCATACCAGCGATACAAAGATGCGAGAAACAACTACACGGCAGTGAGGAGAGAGGCAGAAAGAAATTTTGAAAAAGGGATTGCAGACAAATGTAAAACAGAACCAGGTCTATTCTATAAATTCATAAACAACAAATTGCAGGTAAAGGATAATATTCAGAGGTTGAAAATGGGAAATAGATTCACGGAAAATGAAAAGGAAATGTGTGAAACATTAAACGAAAAGTTCCAAAGTGTGTTTGTACAAAATGAAATCTTCAGGGAACCAGATACAATAAGAATTCCAGAGAACAACATAGAGCACATAGAGGTGTCTAGAGACGAAGTGGAAAAAATGCTCAAAG
Organism: Procambarus virginalis; assembly: GCA_020271785.1. Classification (NCBI taxonomy): domain Eukaryota; kingdom Metazoa; phylum Arthropoda; class Malacostraca; order Decapoda; family Cambaridae; genus Procambarus; species Procambarus virginalis. Next base: position 38,753,866 of record WNGS01042707.1, read on the forward strand.
AGCTAAATAAGAACAAAGCAGTTGGTCCAGATGGAGTTTCACCATGGGTTCTGAGAGAATGTGCACCTGAGCTCAGCATCCCTCTTCAACTGATCTTTCAGGCATCCTGTTTACAGGAGTTGTAGCTGATGTGTGGAAAAAGGCTAACATAGTTCCAATTACAAGAGTGGAAGCAGGGAAGACCCCTTAATTATAGACCGGTATCATTGACAAGTGTAATAGTCAAAATATTGGAAAAAATAATTAAAACTAAATGGGTAGCACACCTGGAGAGAAATGATATAATATCAGACAGACAGTATGGTTTTCGATCTGGTAGATCCTGTGTATCGAATTTACTCAGTTTTTATGATCGAGCAACAGAGATATTACAGGAAAGAGATGGTTGGGCTGACTGCATCTATCTGGACCTAAAAAAGGCTTTCGACAGAGTTCCACATAAGAGGTTGTTCTGGAAACTGGAAAATATTGGAGGAGTGACAGGTACGCTTCTAACATGGATGAAAAACTTTCTGACTGATAGAAAAATGAGGGCTGTGATCAGAGGCAATGTATCGGACTGGAGAAATGTCACAAGTGGAGTACCACAGGGTTCAGTTCTTGCACCAGTGATGTTTATTGTCTACATAAATGATCTACCAGTTGGTATACAGAATTATATGAACATGTTTGCTGATGATGCTAAGATAATAGGAAGGATAAGAAATTTAGATGATTGTCATGCCCTTCAAGAAGACTGGATAAAATAAGTATATGGAGCACCACTTGGCAAATGGAATTTAATGTTAATAAATGTCATGTTATGGAATGTGGAATAGGAGAACATAGACCCCACACAACCTATATATTATGTGAGAAATCTTTAAAGAACTCTGATAAAGAAAGAGATCTAGGGGTGGTTCTAGATAGAAAACTATCACCTGAAGACCACATAAAGAATATTGTGCAAGAGCCTATGCTATGCTTTCTAACTTCAGAATTGCTTTAAATACATGGATGGGATATACTAAAGAAATTGTTCATGACTTTGTTAGGCCAAAGCTAGAATATGCAGCTGTTGTTTGGTGCCCATATCTTAAGAAGCACATCAACAAACTGGAAAAGTGCAAAGACATGCTACTAAGTGGCTCCCAGAACTGAAGGGTAAGAGCTACGAGGAAAGGTTAGAAGCATTAAATATGCCAAAACTAGAGACAGAAGAAAAAGAGGTGATATG
>WNGS01042707.1:38765773-38775776 GCA_020271785.1 Procambarus virginalis
CAATATGCATTCGTATCCAGTTCTCCTTCATATTTTTCATGAGTGGTGGTGAACTTACCTACTCTTGATTGAGTCGCTGACCGGTGGGAGGGAGGGTTGCCAGGGAGCCTCCGGGGCTCACCCAGAAAATGGCCTTTCATTACATTCAACGCTAGTTTTCTGTGGGGAGCTCCTACAGCTCCCTGGAACTTCATACCCACAGAGAAGGAAAAGAATGGGCTAACACAGGAGGCAGCCGCCACAAACTCCGCAACGCGTAGCCGAGACTACAGGATGCAACCTGCGACCCAAGGCAACAAGAACGCACAGGAGCAGACGCGCATAAAGAATGGACGGCCAAGAACCTGTGCAACCCTCAACTCCCTGCGCCCAAAATGAGCCCTAGACGTCACCAACACAGCAACAAAAGCTGTAAACATCTGAACAGCACGGGCGCAAAGACAGACCGCAGGCTGGAAGACTGAAAAACTCTGCGGACAACCTGGGAGACCCGAGCCCTGAAATAGGGAACGAGGGGAACCGGATCAACCAAAGCGCATCCCCAGACACGGTACGCAGGTAATGGCAAAAAACGCAACCGGACAGCACAGGACGCACCCCCGGCCAAACCAATCAAGCATCAATAACCCAAGAACCCCTCTGGAAAGCAGCCGCCTCGACCGTCGCCAGGACAGAGAAAGGCTGCACACATACAAATCTACCGCCAGTACCAAGGAGCAGAAACCTGAACCGAAAGGGCTATCACAAACTGAGAAGAAGGAGGCACCCTGATCAAGGACCAGGCTGGCGCAGGCGACGCATGAGCAGGCCGGAGGTGAAACAAAACACGAGAAAGCGTACGAAACGGGGCAGATGTGACGTCCACCCCGAACGCAAACTGGAGCAGCTCCGCCAGAGCCGCATAAAACGAGGCAACAGTAAGAAAACATCAATTAACTGTAGTCCAGAAAAACCCAAGAAAGGACAAGACAACCCGATGCGAAAGAGAAGACAATGTACAAAGAGCAAGAAAAAGTGCATAGAAACACCAGAAATGTCATACTGTCGCCAAGACAAAGCTCGCAGGTGGGACACCGTCAACAAGGCCGCCTGAACACCACAGAGATGGTGATACCCACGTCAAAATACCAGACACGAAGAGCCGAGGAGAAGGCCGAACCAGTCACGTACAGGACCGATCCGACCTGCCGAAAGAGGCGGAGCCGCGGGAAAACGCCCCAGGTTCGGACACCTATCAAGCAGTGTCTGAAAAGAAGCTGGGCCGGCCACCAAGGAAACCATAAGGACTGCTCTTATGGGAATGGGCTGCAACCGAGCCAGAGCCTGAAGCAACAGCTGGACTGGGAGAAGAGGAACAGGTACCCCCACCTCGACCAGTCCTGCGGAAAAGCATCGAATGTGAATGCTTCGCAGGCGGGTAAGGGCGCCACATAAAATGGGCGACGCCTAGACCACGCCGACTCGAAGAACGTCCATGGCCAGGAGTCCATATGTCCAGAAGAGCCAACGAAACGAGTCGGCGACGACTGGCCAATCCGCGAAGAGAGGAATGAATCGAGACAGCTTTCCGCCAGGATGCAGGACACACCCTGGACATGAAATTCACGGTTAGCCAAACCCCGAGAATCCAGCAAACGAGCCGCCCCAAGGAACCAACCCCAAAGGTCAACACCTAAGAAAAACCCTGTGGTTCCATCAAAGAACCGCCAGAGAACAGTCCGAATGGAGCTGAATGGTAGAGCACCGAGTGACCCAAACCCTCCGAAGCACAAACCAGATAGCTACGAACTCCCAAACCGTGCTGTGAGCCCGACGGACAGACAGACTCCACCATCCCCGGCCGACCCGGTGAGCACTGGTCACAAAGTCCCAGCCGAGAGATGACCCGTCCGTGAACACATCGAGCGAAGGCTCGGGGAGGTGCCAAGGCACGGAACCCCGAAAACCCCAAAGAGGAAGCTGGTGACGCAGCACCAACACAAAATCCCGGAGGAACGAACCCAATGAATGCAAGAGGCGAAAAGGGAGTCTCCGCAGGAACCAACCAGACGCCGAAGCCAAACCCGACCCAGCGGGCAGACCAACACGTCGAAGTTCAAACTCCTGCACAACCGCTCGAGCAACCTGGAACCCCCTCATGCACAGCCGAAGGCGAGACCACAGCCGCAGTAACACTTCTGGAGGGAAAGACAAGGAGTGGCCCAATAGCCCTAATCAAGGCCCAGGTCCGAACACGGGACGGAAACAGATGGAATGGCCTCCAGATCACCAGGAAACCAAACACGGCGATCTGGAAAGAACCACACCCCTGGTAGGGAGACAAGAGGACCGACTGGGAGCCCACACCAGCCAGTCATCGAGGTAGGCCACACACCGAATCTCAAGCAGACTCAGACAGGGCACCAAGATCTGGTAAAGATGCAAAAATACACCAAGTGCCAATTACAAAATAGGGAAGGCAACAAAAGCGGTAAGCATGAAGCCCCACCACCAACTGTGCCAGTCCCGGAAAACTGGAGAGGAACGTGCCAAGAATTGACCTGGAGGTCCAAGGCCACCATCCAGGCACCCAGCCACAACAGAAGACGGACAGGAGACAACAGTCCTCTGATGAGGGCATAGAATCCAGGGCGCAGACTGAAGAAGTCCAGAAGAACCGCAGATTTGACAGGCCCATGTCTGCAAAGAGCAGACGGGAACCCCAGAAGGATGGGGCAGATCAACCACGTCCAACGCACCCACTAAGATGACATGACGAAGCGCATGGGAACCCCATGCACCCCGCCAGCCCTGAACCCCCCAAAGGGGAAGAAGCCATCCACTGCCGCCACCAGAGGCCGTAAGACAACCAAAAGCGCCCACTAACTGCGTGACCATGCGAGAGTCAACAGAGCAAGCTGCTCCCCCAGCGCCCCGTCAACAGAGAAGGGAACAGAGCCCCTTCCGAAAGAAAAGGTACACATACACACAAGGTATGTTACACACACGTCTGTATGCACATACACATGTGCACATACACACACACACAGTGTACACATGTACATGTGTACACACACACACGTGAAAAGAAAATTACAAGCCGCCGACCAGTGGGCAGAGAACACCACGCCGGCCAGGCGAAGAAGGCACAAATCTGCATCAAAAGGCCCACCTCGACAACAAAACCTCAAAGTCCCAGCACGACCACAACACGTGCCAAGACCCAAAAAGATCAGTCTACAAGCCAGGAAGACCCCGGATCTCCAGAAGGCAGAACCGGGTCACACACGAGGAAACAAAGCCCCCCTGAACCCACAAAGGGGGCCCAAGAGGAAGAAACCTTCGGAACGAAACCAAAAACCCAAAGGAACCCGGAATCGAACCAGGGGGCAGCCCAAACCACCACATTTGCCGGCGGAGATACACCATAGAAAGGCAAAGCACAGCCCCCAAACAGAACCCCAGGGAAATTGTTGAAAAAGACCGAAAACCGAGGGACAAGGTGTGGGAGCAAGCATAACAGCCAGGGACACTGAGCCCAAACCCAAGGGCCCAGACCCAAAACAGACAAAATGGAAAACCCGGTGTAAAATCAACACTCAAATGTTCCCAGAGGAACAGGAAATGGGCAGAAAACACCAGAAAAGCAAAGAGATGACAACAGGAGAATATAACCCCTGAAAAAAGGGTGAAAACTCACCCCGGATGCTCGCTTGCACACCCAGGCGCATGTAAACAAACTGCAACGCCGCCCTGGTGGCCACGCCGGGAAACCGGCAGAAGAAAATGGCCACCAGAACAGAGGGCTGTGACCGACGCAAAAGATACAAAAACACGCCAGCAAAAGTGGGAAGCAAGCAGACTGGATGGGCAAAAAACTCCGCCCAAAAGCAGAAAATCTAGGCAGGGGCAAACTGCCCCAGAACTGCTAGCAGGCATCCACCACAGCCCCGGGAACCAGCAACAGAGGCTCTGGGGCAGAGCCATCCTCCAAGCCCTCCGCCCTTAAAGAAAAGGAAGAGTCCATGTGAAAGGCAGCAAGAAAAATCCGCTGGTAAGACCCAGAAGCCTTGGCAGGAGGAAAAGGCTCGAAAACCTCTGACCCCAACCCGAACGGGGCAGCCCCCAAAAACCACCCGAGTCTCGGCCCCAACTAAACCCCGCCCCGACCCCGAAACCCGCAGACGGTCCGGAGCCGGGAACAGGGAGGGAAAGGGGCGAACAGCACCTAACCAAAACGGGGCGGCCCCGGAGCATCCGAGTGGGAAACCAACCTAGCATGTTGCAGCAACCTAACCTAGCTTGCAACACGGATGCCGCCTGTACTCTGATCAGTAATAACATCAGGAGAGTACTGGAGAACAAGCAGAGAATCTCTCGCAAGACTCCGGGTCAAGGTGTCAGTAACCCAACAGGCAGCATGACGGAGGTAAAAGTGGCGACTGTTACTTGAGACAAGGGCACAGCAACCAACAAACCCACACAAGATGGGTTGGAACCCGGGAGACACATTCAATGGTCCACCGAGCCCCGACAGGGTTTTCCAGGGCCCATAGGGTAACAACTACGGGAAGCCCGGCCAAGGTGTTGCTAATCGGTTAAAACCCAAAACTAACGAGGGGGTAGAGGACAACACTGAAAACCCCTGCGATGTGTACAATCACGGGGGCCTAGCAGAGGGCCACCAAACACTTCCAGTAGAACTATATCCACACTAGGCAGGCCCCCACCAGGAAAATTAAATTAAAAACAAAAGAAAACCCCCACAAAAGTACACTGTACCCAGAGGCAACAAGAACCGGTCGCCGCTTAGGTGGCAGGTCGCACAACACCTTGATGCGAGATAGAGACTCGTGTGTAGGGAGAAATAGCAGTGCTATCGAGAGAGACCCTTGTGTAGGGGGTAATAGCAGTTTTAAATGTTGAAAAACAGTCTGGAGCTCTGACACCTTTCAGATGCACAGAGCATCATCTCAACAGGAAAATGTAATCTTCAAAAAAAAAAAAAATGTAAACAAAAGGGATAAAATGGTTAAGAAAAAGCAGATTCAATGCAAGAAAATAGAGAGAAACAACAGTGTTAAATGTACAAAAACAGTCTGGAACATTATAAGACATATAAATGAAGTATTGGGAAATGTGTATGGCATGTATAGGGAGGGGACATTACATGTATTGGAACCAGGAAGGCAGGGACATGTGCAAGCCCCTATCAGTCACTTGGGAGAGGGAGGCAGTGAGAACCACACCAATGTTGTGGATGGTCTCCAACAAATACGATAAGTAATTACCTAAGTGTAATTACCTAAGTGTAGTTACAGGATGAGAGCTACGCTCGTGGTGTCCCGTCTTCCCAGCACTCTTTGTCATATAACGCTTTGAAACTACTGACGGTCTTGGCCTCCACCACCTTCTCCCCCAACTTGTTCCAACCGTCTACCACTCTGTTTGCGAAAGTGAATTTTCTTATATTTCTTCGGCATCTGTGTTTAGCCAGTTTATATCTATGACCTCTTGTTCTTGAAGTTCCAGGTCTCAGGAAATCTTTCCTGTCGATTTTATCAATTCCTGTTACTATTTTGTATGTAGTGATCATATCACCTCTTTTTCTTCTGTCTTCTAGTTTTGGCATATTTAATGCTTCTAACCTTTCCTCGTAGCTCTTACCCTTCAGTTCTGGGAGCCACTTAGTAGCATGTCTTTGCACCTTTTCCAGTTTGTTGATGTGCTTCTTAAGATATGGGCACCAAACAACAGCTGCATATTCTAGCTTTGGCCTAACAAAAGTCATGAACAATTTCTTTAGTATATCCCCATCCATGTATTTAAAAGCAATTCTGAAGTTAGAAAGCATAGCATAGGCTCCTTGCACAATATTCTTTATGTGGTCTTCAGGTGATAGTTTTCTATCTAGAACCACCCCTAGATCTCTTTCTTTATCAGAGTTCTTTAAAGATTTCTCACATAATATATAGGTTGTGTGGGGTCTATGTACTCCTATTCCACATTCCATAACATGACATTTATTAACATTAAATTCCATTTGCCAAGTGGTGCTCCATATACTTATTTTATCCAGGTCTTCTTGAAGGGCATGACAATCATCTAAATTTCTTATCCTTCCTAATATCTTAGCATCATCAGCAAACATGTTCATATAATTCTGTACACCAACTGGTAGATCATTTATGTAGACAATAAACATCACTGGTGCAAGAACTGAACCCTGTGGTACTCCACTTGTGACATTTCTCCAGTCCGATACATTGCCTCTGATCACAGCCCTCATTTTTCTATCAGTCAGAAAGTTTTTCATCCATGTTAGAAGCGTACCTGTCACTCCTCCAATATTTTCCAGTTTCCAGAACAACCTCTTATGTGGAACTCTGTCGAAAGCCTTTTTTAGGTCCAGATAGATGCAGTCAGCCCAACCATCTCTTTCCTGTAATATCTCTGTTGCTCGATCATAAAAACTGAGTAAATTCGATACACAGGATCTACCAGATCGAAAACCATACTGTCTGTCTGATATTATATCATTTCTCTCCAGGTGTGCTACCCATTTAGTTTTAATTATTTTTCCAATATTTTGACTATTACACTTGTCAATGATACCGGTCTATAATTAAGGGGGTCTTCCCTGCTTCCACTCTTGTAAATTGGAACTATGTTAGCCTTTTTCCACACATCAGCTACAACTCCTGTAAACAGGGATGCCTGAAAGATCAGTTGAAGAGGGATGCTGAGCTCAGGTGCACATTCTCTCAGAACCCATGGTGAAACTCCATCTGGACCAACTGCTTTGTTCTTATTTAGCTCTTTGAGCATTTTTTCCACTTCGTCTCTAGACACCTCTATGTGCTCTATGTTGTTCTCTGGAATTCTTATTGTATCTGGTTCCCTGAAGATTTCATTTTGTACAAACACACTTTGGAACTTTTCGTTTAATGTTTCACACATTTCCTTTTCATTTTCCGTGAATCTATTTCCCATTTTCAACCTCTGAATATTATCCTTTACCTGCAATTTGTTGTTTATGAATTTATAGAATAGACCTGGTTCTGTTTTACATTTGTCTGCAATCCCTTTTTCAAAATTTCTTTCTGCCTCTCTCCTCACTGCCGTGTAGTTGTTTCTCGCATCTTTGTATCGCTGGTATGATTGGGGGTTTGGCCTCTTCCTGTATTGATTCCATTTTTGTGTCTTTTGGTCTCTGGCCCTCTCGCACTTTCTGTCGAACCAATCCTGTTTCCTAGTTCTGCTTCTCTGTTTTGGTATAAATTTTGTTGTGCCTTTATCATATATTTCACAAAACTTGACATAGTTTATAGACTTGACATAGACATCTATAATACTATAAGTGCAGTATTATAGATGTTTATAGAGGTGCTTCCCCTTTTCTTTATGAGTTAGGGATAGGAATTTGTGGAAATAAGGCTTTTTGGAACCCTGTGTTTAAGGAGAGTGGTGTGTTGTTAATTCAGGTGTATGTTCTCAGCTGTGTGTCACATGGGAGATTATCCACAATTATTTTGCATATTCATTTGTAAACCCAGGCCCTTTGTAGTGACCTATGAGGAGTGGAATACCAGTCTCCGTGGTGTAGTGGTAAGACACTCGCCTGGCGTTCCGCGAGCGCTTTGTCGTGGGTTCGTATCCTGGCCGGGGAGGATTTACTGGGCGCAAATCCTTAACTGTAGCCTCTGTTTAACTCAACAGTAAAATGAGTACTTGGTTGTAAAACCGATTCTTCGCAGCGGGGATCATATTCCAGGGACCTGCCCAAAATGCTACGCATACTAGTGGCTGTACAAGCATGTAACAACTCTTGCATATATCTCAAAAAAAAAAATAATGACCTTAAGTCCCAGGTTGTAGAGGGAGAAGGACCCTTCCCCCCCCTCCCTCTTCCCTTTATCTTTATCAATCCTGTGGTGGATCCAAGTAAACCCCCCCTCCATTCTAAGAAGTGTGAGGAAATCTGGTATTTGTTAAATAAAATCCTTTTTGTAAAATTGTACCCCAAGGTGTTTTTCTTGTCTCCTGTAGTTAGAACTGGTGACTGTTACTATATAGACCCCTGCACTTCCATTATTTATAAGAAAGTAAGAGCGGGTGTTGTTACCGATACTTTAGGATACAGCTTTCAATCGCGTTCCTTACATTGACGCCCTAACCAGGACAACACCAGTCCCTACCCAGGGACAAACAAGAGCCCCAAGCCCCAGCTGGGCCCAAGGGCGAGGCAAATGCCGAGCAGCAAGAACCTCTACGGGTATGGTTCCTGAACGCCCTAGGGAAAATAACCCTGTCACGCAGGGGCAGTACTCACAGGGCGCTTAGGGAAGGAAGCCCTTAAGCGCATGCAGCCCCGGTACTGATGAAGAACACCTGGCCACCGCATAACACAACACATGGCAGTGAGCCCCACGAAAGGCAAACACCACCTAGGAAACTGAGGCCAGAGAAGTGTCTATCCCGGTTAACAGTAGCTTACGAATCGATGCTTGCTAGGCAGCCGGCGTGGTGAGGTCCGGGGCTCCCCCCCTCCTCCTCTCAGGACGGGGAGGGCTGCCGGACGATCGGTGCGGCAGTAAAGTGTGATGTTTGCTTGTTTCCTTGGGATTGTAGGGCGTTTCTACCTCTCTGTTCGTTTTTTAGTTTTAGTTTTTTACCATGTGCGGTTTGTTTTGTTATGCCTGCCTTTCTGGGTGCCCAACCCCGCTCGATGGCAGATAAGGAAAACCCCAACCATAAGGGGGTTTCCAGGGCCATTACTCCCTGAAACATCTCTGAAGGGGCCAGGTTCTGGCGCTGGTCCCTGGTAGGTCTGAACTTCTTAGCTAATGTCCCGGTCTAATATAACATACATTAGCTCGATAAGCTCCAGGGAGCCGTAGGGGCTCCCCACAGAAAATATTTTTTAATTATGAATTTAATCCTACCAAAATAATATTAATATTCCATTCATTATTATAATGTACTTCATCTCAAAGTAGTTGTAAATAAAAAAAAACTTAATTTGTGAATAATTTACATTTATTATGTAATCTATACTACAAATGTAAATATAAATCTCATACTGACCTTCTCTGTAATCTCCTTCCGTCTATCTTCTTCGTCTCGCTTCTCAAGCTCCATATCCGTGGCAATCCTTACGCTCTGTCTTAATGCTTCTTCCAACTCCTCAATTCTCTCATTCTTGTGCTTAACAACCACCACCAGTTGCTCTAGTTCCTCGATCTTCTCATTCCTTTTCATATCTTCCTCTAATGCATGAATTTCCTCCTCAAGTTCTTGCATACGCTCTCTTTGTCTTTTATTTTCATCACTAAGATTGTTAATGAGTGAATCTTTGAGTTTGATATCAACATCCATTTGATCGATGTGTAACCTATATTCTCTCTGACGACCTTCCATCTCTAACATATCTATCTCTTGATGATCTGTGCGCAATTGCTCTTCAGAAGGCTATGTGGTGAGGTTTTGCATTCAAAGTATCACCATGGAGATTAAAAGATTTTCAATTAGATTAAAAATATTTAAAATTGGATACCCACAGTCACATACAAGGGCCCATTGGTTACACCCAAATCAGACACTTATTTATTGTCATCCCAAATTGATGATCAACATAGAAATGGAACAGTTCCATGAGGCGGTCAAAGTGATTGGCAGGGTTGAGATACAAGTTGGCATTTAAAGATGTTATCCAGTTAGGTTTGTTTTAAGACAGTATTTCATTTGGTGTTCAGTGTTCAAAAGGTGGGCAAGGAAAGATAAAATGCAGTTCATAAACATATATCAAATAAAACTATTTAAAATAGAAAAAATAGATTAATTCATAACTAAATTACTTTGAACTTTTACATATTCCTTCATTTTATATCTGAGGTCCAACAAGAAACCAACAAGATTCTTCTTTTAATTTTCATCCACTTCACAGGCACATTGAGAGATTAATTGAACAGGAAATGTTTTATTCTTTATAATTCATAGAATCTAAGAGATGGGGGCACTCATG
>WNGS01042707.1:38775786-38804271 GCA_020271785.1 Procambarus virginalis
CAACCCCCAGAAGCCAAAGCCCACAAAAACAAGGCTTTCCCAAAGCTAACCCAAACCAATGGGGCCATGACTAACCGAGGAGAAGAAAGAAAGAAAGGAAAGAATCCAGTCCAATGACCAAGACAGCTCAGGCGGTGCATGAGCAGGCTGGAGGTAGAAAAACCCATGAGAGAACTTGCATAATGAAGTAGAAGTGACATCCACTCCAAACGCAAGCTGCAGCGGCTTTGCCAACGCTGCACGATAAGAAACGACAGTATTCGGCAGAAAATGCTGGTCCAGGAAAAGCCAAGAAAGAAAGGACAAGACAACCTTAACCAACAAAGACAAAAACCTCACGAAAGGAAAAGAAATGGCAGAAAGACCGTCCAAAACTTCATACTGTTGCTGAGACAAAGACCGCAGGGTGGGGCACCATCAAAGAAGCCACCTGATCACCATACAAATGGCGATACACCAACGTCAGAAAACCCGGACACGAAGAGCGGAAGAGTAAGTTGAACCAGCGAGGTACCACACTAGCCTGACCTGCTGAAAGAGGCGGAGCTGCGGAAAAACTCCTGGGTTCGGACACCGAGGAAGCATCACCTGAAACCAAGGCTGAGCAGGCCACTATGAGGCCAGGAGAAAACTTCTAAACTGAGAAGAAGAAAACCTCTGAAAAGACAAATTCTAGGAACCCTAGGGTACCCAGAAACGAACCTGGGTGGAGCCCTACCTACCACATTTGCCAGCAAATAAGATACTCAATGTCAATGAATTGTGTGTGTTTTTTGTATAAAAAAGAACCCCATGGCTAAAACGGCTGTAATACAGACAGGATACCAAGACCCATAGGCTTGGGAGCTGGACAAGCATATAAGGCAAGGTCACCAGGTACAAAATCAGTGCCTATACTAGAATAATGAAAACAAGCCAATGACCATAGTCTGTGAACACAAGACTGAGGTAATACTATACAGAAGTATCACAGTTTCATACACAAGACAAGACAGCCCCAGGAACACAAGACCGTAAGACATGACCACCACCCAAAATTCCCCAGGTTTCCTCAAATGAGGTATCCCCAGCGAAACCAACAGGGTAGGAAAAGATGGATGAATCAATACAATAAGTACACCCATAATAGGACACAGGAGGTAACTGAGTACCCAAAGATGCCACAGAGACATAAAAAAGAACTTGTTCAGAGGCAGAGTAGTAAGGAAACAGAATGCAGGAGGCAGTGAGGTGAAGGCTATAAATGGAGAAACACAGGAGCTCAAGGAGCTTACTTTTAATTTTCTCAGGCCTAAACTCCAAGCAAAAGATGGATGCGCCCGATGTGAGTGTGCGTAAATCACGCCGGCAAATATACTAAAACTAATTCATAAAGGGAAGGTAACAAAAAACCCTTTTCCTGAAGCAACAACCTGAGCCCAGAAGGCACAAGGGCCCAAGTAGGGACAAAAGAAGCTCAAACACTCAAAGTGGACTCTCCCGAGCCCTAGGAACCCTTGACATAGGCCACGGGGCAGAGCCCTCTTCCACACCCACCACCTCTGAAGAAAAGGCAGCGTCCAGAGAAAAAACTTCCAAGAAAGGAGTCTGCTGGGATGACTCAGAAGCCTCGGTGGGAAAATCGGACTCAACCACCTCCGTGCCCAAGTCGGAAAGGGCAGCCCCAGAAGTCACCCGAGCCTCATCCCGAGCTAAGCCTCGACCCGACTCCAAAACACTCAGACATTTGGGAGCTGGAAGTAGAGGTAGAGGTGGAGGAGCAGGGCAAACTACACCCACCTGGGAAGAAAGTGGGTTGAGGATGGAACCAAGGTCGAAGCGACCAACGCTCCCAAATCCGAGTCCCTAAAACCAAGCGGGGCAGCTCCAGGGCCTCCAACCGGGCAACCAACCTGGCCCGTTGCAGTAAGGAGAATCGAGCATGCAACACAGCCGCTGCCCGACCCCTGAGATCATCCGATTTGGAATAGGTATATTGAAGCACACGCGAGGAACAAGTTGTAGGTGTTATCAACCCAACAGATCGCACAACGGAGGCAGTACAAATGATCGACTCCTTGAGGCAGAGGTAATGAACAACCTTCAACATTGCACAAGGCGAGAGAGGACTCGGAAGACACATCAATGGTATCCCCGAGCCCACTGGGGGTTTTCCAGGGCCCGTAGGGTGAGTAAGCCCTACAAAAAGCCCAGGCACTGGGGCTAGCTAAGCACGTAGAACTCTATCTGTCAGCAGGCAAACTGACCACCAGTTGCAGCCATGAAACCTCAGGGGCAACAGAGGAGGACCACCAGCACAACCTAGGCTTGCCTAATAAGAAGCTAGGCAAACCTCCTCCATGAATAAAATGCAAAAATGCTATAAAAATAAAACAAAACCCCTGAAGGCACACATCAAACAAACTGGCAGCCAGAGAGAAACGTGGGCTGCTGCGAGTGCAAGCTGCGCCGGTCAAAGTGAGCCCTGCCCAGACAATAACACTCCCCACCTGGAGCAAGACGGAAAACCCAAGACAGTGCTAAACGACGAAGTCCTCAAACGGGAGTGAGTCCCGAACGCCCCAGGGAAAATAATACTGAAATGCAAGGGTAATACTTACGGAGCACCTAGGGTAGATCACCCTAGGCGCATGCTGCTCTGCGAACAATAAGACACCTGGCCGCCACACCAAACACACTGCTGCTATAACCACACAGGGCAAAATCCAGAACAGAAAATTGAGACCAGAGGTGACCTAGCTGACCCCAGCACATCAGTTCAAGAACTGATGTGACATCAGTTCAAGTAAGTATTATTTGAGCAGTCTCCGTGGTGTAGTGGTAAGACACTCGCCTGGCGTTCCGCGAGCGCTATGTCATGGGTTCGTATCCTGGCCGGGGAGGATTTACTGGGCGCAATTCCTTAACTGTAGCCTCTGTTTAACGCAACAGTAAAATGTGTACTTGGATGAAAAAACGATTCTTCGCGGCGGGGATCGTATTCCAGGGACCTGCCCGAAACGCTACGCATACTAGTGGCTGTACAAGAATGTAACAACTCTTGTATATATCTCAAAAAAAAAAAAAAAAAAAACCTAAGGGGTGGGCTGCCGGCTCACCTGAGCCAGCTCCCCTTGCCCCTCTTTCGGGAGGAGAGAGGGTAGCACTAACGAGGGGAAGTGCTAGTTGATGTGTTGCTTGTTTATTTTCTTCCTGGGGGAGGCCTTTTGCTTTTTCAGACGTAGGTCAGAATTTTCACCAGCTTGTGGTCTGTTTTGTTTCGTTTATCTTTCTGGGTACTTCCCCGGTCGATATCAATTGCAACATACTGTACTTAAAATGTAAAGTGCTCATAAGACATTGCTCCCAGATTCTAGGCCAGATTCTGGCTCATGGTTCCCGGTAGAAATAAGGACTCCAGTGATTGATGACCCCCAAACGAATATAGCACATATCAGTTTAGGTAGCTTCAGGGAGCCGTCGGGCTCACCACAGAAATGGTGAGATTGCTGACAAATATTTAAAAAATACCAAAATGGCAAATGGCCATACAAAATGATGCTACACCCAGATTGGGAGGAGAATCAATTACTGCCTTCAAACCAACACAGTGTTTTCCTTGTCTATTCCACAAATTCGTGGAAGGTTAGAAATTAAAGCCAAATATCTAATTCTTATAATGTGAAAAAGTGAGTCAGCAAAATTAACATTTAATGCAAAAATAAAGATCATATTCTGTTTTCCAAAATTAAACGTGTCTAAGATAGTAAGTAGTAGCAGTTATATAGAGATATACCTTCTTAACATCCAAACAAACATAGGAAATACCATTATCATGGCTAACTTGAAATAATACTATTTACTAAATCATATTCATTCCATTCCAGAGCTAAGTTTACTCATGTTGAAGAACGGTTGAGGGGCCACAAGGCTAACAACACTACAAACCAGGCAAGACACGGCTAATCTTATTGAAACATTTAAAATACTGAACAAACTGGAGGATGTTGATCCAGAAAATTTCTTCAAAAGTCAGGTGTAACACAAACAAGGAGCAATGGTTTCAAACTCAACAAGCCACAATGTAGGACTGAGACAGGAATGTTTTTCACCCACATGGTTATTAACCTATGGAACCAATACCCGCCAAAGCCGTTAATGCCAAAACTCACTTGGGTTTTAAAGTTCAACTGGAAAGAATCATCAAGGCAAATGGGGACCTTCGACAAGCCACTGACTTCCTGTTCTCGTTGAGGCAACTAGTGTTAGTGGCTCTCAGGTAAACTCAAGTAAACTCAGGTATATTTGTTTATAAAATTTATTGAAGATTTACTATGCGGCAAGTCCCTTGAGATTGTGTAATACAGTACACAAAAATCAATCACTGATTTAATGAAATACTCTCTTCTGGGTGCCTTAACCACTGCACTGCGCATAGTGCCTTAACCCTTAAAGTGCGCGTCACTTCATATGAAGTGCTAGGCGTTTTACCAGTCGACTGTGCTTCACTTCATATGAAGTGTTGGAGCACTACACAAGATTTAAACGGCCCGCGGATACACAGGGTTCACCACACCTTCATCAGGGCTCTTGTAAACAGACGCCATTTTTAAAAAAAATTGTGGGCCAAACTCCCGGTGTTAGGGGCCTCAGTATCGCGTAAGCTACCAAGCCTGACGCACGCAGCATGAGCTCACAGCACTGCTGTTCAGCTTGTGACCACAGCATCGCCTAAAAATGCCATAATATACTTGTTCATGCTATTATGTAGCGATGATATTATTACAGAAGACTCCTGACTGTGATAAAAGTGACCAGGGTTCTGATAATAGCAGGATTGCGATGATATTTAGCGCTGTGCGCCATGGAGGGAGGAGTAATGCTGTGGGAGGGAGGGTGGTGGCGATGTTTTCTGACTGTGTGTGGCCACCTTTTATTGACTGCACACAGCATACCAGCTTAGTGGTTTGCTATAGTGAACACAAATGTAGATACTTATATATAACGTGTGTATAGAGGGTATAAACAGCAAGAGAAGGTTTGGAGCCGCCATTTTGGTGAGGGCGGTGGCGTCGTCTGCACGACACCACCGTGCAGACGACGGTGTTGTTTACTGGTTACCACGATGGTCTTTGGGCACCATACCAGTTTATTTGTACAAGTATGGTGAATAAAACAGGTAGATATTTATTTATAATGTGTGTATATAGCGTAATAACACCACACAGTATTGTTGGAGGAGAAATATTAGTGCGTCTGGCCTTGAGGGAGGCAGCCATCAGCTGATTGTGTTAGGTCCTATGTCTTTGTGACTTTACTCACCATACAAGCTTAGATGTACAGTTATGGTGAACAAAACATGTAGATACTTATATATACCGTCTGTATATAGCGAATTATAGCAAAAACAGTATTGTGGGAGGAGAATGTGGGCGAGTCAGATGACTGGAGGGAGGGCGGGAGTGGCTGGCTGGTACACGGCGGTCACTCCTCGTTACTTTTTGACTCATAATAGCTACTTAGTGGTTCGTTATAGTGAACAAAACATGCAGATACTTATATATAACCTGTGCTTATAGTGTAATAACCGACAAAGTATTTGTTCACTGATTGATGAACATAACTGAATCAACAATATGCACACCATATTTTTGAGTACAGCAATGATTCACTCATTTTATTATATAAATATATCAAACTACACACTATTGAATAATATTACAGCAAAAAAACTATGAAACATCAATCAGAGACATTGAAATAATTAGGTAATTATCTCTTTGTGGCAACTCTGGCCTGACAGCTGGCGAGCAACAGACCGCCTGGGACGCATGCTGAGTCAGCGCCTATAATTTGCCAGACTTCCCCGCCCTATAGCGGGCAATATATGGCACTTACGATTTTTTTATTATTTTTCCGTGATCAGTGAACACAAATTAACAGGTTAGGAAGAAAAATAATTATTTTTTTTTCAAAATGACATGCGCCTGTGCGGATAGCAGGATATTAGACCCCGAGCATGTTAAGGGTTAACCACTGCAATGCACACAGAGCCTTGAGGTGCTAGATCGAAGGTGAGCAGAGCACCTCAGGACACTCGTAGGTATAGTGTAGCATTCAAACTCCCGTGGCTACACGGGGTTCACATCAGCTTCCTCAGCGCTCTCGTAAACAGACACCATTTAAAAAAAAAACTGTATTGAATGTAATGAAACTCCATTTTCTGGGTGAGACCCGGAGGTTCCCCATAGCTATACCGGGCTGATGTGTATATATTAGGCTGTGGCAACAGTCAATCGACGGAGTTCTAGGCCTACCAAGGACCCGCGCCAAAACCTGGCCTCCTCAGATGAGGCATGAGGAGCAATGGCCTATAGACACCCCCCATGTAATTGGAAGCAGTCTATGTCTACCATCTACCAGGTCAGGCACCCAGAAAGGTAGGAATTCCAAAACAAACTATAGCTGGTTAAAAATTGCAAACCGAAAGCCGTACAAGCAAGCAGAACTCCCCAATCGAAAACAACCAAACAAGCATGACATCATCACAGCCGCTGCTCTGCTTTCTGCCCAACTCCCCTCTCCCTGGGAGGGGGAATGGGGGTCCCAAACCTCACACACCAGCTACCCAACCTCAGTTCAAGAGGCTGTTATGTTGGAGGCGTGTCGATAGACTCTGGCTCCATCCTTTGAGTCGTGCTATATAGTGGTGTTGTTCTTCTGTGCTGGTGGTGTAATTACCTAAGTGTAATTACCTAAGTGTAGTTACAGGATGAGAGCTACGTTCGTGGTGTCCCGTCTTCCCAGCACTCTTTGTCATATAACGCTTTGAAACTACTGACGGTCTTGGCCTCCACCACCTTCTCCCCTAACTTGTTCCAACCGTCTACCACTCTGTTTGCGAAAGTGAATTTTCTTATATTTCTTCGCATCTGTGTTTAGCTAGTTTATATCTATGACCTCTTGTTCTTAAAGTTCCAGGTCTCAGGAAATCTTCCCTATTCATTTTATCAATTCCTGTCACTATTTTGTACGTAGTGATCATATCACCTCTTTTTCCTTCTGTCTTCTAGTTTTGGCATATTTAATGCCTCTAACCTC
Organism: Procambarus virginalis; assembly: GCA_020271785.1. Classification (NCBI taxonomy): domain Eukaryota; kingdom Metazoa; phylum Arthropoda; class Malacostraca; order Decapoda; family Cambaridae; genus Procambarus; species Procambarus virginalis. The sequence continues at coordinate 38,782,867 of WNGS01042707.1, forward strand.
TCCTCATAGCTAAGTGTAATTAATTGTGACATTCTCCCTGTGCGCATAAAATCAAGTGTTCACAAATTATTTTTTGATCTTTGTAAAATGATAAAGTCCATTCCCTAAACATGTACATGTAAAAAAAAAAACTAAAAAATTCCACATACTGTGGTTGTGGGATGTGGAGAAGGGGGGCGTCACGGGCTGATGAACCGTGCGTGAAGCTCACAGAGGTGGTCGTGTGGGCCATTTAATACCGCGAGTTGCCACAAATATATTTTCAATTATTTGTTCTATGTATTTTCAATGTGGTTTTATCTTTTTTATCTTATATGATGCATATTTGTGTCTTTTACAATATGTATACAGTAGAACGTTCATAATGTTCCATGGAACTGTGATACATGTGTCATTAATGTGTCCATAATAAATGTTTATTGTCACAATATTACTTGTTCAAAAATCACTAAATTACAATATGTATAGTTTCATGTTTTATTTACACAGTAACACACTGTACTACTTCACTGAACTACACACACTCAGTACTTCGGAAGTGAGTGATAATCAATGAAGCAGTACACGGTACACAGCGTGACTTCGCTCTTGTTGCACGCACCAAGTACAGATAGATTTTCGCTTCCTGTTTCTTCGTTCTGTGTGCTTGCAAATAATGCACTCACATACACCCTTGGCTTTAGTACCTGTAGGTGGTATGTAGCCAAGCTTGTGAAGCTTAAGGTAGTCTTGAAAAGATTATAAGAAAAGATTAATTTGTAAGGTAGTCTTGAAAACATCGCTTGGTAAGGTCCCTCAATGGAAGAGATTCAGGTATTCTGGAAGAGATTCAGTCAGTTTGGAAATGATTCAGCCATTCTGGAAGAGATTCAGCTATTCTTGAAAGTATCTATTGAAAACACCACCATGGAAGCCGCTAACACTGTTCATTTATGCTACTTGTATCAGATGCATCATCACTGAACCCAGAAAACGATTCATATATGTATCATCTATAAAATTGGTGATGGCATGGGTGGGCAAGGGTGGCGCTCAGAGCTACAACTGGATACGCTCGATGTATCGTCCTCATCGGTGCTGTATCACTTGCATCCAACCTTTGTGTTAGGTCCTTATTGCACCTAGCCTCCTCAATATCATGACCCTTATGTTCTTTAAACAATAAGGTCTGAATTTCACCGACAGAGAGCGATCTTTCAACACCGTGTCGGACAGGTGTTTGGGAGCCAGAGGAGCATGTGCCACCCATGGTTGCTCACTTAGTACTAACCAAGCCAGCAGCCCTAGGACATTCTGGGAATTTTTTCCAAGATGGCTGCCTCTCACTGGAGGTCTCAAGAGCCCATTTTGTACACAACCTACCGCGCACGCATTTTGAATGGATACGAAATATTCAAAAGGTGTTTACTCGGTTGGCGCAGTTTCCCACCGACTGAGTTTTCTCGGTTGGCACAGCACAGTTTTGAATTGAATAGTTGACACCCCTAGTGTCAACATCTGCATCAAAGAAGCTCCAGCGTATTTCAACAATCCTAAGTATTGTACTGTAGTACAGGTTGATGATAGTGAGTGGTGTCCCAGGGAACATAAAGGTATAGTGTTTTTGAAAAATAGGTGAGATAACAGGAATGTGCTAAGGGAAGTGAAAAAATTGGATGAGAAAAAGTTGCCATAATGTTTCCAGGGCAGACAAGAACATTCAAGATGGCCGCCGGCAAGAGGAAAACCAAAACAGAGCTTGATTTTGGGGGATTCAATGAAGAAAGCATTGATATAAGCAGCCTACACAAGTTGGCAAAATTAGATACTTTAGCCAGCTCTCATGAAGAAATAATCAGCAAATTGAAAGAAAGTAATGACCATTTGTGTAGCAAAGTTTTATGTCTTGAGGGTTTAGTGAAAGACTTGTGCAAGGACAAGAATCAATTGGAAACAAATTGCAAAGCCATGAAAGAGGAAAATAAACTCTTAAAAATAGCTTTGGAAGAAGTTAAAGCAAATTTAAACATAAATGACTACAATAGGTTAGGTAAGGAAATTCAACATGAAAAACAGCTTTTGTCAGCACAGATGGAGGAAGTTATACAGGGAATAGAACAGTGCAAGAAAGATACGCAACTCACTTATGCACAAATGGCCAAGGAGAAGGAAAAAATTGAAGAAGCAGTAAAGGCAGCCAAACACTGCAGCAACCAGGATAAAACAAACATTAGGCTGGAAGTGAGAAAGGAATTGGCATCTAACCCGAAGTTGGTGCAAAACACAGTTGATCGGAGTAAGTCCCTGATAATTTTTGGTTACAAAGAAAAGGAGATAATATCTAGGTCAGAAAGAGCTGTAGAAGAAGCGAAAGTAGTTGATAAAACTGCTGGCCTCGTGGAAGGTCTTACTACCATAGAGAATGTGTGCGACTACAGGAGAAAAGGCAGGTATGTAAAAGGGAAAGTTCGACCTTTGAGGATCACCCTAAAAAGTGCCAAACAGATGGAAGAAGTACTAAGGAATGCTATAAAATTACAAAGTGATGAGGATAGGAAAGTGTGGTTGTTAAGATGAGATCTTTCAAGAGAAGACAGAGAGAAGCTGAAACTAAATCTCGTACAAGCAAAATGTCTAAATGAGAGCAGAAACGAAAAAGAAATCAATTCTTTTTTCTACAAAGTGATAGGGGTAGGCAGACCAGTAAAGTGGTACATAAAGGCAAACCAATAAAATTGCTAGAGAGAGGTTTAGTGAAGAATAAGGAGAGGGGGGAACAAGTTCCTGAAAATAGTATACACCAATGTAGATGGAGTGAGATCGAAGATACTGGAGTTAAGTGATGTAATACAGCTGCAGACACCAGACATTGTTGCACTCACAGAGACAAAACTTGAAGATGTTATTTTAAATGAGGTCATATTCCCAAGGGGCTACTCAATTTGGAGATGAAAGGGGAAAATTATGAAAGGCGGTGGCATTGCTATGCTGGTGACAGAACACCTAAAGGTGAACGAAATAATGACTGCCAATCCATGAGAAGTTGACGTAATAGCACTACAGATCTGTCATGAAGATGAAAAACTAATAATCATAAATGCATATAGTCTGCCGGCAAGCAACACATGGACAAAGGAGGAGCTAGATAGTAAACAAAAGGGTCTTATAACAATAATGAGAGAGATTATACCGAGAGCGGATAAAGATAGATCAAGACTGTTGATAGTCGGCGACTTCAACTTGAAATCCATAGATTGGGAAGCATATGAAGCTAGAACAGAGGATTTTTGGACCTGTAGATTTATAGACGTCATCCTGGTAACATTCTTGTATCAACATGTTAAACAAGCTATGAGGAAGGGGACGTTCCCTCCATGCTAGATTTGATATTTACCAGGAAGAAGGAAAAGATATTTGACATTCAGTACCTTCCTCCCTTGGGTAAAAGTGACCATGTCTTTTTGGGAATAAAGTATGCAATGCATTATAATCTGGAAGAAAGTAAGGAGGTTGAAGCAGTTGAAAAGCCTGACTTCAGGAGAGGACATTATGGCGACCTTAGAATTTTTTTTAGTGAGTATAATTGGGCAGACTTGTTGCTAGGCAAGGAAGTAAATGAGATGTATGTCAAGTTTTGTGAAATATATGATAAAGGCACAAAAAATTTATACCAAAGCAGAGATGCAGAAAAAGGAAACAGGATTGGTTCAACAGAAATTGCGAGAGGGCCAGAGACCAAAAGACCAAAAATGGAATCAAGATAGGAAGAGGAAAACCCCCAAACATACCGGCAATACAAATATGCGAGAAACAACTACACGGCAGTGAGGAGAGAGGCAGAAAGAAATTTTGAAAAGGGGATTTCAGACAAATGTAAAACAGAACCAGTTCCATTCTCTAAATTCATAAACAACAAATTGCAGGTAAAGGATAATATTGAGAGGTTGAAAATGGGAAATAGATTCATGGAAAATGAAAATGAAATGTGTGAAACATTAAACGAAAAGTTCTAAAGTGTGTTTGTACAAAATGAAATCGTCAGGGAACCAGACACAATAACAATTCCAGAGAACAACATAGAGCACATAGAGGAGGCTAGAGACGAGGTGGAAAAAATGCTCAAGGAGCCAAGTAAGAACAAAGCAGTTGGTTCAATGGAGTTTCACCATGGGTTCTGAGAGAATGTGCACCTGAGCTCAGCATTCCACTTCAACTGATTTTTCAGCCATCCCTGTGTACAGGAGCTGTAGCTGATGTGTGGAAAAAGGCTAACATAGTTCCAATCAGCAAAAGTGGCAGCAGGGAAGACCCCCTCAATTAGAGATCTGCATCACTGGTGAGTGTAATAGTCAAAATATTAGAAAAAATAATTAAAACTATATGGATAGAACACCTGGAGAAAAACGATATAATATCAGACAGACAGTATGGTTTTCGATCTGGAAGATCCTGTCTAACGAACGTTGTCAGTTCTTATGATCGAGCCACAGAGATTTTACAGGAAAGAGATGGTTGGGTTGACTGCATCTATCTGGACCTAAAAAAAGGCTTTCAACAGATTTCCACATAAGAGGTTGTTCAGGAAACTGGAACATATTGGAGGGGTGACAGGTAAGCTTCTAACATGGATGAAAAATTTCCTGACAGAAAAATGAGGGCCATAATCAGAGGCATTATATCTGACTGGAGAAATGTCACGAGTGGAGTACCACAGGGTTCAGTTCTTGCACCGGTAATGTTCATTGTCTTCATAAACTATCTACCAGTTGGAATACAGAATTATATGAACATGTTTGCTGATGATGCTAAGATAATAGGGAAGATAAGAAGCCTAGATGATTGTCATGCCCTTCAAGAAGACCTGGGCAAAATAAGTATATGGAGCAACACTTGGCAAATAGAATTTAATGTGAATAAATGCCATGTTATGGAATGTGGAATTGGAGAACATAGACCCCACACAACCTATAAATTATGTGAGAAATCTTTAAAGAATTCTGACAAAGAAAGGGATCAAGGGGTGGTTCTAGATAGAAAACTGTCACCTGAGGACCACATTAAGAACATTGTGCGAGGAGCCTATGCTACACTTTCTAACTTCAGAATTGCTTTTAAATACATGGATGGAGAAATGCTAAAGAAATTGTTCACGACTTTTGTTCAACCAAAGCTGGAACATGCAGCGGTTGTATGGTGTCCATATCTTAAGAAGCACATCAACAAACTGGAAAAGGTGCAACGACATGCTACTAAGTGGCTCCCAGAACTGAAGGACAAGAGCTACGAGGAGAGGTTAGAGGCATTAAATTTGCAAAAACTAGAAGATAGAAGAAAAAGAGGCGTTATGATCACTACGTACAAAATAATAACATGAATCGATAAAATCGAAAGGGAAGAATTCCTGAGATCTGGAACTTCAAGAACAAGAGGTCATAGATTTAAACTAACAAAACAAAGCTGCCAGAGGAATATAAGAAAATTCAAAGTGGTAGACGGTTGGAACAAGTTAGGTGAGAAGGTGGTGGACGCCAAGACCGTCGGTTGTTTCAAAGCGTTATATGACAAAGAGTGCTGGGTAGACAGGACACCACGAGCGTAGCTCTCATCCTGTAACTATTCTTGGGTAATTACAGTGGTTAAGCAGTCTCTGAAGTACAATTGGGTTCATTCTTAACTCACAATCTGGAATCCCGGGTTCAAATCTTGGGTAGGAAAGAAATGGTTTGACCCATTTCCTTTGCCCTCTGTTCACCTATCAGTAAATAAGTACCCGAGAGTTAGCCAACTTTTATGGAATTGCTTCCTGGGGAAGTCCAGTAGTTCGACCTTATGGGTTAAGGAACCTCAATACAAGCTTAAAGAATATATTTAAACATGCATCTGCCTGTCCCCAACAAAAACTAGTAAGAAATAATATGTGAAGACTACTAAAGACCTTTCAATGCTAACATCCATGTGCATATGGGAATCCCACAATTTCAGACTTTTTATTGTATATAAATGTCAGATATAGAATGGAATATGAAATGACACTTAATACAATATTTAATACAATAAATACATACAGTATTTCATATCATATTATTACGAAAACCAAAACTTCCTTAATTTGTTCGGATATTAAGTGAATACATAGTATGTAATAGCATATAAAAATAGAAGAAAACAATATAATAAATCATTGTTAAATTTTAGTATTAAGTGATTTCCATAGATTTTTTGTGAAGAGCAAAATTTAAAATGATGAATGACAAATATACAAGAAACAAGGTTACCTGTGCAACATTCTTTGCTTGCTCCAATGTGGCTTTTGCAGCTTCTGATGCTGCTGAAGCCTTCTCTGCTGCTGTTGCAGCCATTTGGCCTGCTGAAGCTGTGCTTAGTCCTCCCGGCATTCCATCCATTTTTGCTGGAGTGCCAGGGGTAGATGCTACAGGAGGCTTTTTAACTTGGCCGCCACCTGCACCAGTTCTTTCGGCCCTCAATGCTCTGAAAAATTCAATGAATCAAACTAAATATTGAATTAAAAGCATAAGGGCAATTAATGGAACTAATGGAGACACCCAAGTACAGAGTGACCCAAATGTAATTGAAGCTAACATCCAAACCAACCTAAAATATCCTGTTTCAACTTCATTAATGTGTTACTCCTTGGGAGAAGTGTGCTGGCTGACGTACTTTGTTTCTCATCTCAATGCGTTTTCCCATCTACTCTGCTACCATGCACACTAAGCCAAAGTCAGTGAAGGGTAATAAGAAAGTTAGTACACCTGGAAGGGATAACATTAACAATGATAACACCAGTGGAAGAGCAGCTGTTTTTCCCTCTAGTGCTGGGGAAAGAGGGGTATCAAATCTCTCCACAACAGTAACACCACCATCTCAACTGGGTGGCATGATGTCATCGGCATGTTTGGCTCAGCCTATGCTACAAATTAATCAAAACATCAAACACCTTAAACGGTGTTGGCCCTTGTCCCGACTTCGTGTACTTCAATGAGAACCCTTGGTTCACGATATTAGTCCAGAAACTTTAAGGTCAATTGATGATGATCAAGTCAACCCTAATAATGAGCCTCCAAACCAAAACCAAAGCAAGGCTTATGCAAAATCAAGAACTGTCTTCCACAGTTGATCTCCTCCAATAGGAAATAAGCTCTATTATGCACACTGTTACACAACTAAAACCAGCTGAAACCACTGAAACGTTGTGAATTTCATCTTCAGACAGTGATTTTTCAACTGCGCAACCTACAGGAGAATGGGAGCTTGATAATATGGATCTGCCATAGTGCTCACTTGAAGCTGAGCCTACCCATAGCTGTGAGGCATGCTCAGAATATATTACAAATTGGCTGACACTCACTGGAGGCCTGAGGCTTCCATCTGGTACCCAACCCATTGCACCTGAGTTTGGAATCTCATGATATACAGTACAGTACAACCTCGATTTGGCGAACTATATGGGACCAACCCTGGTTCGTTGCAAGAGGTGACCTTCAGGAGGCATTTGCATCAGTGTCTTTTTTTGTCTTGTACACAATAAAAATGCATTATCATATTATATGCAGTACTATACCTTTATACAATGGAACCTCAGTTCTCGTAAGCCTCGGTTCTTGTAATTTTCGGTATTCGTAGTCAATTTCTCCGAAAAATTTGATTCGGTACTTGTTATTTGCCTCGGTGTTCTGAATTTGTTTATACACATCCAGGTTCACCAAGCACGTGGAACCCTGCCGAGGCAGCGAGGCGGCAACGCACACTTCAGTTTACCAGTGTCCTGCCGAGGTGACGACCGTTCTTTGTGAAGAATTTAGTTTTTTTTCTGCATTTTGTTTTCTGAACAATAAAGTTATTATATATCATGCCATGGGTCCCAAGATGGATTGTGAGGGGAACTGGTAGGATGGATGGTGGGGGAACTGGATAGATGGATGGGGGGGTGGATGGATGGATGGATGGATGGATGATAGAGGGGGACTGGATAGATGGGGGGGGGGGAACTGGATGGATGGATGGATGGAGGGACTGGATGGATGGAGGGACTGGATGGTGAGGGGACTGGATGGATGGATGGTGGAGAGGGACTGGAGGGATGGATGGTTAGGGGACTGGATGGATGGATAGGGGGCAAATGGACAGATGGACAGATAGGAGAGGTTGGATGGATGGATGGATGGATGGTGGGGGGACTGGATAGATGGATGGATGGATGGATGGATGGTGGAGAGGGACTGGATGGATGGTGGAGAGGGACTGGATGGATGGTGGAGAGGGATTGGATGGATGGTGGAGAGGGACTGGATGGATGGTGGGGGGACTGGATGGATGGTGGGGGGACTGGATGGATGGATGGTGGAGGGAGTTGACTAGACCACACACTAGAAAGTGAAGGAATATTGACATTTCGGTCCATCCTGGACCATTCTCAAGTCGATCGTTTCAACTCACAATCGACTTGAGAATGGTCCAGGACGGACCAAAACGTCGTCATTCCTTCACTTTTTAGTGTGTGGTCTGATCAACATACTTCAGCCACGTTATTGTGACTCATCGCCTGCACATAGTGGAGGGAGACTGGATGGATGGATGGTGGGGGGAGACTAGATGGATGGATGGATGGTGGAGGGGGACTGGATGGATGGTGGGGTGAACCTCCATCCCCCACACCGCACCCCTCTCTGCTACACCCATACCCCCATCCCGCCACCGAACCCTCCCTGCTACCTTCATCCCCCACACCGCACCCTTCCCGCTACCCCCCTACCCCCATCCTGCCACTGGACCCTCCCCGCTACCTTCATCCCCCCTGGACCCTCCCCCCCCCCTTGAGCTGTACACTCTCAGCCACATCTGGATGCAATTATGGAAGGCTTCCTTGCTACCAGCTGGTGGATCAGGGGAGGCAGATTGCCTTACATTAAATTCTTGTTCTTTACTGACTGTGAAATCCTAATTGACTGTAAATGGCTGAATGACTGTAAATGCCTGACCGGTTGCTACCACAACTGTGAATGCTTGACTGCCTTTGGTTATGAATGCCTGTGAATGCTTGCCTGACTGTAACTGGTTGTGACTGGAAATGCCTAATTGGTTGCTACCACAACTGTGAATGCTTGACTGCCTTTGGGTACAACTGCCTGAAACTGGTCTTGACTGTGAATGCTTGACTGACTTGTGACTAAGTGACTGGTTCTGACTGGCTGCCACATACTAGAGGCAGTGAAATGTTTGAAAGGAAAATCCATACACTCTCTCTTAAAGGTCACCGTCCCTCCCTGCATGCCTGCCTGCCATCCAGCCTGCCTTCCTGCCAGCCTGCCTGCCATCCAGCCTGCCTGCCATCCAGCCTGTCTCTCTCTGCCTGCTACCCTGCCTGACTGCCAACCTGCCTGCCAGCCTGCCTGCCAGCCTGCCTGCCATACAGCCTGCCGCCTTCTCTGCCTGCCTGCCATCCAGCCTGCCTCCCTCTCTGCCAGCCAGCCTGCCATCCAGCCTGCCAGCCTGCCTGACAGCCTGACTCCCTCTCTGCCAGCCTGCCTGACTGCCAGCCTGCCTGACTGCCTGACTCCCTCTCTGCCAGCCTGCCTGACTCCCTCTCTGCCAGCCTGCCTGACGCCCTCTCTGCCAGCCTGCCTGACTCCCTCTCTGCCAGCCTGCCTGATTGCCTGACTCCCTCTCTGCCAGCCAGCCTGCCTGACTCCCTCTCTGCCAGCCTGCTCGAGTGTGTTAGGCTTATCTTCGGGAGTGAGCCGGTCTCTCCCCCACCACCGACACACCCCCCCCCCTACATACCATACACACACTCCTAACGATCAGTTGGTTCAACTCAACATCCATCCCTGCCTGCCTGCCTGCCTGCCTGCCTGCCTGCCTGCCTTCCTACCTGCCTCGACTGCCTGCATCTCTCTATGCCTGCCTGCCTCCCTCCCACTCTGCCTACCAGCCTGCCTGCCTGCCAACCAGCCAACCTGCCTGCCTGCCTGCCAGCCTGCCTGCCTGCCATCCAGTCTGCCTCCCTCTCTGCCTGCCTGCCAGCCTGCCAGCCTCCTCCTCTGCCAGGCTGCCTGCCAGTTATTCCCTCCCTCCCTAATTCTCCCATCCTTCCTCACTACTTCCCTCCCTTCCTGCCTACCTCCTAGCATCTCTTTCTACCTCCCCCTCCCTCCCTTTCTCACTAATTCTCCCCCCCTCTCTCATACTGCCTCCCACCTAAGCTCCCCCATCCATCCACCCACCAGTCAGCCATCACTGACGCAATGCGTGCATTAGAAGCCGACATGGTGCACAGATGTTTCTTGATTTTGCAGATATGTAAAACAAAATCACAGAATGAACACTCCAGCCTCGTGATAAATCAAAATAATAAGAATAATAGGCCGTGAATTTGTGAAGTCATAGGGTAGAAGGCACTTAGAGTGGTGGCACACAACACGGTCAGTGGGCAAACTGGACAATCTCCCACCCACCACCAGGGGCCGGCGCGACGCTTGGCGGACTGCTTTCTACTCGAACTTTGTTCGTGTAGCATGACTTCCCAATCCCAATCGGGAAATTGGAAGTTTCGGATAACTAAAGTTCAGAAACCAAGTGGTACTCTGTAACATGGTGCCAAGGTGTGGCATGCCCTTCTGACATGTTTAGTGTTTCAAGGAGTTTCACACTCTCCAGAACTTTAAATGTCCAAAAACAGTGCAAAAACCTATACATATTGATTGAGTGCATGAATATATTGATGAAAGTTCAGAATACATATCATATTTGCTGTGAAAGAAAACACAGCACATCACATGACAATATATTGAAAAATACAAGTGAAAAAAAACCAGCGTTGAATGTAATGAAACGCCATTTTCTGGTGAGTCCCGGAGGCTCCCCGGAGCTATCCCAGGCTGATATGCTAATTTCAGACTTTGGCATCAGTCATGTGTATGGAGTTCTTAGGCCTACCGGAGACCACGGCCAGAACCGGCCCCCTCAGAGAGGCACGGGGAGCAATGGCCTATAGAAGCCCCCGTGTGGTTGGAAGCATTCTATGTCTGCCATCGACCGGGACAGGCACCCAGAAAGGTAAGCGCCCCAAACAAACCCCTATTCTGGTTAAAATTGCTACCAAAATCCGAACTAGTGGATAGAACTCCCAAACAGAAAAACAAGCAAACTAGTGTGACGTCACACGTCACCGCGCCGCTGTCTGCGCAGCTCCCCCCTCCCGGGAGGGGGAAGGTGGAGCCCCAGACCTCCCACGCCGGCTATCCACCCATCAGTTCTGAGGCTGGATGTCACACGCGAAAAACCGCCGACCGGAGGGAGGGAGGGTTGCCGGGGAGCCTCCGGGACTCACCCAGAAAATGGCGTTTCATTACATTCAACGCTGGTTTTCTGGGGGAGCCCCGTCGGCTCCCCGGAGCTAACTACCCACAGAGGAAGATCAAAGGGACGGAACCGGGAGGCGGACACCACCCAAACAACCAAAACGCTAAAACAAAGGAGCAGGAAAACACAGCGACACCCCCAGAGGCAAATGCCCAAAGGAAAAGAGCCGACGAAAAACAAACCGGAACCGAAGAGGCACTACCAACCGAGGAGAAGACAGAGCACGCTGACCAGAAACCAGGATGGTGCAAGCGCGCACGAACAGGCCGGAGGGAAACGAAGCACAAGACAGCTTACTAAGCGGTGTAGAAGCAAGACCGAAAGCAAGCCAAAGCGACTCCGCCAGCGCCGCACAAAAAGAGAGAGGCGACAGTATGTGGCACGACGACGGCCCCCAACCCCCACCAAAAAACCAGGCCGACGCTAACAAGAGGAACCACCTAAGAAGGTACAGGAAAAGGAAGGACCGCCAAAACACCCCATACTGCCGCCAAGAGAAACACGCAGGTGGGACACCGACCACCAGCCGGAGGCGAGACCACGAGGCAGACGGAAGCAGCCCCGACAAGGCCCCTCCGAGCCCAGGAAAGGCGGAGCCGCAAGAAGATCTCGGGCGCGACCACCGAACTCAGGTGGTACAAGGAGATGGAACGTCTGCCGAACAGACAAATCCCAAAGCAAGCAACCCGCCAGGAGAACAAATGACGGGTCCGACGCGAGACATCGCAAGACCCCAAAAAACCAAGTGGCAGGGCAAGCAAGGAAACCAAAGAAGGCGGAAGGGTTGCCGCCAGAACCCTACCCGAACCAAGAGGTACGAGCAACAGCAACAGACCGAGACAAGAAGCACACCACAGGACACAGGCCGAAAAAAGCCCAAGAAGCCAAGGAACACACGCAGAACACCCCTGTGGCAGAGGAGGAAAACAAGGGAACACACAACAATGAAGTGGTGGAAACCGACCACGTCCCCCAACATAGCAGCAAGTGCAGGCAAAACTGACCAAAGGAGATGCCAGGAAAACGACTGGGGTGAGGCAGGACGAAAGAGCAGAAGCATAAAAAACCCCAGGAGTAAGGACACGCCACTGCGAAACACGGTACTAATGCACACGCGCAGTAGTAGCAACATACCCTGGTGGATAAAGACAGGCTGTTTAACACAAGGGGCACACCCCTAGGGGACGCAGGTGGAAACCGAATGCCCAAATGAGCCACAGAGACAGTAGAAGAAACTTTAGTGTCAGAGTGGTTGACAAATGGAATGCATTAGGAAGCGATGTGGTGGAGGCTGACTCCAAACACAGTTTCAAGTGTAGATACGATAAGAGCCCAATAGGCTCAGGAAACCGTACACCTGTTATAAGATTGACGTTTGTAGAGGCGGAACCAAAGAGCCGAGCTCAACCCCGCAAGCACAACAGGGAGTATACACCACCGCAACAGCCACAGTGTAAAGAGCAACTCGTCTCCGGCAAAGGCAGAAGAAGAGCAGAAAAGCCCCAGACAGGGCCCATGAAGACACGACAGAACCAGCAGCCCAGGAACCCGCCTACCAGCGACCGAGCGCGGAGAACCCCGCTCAAAACCGCTGGATGGGAACCGGGAGCTCATGTAACCCCAATCCCGTGCACCGAGCCAGTCTAATACAGCCGGGCCACAGGGATGGCCCACCAGGCAATCTCATGGAGTCTGCCTGCAGACCACAGGAAGCTTCCCCACCACATGGATGGGCCATAAACTAATGTCGAAGGCAAGCTAGTGTGCCCCGAAAGTCCCATCAACGACCATAGGCATAACTTGCATCCCCTCACAGAGTTCAGGGGCATACCGTAATAGGTTAAATAACAATGTAATTAGCAAACCTAAGATCTTATATGTACCTAACTAGTAGCAGGTAAGTTCCGTGTTTTCCACGAAGTTTCTTAAGGAAAACCATTATGTTTAGTATGGCACCTATGCACGGAACGAGAAGTCAATGAGTTGAGACGTAATAAAGATGCTGGTGAGAGTGGGCAAGAAGAACCGATCAGCACCCTCCAAGGATACCATCAACCAGTCTGTGACTCATACGTCGCAGCAAGCAGCCATGTCCAACAGCGCATGACCAGCCAGAGCCTGGTCATGACCCGGGCCGTGGGGGACCTAAAGCCCCGAAGCACACTCAAGGTACCCTCTCAGTACGAGTACCATCGGAGAAGGCGTTACATGCTCGCAAGGAGTTCGTGTAACACTGCACACCTCTGATGGTATACAGTGTGTCCCCAGAGTTTGCCATTGGCAACACTTCACGCACTGGTACTATCCCGCAAGTTCTACCAGATAGGCGGGACCCAAAAGCCAGAGCGCATAAACCTTGCAAGCACAGCCAGAAGCCCTACCAGGCGAGTACAGAACCAACACCACAAACCCCCACACCACATAACACTAACAAAGGTGGGACCCCTGAATGACCCTAGCATGGGATGGACATGCACAAGAGTGGGACAGGAAGGGGTGAAAAAAAGGGGACCGACACTGGTGTGCGAACGGTCTCAGTCGTACAAAAAGAGACCTAAAGAAAGACAGGCATATAACACCACATCCAGCGCCCTGCCAAAAGACGCCAGACCGCAGAAACTCACCTGGCAAACGGTGGCTCGAAGTGACACGACTCAACCGAGCCCAGAAGAACCTGGGAGCACCGCCAGGTGAAGAAGCCAGAGCCGGACCTGCAGGAGAGCAAGGAAGAGGCGAAGAAGGCGGCCCACACCCATGACACAGGGGAAACCTCGGCGGCCTCCCCACAACTGGAACCCAGGACACCCCCGGAGCGAAAAGGGGCACATACCGCGGCAAGGGAGAAGAGCGAAAGGCGAAGCACTGGAGCAAAAAGACGACGAACACCGGCACTACACACCGCCCAGACCAAAACAAACTCCGCGGCGCACGCGCATGACATGCTGGCCGAAAACGCGCAACCTACCCTGCGGGAAGGCGGCAACCAAGACTACTGCACAAGAAAAGTAGCCAAAAGAGTGAGCAGGAACAAGAAAACCGGCCAAAGAAGCGAAGACAGAGCCCAAAAAAGGCACGCAACCGGGCCACAAGTAGCCCAACAGGGCCACAAGTAGCCCAACAGGGCCACAAGTAGCCCAACAGGGCCACAAGTAGCCCAACAGGCCCAGAAAGAGCCCAAACCGGGCCAAAAGTAGCCCAACAGGGCTACAAGGAGCACAACAGGACCACAAGGAGCCCAACAGGGCTACAAGTAGCCCAAACTCGCCAACAAGGACGAGGAGCCGACAGACGTTCCAATAACGCGGGAAGGAGGAAAAACCTTCCCGAACCCTCGAGAACACGGAAGCCAAAACCAGTCCCGAAGGCACACAAAGGCGCATGCGCACCCGAGACCAGTAGTCATGTAGAACCCCCAAAACGGGGAAACATGACGAAAACACCGTCCCCCCCAAAAAAAGGGGTGGGGGGAAACATCCACCCACAGGACGGAACCAACCGACTCAAAGGCCAAGGAACCGAGCCCGGGGAGGGGCCGACGCCCAACAGCACGTACGGCGAGTGGAGAGGAAAACCCCACTCCGCGTAACCACAAGCCCCGCCGAGAGGGGGATAAAAACCCCCACGGGGTCCTATGGGGCCAAGGCCCCCCAAGTCAGCCCCTCCGCAGCCCCGGGAACCCACACAACAGGCCCCGGGGCCGAGCCGTCCCCCTAAAGCCCCGGCCGTACCAGAAAACCGGGACAGCCGTGAAAACACTAAGGAAGGGAGCCCACTGGCAGACTCTTACAACACGGCTGGAGGAACAGGCTCGAATGCCCCCGTCACTACCCCGGAAGGGGATTTCCCCGAGACTGCCCGAGTCTCAACACCACCAAACCCCGCCCTGAACCTACAGACGGTAAGGAACCGGATGCAGGCAGGAAGGGGAATCCAGGGGAAAAACAAGAACCAAAACGGGGCAGCCCCGGGGCTCCCGGGGAGTTACCACGAGAGCGTTGCCACCACCAAGGCTCAAGTGCAACGCCTCTGCTGCCCGCACCAGCTGAGCACAACTGGGTAACCGAGCCATAACGAGCAACAAACTCGCAGGGCTCCGGGTCGAAGGTGTCACCGACCCCACAGGCAGCAGACGGAGGCAAAACAGAGAGTCACCCAGAGACAAGGGGTGAGCAACCCTCAAACTCGCTGGAAGCGAGGGGGGGGCTCTGGGGTCACATCCATCGGACCCACGCGCCCCCAGGGGTTTCCCAGGGTCCCGAGCGTTTACTATAAGAGGACTCGCGCTCAGGTAATCCCAGGCAGGGTACTGCTAACCGGCACCCAAAACTACCAAACAACTTTCTAAGAGCTGAACCCCGGGACGTGTACACTCACGGGGACCTAGCAGGGGGTACCACCAGAAAACTCAGAACACAAGGGACACCAGGGGCAAGAACGAAGGCAGACCCCCCCACCAGGTAGATAAACAAAAAGAAAAAGAAAACCCCGCAAGAGGACAGCGTACCCAAGCGGAACAGAGCCGGCCGCTATGATTGGGAAAAGACAAGCTGCACAGTACCCTGCGCCCCACCAGTGCAAAAACTGCCCCTTACTCTAAGGCGAACAAGGGAGACAGAACACCCGAGCACACAAAGAGCGGCCGAAAACCAAGCAGTAAACGGCCTAGCAGGGGCAGACCCCAAGGAACTTGTGGAAGGTGGCCCCAAGTCCCAAGGGCAGTACTTACAGGGCACCTAGGGAAGGGAACCCTAGGCGCATGCAGCCCGAGTACTGGAGAATCACTCCCGGCTCGCGCACCACCTAGAAAACAGACACCACACTCTAGGTGCAGTGCTGAAACAACCACTGGAGCCGGAGCACATAACCGGTGCCTATAGCATCAGCCGAAGAACTGATGGGTGGATAGCCGGCGTGGGAGGTCTGGGGCTCCACCTTCCCCCTCCCGGGGAGGGGGGAGCTGCGCAGACAGCGGCGCGGTGACGTGTGACGTCACACTAGTTTGCTTGTTTTCTGTTTGGGAGTTCTATCCACTAGTTCGGATTTTGGTAGCAATTTTAACCAGAATAGGGGTTTGTTTTGGGGCGCTTACCTTTCTGGGTGCCTGTCCCGGTCGATGGCAGACATAGAATGCTTCCAACCACACGGGGGCTTCTATAGGCCATTGCTCCCCGTGCCTCTCTGAGGGGGCCCGGTTCTGGCCGTGGTCTCCGGTAGGCCTAAGAACTCCATACACATGACTGATGCCAAAGTCTGAAATTAGCATATCAGCCTGGGATAGCTCCGGGGAGCCGACGGGGCTCCCCCCAGAAAAATTGTGATGGAATATGTCATAGACATTGTAAATAATGCCACGATAATCAAATTGTGGCAACTCCGCCAAGCTGAATGCCACACGCAACGCCATCGGGAGGCACACTGCACGAGCGAGCAAGTTTGATGACGTCACGGTAAGATTTCTTGGCTCATTCAAGTCAACGATAAGTAATATTTAATTTTTTTTGTTTTGTGCTAGTGAACAGGGAACACATTTTAAAATTTTTAAAAGGAAAACAATTTTTTTAAATTTATTTTGTTGCACACAGCAGTGTTGTCAGATATTAATAGCTGCACTGTCTAAGGGCCCTAAGAAATTTTAGAAAGATTAGTTAGTTTTTAATGCTTATGAATGCCTCACATTTTCTTCACTGTAAGCAGGATTCTTGTGAATGACAAAGGGTTGAAACAATTCATGAAATGTTCCCCAAGATGTGATATTATGTATATGTTAAGTTTAATTCTTTCATCATCAAATTATTACTAATGTGTACTAAACTACAAAATTGCATAACTTACTCCTGCAGGTCCTTAATTGCCTTGTCCTTGGCAAACTGCTCCTCCTGGCCCATCTGCATCACCTGTAGAAGTCTTTCAGTTTCAGACTGTGCAGCCTTGGCATCAGATTCAGCCTTCATTTGTGCCTTTTGCAATAATTCCATTTCCCTTTCTTTGTCTCCTAGCAGTCTTCTTAACTCTGCAAGCTGTCTACTGGCCTCGGTTGGTGGTGCTCCATCTGCTGCTTGTGCCTGAAGAAGAATGAAACTTAACAGTTTATATAATAATCAGGATTGTTGTGGAACACAGGGCATATACTGAGTGCAATTTGATTGCACATTATTGCTGTCAAACTATTTGCAGGCGGCTGTATATCATCGAAACAGGGAGGGGGAGGCAAAAGTTTTGAGTGTTGTTAGGCTCTCAGACTGCTGTTGGTAGGAAAGGAAACAACCAATCAGAGCCACTGACTCCACCTGATCAAGGTGAAGATAACCTGAGTCACCACAGCAGCAGTAGCCTCAGCTACATTTCCCTAGTAATGAACAAATCCACAAGGGCCGTGACGAGGATTCAAACCTACGTCCGAGATCATCTTAGACGCTGCCTTTATCGACTGAACTACGACATGGTCAAAAGAGTTGAAACCGAAGATCTACTGAACTTACTGCATCCTGCAGCCTCTCCGAGACACAAACCAGGATTTTACACAACTCCCCCATGCACTCGAGCTATGTGGATTTGTGGATTTGTTCATTTGATGCATCACCCTATTGTGATTTCTGCGTGTAATGAAGTAAGGGTGAAGAGGGAGAACGTCCCATTGACATAGCTCGAGTGCATGGGCAAGTTGTATAAAACCCTGGTTTGTGTCTCGGAGAGGCTGCAGGATCCAGTAAGTTCAGTAGAACTTCGGTTTCAACTCTTTTGACCATGTCATAGCTCAGTCGATAAAAGCAGCGTCTGGGATGATCTCGGACGTAGATTCGAATCCTTGTCATGGCCCTTGTGGATTTGTTCATTTGATGCATCACGCTATTGTGATCCCTAGTAATATTATCCTCCCAAAAGATGACTCGTCTCGCCTACATTATATATTTACTCAGTCAACCTGCCAAGCTGTTTTTGACCAGACTCAGAGTTTTGTGCAATCTGTACAGGAAGTATTCATGGTACCTCTTCAGAGCAAGATAAACTTGGATAAAAAACATTCTCCAAGGAAGAGTGGTTGTGAAAATATTAAAATTAGATTAGTGAAAGATATGGTGACAGAAATTTATAGAGTACTTTTCAAACTTTGGTCCTTTCTATAGACAGTAATGAGTGTTCCTGCACACAATGAATTAAGTGTGTGTAAAAAATCAGCGTTCAATGTAATGAAATGCCATTTTCTGGGCGAGACCCATAGGCTCCCCGGAGCTATCCGAGCTGATATGAATGTATTAGACCATGGCATCAGTCAGAGCGAATGGAGTTTGAGGCCGTGGCACATAGGGAACGGTGCAGAGCCGCAACCAGACAACACATGATGCACCCCCCAGCCGAACCAACTAAGCATCACCAACCCAAGGACCCCTCTGGAAAACAGTAGTCTCATTCTTTGCCAGAAAAGGAGACGGCTGCAATTGAACAAACCTACCCCCAGGACCAAAAGAGCAGAAACATCTGTGCTGGAGGAGAACATGAAGCTCCCTGATCTAACCCCCAGAGGCCAATGCCAACAGAAAAAGTGCCTTCGAAAAACAATCTTTAACAGAAGGGGCCGCAACAAACCAAGGAAGAGAGAGAAAAGAGAGCAAGTCCAACGACCAGGATGGCTCAGGCGGCGCATGAGCAGGCCTGTTTCACAGGCCGTGTGAAACAACGCACGAGACAGCTTGCAGAATGGAGCAGAAGTAACACCCACCACAAACGCAAGCTAAAGCAGCTCAACCAGCGCTGCACAATACGAGGCGACGATATTTGGCATGAGATGACTGTCCTGAAACAACCAAAAAAGGATGAACAAGACAACCCGATCCAAAAGAGAAGAGAATCAATGGAGGGACGAGAAATAACGAAAGGACCGCCAGGAAACTTCATACTGCCGCCGAGACGAAGCATGCAGGTGGGACACCATCAACAGAGCCACCTGCTCACCATACAACTGGTGATAGACCAGTGTCAGAAAGACCAGATGCGAAGACATAGCCAGAAGATTGAACCAGCTACACAACAGACTGACCCAATCAGCTGAAAGAGGCGGAGCCACGGGAAGACCCCCGGGTCCGGACACTGAGCAAGCAGCACCTGAAACCAAGGCTGGGCCAGCCACCAAGGAGCCAAGAGGACTACTTTCCCTTGGTAAGTCTCCAAGTGAACCAGGACCTGGAGCAACAGTAGAACCAGAGGGAAGAGATACAGGTAACCCCACCTCAACCAGTTATAGCGAGTAAGCTTATACTCGCTCCATTATATCATCATCTTAACCCTTAAACTGCGCATGGCGTATATATACACCATGAGTAACATGTCCCACGGTGCGCATGGCATACATATACAACATCGGTTGCCAGGCACGATTCAAATGGCCCGCGGCTACACGGGGTTCACATTAGCTTCCTCAGAGCTCTTGTAAACAAACGCCATTTTTTTTAAAAATCGTGGGCAATATTCTCAGGTGTGAGAGGCACAGTACTGTTGGAGCAACCAAGGCTGGCTCACGCAGCATGAGCAAACAGCATTGCTGTTCGGCTTGTGACCACAGCATCGCCGAAAAATGTTAAAATAAATATATAACTGCTATTATTTAGCGATGACAATATTACAGATGACCCCTGACTGATATAAATAACCAGGTTTGTGATAATAGCAGGATTGTTGTAATAATTAGCGCTGTGGGAGGAGTGATGCTGAGGGACGGAGGGAGACTGCATCGTTTACTGACTGTGTGGTCACCTGTTATTGTCTGCATTCACCATACCAGCTCAGTGGTTCTCTATGGTGAACACAAATGTAGATACTTATATATAATGTGTATATTAGTGTAATAACAGCAAAAGGATTATGCTGGGAGGAGCAATTTGGGTGACGGAGGTGACGTCGTCTGCATGATTTGTCTGGCTGTGCAGAGGGTGGCCACTATGCTTTTTGGGCACTCTACAAGCTTAGGTGTACAGTAACGGTGGATACAACATGTAGATAATTATATATAATATGTGTATATAGTGTAATAACACTGCAAACAGTATTGTTGGGGGAGAAAGTTTAGTGCGTGTGACCTTGAATGAGTGAGGGAGCCGCCAGCTGACTGTGTGTATAGCGATGACTCTTAGTGCCTGAACTAACTATATCAGCTTAGCTGTACAGTTGTGGTGAACAAAACATATACATACTTATATAACGTCTGTATATAGTGTTATAAAACCACAAACGGTATTGTTGGGGGAGAAAGTTTAGTAATTACCTAAGTGCAGTTACAGGATGCTTTGAAACTACTGACGGTCTTGGCCTCCACCACCACCTCCCCTAACTTGTTCCAACCGTCTACCACTCTGTTTGCGAAAGTGAATTTTCTTATATTTCTTCGGCATCTGTGTTTAGCTAGTTTATATCTATGACCTCTTGTTCTTAAAGTTCCAGGTCTCGGGAAATCTTCCCTATCGATTTTATCAATTCCTGTTACTATTTTGTATGTAGTGATCATATCACCTCTTTTTCTTCTGTCTTCTAGTTTTGGCATATTTAATGCCTCTAACCTCTCCTCGTAGCTCTTGCCCTTCAGTTCTGGGAGCCACTTAGTAGCATGTCTTTGCACCTTTTCCAGTTTGTTGATGTGCTTCTTAAGATATGGGCACCACACAACCGCTGCATATTCTAGCTTTGGTGATTTGGAAGCTGATGTGAACCCCATTTAGCCGCGGGAGTTTTGAATCATACGCTATACCTATAAGTAATACCCATGTATCACTTGCCTCTGACCTTTGTGTTAGGCCCTTATTGCACCTAGCATCATCAATATCATGACACTTATGTTCTTCAAACAATAAGGTCTGAATTCCAAAGACAAAGAGCGATCTTTTCAACACCGTGTTGGACCGGTGTTTGGGATTCAGAGGCACGTGCGCCACCCATGGTTGCTCACTCAGTACTAACCCAGCCAGCAGCCTTAGAACATTCTGGGAATTTTTTTTTCCACAACAGCTGCCTCTCACTGGAGGTCCCATGAGTCCATTTCGTACACAACCTACTGCGCAT
>WNGS01042707.1:38810472-38830886 GCA_020271785.1 Procambarus virginalis
CAAAAACAGCAGAGAACGCCACACGAGGCAAACACCGCTAAGGAATTTTGAGGCCAGAGAAGCGTGTATCCCGGTTGACACTAGCTTACGAACTGACGGCAGCCGGCGCGGTGAGGTCCGGGGCCCCCCCCCCCTCCCCCTCCCGGGGAGGGGAGGCTGCGCGGACAACCGGCGCGGCAGTAAAGTGATTGTTTGATTGTTTTCCTTGTGATTGTAGGGAGTTTTTCTACCTCTCTGTTCGGTTTGTTGTAGTTTTCTACCATGTGGGGTTTGTTTTGTTACGCCTACCTTTCTGGGTGCCTAACCCCGGTCGATGGCAGATAAGGAAAACCCCCAAACATATGGGGTTTTCCAGGGCCATTGCTCCCTGAAACCTCTCTGAAGGGGCCAGGTTCTGGCGCTGGTCCCTGGTAGGTCTGAACTCCATAGCTAGTGTCCCGGTCTAACATAACATACATAGCCCGATAAGCTCCAGGGAGCCGTAGGGGCTCCCCACAGAAAAAATGCCGACCAGGGGGAGGGAGGGATGCCGGGGAGCCTCCAGGTCTCACCCAGCAAATGGCATTTCATTACATTCAACGCTGGTTTTCTGGGGGGAGTCCCAGTTGGCTCCCCGGAGCTAACTACCCACAGAGGAAAATAGAGGGACATACCCTGGGAGGCGGTCGCCGCTAACTCCTCAACTCGAAGTGGAGATAACTTGCTGCAACCGCTGACTCAAAGCAACACAGCCCGACCAGGCCCAGGAACGGTCACGAGGTACCTCGCAGCCAGGAACTGGTTCGACCACCAAAAACCCAGCCCAGCCCAGGACACGTTGACAAAGACGGCAGCAAGAACAGTGAATGTACGACCGTCATGGGCATCGGGATAGACCGCAGGCTGGCTAGCCTAAATAACCAAGCGGACTACCTGGGAGACCCGCACCCGCGAACAGGGAAGAAGGGAAACCGGAACAACCCAAAGTGCATCTCCGGACACGAATGCCGTGGCGAGCAAAAAAGTGGCAGAGGTCCACAACCGGACACAAAACATGAAGCACCCCTGGCCTGACCAACCAAGCATCAACAACCCAAGGACCCCTCTGGAAAGCAGCAGTCTCTTTCTTTGCCAGAAAAGAAGGAGACGAATGCAGACGAACAAATCTATTGTCACGACCGAAGAAGCAGCAACCCCTGCGCCAGAGGAGAGCATGAAGCTCACCGACCCGACCCCCAGAGGCCAATCCCAACAGGAAAAGAGCCATCGAGAACAATCCTGAACCGAAGGGGCCACAACAAACCAGGGGAAGAAAGAAAAGTGAGCACCTGTCAAATGACCAGGACGGCTCAGGTGGTGCATGTGCAGGCCGGAGGTAAAACAACGCACAAGACAGCTTGCGAAACGGTGCAGACGTTACAGCAACACTGAAAGCAAGCTGAAGTGGCTCCGCCAGCGCTGCACGATATGAGGTGACAGTATGTGGCAAGATGACGGCCATGAACCTCCACAAGAGAAGGACAACACCGTGCCAACAAATGCAGCTACCTAAGAAGGGACAGAAGGAAAAGGAAGGACTGCCAAAAAAAAACCACACTGTTGCCAGGAAGAAGCACGCAGGTGGGACACCATAAACGAAGCCACCCGACCACCAACAGAAGGTGAGAGACTCGAGGCAGAACCAAGCCAGCCCCGACATGGGCCAATCGAGCCCAGGAAGAGGCGGAGCCATGGGAAGATCTCAGGTGTGACCACTGAGCAAGCAGAGTTGAAAACCCAAGCCGGGAAAGGAGGAGCTGGAACGTCTGCCGTACAGAAAAAGTCCCAATGTCAGCGAGACCGCCAGGAGATCGGAGAATACGAGTCCGACACGAGACGCTAGAGAAGGGACACCGCAAAATCATGAAAACGCCAACAGGCAGGGTAAGCCAAGAAACCAGGAACCCAAACCTTGCAATAGGAGAGCCAAAGGCACAAACAAAACACACAACAATGTGTAGGAGAAAACGAGAAAAAACGGAAAAACACGAGAAAAAGACCAGAAGAACAGCCCCAGCACCAACGGCTAGGGACAAGAGCGTAGAAGGAAGCTGAGGAATGAAGAAGGCAGGTAGCAAATGGCAACAAAAAGGACACGACCAACAACACACAGAATGTTGGAACAACATTCAAGATGGCCGGCGGCGGCAAGAAGAAATACACAGCAGAGCTTGATTTTGCTGAATTCAGTGAAGAAAGCATTGAGATAACCAGTCTACACAACAAGTTGGTAAAATTAGATGCTATAGTGACCTCTCATGTAGAATTAATTAGTAAATTGAAAGAAAGTAATGACCATTTGAATAGCAAAGTTGTATGTCTTGAGGGTGTAGTCAAAGACCTGTGCAAGGATAAGATTCAATTGGAAACAAATTGCAAAGCCATGGAAGAAGAAAATAGACTCTTAAAAAATAGCTTTCGAAGAAGTTAAAGTAAATTTAAACATAGATGACTACAATAGGTTAGGTAAGGAATTTCATCAGGAGAAACAGCTTTTGTCAGCACAGATGGAGGAAGTTACACAGGGTATAGAACAGTGCAAGAAAGATATGCAACTCACTTATGCGCAAGTGGCCAAGGAGAAGGAAAAATTGGAAGAAGCAGTAAAGGAAGCCCAACACTGCAGCAACCAGGATAAAACAAACATTAGGCTAGAAGTGAGGAAAGAATTGGCATCCAACGCAAAGTTAGTGCAAAACACAGTTGATCGAAGTAAGTCCCTGATCATTTTTGGCTGCAAAGAAAAGGAGATAACATCTAGGTCAGAAAG
Source organism: Procambarus virginalis (assembly GCA_020271785.1). Lineage (NCBI taxonomy): Eukaryota > Metazoa > Arthropoda > Malacostraca > Decapoda > Cambaridae > Procambarus > Procambarus virginalis. Next base: position 38,813,261 of record WNGS01042707.1, read on the forward strand.
AGCTGTAGAAGAAGCAAAAGTAGTAGATAAAATTGTTGGCCTCGTGGAAGGTCTTACAACCAAAGAGAATGTGTGCGACTACAGGAGAATAGGCAGATATGTAAAAGGGAAAGATTGACCTTTGAGGATCACCCTAAACGGTGCCAAACAGATGGAAGAAGTACTAAGGAATGCCAGAAAATTACAAAGCGTTGAGGATGGGAAAGGGTGGTCGTTAAGACGAGATCTTTCAAAAGAAGATAGAGAGAAGCTGAAACTGAACCTCGCCGAGGCAAAACGTTTAAATGAGAGCAGGAATGAAGAAGAAATCAATTCTTTTTTCTACAAAGTGATAGGAGTAGGCAGACCAGTGAAGTGGTACATAAAGGCAAACCAACAAAATCATTAGAGAAAGGGGGAGTGAAAAATAAGAAGAGGGAGAACAAGTTCCTGAAGATTGCATACACCAATATAGATGGAGTAAGGTCAAAGATACTGGAGTTAAGTGATATAATACAGCTGCAGACACCAGACATTGTTGCACTCACAGAGACAAAACTTGAAGATGTTATTTTAAATGAGGTCATATTCCCAAGGGGCTACTCAATTTGGAGAAGGGACAGAAAAATCAGGAAAGGCGGTGGCGTTGCTGTGCTGGTGAAAGAACACCTAAAGGTGAACGAAATAATGACTGCCAATCCACAAGAAGTTGACATAATAGCACTAGAGATCTGCCATGAGGATGATAAACTAATGATCATAAATGCATATAGTCCACCGCTAAGCAGCACATGGTCAAAAGAGGAGCTAGATAGTAAACGAGAAGGTCTTATAACAATAATGAGAGAGATCATAGCAAGAGCGGATAACGATAGTTCACGGCTGTTGATAGTCGGCGACTTCAACTTGAAATCCATAGACTGGGAGGCATATGAAGCTAAAACAGAAGATTTCTGGACCTGTAAATTTGTAGACCTCATCCTGGAAACATTCTTGTATCAACATGTTAAACAAGCTACGAGGATGAGGGAAGGGGACGTTCCCTCCATGCTAGATTTGATATTTACCAGGAAGGAGGAAGAAATATTTGACATTCAGTACCTTCCTCCCTTGGGTAAAAGTGACCATGTCTTTTTGGGAATAAAGTATGCAATGCGATATAATCTGGAAGAAAATATGACAGTCGATGCAATTGAAAAACCTGATTTTAGGAGAGGACATTATGGCAACCTTAGAAATTTTTTTAGTGCGTATAATTGGACAGACTTGTTGCTAGGCAAGGAAGTGAATGAGATGTATGTCAAGTTTTGTGAAATATATGATAAAGGAACAAAAAAAATTATACCAAAACAGAGAAGCAGAACTAGGAAACAGGAATGGTTCAACAGAAAGTAATTACCTAAGTGTAATTACCTAAGTGTAGTTACAGGATGAGAGCTACGCTCGTGGTGTCCCGTCTTCCCAGCACTCTTTGTCATATAACGCTTTGAAACTACTGACGGTCTTGGCCTCCACCACCTTCTCCCCTAACTTGTTCCAACCGTCTACCACTCTGTTTGCGAAAGTGAATTTTCTTATATTTCTTCGGCATCTGTGTTTAGCTAGTTTATATCTATGACCTCTTGTTCTTAAAGTTCCAGGTCTCAGGAAATCTTCCCTATCGATTTTATCAATTCCTGTTACTATTTTGTATGTAGTGATCATATCACCTCTTTTTCTTCTGTCTTCTAGTTTTGGCATATTTAATGCCTCTAACCTCTCCTCGTAGCTCTTGCCCTTCAGTTCTGGGAGCCACTTAGTAGCATGTCTTTTCACCTTTTCCAGTTTGGTGATGTGCTTCTTAAGATATGAGCACCACACAACTGCTGCATATTCTAGCTTTAACAAAAGTCGTGAACAATTTCTTTAGTATATCGCCATCCATGTATTTAAACGCAATTCTGAAGTAGGAAAGCGTGGCATAGGCTCCTCGCACAATATTCTTTATGTGGTCCTCAGGTGATAGTTTTCTATCTAGAACCACCCCTAGATCTCTTTCTTTATCAGAATTCTTTAAAGATTTCTCACATAATATATAGGTTGTGTGGGGTCTATGTTCTCCTATTCCACATTCCATAACATGGCATTTCTGGGGGGAGCCCCGTCGGCTCCCCGGAGCTATCCCAGGCTGATATGCTAATGTCAGACTTTGGCATCAGTCATGTGTATGGAGTTCTTAGGCCTACCGGGAACCACGGCCAGAACCGGGCCCCCTCAGAGAGGCAAGGGGAGCAATGGCCTATAGAAGCCCCCGTGTGGTTGGAAGCATTCTATGTCTGCCATCGACCGGGACAGGCACCCAGAAAGGTAAGCGCCCCAAAACAAACCCCTATTCTGGTTAAAATTGCTACCAAAAGCCGAACTAGTGGATAGAACTCCCCAAAGAAAAACGAGCAAACTAGTGTGACGTCACACGCTGCCGCGCCGCTGTCTGCGCAGCTCCCCCCTCCCCGGGAGGGGGAAGGGGAAGCCCCAGACCCTCCGCGCCGGCGACCCACACCTCAGTTCTTGAGGCTGATGCTATAGGCGAAGGTCGTGTGCTCTGGCTCCGGTGTTCGCTACAACACTGTGCTTGCGTGTGGTGTTTGTTTTCTGGGTGCGAGAGCCAGGAGTAATTTTTAGTACTCGGGCTGCATGCGCCTAGGGTTTCCTTCCCTAGGTGCCCTGTAAGTACTACCCTTGGGGCTTGGGGCCACCTTCCACAGGCTCCTTGGGATCTGCCTCTGCTGGTCCGTTTTACCTTTTTCGGTTTTTCGGCCGCCTGTTGGGCTCTTGGGTGTTCTGTTCTCCCTTGTTACTGGCAGGTAAGAGGCAGTTTGCACTGGTAGGGGCGCAGGGTGCTGCACAGCTTGTATTCCCGACATAGCGGCCGGCTCTGTTCCCTGGGGCTCGCTGTCCTCTTGCGGGGTTTTGTTTTTCTTTTTGTTTTTGCCTGGTGGGGGGTTCTCTCATATTCATTCCTTAGTTCTAACCCTTTCACGGTTATACTCGATGGCGCCCCCTGCTAGGTCCCCGTGAGTGTACACGTCCCTGGGGTACAGCTATAGAAGTTCGATTGGTAGTTTTGGGCGCCGGTTAGCAGCTCCCTGCCTGGGACTACCTGAGCGCGAGTCCTCTTAAAGTAAACGCTCAGGACCCTGGGAATCCCCTAGGGGCGCGTGGGTCCGATGGATGTGACCCCGGAGTCCCCACTCGCTGTGTGCGAGTTTGCGGGTTGCTCGGTCCCTTTGTCTCAGGGTGACCCTCATTGTTTTTGCCTCTGCCATGCTGCCTGTTGGGTCGGTGATACTTTCGACCCTGAGTCCTGTGAGTGTTGCTGCTTGCTTGTGACTCAATTTACCCAATCCTCTGATGATTCTCTTCGGGTACAGGCGGCGCGTGCGTTGCAGTCTAGGTTTCGTCTGTTGCAACGCGCTAGGTTGGTTGCTCACCCGGATGCCCCGGGGCTGCCCCGCTTTGCTTTTCGTGACCCGGACTTGGGGTGGGGGTCGCTTCGATCCTGGTTCAGTCCGCGCCTCCTCGTCCTTCCCCTACTGCTCATTCTGGTCCCCCCCCCCCTTGCTTCCAGCCCCGAAACGTCTGAGGGTTTCGGGGTCGGAGCAGGGGTTACTTGATCTTGAGACTCGGGCAGCTTCGGGGGTGCCCCTTCCGGGGGAGCGGCAGAGGCATTCGAGTCTTGTCTCCCGGCCGAAGCTTCGGGGTCTGACCAGTGGGCCCCCCTTCCTTCAGCTGTTCCGGCTGCTCCGTCCTTGTCTTGTGGGGTCGGGGCTTGGGGAGAGGACTCGGCCTCGGGTCCTGTGGTGTTGGACCTCGAGGCTGGGGAGGGGCTGACTTGGGGGCCTTGGGCTCCGCTGGACCCCGCCTGGGTTTTTCTTCCCTCTGAGCGGGGCTTATTGTTACAAGGAGTGGGGTTCTCTTTTCCCCCCTCTGCGTACGAGTTGGATTTGGTGTCGGCCCCTCCCCGGGTTCGGTTCCGGGTTCGTCGGTTCCGTCTTTCCGGAGGTTTTCGGCTTATCGCATCCAACCTGGTGAGGTGCGAGCGGCCTTTGCAGCTTACCTCCTGCGGGACCCGGATTATGCCTCGGAACTGGATCCTTCTGAGTTCAGGTTTGGGACTTCGTTCCCTTTCTGGCTCCGTTACGAGGTTCCGGAGTCTTCCTGGCTAGCAGCCTGCCCCTTGCTTGTTTTGGATTCCTGGCATTCCTTCTGTCGTTCCCGCACGTTGGAGTGGCGGGAAGCTTCCACGGTGATTCAGGTTTTCCTGGGGGGCGAGCTTGAGTACCTGAATGAGTGCTTGTTTGCCCCTGCCCTCCCCCGCGATGTGGGCGTTATTCAGCTCCATGTGCAGGTTCCCGTCCTTTCGGCGGCGCTTGTTGCGGAGGACTTGCGCGCCCGGGGCCTTTTGGCTTCGGCCTTGCGGTTCTTTTCCATCCTGGAGCTGTCCTCGGATTGGCTCGTGGAGGATGTGAGGACGCTTGGGTCCGTCCCAGGGTCCGGCGCCTTGTCCTCGGCTGCGCGCTCGTTCGCTGCCTTGTTGAAGCTGTTCACGCCGATTTTGCGGGATGCGGTTTCCCTGTTTTATGCTTCCCGTCTCGCGTGTCGGCAGGCGGTGCTGGGTTCCTCCGTGGAATCTGCTTGGGCTCTGGCTCTTAGGCGTTCTTCCCCCTTTTGTCCTCTTCTTTTTGCGGAGTCGGCCGTGGCGCAGTTTATTCAGGCTGCGTCGGCGGCTTGTCGTCCGATGTCGGACTTGTTGGTCTTCCGGGGGTCCCGGGGTGGGTCTTCCCGGAAGGGTCGTGCCAGAGCTCGGGGTTCTTCTCATCGTGGTAGGCCTCTGGTGTCAGGTTCGGGTTCGGCTCCTGCTGCGGACCCGCCCTCGTCTGGTCGGGGCGGTGTTCGCTCTGTGCGGGGTTCTGGGTCTCGTAAGGGTCGCCGGCCCTTTCGCGGTTTGTCCCGTTGACGGGGCGAGGGGGGGGCGGCTTGCGCTGTTCGCCCGCGCCTGGTCCCACGATTCGTGGGCCTTTCAGGTCGTGTCTTGCGGTCTGCGGTGGCGTTGGGTGGCCCCTCCCCCTTTGGGGGGGTCGGGGCTGGCAGGGCAAGTTTCTTCCCCTGCGCTCCGTCACGTCGTCTTGGAGTGGGTACGTTTGGGCGTCGTCGAAACGACGTCGTCCCTCAGATGGGTTTCCCGTCTGTTTCCGGTTCCGAAACGGGACTGCGCGGACCTGAGGTTCATTCTGGACTTGTCCCGTCTGAACCCCTGGGTTCATTGCCCCTCCTTCCGGATGACTACGCTGTCTCAGGTTCGGCTCCTTTTGGAGCCGGGCGCTTGGATGGTGTCCCTGGACCTCCGGGACGCTTATTGGCATGTCCCGATTCATCCGCGGTTCAGGGACTGGCTCGGTTTTGTGGTGGGGCGTCAGAGTTACCGCTTTCGTTGTCTCCCGTTCGGGTTGAACCTGGCACCTCGCGTGTTCACGCGCCTTACACGGGTAGTCGTGGCTCGGTTGCGTCTCCTAGGAGTTCGGGTGTTGGCCTACCTCGACGACTGGCTGGTTTGGGCTCCCAGCCGGTCCGCTTGCTTGCTAGCCAGGGATTTGGTTCTTTCCCAGCTCGCCGGGTTCGGGTTCTTGGTGAACTGGAGGAAGTCCCATCTGGTTCCATCTCAGGTTCGGACTTTGCTGGGCCTCGTTTGGGACTCTCGCACCTCCTCCTTGTCTCTCCCTCTGGAGTCTCTCCAGCGGCTGCGGTCCCGCCTTCGTCTGTTTCTGGTGGGCCCTCGGGTCACCAGGCGGTTGCTCGAGGGGCTGTGCGGGAGCCTGAACTTCGCGATGCTGGTCTACCCGCCGGGTCGGGTTTGGCTTCGTCGGCTGTTCTGGTTCCTTCGGGGTCACCCCTTCCGCCTCTCTCGCGATCGCAAGGTTCGACCCCCGGGGGCCTTGCGTCGGTTGCTGCGTCACCGGCTTCCTCTTCGGGTTTTTCGGGGTTCGGTGCCATGGCGCCTACCCGAGCCCTCGCTCGATGTGTACACGGATGCGTCGTCTCTAGGCTGGGGTTTTGTGACCAGTGCTCAACAGGCCGGCCAGGGGCGTTGGGGTCCGTCCTTCCGTCGAGCTCACAGCACGGTGCGGGAGTTCGCGGCGGTGTGGTTTGCTCTTCGGAGGATTCGGGTGGCCCGCGGATCAACGATCCGGCTCCATTCGGACTGCTCTCCGGTGGTTCATTGCCTGAACCGCGGGGGTTCGATGCGGTCCTTGTCTCTTTGGGGTTGGTCGCTTCGGGTGACTCGTCTGCTGAGTTCTCGGGGTTTGGCTCTCCTGGCTGTTCACGTACGGGGCGTGTCCAACGTCTTGGCGGACGCCCTGTCTCGCTTCGTTCCCTTTCGTTCTCGGCGGCAGTATGAAGTTTCCTGGCGGTCCTTCTCTTTCTTTTTGCGTCTTCGTCGTGTTCATTCCTTGTCTGTTCGGGTGGTCTTGTCCTTCCTCTCATGGTTGTTTCAGGACCGTCATCTTATGCCTAACACTGTCGCCTCCTATCGTGCGGCGCTGGCGGAGCCGCTTCAGCTTGCTTTCGGTATCGATGTCACGTCTGCGCCGTTTCGCAAGCTTTCTCGTGCTTTGTTTCACCTCCGGCCTGCTCATGCGCCGCCTGAGCCGTCCTGGTCTTTGGACAGGGTGCTCGCTTTCCTTTCGTCTCCTCGTTTTGTTGTGGCCCCTTCGGTCCAGGATTGTTTTCCCAAGGCTCTTTTCTTGTTGGCTTTGGCCTCTGGGGGTCGGGTCGGGGAGCTTCATGCTCTCCTCCGGCGCAGGGGCTTCTGCTCTTTTGGTCGTGGTGGTAGTTTTGTTCGCTTGCAGCCTTCTCCTTCTTTTCTGGCAAAGAATGAGACTGCTGCGTTCCGGAGGGGTCCGTGGGTGGTTGATGCTTGGTTGGTCAGGCCGGGGGTGCATCATGTTTTGTGTCCGGTTGTGGCGCTTCGCCGTTCTTTGCGTGCCACGACTTCTGTGTCCGGGGACGCGCTCTGGGTTGATCCGGTTTCCCTTCTTCCCTGTTCGCGGGTGCGGGTCTCTCAGGTCGTCCGCAGGGTTATTAAGTCCAGCCAGCCTGCGGTCTATCCCTGTGCCCATGACGTTCAGAAGTTCACGGCGCTTGCTGCCGTCTTTGGGAATATGTCTTGGTCTGATATTCGGGCGCGGGGTTTTTGGCGGTCGAACAGGGTCCTGGCTGCTCGTTACCTTGTCAATGTTCCTGGGCCCCGGCGGGCCTGTGTTGCTTTGGGTCGGCGGTTGCAGCCAGTTGTCTCGGCTTAGAGTTGAGGAGTGAGCGACGGCCGCCTCACGGGTAAGTCCCTCTTTTTTCCGTCTGTGGGTAGTTTTTTTTTTTTTTTTTTTTTTTTTTTTTGAGATATATACAAGAGTTGTTACATTCTTGTACAGCCACTAGTACGCGTAGCGTTTCGGGCAGGTCCCTGGAATACGATCCCCGCCGCGAAGAATCGTTTTTTCATCCAGTACACATTTTACTGTTGCGTTAAACAGAGGCTACAGTTAAGGATTTGCGCCCAGTAATCCTCCCCGGCCAGGATACGAACCCATGACATAGCGCTCGCGGAACGCCAGGCGAGTGTCTTACCACTACACCACGGAGACTGAGTGTTAGTTAGTTAGCTCCGGGGAGCCGACGGGGCTCCCCCCAGAAAACCAGCGTTGAATGTAATGAAACGCCATTTTCTGGGTGAGTCCCAGAGGCTCCCCGGCATCCCTCCCTCCCTCCGGTCGGCGTTTTTTTCGCGTTTTTGACATCCAGCCTCAAGAACTGAGGTGTGGGTAGCCGGCGCGGAGGGTCTGGGGCTCCCCCTTCCCCCTCCCGGGGAGGGGGGAAGCTGCGCAGACAGCGGCGCGGCAGCGTGTGACGTCACACTAGTTTGCTCGTTTTTCTTTGGGGAGTTCTATCCACTAGTTCGGCTTTTGGTAGCAATTTTAACCAGAATAGGGGTTTGTTTTGGGGCGCTTACTTTTCTGGGTGCCTGTCCCGGTCGCTGGCAGACATAGAATGCTTCCAACCACACGGGGGCTTCTATAGGCCATTGCTCCCCTTGCCTCTCTGAGGGGGCCCGGTTCTGGCCGTGGCTCCCGGTAGGCCTAAGAACTCCATACACATGACTGATGCCAAAGTCTGACATTAGCATATCAGCCTGGGATAGCTCCGGGGAGCCTCCGGGACTCACCCAGAAAATGGCGTTTCATTACATTCAACGCTGGTTTTATTAACATTGAATTCCATTTGCCAAGTGGCGCTCCATGTACTTATTTTGTCCAGGTCATTTTGAAGGGCATGACAATCATCTAAGTTTCTTATCCTTCCTATTATCTTAGCATCATCAGCAAACATGTTCATATAATTCTGTATACCAACTGGTAGATCATTTATGTAGACAATAAACATCACTGGTGCAAGACCTGAACCCTGTGGTACTCCGCTTGTGACATTTCTCCAGTCCGATACATTGCCTCTGATCACTGCCCTCATTTTTCTATCAGTCAGAAAATTTTTCATCCATGTTAGAAGCTTACCTGTCACCACTCCAATATTTTCCAGTTTCCAGAACAACCTCTTATGTGGAACTCTGTCAAAAGCCTTTTTTAGGTCCAGATAGATGCAGTCAACCCAACCATCTCTTTCCTGTAATATCTCTGTTGCTCGGTCATAGAAACTGAGTAAATTCGATACACAGGATCTTCCAGATCGAAAACCATACTGTCTGTCTGATATTATATCATTTCTCTCCAGGTGTTCTACCCATTTAGTTTTAATTATTTTTTCCAATATTTTGACTATTACACTTGTCAATGATACCGGTCTATAGTTAAGGGGGTCTTCCTTGCTTCCACTTTTGTAGATTGGAACTATGTTAGCCTTTTTCCACACATCAGCTACAACTCCTGTAAACAGGAATGCCTGAAAAATCAGTTGAAGAGGAATGCTGAGCTCAGGTGCACATTCTCTCAGAACCCATGGCGAAACTCCATCTGGACCAACTGCTTTGTTCTTATTTAGCTCCTTGAGCATTTTTTCCACTTCATCTCTAGACACCTCTATGTGCTCTATGTTGTTCTCTGGAATTCTTATTGTATCTGGTTCCCTGAAGATTTCATTTTGTACAAACACACTTTGGAACTTTTCGTTTAATGTTTCACACATTTCCTTTTATTTTCCGTGAATCTATTTCCCATTTTCAACCTCTGAATATTATCCTTTAACTGCAATTTGTTGTTTATGAATTTATAGAATAGACCTGGTTCTGTTTTACATTTGTCTGCAATCCCTTTTTCAAATTTCTTTCTGCCTCTCTCCTCACTGCCGTGTAGTTGTTTCTCGCATCTTTGTATCGCTGGTATGTTTGGGGGTTTGGCCTCTTCCTGTATTGATTCCATTTTTGTGACTTTTGGTCTCTGGCCCTCTCGCACTTTCTGTTGAACCAATCCTGTTTCCTAGTTCTGCTTCTCTGTTTTGGTATAAATTTTTTGTTCCTTTATCATATATTTCACAAAACTTGACATACATCTCATTCACTTCCTTGCCTAGCAACAAGTCTGTCCAATTATACTCACTAAAAAATTTCTAAGGTTGCCATAATGTCCTCTCCTAAAATCAGGTTTTTCAATTGCATCGACTGTCATATTTTCTTCCAGATTATATCGCATTGCATACTTTATTCCCAAAAAGACATGGTCACTTTTACCCAAGGGAGGAAGGTACTGAATGTCAAATATTTCTTCCTCCTTCCTGGTAAATATCAAATCTAGCATGGAGGGAACGTCCCCTTCCCTCATCCTCGTAGCTTGTTTAACATGTTGATACAAGACTGTTTCCAGGATGAGGCCTACAAATTTACAGTTCCAGAAATCTTCTGTTTTAGCTTCATATGCCTCACAGTCTATGGATTTCAAGTTGAAGTCGCCAACTATCAACAGCCGTGAACTATCGTTATCCGCTCTTGCTATGATCTCTCTCATTATTGTTATAAGACCTTCTCGTTTACTAACTAGCTCCTCTTTTGACCATGTGCTGCTTAGCAGTGGACTATATGCATTTATGATCATTAGTTTATCATCCTCATGGCAGATCTCTTGTGCTATTATATCAACTTCTTGTGGATTGGCAGTCATTATTTTGTTTACCTTTAGGTGTTCTTTCACCAGCACAGCAACGCCATCGCCTTTCCTGATTTTTCTGTCCCGTCTCCAAATGAGTAGCCCTTTGGGAATATGACCTCATTTAAAATAACATCTTCAAGTTTTGTCTCCGTGAGTGCAACAATGTCTGGTGTCTGCAGCTGTATTATATCATTTAACTCCAGTATCTTTGACCATACTCCATCTATATTGGTGTATGCAATCTTCAGGAACTTGTTCTCCCTCTTCTTATTTTTCACTCCCCCTTTCTCTAATGATTTGTTGGTTTGCCTTTATGTACCACTTCACTGGTCTGCCTACTCCTATCACTTTGTAGAAAAAAGAATTGATATCTTCTTCATTCCTGCTCTCATTTAAACGTTTTGCCTCGGCGAGGTTCAGTTTCAGCTTCTCTCTATCTTCTTTTGAAAGATCTCGTCTTAACGACCACACTTTCCCATCCTCATCATTACATAATTTTTTAGCATTCCTTAGTACTTCTTCCATCTGTTTGGCACCACTTAGGGTGATCCTCAAGGGTCGATCTTTCCCTTTTACATATCGGCCTATTCTCCTGTAGTCGCTTACATTCTCTATGGTTGTAAGACCTTCCACGAGGCCAACAATTTTATCTACTACTTTTGCTTCTTCTACAGCTCTTTCTGACCTAGATGNAAAGCACGGGAGCGAATAAACACGCATTAAGGTGCTCAAACTCGCCCCCCAAGTAAACCTGCAGAAAACTAGCAGTTTCTCGCCAATCAAGCGTGCGGGTCCGACAGAACCCATGCCACGCCCCCAACGAAAAGAGAGGCAGTCTGCTAGCCAGGAAGACTCCGGAACCTCCAAACGCACCCAAAAACGGGAAGAAGAACCGAACTCAAACGAGGACGGATCCATCGGGGAGGCATAATCCGGGTCTCGGCAGAGGTATGCAGCAAGAGCTTCCCGAGCCACCTTCGCGGAGAGCCGGGAAGTAGCAAACCCCTGAAAAGACGGATCCGAAGTACCCAAAGGCACCGGAACCGAACCCGGGGAGGAGCCGAACCCAAATCATACTCATACAGGGAAGGGGGGTAAGAAAACCCCTCCCCCTGCAACAGTAAGCCCCGCGGGGAAGGCAAAAGCACCCAAGCAGGGTCACATAGTTTTCTATCTAGGGGTGGTTCTAGATAGAAAACTATCACCTGAAGACCACATAAAGAATATTGTGCAAGGAGCCTATGCTATGCTTTCTAACTTCAGAATTGCTTTTAATACATGGATGGGATATACTAAAGAAATTGTTCATGACTTTTGTTAGGCCAAAGCTAGAATATGCAGCTGTTGTTTGGTGCCCATATCTTAAGAAGCACATCAACAAACTGGAAAAGGTGCAAAGACATGCTACTAAGTGGCTCCAGAACTGAAGGGTAAGAGCTACGAGGAAAGGTTAGAAGCATTAAATATGCCAAAACTAGAAGACAGAAGAAAAAGAGGTGATATGATCACTACATACAAAATAGTAACAGGAATTGATAAAATCGACAGGAAGATTTCCTGAGACCTGGAGCTTCAAGAACAAGAGGTCATAGATATAAACTGGCTAAACACAGATGCCGAAGAAATATAAGAAAATTCACTTTCGCAAACAGAGTGGTAGACGGTTGGAACAAGTTGGGGGAGAAGGTGGTGGAGGCCAAGACCGTCAGTAGTTTCAAAGCGTTATATGACAAAGAGTGCTGGGAAGACGGGACACCACGAGCGTAGCTCTCATCCTGTAACTACACTTAGGTAATTACACTTAGGTAATTACAAGGAGCCTCCAAACCCTCTACCCCTGAAGAAAAGGCAGAGTCCAAGGGAAAGGCTGACAAGAAGGGGGTCTGCTGGTGGGACCCAGAAGCCTCGGTAGGAGGTATCGGCTCAAATGCCTCCATCCCCCACCCGGATGGGGTAGCCCCCGAAGCAGCCCGAGTCTCACCACCAACGAAACCCTGCGCCGATGCCGAAACCTTCCGACGCTTCGGAGCCGGACACAGGGGGGTGGGGGCTCAGGAAGAACCACAGGGGAAGGACCAGAGGGCGCGGCTGGAGTCAGAGCCATAGCGACCAACGCCCCCAGGTCAGGGTCCCGAAAACCAAAACGGGGCAGCCTCGGGGCATCCAGGTGGGAAACTAACCTAGCGCGTTGCAATAACCTAAACCTAACATGCAACGCTGATGCTGCCTGTACCCTAATGGGAACATCCTCAGAGTAAAACTGGAGCACAAGCAGAGAACACGACTCGCAAGACTCTGGGTCAAAGGTGTCATTGACCCAACAGGCAGCATGACGGAGGCAAAACAGGTGACAGTCACCCTGAGACAAGGGCACACCGCAACCTTCAAACCCGCACAAGGCAGGCTGGAACTCGGGAGACGCATCCATGGGTCCCCGAGCCCCGACAGGGGTTTCCAGGGCCCGTAGGCTAGCAACTACGGGAAGCCCGGGCAAGGTGTTGCTAACCGGTGAAGAAACCCAAAAAAGGGTAAAAATTAATACTGAAAACCCCTGGGACGTGTACAAGCACGGGGGCCTAGCAGAGGGCCACCAAAACAATACCAGGGGAACTATGGGCCACAAGGCAGAACCTCCACCAGGCAAAGTAAAACAAAACAAAAGAAAAAACCCGCAAAAGTACACCGTCCCCAGAGGCAACAGGCACCGGCCGCCGCGTAGGTGGCAGGCAGCGCAACACCTTGGCGCCCTAACCAGCACAACACCACTCCCTACCCAAGGCCAAACAAGGGCCCCAAGCCCCAGCTGGCCCCAAGGGCGAGGCAAATGCCGAGCAGCAAGAACCTCTACGTGAGCGGTTCCCGAACGCCCCAGAGAAGATAACCCTGACACGCAAGGGCAGTACTCACAGGGCGCCTAGGGAAGGAACCCCTAGACACATGCAGCCCCGGCACTGATGAAATACTCCTGGCCACCGCAAACCACAAAAACAGCAGAGAACGCCACACGAGGCAAAAACCGCCAAGGAATTGAGGCCAGAGAAGCGTGTATCCCGTTTGACACTAGCTTGCGAACTGACAGCAGCCGGCGCGGTGAGGTCCGGGGCCCCCCTCCCCCTCCCGGGGAGGGGAGGGCTGCGCGGACAACCGGCGCGGCAGTAAAGTGATTGTTTGATTGTTTTCCTTGTGATTGTAGGGAGTTTTTCTACCTTTCTGTTTGGTTTGTTGTAGTTTTCTACCATGTGGGGTTTGTTTTGTTACGCCTACCTTTCTGGGTGCATAACCCAGGTCGATGGCAGATAAGGAAAACCCCCAACTATATGGGGTTTTCCAGGGCCATTGCTCCCTGAAACCTCTCTGAAGGGGCCAGGTTCTGGCGCTGGTCCCTGGTAGGTCTGAACTCCATAGCTAGTGTCCCGGTCTAACATAACATACATTAGCCTGATAAGCTCCAGGGAGCCATAGGGGCTCCCCACAGAAACAGCAGCGATCTCCACCCGCCGACATGATGAAAACAGGTTGCGGTTACAAGAAAGAGAGCGCTGCGCCACCCCAAGGCACTCTCATTCTGAAAAGTATATATTCTTTTGAACTTTGTCATCTCAATTCTCATCCTAGGTTTTTCAATTTGGTATCAATGTGTTCGCAATAGAATTCTCTACAACACTAAATGCATATAAACTCCAAAAGCCCTGCATACCATCCGCAACTAACAGAGAAAGTGAGAGAAAGTTACCCGGGAGCGCGCAAGAGTGATAAAATGTTTACACTCTTTTCAGTTTTGTCAACTCAATTCTCGTCCTAGGTCTTTCATTTTGGTATCAATGTGTTCGCAATAGAATTCCCAACAGGCCTATATGCATATAATATCAAAAACAGCAGCGATCTCCACCCGCCGACATGATGAAAACAGGTTGTGGTTACAAGAAAGAGAGCGCTGCGCCACCCCAAGGCGCTTCTCATTCTGAAAAGTATATATTCTTTTGAACTTTGTCATCTCAATTCTCATCCTAGGTTTTTCAATTTGGTATCAATGTGTTCGCAATAGAATTCTCTACAACACTAAATGCATATAAAGCCCAAAAGTCCGGCGAGAAAGTTAGAAAGTGAGAGCGTGTTACCCGGGAGAGAGCCAGAGCAATAAACTGTGTACACTCTTCACTTTGGACATCTCAATTCTCGTCTTAAGTCTTTCATTTTGGTATCATTGTGTTTGCAATAGAATTCCCTACATGAGCATGCAAATATAAAGTCCAAAAGCCCTGCGTACCATCCACAACAAGCACGGAAAGTGATAGAGCGTTACCCCTTGAGCGCTAATAAAGAGCAATAAAATGGGTATTCTGTTTTCAACTTTGTTACCTCAATTCTGGTCCTAGGACTTTCATTTGGGTATCAATGTATTCGCAATGAAATTCCCTACAAGAGTATATGCATATAATGTCCAAAGCCACAGCAAGACCGTCCCGAAAACGCCACTAAAGTTGCCGCACGGAGGACTCAATGCTGAGTCCTCGCCGGACTTGCCCTGTTTTACGGAGGACTCGATGCCGAGTCCTCACTGAGCGAAAGTGTTAAAATTATCTTTTAGATTAAGGACCTGCCAAAATGCTATACGTGTTAGTGGCATTGCAAGAATGTAAAAACATCAATGCAAAAAAACAATGGCCATTGACAAGACAACTTCCGAAAGATATTCAACACTTATCTGCAAAACCAGAACAGGATAGGTGGAGGAAGAATGAAAAGTACATGCAAACAGGGTCACAACAGGCCAGTTGGGCTGGCTGATGTGACCTTGTTTGGTCACATTGACACCACACTGACTTTGCCTGATTGACTCCAGTCAGACTGGAAGCTCTTAGGACTGTCAGTGGGGGGATTGTAACTATTAAGGAATGATGTACAGTAATACTGTGATCCTAGTTGTCACAGTTGTTCACATTTTCTTTGCTGTTGTATATTTTTATTTTGCTCTTCCATCATGGTAATTTATTTTCTTGGTTAGGGTGATTTAGCATCCCCTGCTACTCTGCTAGATCACCAGAAGGCTTTTTATGATTTGCAAGGGTCTGGAGTGAAATCCAGCTCTAGATTTTAAGTTCTAAAAATTAGACAATTTTAAAACTTAGTCATTGTTATAGAATCTTACTTCATATCAAACAATTCTTGAAGATGATGTCGCTGTTCACCAACCATGGCATTATAACGGGCTTCCACCTGAGACAGTCGCTGCCTTACAGGACGACAGGAAGTACACCGAAGATTTTGAGCATTTTGAGCACTTGCTAATCTATTCTCAAGTATTTAAGCTGAAAAAAAACAAAATTTAAAATGAAGAATTGGAAATAAAATGTCACTTTTTTTTTTTTTAAACTTGCCTTTCATCAAAATTTATTTTATAAATAGTAATTTAATGAGTCCTGTATCATGCCTGCAATACATGAAAAAAACCAGCGTTGATATAATGAAATGCCATTTTCTGGGAAGCCCCGGAGGCTCCCTGGGATATCAAGCTAAGGTATGTTATTTAGGACCGGGACATTAGCTAAGGAGTTCAGACCTACCAGGGACCAGCGCCCCCTTCAGAGATTTCAGGGAGCAATGGCCCTGGCTCTTGTGGTTGGGGTTTTCCTTATCTGCCATCGAACGGGGTTAAGCACCCAGAAAGGTAGGCATAACGAAACAAACCCCACATGGTAAAAACTAAAACAAAAAAACGAACAGAGAGGTAGAAAAACTCCCTACAATCCCAAGGAAACAAGCAAAAAGCAAACATCACACTTTACTGCCGCGCCGATCGTCCACGCAGCCCTCCCCGCCCCGAGAGGGGGAGGGGGGAGCCCCGGACCTACCGCGCCGGCTGCCAAGCTTCAGTTCGGAAGCTAAACTTCAACCAATGGGAAAAAAACGCTGGACGGTGGGAGGGAGGGTTGCCAGGGAGCCTCCGGGGCTCACCCAGAAAATGGCCTTTCATTACATTCAACGCTAGTTTTCTGTGGGGAGCCCCTACAGCCCCTGGAACTTCATACCCAAGAGAAGGAAAAGAAAGGGCTAACACAGGAGGCAGCCGCCACAAACTCCGCAACGCGAAGCCGAGACAACAGGATGCAACCTGCGACCAAGGCAACAAGAACGCACAGGAGCAGACGCGCATAAAGAATGGACGGCCAAGAACCTGTGCAACCCTCAACTCCCTGCGCCCAAAATGAGCCCTAGACGTCACCAACACAGCAACAAAAGCTGTAAAACATCTGAACAGCACGGGCGCAAAGACAGACCGCAGGCTGGAAGACTGAAAAAAAACTCTGCGGACGACCTGGGAGACCCGAGCCCTGAAACGGGAACGAGGGGAACCGGATCAACCAAAGCGCATCCCAGACACGGTACGCAGGTAAATGGCAAAAAACGCAACCGGACAGCACAGGACGCACCCCCGGGCCAAACCAATCAAGCATCAATAACCAAGAACCCTCTGGAAGCAGCCGCCTCGACCGTCGCCAGGACAGAGAAAGGCTGCACACATACAAATCTACCGCCAGTACCAAGGAGCAGAAACTGAACCGAAGGGGCTATCACAAATGAGAAGAAGGAGCACCTGATCAAGGACCAGGCTGGCGCAGGCGACGCATGAGCAGGCCGGAGGTGAAACAAAACACGAGAAAGCGTACGAAACGGGGCAGATGTGACGTCCACCCCGAACGCAAACTGGAGCAGCTCCGCCAGAGCCGCATAAAACGAGGCAACAGTAAGAAAACATCAATTAACTGTAGTCCAGAAAAACCCAAGAAAGGACAAGACAAACCGATGCGAAAGAGAAGACAATGTACAAAGAGCAAGAAAAAGTGCATAGAAACACCAGAAGAACGTCATACTGTCGCCAAGACAAAGCTCGCAGGTGGGACAACGTCAACAAGGCCGCCTGAACACCACAGAGATGGTGATACCCACGTCAAAATACCAGCGCGAAGAGCCGAGGAGAAGGCCGAACCAGTCACGTACAGGACCGATCCGACCTGCCGAAAGAGGCGGAGCCGCCGGCAAGGGAAAACGCCCCAGGTTCGGACACCTATCAAGCAGCAGTGTCTGAAAAGAAGCTGGGCGGCCACCAAGGAACCATAAGGACTGCTCTATGGGAATGGGCTGCAACCGAGCCAGAACCGAAGCAACAGCTGGACTGGGAGAAGAGGAACAGGTACCCCCACCTCGACCAGTCCTGCGGAAAAGCATCCAATGTGAATGCTTCGCAGGCGGGTAAGGGCGCCACATAAAATGGGCGACGCCTAGACCACGCCGACTCGAAAGACGTCCATGGCCAGGAGTCCATATGTCCAGAAGAGCCAACGACGAGTCGGCGACGACTGGCCAATCGCGAAGAGAGGAATGAATCGAGACAGCTTTCCGCCAGGATGCAGGACACACCCTGGACATGAAATGTCACGGTTAGCCAAACCCCGAGAATC
>WNGS01042707.1:38844547-38874174 GCA_020271785.1 Procambarus virginalis
ACAAAAATTACATCTGTCTAAATCATGTGAATTTATTTTCAAAATCTTTGGTGAGGAACTTTATCAAATGCTTTCTGAAAATCTTACTAAGAGCTTAATGGAATCAAGAAGTTTCGAGCGTTCCTTCTTCAGTGTGTCTAGCTCTTGTGCAGCCCTGGATGACCTCACTCCCCCAACTTCTAGAAGGGCAAGATGGGCATCTTTTTCACTTAATGCCGAAGTTAGTGCCTCGTGTCTAGTGGGAAAAGTGAAAATATTATTAATAAAAAAGCCATCAAATGTAATGAAATGCCAGTTACTGGGTGAACCCCAGAGCCTCCCTGAAGCTATCATGATTAAGTTCCATACTACATAGTGTCATCAGTTGTGGGGTTATTTCTTGGGGGAGCTCCGTCGGCTCTCCGGAGCTATCCAGGCTGATATGGATATATTAGCTTTCTGGCATCAGTCAATGTGCATGGAGTTCTTGCCAACCAGGGATCACGAGCCAGAACCTGTCCCCCCCCCCCCTCAGAGAAGCATGAAGAGTAAGGCCTATAGTAACCCCATGTTGGAAGCATTGTATGTCTGCCATCGACCGGGTCTGGCACCCAGGAAGGTAGGCGCCCCAAAAACAAACCCCTATTCTGGTGAAAATATTGGTACCGAATGCCGAACGAATGGACAGAACTCCCCCCAAAAAATTAGCAAATGAGCATGACATCACATTGCTACGCTGCTGTCTGTGCAACCCCTCCCCCTCCACCAGAGGGGGAAGGGGAAGCCCCAGACCCTTGCGCCGGCAATCCACCCTTCAGTTCTTGCCTGATGTGATACTGGCGAGGTCATGTGCCTCTGGCTCCAGATTTTGTCTCGGTTCTGAGACAAAAACAGCTGTGTGTCACATGGGGGTTATCCACATTTATTTTGTATATTCATTTGTAAACCCAGGCCCTTTGTAGTGACCTAAGAAGAGTGGAATAGAGTAATGACCTTAAGTCCCAGGTAGTGGAGGGAGAAGGACCTCCCCCCCCCCCCCCGCCTTTATTTGTCTGTATCAATCCTGTGGTGGATCCAAGTAACCCCCCCCCCCCCCATTCTAAGAAGTGTGGAAATCTGGTATTTGTTAAATAGAATCCTGTTCATAAAATTGTACCTCAAGGTGTATTTCTTGTCCCATGTAGTTAGAACTGGTGACTATTACTATATAGACCCCTGCACTTCCATTATTTATAAGAAAGTAAGAGCGGGTGTTGTTAGGGATATTTTAGGGTACGGCTTTCAATCTCGTACCTTACAAGGGAACATGTTCCTGAAAATTGTATATACAAACATAGATGGAGTGAGGTCAAAAACTTTGTAGTTGCAAGAATTCAGCTTAAAGTCCCAGATATTGTCGCATTATCAGAGACGAAACTCGAAGGAAATATAATAAATGAAGTCGTATTCCCAAGGGGCTACTCAGTTTGGAGACGTGACAGGAAAACTAGGAAGGGAGGAGGAGTGGCTGTACTGGTGAAAAAACACCTGAAGGTAAGAGGTAAATATCTGAAAACCCTCGAGATATTGACATAATGGCATTGCAGGTCTGGAATCAGGATAAGCTGATAATTTTAAATGCCTACAGCCCATCAGCAACCAACATATGGACAAAGGAAGAACTGGATGACAAATGAGTGGAACTCATAATGGGCATGAGAGATATTATTGTACAAGCAGATAAAGATAAATCACGACTGTTCATACTGAGGGACTTCCAACTTTAAAGCAATAGACTTGGAGGCCTATGAATCAAGAATGGAGGGCTTTTGGACATGCAGATTTGTGAACCTCATTCTGGAGACATTTTTGTATCAACACATCAAGCAAACCACAAGAATGAGGGAAGGAGATGTACCGTCAGTATTCAATCTAGTATTCACCAGGGAAGAAGAAGAGATATTTGACATACAGTACCTTCCTCCCTTGGGAAAGAGTGATCACATCCTGTTAGACATTAAATATGCTTTAGGATATCATCTAGAAGAAAATGGGGACATTGAAACAGTTGATAAACTATTTCAAGAGAGGTCACTATGGGGAACTTCAAAAAAAATTTAATGAGTGTAATTGGATAGACTTGTTTCTAGGATGAAGTAAATGAAATGTATGCCAAATTTTGCAAAATATATGATGAAGGCACACAAACATTCATATCAAAACAGAGATGCAGGGCCAGAAAACAGGATTGGTTCAACAGAAATTGCGAGAGGGCCAGGGACCAAAAGACACAAAAATGGAATCAATATAGGAAGAGGTCAAACCCCCCAAACATACCAGTGATACAAAGATGAGAGAAACAACTATACTGCAGTAAGGAGAGAGGCAGAAAGAAATTTTGAAAAAAGGATAGCAGATAAATGTAAAACAGAACTGGGCCTATTCTACAAATTCATAAACAACAAATTGCAGGTAAAGGATAATATCCAGAGGTTGAAAATGGGAAACAGATTCACAGAAAATGAAAAGGAAATGTGTGAAACATTAAACGAAAAGTTCCCAAGTGTGTGTGTACAAAATGAAATCTTCAGAGAATCAGACACAATAAGAATTCCAGAGAACAACATAGAGCATATAGAGGTGTCTAGAGATGAAGTAATTACCTAAGTGTAATTACCTAAGTGTAGTTACAGGATGAGAGCTACGCTCGTGGTGTCCCGTCTTCCCAGCACTCTTTGTCATATAACGCTTTGAAACTACTGACGGTCTTGGCCTCCACCACCTTCTCCCCTAACTTGTTCCAACCGTCTCCCACTCTGTTTGCGAAAGTGAATTTTCTTATATTTCTTCGGCATCTGTGTTTAGCTAGTTTATATCTATGACCTCTTGTTCTTAAAGTTCCAGTTCTTTAAGTGGAAAATATGTCAAAGGAGCTAAGTAAGAACAAAGCAGTTGGCAAAGATGAAGTTTCACCATGGGTTCTGAGAGAATGTGCATCTGAGCTCATTATCCCACTCCACCTGATCTTTCAGGCATCCCTGTGTACAGGAGTCATAGCAGATGTGTGGAAAAAAGGCTAACATAGTTCCAATCTACAAGAGTGGCAGCAGGGAAGACCCCCTCAATTATAGACCTGTATCATTGACAAGTGTAATAGTAAAAATATTGGAAAAAATAATAAAAACTAAATGGGTGGAACACCTGGAGAGAAATGATATAATATCAGACCATCAGTATAGTTTTCAATCTGGAAGATCCTGTGTATCGAATTTACTCAGTTTCTATGATCGAGCCACAGAGATTTTTACAGGAAAGAGATGGTTGGGTTCACTGCATCTATCTGGACCTAAAAAACCAGTGTTGAATGTAATGAAACGCCATTTTCTGGGCGAGTCCCGGAGGCTCCCCGGAGCTATCCAGGCTGAATGGATATGTATAACTTTCTGGCATCAGTCAAAGTGCTAGGAGTTCTTGCCTACCGGGGACCATGAGCCAGAACCTGGCCCCCTCAGAGAGGCACGAGGAGCAATGGCCTATAGAAACCCCCTTGTGGTTGGGAGCATTTTATGTCTGCTATCGACTGGAATAGGCACCCAGAAAGGTAGGCGCCCCAAAACAAACCCCTATTCTGGTGAAAATATTGCTACTGAAAGCCGAACGAGTGGACAAAACTTCCCAAACAAAATTATAAAACTAGCATGACGTCATCACATCGCCGCGCCACCGTCCACGCAACCCCCCCCCCTCCCCGGGAGGGGGAAGGGGGAGACCCAGACCCTCCACGCCGGCGATCCAACTGGCAGTTCTTAGGCTGGATATCAAAATACATGAAAGACGCCGCCGACCGGAGGGAGGGAGGGATGCCGGGGAGCCTCCGGGACTCACCCAGAAAATGGCATTTCATTACATTCAATGCTGGTTTTCTGGGGGGAGCCCCATCGGTTCCCTGGAGCTACCTCACCACAGATAAGGAAAACAGGGAAGGAACCGGGAGGCGGACGCCACGCGCCCTAACCGAAAAACCAAAACCATAGACAAAACAAAGACCAAAACGAGAAGAAAGAGACCACCCAGGCCAACGACCAGGACGGCACCAAAACGCAAGAGCAGGCCAGAGGGGAAACAGCACCCAGGACAGCAAGCGGAACAAAGCAGAAGGGACCGCAACACCGAACGTAAGCAGGAGCGGCTCCGCTAGTCCCACCCAATACGAGGTGACAGGACACGATCCCAGATGATGGTCCCGGAACAACCCCGAAGGGAAGACAAGCCAACTCTATCAAAGACAGAAGGACCCTTCGCAGAGATAGGAGGAAAAACGGCACAGAAGATAGGCAAGGAATGAGTGTCCAGATAGGGTAAAGATCCAGGTGCCGACAACAAAACTAAAAGTGCTGAAACACGGGGCAGAGCCCCACAGGACAACAAACAAAAGATAGGGACAAAGGAGTCACTGAAGACACACACAAGGCGTCCAAACACCCCAGTTAGGAGCCAGCGACACAATCCCGCCAAGCGGGGAAGAGGAAACCAGGCAGGAGCAGTGACCAGGGTGGTGGAGAGAGTAGATTACCCCAATAATATACTCGCTCCAAACACACAAGTTTAACCAGAGAAGCAAAGCACTACATAGCACCAATTATGGAACACAAACCTTTCCTTACTTCCAGGTAAAATTCCTGCCAACCTGTGGAGAACAGTGAGGCGTCGCCCGAGCATATAAGCAGAAGAGGAGCAAATAATACAGCATCCAGTCTACCAGCAAGTGCGGACTAAAACAAGAGACTTGCGAGATACTGTACCGACTCTCAGTGCGCTGCACTCGCACCTTTGCCCGCCAAAGTACCACCTGCATACTACTGTATACGCAACAAAATATATGTAGTCTTTTAGTGTTTGTGTCACCAAACATTACAAAACAATAGAACTGGGACAGTGGCACACGCCACCCTCGCGGCACATTTCGGACACAAAACAATGGGCATAAAAGGGAAAAGTGTAGATTCAGGAAAGACCAGAGGAAATACCGCCCGGTAACAGGGTCAGCGATACGTGGAACCAATTACCGCGTAACATGGTGGCGGGGCCCCACGATTGGTGCAAGCGCTAGTTCGACATGCATAAGAGTGGGAATGGGTGGTAAGAATTAGGAGCAGCCTTGTACGGGCCAAGAGGCCCCCTGCAGTTCCTCTGTTCCTATGTCCGTATGTTCATATGCACAAGGGGACACAGGAGGAAGCCTAGCACCCAAAGGAGCCACAGACATGAAAAAGAATCCAATCAATGTCAGAGGGAAAAGGAAGCGGAAAGCACTAGGAAGTTATGTGGTGGTGGAGGCAGACTCCACCCATAGGAGCAAATGTAGATAAAACAGAACCCAGGAGGCTCAGGAAACTACACAACCGTTAACTGACAGAGGCGGGGCCAAAGAGCCAGAGCTCAACCCTGCAAGCACAACTAGACAAGCACCCCACCAAAAAGCGAGAACCAGCACACCTGGCCGACAGAGGCGCCAGACATGACAATCCCACTTGCAGAGCAGACACACGACCGTGCCACAACACAGGCGAGCCAAGTAACATACCAGGAGCAGCGCTAATTGAGCGCCCGAAAGCCATGCATAGTAGAGGCAGTAGGCATGGTATGTCCTGTTACCGGAATAAAATGCATTAGTCTAAGGAGAAACACGTCCAGAGGTGCGCGCCCTGCAGAAGACTGAGCAGGACAGAGGGGGAGGAGGCGGCGCCATGCTGAGCCAACCCACACCCAGAAGCAGAGGAAGAACGAAGCGACGCCCCCAGATATAAATCCAGAACACCCTCAGCATCCAGAGGGCTACGACTGGAGGGAGAAAACGAGCAAGAAGCCATAGAAAACGCGAGAAACAACGCGAACACACGAGCATACCGCCCATAAACAAAAGCACACCCCGGCCGCAGCGCACGAGGTACGAAACGCACCACCCGTTCACTAGGTGGCGTGGCTCGTACACCAGGCGGACACACATATCGTACACACACAACGTACAGACATCGTACAAACACTAGGAAGGTGTGTGTAACAAAGATGAAGAATGCTGAAACTGGAAGTAGAGACGAAAACAAAACAAAACAAGGCAAAAACAAAGCAAAAGAAAACAGAGGACGGAAGGTAACCAACGAGGCCGACATAAGACCAGAAGGAAACCACATCAGAAATCAACAGATGTTCCAATAATATGGAAGGTACAAAGAGACTCGCGAACCAACGTGAACCATGACAAGCACCCTTGATCAAGGGACACACAGGGACAACGACACGAAGAGAACAGTATCGCGATGGAAGAGTGAAAAGGGGAAGGAAAAGGGGGCGAAACACACCCCCAGGACCGACGAACCCCGAAGGAACACGGAACCGAACCCAGGGAGGGGAATACCCGAAAACAACAGGAACACAGAGGGGGAAGGAACAACCCCACTCTGAGGAACTGCCAGCCCTCACCAAGGGTACAAAAACCCAAGAGGGGCAAACAGGGCCGAGGTCCCCCAGGCAACCCTCCCCAACCCTGGGAACCTTTACGGCATGACCTGGGGCCGAGCTGCACCCCCACAGCCCCAGCTAGACAAGGAAAAGCCTGGGCAGCCGCGCAAAACACTAAGGAAGGAAGCCCACTGGCCAGACTCATACGGCACGGCTGGAGGAACCGACTCAAATGCCTCCACCGCCCCCAGAAGCAGAAAACCCCGAGACCGCCCGAGTCTCAACCAAACCTGACCTCGCCCCAACCCCGAAACCCGCCTATGGTCGGAGCATGAAGCAAGGGAGGAAGTGTGTAGAACAGAAGGGAAGGACAAGGAGCGGAAGAAGCCAGAGCCGAAGTGACCCCACCCCCAAGTCCGGACCCCAACAACCAAAACGGGGCAGCCTCGGGGCATCCGGGGCCGCAAACAACCAAGACCGTTGCAGCAACCTGCACCCAGCAAGCAACGCCGCAGCTGCCTGCACCCGATTATCATGACCAGTGGCCTGGGTGAAGGAGAGCACGTACAGATAACACCGTCATATGACTCCGGGTCACAAGAAACAATGACCCAACAGGCAGCATGGTGGAGGCACAACCGGTGAGAGTCACCCTGAGAGAAGGGGGACAGAGCAACCGTCAAACTCGCAGGATGCGAGAGGGGCTCCGGGGACACACACCTATAGGACCACGGAGCCCCCGTGGGGGTTTCCCAGGGCCCTTAGCCGTTGGTACACACTAAGGGAAGCCCAGGAAGGGTACAGCGAACCGGCGCCCAATTCTACCAAACAAACTGCTAAAAGCTGAAGCCCGGGACGTGTCCACTCACGGGGCCAAGCGGGGAGTACCAATAGGGCCTCGTAGCCTGGTGGATAGCGCGCAGGACTCGTAATTCTGTGGCGCATGTTCGATTCCTGCACAAGGCTGAAACAAATGGGCAAAGTTTCTTTCACCCTGAATGCCCCTGTTACCTAGCAGTAAATAGGTACCTGGGAGTTAGTCAGCTGTCATGGGCTGCTTCTTGGGGTGTGTGTGTGTGTGTGGGTGTGGGAAAAATAAAAAAAAGTAGTTAGTAAACAGTTGATTGATAGTTGAGAGGCGGGCCAAAAGAGTAAAGTTCAATCCCCGCAACACAACTAGGTGAATACAACTAGGTGAATACAACTAGGTGAAAACCAACTTTAGAAATTGAAAGAAAAACACCAAAAACAGTAATGGGGGACCATAAAGGCAGACCCCCCACCAGGCAAAAACAAAAATAAAGAAAAAACACGCAAGAGGACAACGTACCCAGGCGGAACAGTGCCGGCCGCTGTTATTGGTGAAAACTAGCTGTGCGGTACCTCGCGCCCTACTAATGATGAAAACTACCACCTACCCAGAGACAAACTAGGGCAACAAAACCCCAGCCGATTCCAAGGGCTGTCCAGTACCAAGCAGTAAAGGACACAGCGGAGGTAGAACCCAAGGTGACTTGTGGAAGGTGGCCCCAAGCCCCAAGGGCAGTACTTACAGAGCACCTAGGGAAGATAGCCCTAGGCGCATGCAGCTCGAGTACCGTGGAATCTTACTCCTGGCTCACACCCCACCGGTAGAGACAGTCCACACCACAAGGCACAGAACTGAAACAAAAACCAGGCCAGAGGCACTCGACCGGCCAGTAATTCCATCAGCCAAGAACTGCCAGTTGGATCGCTGGCGTGGTGGGTCTAGGGCTCCCCCTCTCGGGGAGGGGGGGGGGGGTTGTGCAGACGGTGACGCGGCGACGTGATGACATAATGCTAGTTTTATAACTTTGTTTGGGGAGTTCTGTCCACTCGTTCGGCTTTCGGAAGCAATATTTTCACCAGAATAGGGGTTTGTTTTGGGGTGCCTACCTTTCTGGGTGCCTATCCCGGTCGATGGCAGACATAGAATGCTCCCAACCACAAGGGGGTTTCTATAGGCCATTGCCCCTCTCTGAGGGGGCCAGGTTCTGGCTCGTGGTCCCAGGTAGGCAAGAACTCCTAGCACTTTGACTGATACCAGAAAGTTATACATATCCATTCAGCCTGGATAGCTCCGGGGAGCCGACGGGGCTCCCCCAGAAAAGGCTTCCGACAGAGTTCCACATAAGAGGTTGTTCTGGAAACTAGAAAATATTGGAGGGGTGACAGGTAAGCTTCTAACATGGATGAAAAATTTTCTGACTGATAGAAAAATGTGGGCAGTAATCAGAGGCAATGTATTGGACTGGAGAAATGTCACAAGTAGAGTACCACATGGTTCAGTTCTTGCACCAGTGATGTTCATTGTCTACATAAATGATATGCCAGTTGGAATACAGAATTATATGAACATGTTTGCTGATGATGCTAAGATAATAGGAAGGATAAGAAACTTAGATGATTGTCATGCCCTTCAAGAAGACCTGGACAAAATAAGTATATGAAGCACAACTTGGCAAATGGAATTTAATGTGAATAAATGCCATGTCATGGAATGTGGAATAGGAGAACATAGACCCTACACAACCTATAAATTATGTGAGAAATCTTTAAAGAATTCTGATAAAGAAAGAGATTTAGGGGTGGTTCTCGATAGAAAACTATCACCTGAGGACCACATAAAGAACATTGCGCGAGGAGCTCATGCCACATTTTCTAACTTCAGAATTGCTTTTAAATACATGGATGGCGAAATACTAAATAAATTATTCACGACTTTTGTTAGGCCAAAGCTAGAATATGCAGCGGTTGTGTGGTGCCCATATCTTAAGAAGCTCATCAACAAACTGGAAAAGGTGCAAAAACATGCTACTAAGTGGCTCCCAGAACTGAAGGGCAAGAGCTACGAGGAGAGGTTAGAGGCATTAAATATGCCAAAACTAGAAGACAGAAGAATAAGAGGTGATATGATCACTTCATACAAAATAGTAACAGGAATTGATAAAATCAACAGGGAAGATTTCCTGAGACCTGGAACTTTAAGAACAAGAGGTCATAGACTTAAACTAACTAAACAAAGATGCCAAAGAAATATAAGAAAATTCACATTCGCAAACAGAGTGGTAGATGGTTGGTACAAGTTAAGTGAGAAGGTGGTGGAGGCCAAAACCATCAGTAGTTTTAAAGCGTTATATGACAAAGAGTGCTGGGTAGATAGGACACCACGAGCATAGCTCTCATCCTGTAACTACACTTAAGTAATTACCTAGGGAAGGTGGCCCTAGGTGCATGTAGCTCCAGTACTCTTGTTACTCATGGCTTGCACACTACCAACACAGAACAACAATATTGATATGCAGCACTACGCAAAGAGTGGAGCCAGAGTCGATGACCGTCGTCAACACAACATCCTCTTGAACAGAGGTAAGTGGCCGACACAGAGGTCTGGGACTCCCCGGCCCCCCTCCTTGGGAGGGGGGGAGTTGTGCAGGCAGATGGCTGCACAATGGTTGTGGTGGTATCATGTTTGCTTGATTTTGATTGGGGAGTTCTGCTTGCTAATTAGCCTTTCGGTTTACAATTTTTGACCAGTTGTAGTTTGTTTTGGAATTCCTACCTTTCTGGGCGCCTGACCTGGTTGATGGCAGACACAGACTGCTTCCAATTACAAGTTGGTGTCTATAATCCATTGCTCCTTGTGCCTATCTTGAGGGGGCCAGGTTCTGTCTGTGGTCCCCAGTAGACCTAGAACTCCATCGACTGACTGTTGCCACAGTCAAATATATGCACATCAGCCCAGTATAGCTCAGGGAGGCCGAGGGGGCTCTCCTCAGAAAATGGATTTTAACAAATGTTTTAATTTGGGACGCAACATGCGTCCCCGCCCAAGATCCGTAGATTTATTTAGGGATGCAATATGTCTCCCTGCTCAGGTAAAGTGTTAATTAAAATACTGAAATAAAAAATTCTCAAGTTAGAAGTTGTTGATCCAGATATTTTCTTCAGAAGGTCAGATGTAAGACAAACAAGAAGCAATGGCTTCAAGCTCAACAAGCCATGATGCAGAACTGAGAACAGGAGACGCATTTTCACCCACAGGGCTATTAACCCATAGAACTGCCTACCTGCCAAAGATGTAACTGCCAAAAAGCCACCGACTTCCTGTTCTTGTCAAGGACACTAGAGTTAGTGACCCTAAGGAAAATCAGGTAAATAAAGTCCCCCCAGCATCCATCCAGTCCCTCTCCACCATCCATCCATCCACCCCACCTATCTATCCAACCAGTTCCTCCCTCCAACCATCCATCAGTTCCCCCATCATCCATCCAGTCTTCCTCCACCATCCATCTATCCATCCACCCCACCTATCCATCCAACCAGTTCCCCCTCTATCCATCCATCAGTTCCCCCACCATCCATCCATCAATGAAGTCCCGCACCATCCATCCATCAATGAAGTCCCCGCACCATCCATCCATCAATGAAGTCCCCGCACCATCCATCCAGTCCCCTTACCATCCATCTAGTCCCTCCATCCATCCATCTAATCCTCCCCACCAGCCTGGTAGGGGCCCGACACCTGAGTGGACAGCACTTCGGATTCGTAGTCCTGAGGTTCCGTGTACGATCCCCAGTGGAGGCGGAAACAAATGGGCACAGTTTCTTTCACCCTGAGGCACCTGTTCACCTAGCAGTAAATAGGTACAGTGGTACCTCGGAATGCGAGTGTCCCTGTATGCGAGTTTTTCGGAAGACGAGCAGGATTTCCTCGAAAATTATGTCTCGGAACGCGAGGGTTACCTCAGGACGCGAGTTTGTTGATACGCGTACAGGCCGACCTAGCGCGTGGTCGATCGGCGATCGTCGCCCCTCCGCCCCTCCGCCCCTCAGTTTACCATTGTCTCGCGCCCAGTGACTATCCCACATCAATTCTTCACCTGGATTTTCAGTGTTTTGTTGGATTTTTGGTCATTTGACTATACAGTTTGTTATTATATATCTCACCATGGGTCTCAAGAAAGCCATTGATAAGGTTCAACCTAAGAAAATAGCTGTGAGTAGAGGCAGTAGAGGATGTCCCTCCTTGATTAAGAAAATGTGTGAAGTATGGGAAGAACTGCAAAGTTTTGTTGAAAAAACTCACCCAGATAAAGCTGTAGCAGGCCGTTGCATTGACCTTTTAAATGATAATGTGATGTCTTACTACAGACAAGTGTTAAAATGTAGGGAAAAACAAGTGTCTTTAGAGAAATTCTTAGTAAGACAAGCAAGTCCTAGTGGTATGCAGGCAAAATGTGCCAGTGTGTGCATACCAGTGAAGTCCTCACTGCCTGATGTGATAATGGAAAGGGACTCCCCTTCCAAACAGTAACTCTCTCCTCCTCCCCCCTCCTCACCATCTTCCATACGCCTACAGCATTCAAGAGCAAGGTAAGTAATAACTTGAACATAGTTTTGTAGGTTTATTTAGATGAATTAGGTATAAAAATTTAGTTTGATATGGGGTTTTTGGGGTAGTCAGGAACGGATTAATTCATTTCCCATTATTTCTTATGGGGAAATTAGCTTCAGAATACGAGTTTTTCGGAATAAGAGCTGTCTCCAGGAACGAATTAAACTCTTAAACTGAGGTACCACTGTACCTGGTAGTTAGACAGCTGCTATGGGCTGTTTCCTGGAGATGTGTAACAAAAAGGAGGCCTGGTCAAGGACCGGGCCACGGGGACGCTAAAGCCACGAAATCATCTCAAGATAACCAAGAGGCCGTGCAACTTCACCACTGTAATCACTGCTATCAACTTATATCATGGTTGTTATGTTGAATGCAAATTTTACTACAATATGCCTATTAATAATTCTCAAATTATGCTACACTGTACCTGTTGATAATCCTTAACTTTTACTACAATAAACTTATTAATTTTCTTCAAATTTTCTTACAATGTACCCATTAATATTCATCAAATTTTGCTACAAATTACCTACTTAACACTTTCGCGCACGGGCGCGCGGCCTCTCCACTATCCCAAAGTGCACTGAGCGTTTCACGGGAGCGCGCGGAATTTCTGAAATGTGTATACTCTGTTCAACTTTGTCACTTTAATTTTCGTCATACGATATTCAATTTGGTATCTATGTGTTCGCAATAGAATTCTCTACAGGACTAAATGCATATAAACTCCAAAAGTCCTGCATACCATCCGCAACTAACAGAGAAAGTGAGAGAAAGTTACCCGGGAGCGCGCAAGAGTGATAAATGTTTACACTCTTTTCAGTTTTGTCAACTCAATTCTCGTCCTAGGTCTTTCATTTTGGTATCAATGTGTTCGCAATAGAATTCCCAACAGGCTTATATGCATATAATATCAAAAAACCAGCGTTGAATGTAATGAAACGCCATTTTCTGGGTGAGCCCCGGAGGCTCCCTGGAGCTTATCGGGCTAATGTATGTTATGTTAGACCGGGACACTAGCTATGGAGTTCAGACCTACCAGGGACCAGCGCCAGAACCTGGCTCCTTCAGAGAGGTTTCAGGGAGCAATGGCCCTGGAAAACCCCATATAGTTGGGGGTTTTCCTTATCTGCCATCGACCGGGGTTAGGCACCCAGAAAGGTAGGCGTAACAAAACAAACCCCACATGGTAGAAAACTACAACAAACCGAACAGAAAGGTAGAAAAACTCCCTA
Organism: Procambarus virginalis; assembly: GCA_020271785.1. NCBI lineage: Eukaryota > Metazoa > Arthropoda > Malacostraca > Decapoda > Cambaridae > Procambarus > Procambarus virginalis. Next base: position 38,857,619 of record WNGS01042707.1, read on the forward strand.
CAATCACAAGGAAAACAATCAAACAATCACTTTACTGCCGCGCCGGTTGTCCGCGCAGCCCTCCCCTCCCGGGAGGGGGAGGGGGGGCCCGGACCTCACCGCGCCGGCTGCCGTCAGTTCGGAAACTAGGCTTCAACCAACGCGAAAAATCCGCCGACCGGACGGGAGGGAGGGTAGCCAGGGAGCCTCCGGGGCTCACCCAGAAAATGGCGTTTCATTACATTCAACGCTGGTTTTCTGTGGGGAGCCCCTACGGCTCCCTGGAGCTAATTACCCAAAGAGAAGGAAAAAAGGGGACTTACCCGGGAGGCGGCGGCCACAAACTCCTCAACGCGAAGTCGAGACAACTGGCTGCAACCTGCGACCCAAAGCAACACAAGAACGCCGAGGAGCAGGGACGTTCACCAAATAACGGGCGGCCAGGACCCTGTTCGATTTCCAAAAACCACGCGCCCGAATATGTGCCCAAGACATATTACCAAACACAGCAGCCAAAGCCGCAAATTCCTAACGTCATGGGCGCGAGGATAGACCGCAGGCTGGCTAGATTTAATAACCCTGCGGACAACCTGGGAGACCCGAGCCCTGGAACAGGGAACGAGGGAAACTGGATCAACCCAAAGCGCATCCCCAGCCACACCGGCCGAAGCGCGCAAGTAACGGCGAAGTGCCGCAACAGGACACAACACATGATGCACCCCCGGCCGAACCAACCAAGCATCAATGACCCATGGACCCCTCCGGAAAGCAGCCGTCTCGTTCTTCGCCAGAAAAGAAGGAGAAGGCTGTAAACGGACAAACCTACCCCCAGGACCGAAAGAGCAGAAACCCCTGCGCCGGAGGAGAGCATGAAGCTCCCCTACCCGCCCCCAGAGGCCAAAGCCAACAAAAACAAAGCCTTGGAAAAACAATCAGGAACCGAAGGGGCCACCACAAACGAGAAGAGGAAAGATAGGAGAGCACCCGGTCCAAGGACCAGGACGGCTCAGGAGGCGCATGAGCAGGCCGGAGGTGAAACATAGCACGAGAAAGCTTACGAAACGGGGCGGATGTGACATCCACCCCAAAAGCAAGCGCGAGCGGCTCCGCCAGCGCCGCACGATACGAGGCGACAGTATTAGGCATCAAATGACGGTCCTGAAAAAGCCAAGAAAGAAAGGACAAAACAACCCGATCCGAAAGAAAAGACAACCTACGAAGAGCCAGAAAATGGCGAAAAGAACGCCAGGAAACTTCATACTGCCGCCGAGACGAAGCTCTCAGGTGGGACACCATCAATGAAGCCACCTGATCACCATAGAAATGGTGATACACCCGCGTCAAAAAGACCAGACGCGAAGAGCAGAGGAGAAGGGCGAACCAGCCCTGTACCGGACCGGACCGACCTGCTGAAAGAGGCGGAGCCGCGGGAAACGTCCCGGGTTCGGGCACCGAGCGAGAAGCACTGGAAACCAAGGCTGGGCTGGCCACCAAGGGGCCACAAGGACTACTCTCCCTGAGAAAGTCTCCAATTGAACCAGAACTCGAAGCAACAGCTGGACCGGAGGAAAGAGGTATAGGTAACCCCACCTCGACCAGTCCTGCTGAAAGGCATCCACCGCGAACGCCTCGCAGTCGGGGAAGGGAGTCACATAAATTGGGAGACGCCGAGACCACGCCGACGCGAAGAGGTCCACATCTGGGAGACCGTACGTCTGGCAGATCCAACGAAACGAGTCGTCGTCTACCGTCCACTCCGTGGACAGGGGAATGAAGCGAGACAGACCGTCCGCCAGAACGTTGGACACTCCCCGGACGTGAACCGCACGGAGAGCCAAACCCCGAGAATCCAGTAGACGAACCACTCGAAGGGACCAACCCCACAGAGCCAAGGACCGAAGAGAACCTCCGCTGTTCAGGCAATGAACCACTGGAGAACAGTCCGAATGGAGGCGAATGGTTGAACCCTGAGCGACCCGAATCCTCCGAAGAGCGAACCAGACAGCCGCGAACTCCCGAACCGTGCTGTGAGCCCGACGGAATGACGGACCCCACCGACCCTGGCCTGCCTGGTGAGCACTGGTCACAAAACCCCAGCCGAGGGACGACGCGTCCGTGAACACATCAAGCGAGGGCTCGGGGAGGCGCCAAGGCACCGAACCCCGAAAACTCCGAAGAGGAAGCCGGTGACGCAGCAACCGACGTAAGAACCACGGAGGACGAACCCAACGATCGCGAGAGAGGCGGAAGGGACGTCCCCGAAGGAACCAAAACAGACGCCGAAGCCAAACCCGACCCGGCGGGTAGACTTGCATGGCGAAGTTGAGACTCCCGCACAACTGCTCGAGCAACCGCCGAGTGACCCGGGACCCCTTCAGAAACAGCAGACGGCGGTCCCGCAGCCGCTGCAACGCCCCAGGAGGGAGAGACAAGGAAGCGTCCGAGAATCCCAAAGANGGCAACCCTCAAACTCGCTGGAAGGAGGGGGGGGCTCTGGGGTCACATCCATCGGACCCTCGCGCCCCCAGGGGTTTCCCAGGGTCCCGAGCGTTTACTATAAGAGGACTCGCGCTCAGGTAATCCCAGGCAGGGTACTGCTAACCGGCACCCAAAACTACCAAACAACTTTCTAAGAGCTGAACCCCCGGGACGTGTACACTCACGGGGACCAAGCAGGGGTACCACCAGAAAACTCAGAACACAAGGGACACCAGGGGCAAGAACGAAGGCAGACCCCCCCCACCAGGTAGATAAACAAAAAGAAAAAGAAAACCCCGCAAGAGGACAGCGTACCCAAGCGGAACAGAGCCGGCCGCTATGATGGGAAAGACAAGCTGCACAGTACCCTGCGCCCCACCAGTGCAAAACTGCCCCTTACTCTAAGGCGAACAAGGGAGACAGAACACCCGAGCACACAAAGAGCGGCCGAAAACCAAGCAGTAAACGGCCTAGCAGGGGCAGACCCCAAGGAACTTGTGGAAGGTGGCCCCAAGTCCCAAGGGCAGTACTTACAGGGCACCTAGGGATGGGAACCCTAGGCGCATGCAGCCCGAGTACTGGAGAATCACTCCCGGCTCTCGCACCACCTAGAAAAACAGACACCACACTCTAGGTACAGTGCTGAAACAACCACTGGAGCCGGAGCACATAACCGGTGCCTATAGCATCAGCCGAAGAACTGATGGGTGGATAGCCGGCGTGGGAGGTCTGGGGCTCCCCCTTCCCCCTCCCGGGGAGGGGGGAGCTGCGCAGACAGCGGCGCGGTGACGTGTGACGTCATACTAGTTTGCTTGTTTTTCTGTTGGGGAGTTCTATCCACTAGTTTGGCTTTTGGTAGCAATTTTAACCAGAATAGGGGTTTGTTTTGGGGCGCTTACCTTTCTGGGTGCCTGTCTCGGTCGATGGCAGACATAGAATGCTTCCAATCACACGGGGGCTTCTATAGGCCATTGCTCCCCGTGCCTCTCTGAGGGGGCCCGGTTCTGGCCGTGGTCCTCGGTAGGCCTAAGAACTCCATACACATGACTGATGCCAAAGTCTGACATTAGCATATCAGCCTGGGATAGCTCCGGGGAGCCGACGGGGCTCCCCCCAGAAAAATTGTGATAAAATATGCCTAGACACTGTAAATAATGCTGTGAAAAAAAATTTGTGGCAACTGGCTGCTTGAAGATGGCACGCGACACCTCCAGTACGCACCTTATATGAGCGATCATAAAGGGTGTGATGTCATTGCTCATTTTGTCAGCTCATTTACGTCATTGGTAAGTACAATTAAATTTTTGTTTTCTCGTGGTCAGGGAACACAAATTAACAGGTTAATAAGAAAAATAATTATTTTCTTTTTTTATGCACCTGTGGGTGACAAAGGCCAAATAGCCCGGAGCAGCTTGGGGGTTAAGGGGTGACGTTTAATGGAGTGAAACATATGACAGAAGTGCTTAGAAATGCAAGGAAATTGCAAAGTGATGAGGATGGCAAACTTTGGTCGATAAGACAAGACCTCTCAAAGGAAGACAGAGAAAAGATGACAATGAACCTCACTGAAGCAAACCATCTTAATGGGAATAGAAATGAAGAAGAAAGAAAGTTTTGTTCTACAAACTGTTAGGGACTGGAAAGCTAGTGAAATTGTACATAAAACAAAGCAATAAAATCATTAGTGGAAGGGGGAGTAAAGAACAAAGGGAAAGGGAACATGTTCCTGAAAATTGTATATACCAACATAGATGAAGTTAGATAAAAAAATATTGGAGCTGAAAGATATAATTCAGCAAATGGTTCCAGATATTGTTGTATTAACAGAGACGAAACTTGAAGAAAATATTTTAAATGAGGTCGTATTCCCAAGGGACTATTCTGTTTGGAGACGTGACAGGAAAGCTAGGAAGGAGGGAGTAGAGGCTGTGCTGGTGAAAGAACACCTGAAGGTAAGAGAGTTAATAATTGACAACCCTCAAGAAGTTGACATAATGGCATTGCAGGCACGGAATCAGGAAGATAAACTGATTGTAAATGCCTTCAGTCCACCAGCAAGCAACACATGGACAAAGGAAAAACTGAATGACAAACAAGAGGGCCTCATAATGGTTATGAGAAAGTTTATAGTACAAGCAGATGAAGATAAATCATGATTGTTGGTACTGGGGGATTTCAACTTTAAAGGATTAGACTGGGAGGCCTATGAAGCCAAAACAGAGGACATCAACATGTCAAGCAGCCCACAAGAATATGGGAAGGGGCTGTTCCCTCAGTACTGGATCTAATATTCACCAGGAAAGAAGAGGAGATATTTGACATCCAGTACCTTCCTCCCTCGTGAAAGAGTGATCATATCCTGTTGGACATTAAATATGCTTTTGAGATATGATCAAGTAGAAAATTGGGACATTGAAACCGTTGCTAAACTAGATTTCAAGAGAGGACACTATGAGGACCTTAGAGCATTTTTTAATGAGTGTAATTGGACTGACTTTTTGCTAGGCAAGGATGTAAATGAGATGTATGCCTAATTTTGCAAAATATACGATAAAGGCACACAAACATTCATACCAAAACACAGATGCAGGACCAGAAAACACGATTGGTTCAACAGAAATTGTAAGAGGGTCAGAGACCAAAAGACACAAAAATGGAATCAATATAGGAAGAGCCCAAACCCCCAAACATACCAGCGATACAAAGATGGGAGAAACAACTACAAAACAGTGAGGAGAAGCAGAAAGAAATTTTGAAAAAGGGATAGCGGACAAATATAAAACAGAATCAGGCCTATTCTATAAATTTATTAACAACTAATTGCAGGTGAAGGATAATATTCAGAGGTTGAAAATGAGAAACAGATTTACGGACAATGGAAAGGAAATGTGTGAAACATTAAACGAAAAGTTCCAAAGTGTATTTGTGCAAAATTAAATCTTAAGGGAACCAGACACAATAAAAATTACACAGAACAACATAGAGCACATAGAGGTATCTAAAGACAAAGTGGAAAAAATGCTCAAGGAGTAAAAATATCCTCCCCAGCCCCGGAATCCTCTACATCAGGACCCAGGGCCAAGTCCATTGGAAAAGCAGGAATGAAGGGGGCGCGCTGACATGACCCAACAGCTCCTGCAGAATAGGCTCAAATGCCTCCGCCACAGATCCAGAAGGGGCAATCCCCAGAGCCACCCGAGTCTCACTACCAGGTATAATCAAAGCGGGGCTACTGCGGGGCATCCGGAAAGGCAACGAACCTCGCGTATTGCTGTAATCTAAACCTCGCATGCAACGCTAAAGCTGCCTGCACCCGAATATCAGTCTCAGTGGACTGGGTGAATTGGAGTACAAGCAAAGAACACCACCACTCGCAGGACTCCGGGTCAAAGGCGTCACTGACACAACAGGCAGCATGGCAAGGGCAGACAGTGAGTGTCACCCTGAGACAAGGGAACAGAGCAACCTTCATACTCGCACAAGGCGAGGTGGAACTCAGAGGTCTCCTCCATTGGACCACTGAGCCCCAATGGGGGTTCCTAGGGCCCTTAGACTGAAAGCTAAGGGAAGACCAGGTGAGGTACTGCTAACCGGTTATCCCAGAGCTACCAAGCAAACAAATTAAAAGCTGAACCCCTGCAATGTGTGCAAGCACTGGAAACCTAGTGGATGGCCACCAAAATCCTACAAGTGGTCCTACGGCCACACCAGGCAGACCCACCACCAGGCAAATCAAAACAAAAACAAAAGAAAACCCCCGCAAAAGCACAATGTCTCCAGGTGAACAGAACCAGTTGCTATGCATGTATCAGACAGCTGCACAGTACCCCCGCACCCCAGCCAGCAATGAAAACTACCTCCTACCTAAGACCAAACAGGAGTAAGAACCACCCCAGCTGAACCCCAAGGGCGGGCAATCACTGAGCAGCAACAGACCCACAAGGAGGTAGCTGCTCCTGAGCAGCTCATGGAAGATAACCCTAACCCACAAAGGCAATACTTATGGGGCACCTAGGGAAAGTAGCCCTAAGTGCTGCAGCCCCAGTACTCTTGTGTTACTCCTGGCTCGCACACCACCAATACAGAGCAATAACACCGCTATGCAGCACTGGGCAAAGAGTGGAGCCAGAGTAGATCGACCGTCACCTACACAACAGCCTTCTGAACTGAGTAGAGTTGCCGGCGTGGAGGTCTGGGACCTCCCGTGCCTGTCCCGAGGAGGGGGTTGGGGGGGGGTTGCACAGATGGATGCGTGGCGATTGTGGTGACGTCATGCTTGTTTCCTTGTTTTTGTTTGGGGAGTTCTGTTTGCTAGTTTGGTTTTCAGTTTGCAATTTTTGACCAGCAGTAGTTTGTTTTGGAATTCCTACCTTTCCTGACCTGGTAGATGGCAGATAAAGACTGCTTCCAATTACATGGGAGTGTCTTTAGGCTATTGCTCCTACATGGATTTTACTAAAGCATTTGACAAGGTACCACATGAGAGACTGGTGAGGAAATTAACGGCATATAGAATAAATGGGAGAATACTGGAATGGATAAAACAATGGTTAAAAACATAGAAAACAAAGGGTAGTGCTAAATGGGAATGTACCTGACTGTGGAAATGGGCTACGTGGGGTCCCACAGGGGTCCATTTTGAGGCCAACCCTGTTTGTCATATATACATCAATGACATAGATGAGAATATTACAAATCACATCATCAAATTTGCAGATGACATTAAGATCAATGGTAAAGTGGGTAAGTGAAAGTAATATTGAGACCTTACAAAGAGATCTGCATGAACTCCATAAATGGTCAGATGGCTGGCAAATGCTCTTTAATGTTGATAAATGCAAGACCTTATCTGTGAGGCATAACAATCCATGGCACAACTACCAAATTGACAACACTACCTTACAGTAGATGGATGAAGAAAAGGACCTTGAAATCAGAATCTATCATTCACTAAAAGTTGCACAACAAATGGGAGCGGCGGAAAAAAAAAGTGAACCAAACCTTGGGAATACCTTTAAAATCAAGAGTATCGTTACCTTCAAAGAAAAGAAAGTGGTCGTTCAATTACAGTGGAACCCCGGGTTACGAGTGTCCCTGTTTATGAGTTTTTCAGGTTACGAGCCCGATTTGGTCGAAAAATTTGCATCGGGTAACGAATTTGTTGATACGTGTACGGGCCGACCTAGCGCGTGGTGGCACGGCGATCGCGCCTCAGTTTACCAGTGCCTCGCGCCCAGTGACTATCCCACCTAAATTCTTCACAAGGATTTACAGTTTTTTGTCAGATATTTGGCCATTTGAGCATAAAAGTTGTTTTAATATATCTTGCAATGGGTCCCAAGAAAGCCAGTGGTAAGGTTCAAGCCAAGAAATTGCATGTGAGGATGACAATAGAGGAAAAACAAGAGATCACTCGAAAGCATGAAAATGGTACACGTGTTGTTGAACTTTGTAGGCAGTACAACAAATCGATGTCAACGATATGCACTATACTTGCCAAGAAAAAGGACATTATGAGTGCTAAAGTGGCAAAAGATGCATCTACAATCACGAAACAAAGACCACAAATACTTGAGGATGTGGGAAAAGTTGTTATTAATTTGGATACACAACAAGGAGTTAGTGGGTGATAGTGTTTCAGAGGCCATCATTTGTGAGAAAGCCAGGGTATTGCATGAAGACCTTGTAAAGAAAACCCCTGGAACGAGTGCAGATACGATAGACTTTAAGGCAAGAAGGGAATGGTTTGACAAATTTAAAAAACCCAGCGTTGAATGTAATGAAATGCCATTTTCTGGGTGAGCCCCAAAGGCTCCCTGGAGCTTATCGGGCTAATGTACGTTATATTAGACCGGGACATTAGCTAAGGAGTTCAGACCTACCAGGGACTAGCGCCAGAACCTGGCCCCTTCAGAGAGGTTTCAGGGAGCAATGGCCCTGGAAAACCCCCTTGTGGTTGGGGTTTTCCTTATCTGCCATCGACCGGGGTTAAGCACCCAGAAAGGCAGGCATAACAAAACAAACCCCACATGGTAAAAAACTAAAACAAAAAACTGAACAGAGGTAGAAACTCCCTACAATCCCAAGGAAACAAGCAAACAAGCAAACATCACACTTTACTGCCGCACCGATCGTCCGCGCAGCCCTACCCGCCCTGAGAGGGGGAGGGGGGTGCCCCGGACCTACCGCGCCGGCTGCCTACCTTGAGGTTATCTTGAGATGATTTCGGGCCTTTAGTGTCCCCACGGCCCGGTCCTCGACCAGGCCTCCACCCCCAGGAAGCAGCCCGTGACAGCTGACTAACACCCAGGTACCTACTTTACTGCTAGGTAACAGGGGCAAAGGGTGAAAGAAACTCTGCCCATTGTTTCTCGCCGGCGCCCGGAATCGAACCCGGGACCACAGGATCACAAGTCCAGTGTGCTGTCCGCTCGGCCGACCGGCTCCCTATAGCATTAGCATTAGTTCGTAAGCTAATGTCTACAGGGATAGACACTTCTCTGGCCTCAGTTTCCTAAGCGGTGTTTGCCTTGTGTGGCGTTCACTGCTGTGTGTTGTGTTGTGCGGTGGCCAGGAGTACCTCATCAGTGCCGGGACTGCATGTGCTTAGGTGCCACAAACCTCACCCTCAAAGAGTTCTGGAAACACCATTTTAACATTTGTAGTGCTTTAAAACTCATTGACAAAGCCTAGCAAGTAGTGTCTCAAAGAACCCTGATCTCTGGCTGGAGAAAATTGTTGCCTGAATGTGTGCCAGAACTAGACTTTGAAAGGTTTGAGCCTGTAAATGAAGTGCCTCTTGTTGAGGAAATTGTTACTCTGGGCCAGAGAATGGGCTTGGAATTGGATGGTGCTGATGTGGAGGAGTTGGTGGCAGAACATAACGAAGAACTGACCACCGAAGAACTCCCAGCCCTTCAAAAGGAGCAGCAAGAAGAGGCAGCTGAGGATATTTCTCCAGTGGAGCAGGATGAGGCAGACCTTCCGCAACCATTAGGAAGTGGTGTCAGATGTGGGAAGAAATGCAAACTTTTATTGAAACGACTCGCCAGAGAAAGCTGTAGTCGGCCGTTGCATTAATCTTTTCAATGACAATGTGATGCCTCACTACAGACGAATGTTGCGAAGAAGGGAAAAACAATCTTCAATGGATCGTTTCATTGTGAAAAAATCAAGCAGTGAGCCACAACCATGACCTAGTTGTATGCAGGCAAAACGTGCCAGAGTGTGCACCCCAGAGAAGTCCTCACTGCCTGATGTTATAATGGAAGGGGACTCCCCCTAGCAAACAGTAACACCTCTCCTCCTCCACCCTCCTCACCATCTTCCATATGCCAACAGCAGTCATCAGCAAGGGTAAGTGATAACTTCAACATACTTTTGGAGTGTAGATTTTGATGTATTGGGTATAAAATTTAGTTTGAAGTGAGGTTTTTGGGTAGTCAGAAACGAATTAATTCATTTCCTATTATTTCTTATGGGGAAATTAGCCTCGGTTTACAATTTTTCAGGTTACGAGCTGTCTCCAGGAACGGATTAAATTCTTAAACTGAGGTACCCCTGTATATAAGTCTCTGGTGTGCCCCCACCTGGATTACTGAATCCAGGCATGGAGACTGCATCTTCAGAATGACATAGCTGCTCTGGAGAAGGTGCAATACCGGGCAACAAAAATCATACCAGAGCTTAGTCATCTTTAGTATCAGGAATGGTTGAGGGTTACTGGGCTAACAACACTGCAGACCAGGCATGACAGGGTGGATCTCATAGAAACATTCAAAATACTAAACAATTTGGACAATGTTGATCCCAACACTTTCTTCAAAAGGTCAGATGTAACACAAACAAGGAGCAACGGGTTCAAGCTCAACAAGCCACAGTGTAGGACAGAAAACTGGAGATGCCTATTCACCCATAGGGTTGTAAACCTGTGGAACCGCCTTCCCGCCAAAGCCGTGGATCCCAAGACTCTGCAGGGTTTTAAAGTACAGATAGAAAAGATCATCAGGGCAAATGGGGGGACCATTGACAAGCCATCAGCTTCCTGTCCTCATTGAGGCCACTAGTATTAGTGGCCCTCTGGTAAATTTAGTTAAATTACTATACAGTTGAATAGTAGTATATAACAATGATTTATTCTTGTATATACTGTATTACTAAAAAATATGCCTCCTGAAGGCATCTCCGATTGCAACGAATCCCTCGCCCAAACAAATCAGGGTTGGTCCTATATAGTTTGCCAAATTGGGGTTGCACTGTATTTGCAAAAAAGCAATAAAATCTTCCATTTCTGGAGGTAGCCTCTTGTGGTTTCTTGAAGCTACCATCTCTAATGCAGGTGCTATCAGTCACAGCATTCTTTGGCCTACCAGGGACCCAGAGCCAGAACCTGGTCCTCTCACAGAGGCACAGGGAGTCATGGCATTTATATATTAAGCTATTAATTTATGCTTCTACCGAGAAAAGCATTCATTTATGTTTTTTTGTTCACACTATGGTGTTGTCATATGAAACAGGTGTGTAGTGCAGTTGTTACTAGTTTGCTTCCCTTTTAGTAAAGTTGGCCTCCTCTGTCAAGGCACCATTGTGAGTTAACTGTGGATACTACTGATTTCTTTTCAGAAATCAAATGTTAACTGTAATGAAAAACCCTTTTCTGGTGAGCCACTCAGTAGCTACCTGTAACCACCATGTTCCTTTTCTCGTATGTGAGTTGTGGGGGGAGCGGGGGGAGGGAGATATTTTATAAAGACAGCTCATGAATGAGGTTCATTACAGCTGGAGGCTTTACCTCATGGCAATAATTGTTTGCTTCGGTTTCCTAAAGGTTGCTAATGTCCCGTAAAGCATTCATTTGTTTTGTGCCCTTATACTTGCTGGTCAGATTTTTTGCAGTTTTGGGTTGATCTCTGATTCCCAGGCTCCTCTTGCCTTATACAGTCAGAGTCTGGTCCTGGTTTCTAGTATGCTCAGGTGAGTCTCGGAAGTCTGGTGCGATTCCCTAAGACTTGGTAGCACCAGGGCTATAACTCTGGGAGCTACTGAGTGGCCAACCAGAAAAGGAAGTTTCATTATATTCAATACTTGACTTTTGGAATAACCTATAGAAAAATGATCTGTGCACTGCATTTGTATTTAATGTTTAATACACTTGAAAAATTCACTTTCAAATAGACAGCACAAAAAAAAAGCAGATATGTAACTGACCTGCTTAGGGGGAGGAGTTCCTGGTGGGGTAGAATCCAGCTTTATGTCTGTAGCAGCATATTCTTGGCTGAACCTTACCCGCTCCTCACCCTGGATTGGGAGGAAATTTAAATAATTAATGATGTACTCTCGAGCTATACTTGAATTATATGTGTACCCAAATACATGATCTCCCAGTGTGCAAAATAAGACAAATTAAGTACTGAATGTAATGAAATGCACTTTCCTGTGGAACTCTAAGTAGTTCCCTCAGCTTGAGTGTTGGCATTGATAAGCCCTATCCCTTAGAATGCAAGTTATCTTAGCTGCAGCACACTACTACATTATGCACAATTCTTTGGGACATGTCATAAAATCAGTGTTGAATATAATAAGCCCCAATTTCTGGATGAGGCTCAGTGGCTCCTTGAAGCTACAATGCTAATACAGTGCCAAACTATAAGGTGCCATCAGTTGCGGAGTTCGTTTAGACCTACCGGGGACCACAATCCACAATCTTGCCCACTCTAAAGAGGCGCAGAGAGCAGTGGCACTATGATCAAAATTGTCTGTGAATTTTAATCGTCTCCACCAAGGAAGCACCCACAAAAGTCAGCAAGACAAAACAGACCACTGCTGGTTATAAGTTAGTATCAATGTCTCAAACTCTCCAAAAGAACTTCCCCAGCATTGTAAACAAACAACTGAAAAGTTATGAAACTAGCACAAGCTTGTTCGCCGTCGCCCTACCGTCCAGTCCAAGAGGTTAGGCACCATTTCTTTCCCCCCGTCCCCATCTCAAATCCTTATCCTGACCCTTCCAAGTGCTATATAGTAATAGCACTTGTAATAGCTTGGCACTTTCTCCTGATAGTGCCCTAGTACCTACTTGCCCCCCTTCCCCTCATATGGGGGGAGGAGGAGGAGGAGGGAGAACTCCACCCCTCAGTTCTATGATGATGGTAAAAACTACCCTGATTTCCTTGGGAATGAAGGGTTTCAGGGAGTCAACAGGGCTCACCCAAAAATTGGTGTACCCAAGGACAAGGAAAACAAGGGGACTAACCTGGGAGGAAGGAGCACCATAGGTATCACAATGAAGAAGAAATCATGGACTGTGACACACACATGATATGTATGTCACATATCGTCTTTATCTGATGTCTTTAATCTGATATCTTTAATCTTTATTGACGGATGCCTACTACTATCTGATATTGTCTTTAATCTGAGGGGGGTCTTCCATGCTGCCACTTTTGTGGCAGCAGGGAAGAGCCCCCTCAATCATAGACCTGTATCATTGATAAGTGTAATAGTCAAAATATTGGAAAAAATAATAAAAACTAAATGGGTAGAACACCTGGAGAGAAATAATATAATATCAGACAGAGAGTATGGTTTTCGATCTGGAAGATCCTGTGTATCGAATTGACTCAGTATATATGATAAAGCCACAGAGATGTTACAGGAAAGAGATGGTTGGGTTGACTGCATCTATGTGGACCTAAAAAAGGCTTTCGACAGAGTTCCTCATAAGAGGTTGTTCTGGAAACTGGAAAATATTGGAGGGGTGACAGGTAAGCTACTAACATGGATGAAAAATTTTCTGACTGATAGAAAAATGAGGGCAGTAATCAGAGGCAATGTATTGGACTGGAGAAATGCCACAACTGGAGTACCACAGGGTTCAGTTCTTGCACCGGTGATGTTCATTATCTACATAAATGATCTACCAGTTGGTATACAGAATTATATGAACATGTTTGCTGATGATGCTAAGATAATAGGAAGGATAAGAAACTTAGATGATTTTCATGCGCTTCAAGAAGACCTGAACAAAATAAGTATATGGAGCACCACTTGGCAAATGAAATTTAATGTGAATAAATGCCATGTTATAGAATGTTGAATAGGTGAACATAGACCCCACACAACCTATAAGTCTCCGTGGTGTAGTCGTAAGATACTCGCCTGGCGTTCCGCTAGCGCTTTGTCATGGGTTCGTATCCTGGCCGGAAAGAATTTACTGGGCACAAATCCTTAACTGCAGCCTCTGTTTAACTCAACAGTAAAATGGGTACTTGGTTGTAACAACAATTCTTCGCGGCGGGGATCATATTCCAGGGACCTGCCCGAAACACTACGCGTACTAGTGGCTGTACAAGAATGTAACAACTCTTGTATATATCTAAAAAAAAAAGAAACCAGTGTTGAATATAATGAAACGCCATTTTCTGGGTGAGTCCCGGAGGCTCCCCAGAGCTATCCATGGCTGATATGGATATCCTAACTATTTTGCATCAGTCGATGTGGGTGGAGTTCTAGCCTACTGGGGACCACGAGCCAGAACCTGGCCCCCTCACAGAGGCACGGGGAGCAATGGCCCATAGAAATGCACATGTGATTTTGAGCATTCTATATCTGCCATCGACTGGGACAGGCACCCAGAAAGGTAGGCGCCACAAAACAAACCCCTATTCTGGTTAACAACAAAAATTGACAAACGAGTGGACAGAACTCCCCAAAAGAAAAACGAGCAAACAAGCATGACATCACACGAGCCCGCCGCATGTCTGAGCAGCTCCCCCCTCCCTGGGAGGGGGAAGGGGGAGCCCCAGACCCCCGAGCCAGCGATCCACACCCCAGTTCTGAGGCTGGATATCAAAAACCGAGAAAAAACGCCGACCGGAGGGCAGGAGGGATGCCGGGGAGCCTCCGGGACTCACCCAGAAAATGGCGTTTCATTACATTCAATGCTGGTTTTCGGGGGGGAACCCCCACGGCTCCCCAGAGCTACCTCACCAAAGACTACCAAGACAACAAGGGGACTTACCCGGGAGGCGGTTGGTGCTCCACTCCTCAACACGAAGCCGAGACAACGGGCTGCAACCGCCGTCCTAAAGCAACACAGGCCTGACTGGGCCCAGGAACGTTAACAAGGTAGCGTGCAGCCAGGACCCTGTTCGACCGCCAAAATCCCCATGCCCGAATGTCAGCCCAAGACATATTGTCGAAGACGGCAGCAAGAGCAGCAAACTTACAAACATCATGGGCACGGGGATAGACCGCAGGCTGGCTGGATTTAATAACCCTGCGGACGACCTGAGAGACCCGAACCCGCAAACAGGGAAGAAGGGAAACTGGATCAACCCAAAGCGCGTCCCCGGACACAGAAGCCGTGGCACGCAGATAACGGCGGAGGGCCGCAACCGGACACAACACATGGTGAACCCCCGGCCTGACAACCCATGCATTTGCAACCCAAGGACCCCTCCGGAAAGCAGCAGTCTCATTCTTCGCCAGAAAAGAGGGAGACGGCTGCAAACGAACAAACCGAAGACCACGACCAAAGGAGCAAAAACCTCTGCGCCGGAGAAGAGCATGAAGCACTGCCACGCGACCCCCAGAGGCTAATGCCAACAGAAAAAGAGCCTTAGCAAAACAATCTTGAACCGAAGGGGCCACAACAAACCGAGGAGCGGAAAGATAGAAGAGCACTCTGTCCAAGGACCAGGACGGCTCAGGCGGCGCATGAGCAGGCCGGAGGTGAAACAACGCCCGAGAAAGCTTGCGAAACGGCGCAGAAGTAACATCGATACTGAAAGCAAGCTGTAGCGGCTCCGCCAGCGCTGCACGATACAAGGCGACAGTATTAGGCATCAGATGACGGTCCAGAAAAAACTAAGAGAGAAAGGACAACACCATCCGAACCGAAAGCGAGGAACAACGACGAAGGGTCAAAAAGAACCGGAAGGACCGCCAGGAAACTTCATACTGCCGCCAAGAGGAAACTCGCAGGTGAGAAACCAACAAGGAAGCCACCTGCTCACCATAAAGATGGTGATAAACATGAGTCAAAAACGCCAAACGCAAAGACTCGTGGAGAAGAGCGAACCAGTCACGTACCGGACCGGCCCGATCTCCTGAAAGAGGCAGAGCCGCGGAAAAACCTCCGGGTTCGGATACCGGGCAAGCAGCGCCTGAAACCACGACTGGGCCGGCCACCAAGGGGCCAAGAGGACCACTCGACCCTGGTAAGTCTCCAAGCGAGCCATGACCTGGAGCAGCAGCTGAACCGGGGGAAAGAGGTACAGGAACCCCCCACCTCGACCAGTCCTGCCGAAAAGCGTCGATCCCGATGGCCTCGCAGTCGGGGAAGGGCGCCACGTAAACCAGAAGATGCCTCGACCACGCAGACGCGAAGAGGTCCACCTCCGGGTGCCTGAGCGTCTGGCAGAGCCAACGGAAGGAGCCGGCATCGACCGTCCATTCCATGGACAGGGGAACGAACCTGGACAGGCCGTCCGCCAGTACGTTGGACACCCCCCGGACGTGAACCGCCAGGAGAGCCAAACCCCGAGAACTCAGCAGACAAGTCACCCGAAGCGACCAACCCCAAAGAGCCAAGGACCGCATCGAACCCCCTCGGTTCAGACAATGAACCACCGAGGTGCAGTTCGAATGGAGCCGGATCGTCTATCCGCGGGCGACCTGAACCCTCCGAAGCGCAAACCATACCGCCGCGAACTCCCGCACCGTGCTGTGTACCCGTCGGAAGGACGGACCTCACCGCCCCTGGCCGGCCTGGTGAGCATTGGTCACAAAACCCCAGCCTAGAGACGACGCGTCTATGAATACATCGAGCGAGGGCTCGGGTAGGCACCAAGGCACTGAACCCCTAAAACCTAAAGAGGAAGCCGGCGACTCAGCAGCTGACACAAAGTCCCTGGGGATCGAACCCAGTAATCGCGAGAGAGGCGGAAGGGACGTCCCCGAAGGAACCAGAACAGCCGATGAAGCCAAACCCGACCCGGCGGGTAGACCAACATCGCGAAGTTCAGGCTGCCACACAGACAGACAGACAGACAGACAGACAGACAGACAGAGAGAGAGAGAGAGAGAGAGAGAGAGAG
>WNGS01042707.1:38877467-38928200 GCA_020271785.1 Procambarus virginalis
CATGGAAAAATAAGTGACAAGCCCCGATACAACACCTCAAGCAAACCGGCAGTCGAGAGAAACGTTGACCGTCGCATAGGTGCAAGCTGACCACACAAGTCACAGTAACCCCCCCCCCCCTGCATTCAGTAACATTCCCCTACCCTGGGCCACATGGAAAGCCCAAGACCTCCAAAGTACCCCAAGGGCGAAGACCACGTCAAGCGACAAAGTCCCCTACCGGGGAGTGAAACCTGAACATGCAGGGAAGACAACCCTAGCACAGCCTATAACCCTATACTTAGACAAGAGACTCAACTTCAGCACCCACATACAACACATAACAAAGAAAGTCTCTAAAACAGTTGGTATACTCTCTAAAATCAGATACTATGTACCTAACTCTGCTCTCCTCTCACCATGCTATGCACTAATCTATCCCTATCTTACTTATAGTATCTGTGCATGGGGTTCAACCACTGCAAACTACCTCAAGTCCATCATCACCCAGCAAAAATCTGCTATCAGAACAATAACAAACTCTGCTTTCCTTTTTTTTTGAGATATATACAAGAGTTGTTACATTCTTGTACAGCCACTAGTACGCGTAGCGTTTCGGGCAGGTCCCTGGAATACGATCCCCGCCGCGAAGAATCGTTTTTACATCCAAGTACACATTTTACTGTTGAGTTAAACAGAGACTACAGATAAGGATTTGCACCCAGTAAATCCTCCCCGGCCAGGATACGAACCCATTACAAAGCGCTCGCGGAACGCCAGGCGAGTGTCTTACCACTACCCCACGGAGACTGCATTCTCCAACAACACTCAACCTCCCCCTATTTAAATGCCTAAACATGCTAAACATAAACTCACTCCACACATTCTTTTGTGCCATCTACATTTACAAAACCTTGTTCTTAAATGTGAATCCTGCGCTTAAACTCTCCCTGGACAGATGTAATAGGACCCATAATCACCAAACCAGAAATAAATATCTCTTTGATATCCCCAGAGTCAATCTTAATCTGTGTAAACACTATGCAAATAAAGGGACCTAATCTATGGAACTCATTCCCTAATGAATGAAAAACTGTTGAATTTTTGCTTTATTCAAAAATAAAACCATAAAGTACTTAATTTCATCTTCATGGTTTCCTATCTAGTGCTTTAAACTCTCACTGTATCCAGTGCTACCCAATCCCCCAATATATGTACCTAAGCCATATAACTTTACCATTGTAATCATTGATATCATCTGATATCATGGTTGTTATATTGAGTGCATATTTACTGCATTATTCCATGAAATGATCCTTAAATTGTGCTACATTGAACTAGTTGATAACTCAAATTTTCCCATAATGTACCTACTAATCTTTGTCATTATTGTGTATTGTTATTATTGTGTATTAATCTAATCTTTGTGTATCGAGTCAAAATTTCTTACAATGTACCTGTAAATATTATTTGACAATTTTACTGGAAATTATCTACTTCAAATTATCTGTTAGATTAAGGACATGCCCGAAACGCTATGTGTGCTATTGGCTTTACAAGAATGTAAAATCATCATTGCTATGTACTCTCTTAACCCCCCAATGTACCTACTTGTATATAAATAAATAAATAAATAAGAAGAGTTGTACAGTGGAACCTTGAATAACGAATGTAATCCATTCCGGCACCGAGCTCGTTATGTGAAACGCTCGTCTTTCAAAACAAATTACCCTATTTAAAATAACGGAAATCAAATTAATCTGTTCTACCACCAAAAAACAACAATATCATAATCGATGTTTTAACCTTTAACCCTTCAATTGCGCATCGCATCATATGATGCTTTGACCGTCTTGCAGTAAATTGCGCATCGCATCATGTGATGCTTTGGAGTACTACGCACGATTTAAACGGCCCGCGGATACACGGGGTTCACCACATCTTCATCAGGGCTCTTGTAAACAGACACCATTTTAAAAAAAAATCGTGGGCCAAACTCCCAGGTGTTAGGGCCTCAGTATTGAGTGAGCTACCAAGCCTGACGCACGCAGCATGAGCTCACACCACTGCTGTTCAGCCTGTGACCACAGCATCGCCTAAAAATGCCATAATATACTTGTTCATGCTATTATGTAGCGATGATATTATTACAGAAGACCCCTGACTGTGATAAAACTGACCAGGGTTCTCATAATAGCAGGAATGTGGTGATATATAGTGCTGTGCGCCATGGAGGGAGGAGTAATGCTGTGGGAGGGAGGGTGGTGGCGATGTCTTCTGACTGTGTGTGACCACCTTTTATCGACTGCACTCACCATACCAGCTTAGTGGTTCGCTATGATGAACACAAATGTAGATACTTATATATAACGTCTGTATAGAGGGTATAAACAGCAAGAGGAGTAGGTTGGGAGCTGCCATTTTGGTGAGAGCGGTGGCGTCGTCTGCACGATTTATCATGTTGTTTACCAGTGACCACGATGGTCTTTGGGCACCATACCAGTTTACTTGTACAAGTATGGTGAATAAAACAGGTAGATATTTATATATAATGTTCTATATAGCGTAATAACACCACAAACAGTATTGTTGTAGGAGAAATATTAGTGCGTCTGGCCTTGAGGGCGGCAGCCATCAGCTGACTGTGTGAGGTCCTACGTCTTTGTGCCTTTACCCACCATACAAGCTTAGATGTACAGTTATGGTGAACAAAACATGTAAATACTTATACAGTATATAACGTCTGTATATAAAAGCAAAAACAGTATGGTGGGTGGAGAATGGAGGCAAGTCAGGTGAGGTGAGGTGAGGGAGGGAGGGAGTGGCAGCCAGTGGCGGGCTGCCACTGGCTGCCACTCAGCATACCAACTTAGTGGTTCGTTATGGTGAACACGAATGTAGATACTTATATATAGCGTCTGTATATAGTGAATAAAAGCAAAAACAGTATTGTGGGAGGAGAATGTGAGCGAGTCAGGTGACTTGAGGGAGGGCGTGAGTGGCTGGCTGGTACACGGCAGTCACTCCTCGTTACTTTTTGACTCATAAGAGCAACTTAGTGGTTCGTTATGGTGAACAAAACGTGCAGATACTTATATATAACCTGTGTATATAGTGTAATAACCGACAAAGTATTTGTTCACTGTTTGATGAACATAATTGAATTAACAATATGCACACCATATTTTTGAGTGCAGCGATGATTCACTCATTTTATTATATAAATATATCACACTACACACTATTGAATAATATTACAGCAAAAAAACTACGAAAAATCAATCAGAGACATTGAAATAATTAGGTAATTATCTCTTCGTGGCAACTCCGGCCTGACAGCTGGCGATCAACAGACCGCCTGGGACGCACGCTGAGTCAGCGCCTGTTTTTTTGCCAGACTTCCCCGCCCTATAGCGGGCAATATATGCCACTTACGATTTTTATATTATTTTTCCCATGATCAGTGAACACAAATTAACAGGTTAGGAAGAATTTTTTTTTTTTGTATGCACCTGTGGGTGTCAAATGGTATATAGCATGTGCCATTTAACCCTTAAACTGCGCATGGCGTATATATACGCCCTGAGTAACATGTCCCACGGTGCGCATGGCGTATATATACGCCATAGGGTGCCAGGCCCGATTCAAATGGCCCGCGGCTACACGGGGTTCACAGTAGCTTCCTCAGGGCTCTTGTAAACAGACGCCATTTAAAAAAAAAATCGTGGGCAATATTCTCAGGTGTGAGAGGCACAGTACTGTTGGAGCAACCAAGGCTGGCGCACGCAGCATGAGCGATCAGCATTGCTGTTCAGCTTGTGACCACAGCATCGCCGAAAAATGTCAAAATAAATATATAATTGTTATTATTTAGTGATGACAATATTACAGATGACCCTGACTGTGATATAAATAACCAGGGTGTGATAATAGCAGGATTGTTGTAATAATTAGCGCTGTGGGAGGAGTGATGCTGAGAGACTGAGGGAGACAGCATCGTTTACTGACTGTGTGGCCACCTGTTATTGTTTGCATTCACCATACCAGCCAGTGGTTCTCTATGGTGAACACAAATGTAGATACTTATATATAATGTGTGTATTAGTGTAATAACAGCAAAAGGATTATGCTGGGAGGAGCCATTTCGGTGGCGGAGGTGACGTCGTCTGCACGATTTGTCGAACTGTTTAGAGGGTGGCCACTATGCTCTTTGGGCGCACTACAAGCTTAGGTGTACAGTTACAGTGCATAAAACATGTAGATACTTATATATAATATGTGTATATAGGGTAATAACACTGCAAACAGTATTGTTGGGGGAGAAAGTTTAGTGTGTGTGACCTTGAATGAGTGAGGGAGCCGCCAGCTGTGTATAGCGACGACTCTTAGTGCCTGAACTAACTATATCAGCTTAGCTGTACAGTTGTGGTGAACAAAATATATACATACTTATATATAACGTCTGTATATAGTGTAATAACACCACAAATGGTATTGTGGGGGAGAAAGTTTAGTGCGTGTGTTGAGGGAGTGGCAGCGAGTGGCTGGCTGGTGTGTGGCGGTAACTCTTCGTTGCTTTTCGACTCTCAATACCAACTTAGTGGTTCGTTATGGTGACCAAAATATGCAGATACTTATATATAACCTGTGTATAGAGTGTAATAGCAGCAAAACTATTTGTTTATTGTTTTATGAACATAATAATTGAATCACTAATATGCACACCATACTTTGAGTATAGCGATTATTCACCACTTTTATTATATAAATATATTACAATACACACTATTGAATAATATTACTGCAAAAAACTAAGAAAAAATCAATCGGAGACATTGAAACAATTAGGTAATAATATCTTTGTGGCAACTCCCATCTGTCAGCGCGGGTGACGCTGACCGACCCTGACGACCGCTCTGTCAACGCCCACTTTTTGCCAGACTTCCTCGGTCAATTGCGCCCAAAATATGTCACCTACGATTTTTTGTTATTTTTCCCGTGCTCAGGGGACGCAAATTAACATGTTTAGAAGACGAAAAAAAAAATTTGAAATTTTTTTTTCTTGCGTACAGGGGTGTAAATGTCCCCAGGACCCCTGAGCAGTGTAAGGGTTAAGGGTTAAGCTGCTAAGGGATCCTGAGGAGATTTTTACACCCCTGGGCACAAAAAAAAAAAATGCTGAAAAATTATTTCATCTTCTAAAAATGTTAATTTGTGTTCTCTGAGCATGGGAAAATAAAAAATAAATCGTAGGTGACATATTCTGGGCGCAATAGGCAGAGGAAGTCTGGCAAAAAGTGGGCGTTGACAGAGCGGTCGTCAGAGCCTGTCAGCGTCACCCGAGCTGACAGGTGGGAGTTGCCACAAAGATATTATTACCTAATTATTTCAATGTCTCCGATTGATTTTTTCTTAGTTTTTTGCAGTAATATTATTCAATAGTGTGTATTGTGATATATTTATATAATAAAAGGGTGAATCATCGCTATACTCAAAAGTATGGTCTGCATATTAGTGATTCAATTATTATGTTCATAAAACAATAAACAAATAGTTTTGCTGTTATTACACTCTATACACAGGTTATATATAAGTATCTGAATGTTTTGTTCACCATAACGAACCACTAAGTTGGTACTGAGAGTCGAAAAGCAATGAGGAGTGACCCCCACACACCAGCCAGCCAGCCACTCGTTGCCACTCCCTCAACAATGCCTCACTCACCCACTTTCTCCTCCCACCATCCTGTTTTTTATTTTATTCACTATATACAGACATTATATATAAGTATCTAGATGTTTTGTTCACCACAACTGTACAACTAAGCTGATATAGTTAGTTCCGGCTCTAAGAGTCGTCGCTACACACAGTCAGCTGGCGGCTGCCTTCCACACTCATTTAAAGTCACACGCACTAAACTTTCTCCCCCAACAGTACCATGTGTGGTGTTATTACACTACATACAGACGTTACATATAAGTACCTATATGTTTTGTTCACCACATCTGTACAATTAAGCTGATATAGTTAGTTCAGGCACTAAGAGACATCGCTACTTACAATCAGCTGCCTTCCTCACTCATTCAAGTTCACACGCACTAAAATTTCTCCCCCAACAATACCGTTGGTGGTGTTATTACACTATATACACACATTATATATAAGTATCTACATGTTGTATGCACCGTAACTGTACACCTAAGCTTGTTGGGTGCCCAAAAGAGCATAGTGGCCACCCTCCACACAGCCAGACAAGTCATGCAGACGACGCCACCTCCGTCACCCAAATGGCTCCTCCCAACATAATCCTTTTGCTGTTATTACACTAATACACACATTATATATAAGTATCTACATTTGTGTTTACCATAGAGAACCACTGAGCTGGTATGGTGAATGCAGACAATAACAGATGGCCACACAGAGACGTTAGTAAGAATTTTTTCAGTGTCAGAGTACAGTAGTTAATAAATGGAATGCACTCAGAAGTGATGTGGTGGAGGCTGACTCCATACACAGTTTCGAATGTAGATATGATAGAGCCCAATAGGCTCAGGAATCTGTACACCAGTTGATTGACAGTTGAGAGGCGGGACCAAAGAGCCAAAGCTCAACCCCCGCAAGCACAATTAGGCGAGGACAATTAGGTGAGTACACAGTCAGTAAATGATGCTATCTCCCTCCGTCCCTCAGCATCACTCCTCCCACAGCGCTAATTATCACAACAATCCTGCTATTGTCACAGTCACGGGTCATCTGTAATACTATCATCGCTAAATAATAGCAGTTATATATTTATTTTGACATTTTTTGGCGATGCTGTAGTCACAAGCTAAACAGCAATGCTGTTCGCTCATGCTGCGTGCGCCAGCCTTGGTTGCTCCAACAGTACTGTGGCGCTCACACTGGAGAATATTGCCCACGATTTTTTTTTAAACATGGCGTCTGTTTAAAAGAGCCCTGAAGAAGCTAATGTGAACCCTGTGTAGCCGCGGGCCATTTGAATCGTGCCTGGCACCCTATAGTGTATATGTACACCATGCGCACCATGGGACATGTTACTCATGGCGTATATATACGCCATGCGCACTGTGGGACATGTTACTTGTGGCGTATATATACGCCATGCACAGTTTAACCCTTAAACTGCTAACTGTTAAATAGCAAACATCCCCAGGGCGCTCAAGAAAAAATTGTTCTTAAAAAAATTATTTTTTCTTATGACATTGTAAACCCTTAACCACTTAACTGCGCCAACCGAGTATTCTCGGTCAGCGGGAAACTCCGCCAACTTAGAAAACTCTTTTTGATTTTTCGGTACCAATTCTAAATGTGTACGAGGTTGGTTGTGTACGAAATGGACTCTTAGGACCTCCAGTGAGAGGCAGCCATCTTGGAAAAAATTCCCAGAATGCCCTAGGGCTGCTGGCTGGGTTAGTACTGAATGAGCAACCATGGGTGGCGCACGCGCCATTGGCTCCCAAACACCTGTCCGATGGGGTGTTGAAAGATAACGCTGTCAATGAAATTCAAACCTTATTGTTTGAAGAACATAAGGGTCATAATATTGGTGAAGCTCGGTGCAATAAGGACCTAACACAAAGGTCGGATGCAAGTGATACAGCACCTATGAGGACGATACAGCGAGCGTATCCAGTTGTAGCTCTGAGCTTCACCCTTGCAATTCTATGCTATCTACAATTTATTTAGATGATACATAGATGAATCGTTTTCTGCGTTCAGTGATGATGCATCTGATACAAATAGCACAGATGAACAGAGTTAGCGGCTTCCATGGTGGTGTTTTCCATAGATATTTTCAAGAATACCTGAATCTCTTCCTAACTGACGGACACTCTTTGAGGCTAGCTAAATCTCTTTCTGACTGACAGACACTCTTGAGGTAAGCTGCATCTCTTCCTGTGTGGGACCATACAAAGTGATCTTTTCAATACTACCTTACAAATTGATCTTTTCCTATAATCTTTTCAATACTATCTTATGCTTTACAAGCATTGCTACATACAACCTACAAGTACTAAAGCCAAGGGTGTACGTGAGTGCGTTATTTGCAAGCACACAGAATGAAGAAACAGGAAGCGAAAATTTATCTGTACCTGGTGCACTGAGAGCAAAGTCACGCTGTGTACCATGGGCTGCATCATTGATTATTACTCACTTCCGAAGTACTGAGTAATTACGTAAGTGTAATTACCTAAGTGTAGTTACAGGATGAGAGCTACGCTCGTGGTGTCCCGTCTTCCCAGCACTCTTTGTCATATAACGCTTTGAAACTACTGACGGTCTTGGCCTCCACCACCTTCTCCCCTAACTTGTTCCAACCGTCTACCACTCTGTTTGCGAAAGTGAATTTTCTTATATTTCTTCGGCATCTGTGTTTAGCTAGTTTATATCTATGACCTCTTGTTCTTAAAGTTCCAGGTCTCAGGAAATCTTCCCTATCGATTTTATCAATTCCTGTTACTATTTTGTATGTAGTGATCATATCACCTCTTTTTCTTCTGTCTTCTAGTTTTGGCATATTCAATGCCTCTAACCTCTCCTCGTAGCTCTTGCCCTTCAGTTCTGGGAGCCACTTAGTAGCATGTCTTTGCACCTTTTCCAGTTTGTTGATGTGCTTCTTAAGATATGGGCACCACACAACCGCTGCATATTCTAGCTTTGGCCTAACAAAATTCGTGAACAATTTCTTTAGTATATCGCCATCCATGTATTTAAACGCAATTCTGAAGTTGGAAAGCGTGGCATAGGCTCCTCGCACAATATTCTTTATGTGGTCCTCAGGTGATAGTTTTCTATCTAGAACCACCCCTAGATCTCTTTCTTTATCAGAATTCTTTAAAGATTTCTCACATAATATATAGATTGTGTGGGGTCTATGTTCTCCTATTCCACATTCCATAACATGGCATTTATTAACATTAAATTCCATTTGCCAAGTGGCGCTCCATGTACTTATTTTGTCCAGGTCATCTTGAAGGGCATGACAATCATCTAAGTTTCTTATCCTTCCTATTATCTTAGCATCATCAGCAAACATGTTCATATAATTCTGTATACCAACTGGTAGATCATTTATGTAGACAATAAACATCACTGGTGCAAGAACTGAACCCTGTGGTACTCCACTTGTGACATTTGTGAAACAGGATACGTGTTACACATGATTCTGTATTCTGTTAGCAATGAAGACATTCCCGGTAATGACCAACATGGTTTCTCTGGTAATGTGGTGAAGACACTGATGGCACCATGAATGAACAAGGGCCACATTTTATACACAGATAACTACTATACAAGTCCCTTGCTAACTAGGTTTTTGATTGAAAATAGAACTGGAGTGTGTGGCATAGTAAAGGCAAGAAGAAGGGAAATGCCAGTGTTTGACAATAATCTTGAAGTTGGTGACTGCCAGCTAAGAAAAAGTGATCAAATACTCTCAGTTAGATGGAAAGACAGGAGAGAAGTGAACTTGCTGACAACCGTTCATGATGGTACAATGGTGAACAGTGGCAAGGTGAACCAAGCAACGAAACAAACAGTATATAAACCAGATTGTGTTCTTGACTATAATATAAACATGCATTTGATGATAAATGTGATATGATGGTGGGCGCTGTCGAGTATGTATGGAAAATATTGAAGTGGATGAAAAAACGCTTTTCCATCTTGTTGACGTAAGCATGCTGAACAGCTTCAATATGTATCTGGTGAAAACAGGACGAAAACCAACTTTCCGTTTGTTTAGTTTTACAGTTGGGACACAGTTACTAACAAAGTTTGGCAAAGACATTCCTGGCATACAAAGACCCATTATGAACCCAGTATTGCACCATACTGCTACACCCAGGCTCACTTACACGGAGGCCTTACAAGTACACAGACTAAAACATTTGCCACCAGCTGGAAAGCGGGCAATAGGCCAACGTCACTGCATAGTTTGTAGAACCACAAAAACGAGACTACAGAAACGTAAGCTGGTGCAAACATGGTGTGAAGTATGTGCCGTCCCATTGTGTACTGTCAACTGCTTCAACGACTACCACTGTGTCAAAGACTTCTAAATGTGCAATAATGTTGCAAAAACCTGTAAATAATGAGTGAATGTGTGTAAATATTTTGCCGAAAAATGTAAATACATGTTATATATGGTGTAATTGAAACCATTTGTGTGCGCCTTATTGTGACACTATTATTCAGATGTATATTGAAAGGATGCAACTTGTATTATAATTCAACATCAAGTAACATTATATGCAACACAATTAGTGAAAAAAACCAGCGTTGAATGTAATGAAACGCCATTTTCTGGGTGAGTCCCGGAGGCTCCCGGAGCTATCCCAGGCTGATATGCTAATGTCAGACTTTGGCATCAGTCATGTGTATGGAGTTCTTAGGCCTACCGGGGACCACGGCCAGAACCGGGCCCCCTCAGAGAGGCACGGGGAGCAATGGCCTATAGAAGCCCCCGTGTGATTGGAAGCATTCTATGTCTGCCATCGACCGGGACAGGCACCCAGAAAGGTAAGCGCCCCAAAACAAACCCTATTCTGGTTAAAATTGCTACCAAAAGCCAAACTAGTGGATAGAACTCCCCAACAGAAAAACAAGCAAACTAGTATGACATCACACGTCACCGCGCCGCTGTCTGCGCAGCTCCCCCCTCCCGGGAGGGGGAAGGGGGAGCCCCAGACCTCCCACGCCAGCTATCCACCCATCAGTTCTGAGGCTGGATGTCAAGACACGCGAAAAAAAAAAAAAAAAAAAAAACACGCCGACCGGAGGGAGGGAGGGTTGCCGGGGAGCCTCCGGGACTCACCCAGAAAATGGCGTTTCATTACATTCAACGCTGGTTTTCTGGGGGGAGCCCCGTCGGCTCCCCGGAGCTAACTACCCACAGAGGAAGATCAAAAGGGACAGAACCGGGAGGCGGACACCCCGCACCCCTCCCCCTGGAAGCGATACAACCGGCAGCAACGCCAACCCAAGGCGCCACAGCCCCGGAAAGTACTGGGAACAACACAAGAACAACGAGCAGCAAGGCCCCTGAACGAACACCAAAGATCCATGCCCGAAAGACTGCTCGAACACGTCATCCAGACGGCAGCGAGAGCAGCAAAGCCACGAACATCACGGGCAGGAGTTAAGAACACAGGCAGCCGAGCCGCAAGAATACGGCTGACAACCCAGGACACCATCACAGGCGAACCGGGAAGAACAGAACCGGATCAACGCAAAACGCGCTTCGGACACAGACGCCATGGCACACAGCGGAGACCAGGATGGTGCAAGCGGCGCACGAACAGGCCGGAGGGGAAACGACGCACAAGACAGCGTACTAACGGTGTAGAAGCAACACCAAGACCGAAAGCAAGCCAAAGCGGCCCCGCCAGCGCGGCACAAAAGAGAGGCGACAGTATGTGGCACGACGACGGCCCCCAACCCCCACCAAAAACCAAGCCGACGCTAACAAGAGGAACCACCTAAGAAGGGACAGGAAAAGGAAGGACCGCCAAAACACCCCATACTGCCGCCAAGAGAAACACGCAGGTGGGACACCGACCACCAGCTGGAGGCGAGACCACGAGGCAGACGGAAACAGCCCCGACAAGGCCCCTCCAAGCCCAGGAAAAGGCGGAGCCGCAAGAAGATCTCGGGCGCGACCACCGAACGCAGGTGGCACAAGATGGAACGTCTGCCGACCAGCATCCCAAAGTATCTCCGGGAAGTCTCATCATCTGTCGATGGAGACCTGACCAAATGTAAACTGGGTCAACAAAATTATTGCACACCCTCCGTCACTATGTGATGGAGTGCGAAAAGATACGTGAAGTTAGAGACAATTCTATAACCAATGTTCCAGCGATGTGCAAAGATTTCATTCAAAANAATAATTTAGGTGCTTTATCGCGTCTATGCGTGCCGTATATGTTCTCTGTATTCCCTCTATTTCAGCAATCTCTCCTGCTCTGAAGGGGGAAGTGAGTACTGAACAGTACTCAAGACGGGACAGCACAAGTGACTTGAAGAGTACAAGCATTGTGATGGGATCCCTGGATTTGAAAGTTCTCGTAATCCATCCTATCATTTTTCTGGCTGTCGCAATATTTGCTTGGTTATGCTCCCTAAACGTTAGGTCGTCAGACATCATATTCCCAAATCCTTTACATGTTGTTTTCCTACTATGGGCACATTTGATTGTGTTTTGTACCCTGTATTATGTTTAAGGTCCTCATTTTTACCGTACCTGAGTACCTGGAATTTGTCACTGTTAAACATCATATTATTTTCTGATGCCCAGCCGAAAACTTTATTAATATCAGCTTGAAGTTTTTCAATGTCTTCAGCCGAGGTAATTTTCTTACTGATTTTTGTGTCGTCTGCAAAGGATGATACGAAGCTGTGACTTGTATTTTTGTCTATATCTGATATGAGAATAAGGAAAAGCAGCGGTGCAAGGACTGTACCCTGAGGTACAGAGCTTTTAACTGCACTTGGACTAGATTTTATATGGTTGACCGTTACTCGCTGAGTCCTGTTTGACAGAAAACTGAGTATCCAGCGTCCTACTTTTCCGGTTATTCCCATTGACTTCATTTTGTGTGCTATCACGCCATGGTCACATTTATCGAATGCCTTTGCGAAGTCCGTGTATATCACATCAGCATTCTGTTTTTCTTCTAATGCCTCAGTGACTTTATCGTAGTGCTCAAGTAGCTGTGAGAGGCACGATCTTCCCGCTCGAAATCCATGTTGGCCTGGGTTGTGAAGGTCATTGGTCTCCATGAAATTGGTGACCTGACTCCTAATCACTCTCTCAAATACTTTTATTATGTGCGATGTTAGTGCAACTGGTCTATAATTCTTTGCCAATGCTTTGCTCCCTCCCTTGTGTAGAGGGGCTATGTCTGCTACTTTAAGTGCATCTGGTATCTCCCCCGTGTCCAAGCTCTTCCTCCACACTATACTGAGTGCCTGTGCTACCGGCACTTTGCATTTCTTTATAAATATTGAATTCCATGAGTCTGGACCTGGGGCCGAGTGCATGGGCATGTTTTCAATTTCTCTTTTAAAATTTAGTGCGCTCGTGTTGATATCAGTTATATTTACAGGGGTTTGGATATCCCGCATAAAAAAATTGTCTGGATCTTCTACTTTCATGTTGTTTATTGGAGTGCTAAACATGTCCTCATACTGCTTTTTTAGGATTTCACTAATTTCTTTGTCATCCTCCGTGTATGAACCTTCACTTGTACGAATAGGTCCAATATTGGCAGTAGTTTTTGCTTTTGATTTCGCATATGTGAAGAAGTATTTTGGATTTTTCTTTATTTCCTGAATTGCTTTCTGTTCTAAGGGTTAAGAAACCCAAACAAACAAGGGTAGATGATAGCACTGAAAATCCCCTGGGACATGTACAAGCACAGGGGCCTAGCAAAGGGCCACCGAAACAATATCAGGGGAACTATAGACCCACAAGGCAGAACCTCCACCAGGCAAACAAAAACGAAACAAAAGAAAACCCCCGCAAAAGTACACCGTCTCCAGAAGCAACAGGAACCGGTCGCCGTTTAGGTGGCAGGCCGTACAACACCTTGACGCCCTAACCAGCACAACACCACTCCCTAGGGCCCCAAGGCCAAACAAGGGCCCCAAGGCCAAACAAGGGCCCCAAGCCCCAGCTGGCCCCAAGGGCGAGGCAAATGCCAAGCAGCAAGAACCCCTACGGGAGCGGTTCCCGAACGCCCCAGGAAAGATAACCCTGATACGCAGGGGCAGTACTCATAGGGCGCCTAGGGAAGGAAGCCCCTAAGCGCATGCAGCCCCGGCACTGATGAGGTACTCCTGGCCACCGCACACCACACAAAGGCAGCAGAGAATGCCACACGAGGCAAACATCGCCCAGGAATTTGAGGCCAGAGAAGCGTCTATCCCGTTTGACACTAGCTTACGAACTGAAGGCAGCCGGCGCGGTGAGGGGAGGGCTGCGCGGATGACCGGTGCGGCAGTTAATTGATTGTTTGATTGTTTCCTTGGGATTGTTAGGAGTTTCTACCTCTCTGTTTGGTTTTTTGTTGTAGTTTTTTACCATGTGGGGTTTGTTTTGTTATGCTTACCTTTCTGGGTGCCTGACCCTGGTCGATGGCAGATAAGGAAAACCCCCAACCATAATGGGGTTTTCCAAGGCCATTGCACCCTGAAACCTCTCTGAAGGGGCCAGGTTCTGGCGCTGGTCCCTGGTAGGTCTGAACTCCATAGCTAATGTCCCAGTCTAACATAACATACATTAGCCTGATAAGCTCCAGGGAGCCGTAGGGGCTCCCCACAGAAAACAGGAAAATCTGTTTGTACCTGGTGCATTGAATGCGAAGTTGTGCTGTGTACCATGGACTGCTTCTTTGATTTATCACTCGCTCTGAAGTACTGAGTGTGTAATACAGTATGTAAATGTATAAATAGTGTGCAAAAGTGTACGTACAGTATTGTAAATATATTGAATATTGAACAGGTAATATTATGCCAATGAACATTTATTGTGGACACATTTCTGACACGTGTATCACAGTTCCATGGAACATTATGAACGTTCTACTGTATACATATTGTAAAGGATACAAACGTGCATCATGTATGATAAAAAACTAATTATAAAGCATTGAAAATACATAGAAAAAAACAAAAAAATTTAGGACCCTAAAATCAAGACAGGGCAGCCCTGGGGCATTCAAACGGGTGACCCCTAGCACGTTGCAACAACAAAAAACTTACCATGCAACATGACAGCCGTTTGACCCCTAAACTCTCGTGAAGAAGAATGGATAAATTGGTGAATGAACGGGGAACAAGTCTCTTACGACTCCGGGTCAAAGGTGTCAGCGACCCAACAAGGAGCAAGACAGAGGCAAAACAGATGATCGTCACCCTGAGACAAAGGCAACAGACAACATTCAAACTTGAACAAGATGGGAGAGATGGGACTCAGAAGATATACTGGTACTGTATACATAGTCACCCGAGCCCCAACGGGGCTTTCCAGGGCCCGCAGGGAAAGGTGTGCCTACGGAAAGCCCAGGCACCAGTGCTGCAAAGCCAGTTGATCCCTGTCTATTACATGGCAAACTGACCCGTGTGATAGGTGCAATCTCAGAAGCCCAGGGGGAGGACTACCAAATGGAACCTAGGCATACCTAATCGGAAGCTTGGCAGCCCTCCACCAGGGAGAAAAGAACATGAAAAGAAATGAAAACAAAACCTCCGAAAGCGCACCACAACAACAGGACGCCAGAGAAAGAGACTCAGCTGCCCCTAGGTCTGCGAGCTGCCCAGCATCATGCACCTCAAGCAAGCAACAAACACTGAAACCAGGACCAAATGAAAGCACCAAGACCCTTGCAGACCCAAGGGCAACCAAGCAACATAAACCAAGCGACAGCAACCCCTACAGGAGTGAGAACCCAAACGCCCCAGGGAAGATAACCCTGAGACCCAAGAAAAGTACTTACAGGATGCCTAGAGAAGAGAACCCTAAGCGCATGCAGCTTTCTCCTGGCCACTGCACCACCCACACAGCAGGCACAACCACAAGGGCAAAATCCTGACAGGAGATTAAGGCCAGAGGTAACGTCAGCCCCAGTTGGCTTCAGTCGACAAACTGGTGGGCGAGCAGCCAGCTCAGGAGAGCGGGGCCCCCCTCTCCCCCTCCTGGGAGGGGGAGGGAATTATTGAGCGGTGTGTTGGATTGATGACATTTTGCTTGTTGCATTATTTATCTTGCATGAGTTCTTAGGCTCTTTTTGGTTTTGAGTTGTAAATTTCTACCAGTTGGGGTTTGTTTTGAGACACCTATCTTTCTGGGTACCTAACCCCGTTTGATGGCAGACATGAATATACTCTCAAAGAGTGGAGTTTTCATAGGCCATTGCTCCCTGCACCTCTCTGAGGGAGCCAGGTTCTGGCTCATGGTTCCCAGTAGGCAGAACTCCTTGTGACTGAAGCCCCAGACAAATATAGCATATATCAGTCTGATAGCTCCAGGGAGCATACGGGGCTCCCCACAGAAAAATTATTATAATTATTATTATTATGATAAGACTAACAGGCTTCCAGTCCCTGACTTTGGGATACCAAAGGTAAACTACAACACAAGCATTTTCAGCATAACTAGGGTGGAATTCACAGTTACATGTGATAAGTAGGATTGCCCATAGGTGCCCAATCAGGGATCAGTGCACCACACTAGACTCCTTAGTGAACCTAGCCAGATGAAAAGTAGAGGATATAGAATAGTAGTTGTACACTCTGAACTCCACTAGAAGATACTCCGCCTTGCCTCACATTCAACAAACATCTTGCCTCTCCAATTCTTACATAGCTGCCTTACCAAGCCTCAGATTGCTTTGGAAGACTTGCCTTGCAGTCAACAGAGTCTTATCTCACTCTCATGTAATATATAATGTTGATATTTTGTATCTATCCACAAATGTGCATAAAAAACCAGTGTTGAATGTAATGAAATGCCATTTTCTTGGCAAGCCCCGGATTCTCCCTGAAGCTATCCAAACTGACATGTGCCATATTAGTTTGGTGTCATCAGTCCCTTTAGTTCTATGCCTACTGGAGACCACGAGCCAGAACCTGGTCCCCTCAGAGAAGCACAGGTAGCAATGGTCATTATGAGCATTCTACATTTAGAATGTCATGTCTGTCATCAACCAGTAAAAACTGCAACCTGTATCCAAACAGTCAAAGAACTCCCCCCCCCTTCCCCCAAAAATAAATAAACAAGTAAATCATCCCTCAACTAGCTCGCTCGCTCATTAACGCCCCTCCCTCCCCCTAAAGAGGGGAGGGGGAGCCCACCACCTCAGTTTGTAGAATGATGAAAAATATGTGAACCGGAGAGAGGGAGGGTGTCAGGGAGCCTTCGGAACTCACCCAGAAAATGGCGTTTCATTAAATTCAATGCTGGTTTTCTGTAGGGAGCTCCGTCGGCTCCCTGAAATTAACAACCCACAGATAAGTAAAAAAGGGACATACATGGGAGGCAGCAGCAGCACCGCAAGTCGCAAGACAAAGATGAGACTCCAGACCGCTACAGACATCCCAAGGCCACACAAGGCCGGAAAGGGCATGGAACATTCACATTCATGGAACATGAAACCTTTCATCCGCAGATGAGGAATGCGTTAACTGCAACACAATTGGAGAATATGTCCCGCAAGACTCAGGGTCGAAGGTATCAAAGAGGTGATCATCACCCCAAGGCAGGGGCAACGAACAATCGTCAACATCGCACAAGGCAAGAGTGAACTCGGACAGATCCATGTGACCAACTGAGCCCATGAGGATTTTCTAGGGCCCACAGGGTATGTTATCCCTATAGAAAGCCCAGGGGCTGTGACCCGCTAAGCTGGTAGATCTACTGCTTGAAAGCAGGAAAACCGGCTACCAGGAGCAGAGGTGAAACCTAGAGGCGACGGAGGAGGAGAGCCAAACACAACCTGAGATGGCATAATAAGCTGCTAAGCAGACCTCCTCAGTGAAAACAGGGCAAAACATGGAAAAATAAGTGACAAGCCCCGATACAACACCTCAAGCAAACCGGCAGTCGGAGAGAAACGTTGACCGTCGCATAGGTGCAAGCTGACCACACAAGTCACAGTAACCCCCCCCCCCCCTGCATTCAGTAACATTCCCCTACCCTGGGCCACATGGAAAGCCCAAGACCTCCAAAGTACCCAAGGGCGAAGACCACGTCAAGCGACAAAGTCCCCTACCGGGGAGTGAAACCTGAACATGCAGGGAAGACAACCCTAGCACAGCCTATAACCCTATACTTAGACAAGAGACTCAACTTCAGCACCCACATACAACACATAACAAAGAAAGTCTCTAAAACAGTTGGTATACTCTCTAAAATCAGATACTATGTACCTAACTCTGCTCTCCTCTCACCATGCTATGCACTAATCTATCCCTATCTTACTTATAGTATCTGTGCATGGGGTTCAACCACTGCAAACTACCTCAAGTCCATCATCACCCAGCAAAAATCTGCTATCAGAACAATAACAAACTCTGCTTTCCTTTTTTTTGAGATATATACAAGAGTTGTTACATTCTTGTACAGCCACTAGTACGCGTAGCGTTTCGGGCAGGTCCCTGGAATACGATCCCCGCCGCGAAGAATCGTTTTTACATCCAAGTACACATTTTACTGTTGAGTTAAACAGAGACTACAGATAAGGATTTGCACCCAGTAAATCCTCCCCGGCCAGGATACGAACCCATTACAAAGCGCTCGCGGAACGCCAGGCGAGTGTCTTACCACTACCCCACGGAGACTGCATTCTCCAACAACACTCAACCTCCCCCTATTTAAATGCCTAAACATGCTAAACATAAACTCACTCCACACATTCTTTTGTGCCATCTACATTTACAAAACCTTGTTCTTAAATGTGAATCCTGCGCTTAAACTCTCCCTGGACAGATGTAATAGGACCCATAATCACCAAACCAGAAATAAATATCTCTTTGATATCCCCAGAGTCAATCTTAATCTGTGTAAACACTATGCAAATAAAGGGACCTAATCTATGGAACTCATTCCCTAATGAATTGAAAAACTGTTGAATTTTTGCTTTATTCAAAAATAAAACCATAAAGTACTTAATTCATCTTCATGGTTTCCTATCTAGTGCTTTAAACTCTCACTGTATCCAGTGCTACCCAATCCCCCAATATATGTACCTAAGCCATATAACTTTACCATTGTAATCATTGATATCATCTGATATCATGGTTGTTATATTGAGTGCATATTTTACTGCATTATTCCATGAAATGATCCTTAAATTGTGCTACATTGAACTAGTTGATAACTCAAATTTTCCCATAATGTACCTACTAATCTTTGTCATTATTGTGTATTGTTATTATTGTGTATTAATCTAATCTTTGTGTATCGAGTCAAAATTTCTTACAATGTACCTGTAAATATTATTTGACAATTTTACTGGAAATTATCTACTTCAAATTATCTGTTAGATTAAGGACATGCCCGAAACGCTATGTGTGCTATTGGCTTTACAAGAATGTAAAATCATCATTGCTATGTACTCTCTTAACCCCCCAATGTACCTACTTGTATATAAATAAATAAATAAATAAGAAGAGTTGTACAGTGGAACCTTGAATAACGAATGTAATCCATTCCGGCACCGAGCTCGTTATGTGAAACGCTCGTCTTTCAAAACAAATTACCCTATTTAAAATAACGGAAATCAAATTAATCTGTTCTACCACCAAAAAACAACAATATCATAATCGATGTTTTAACCTTTAACCCTTCAATTGCGCATCGCATCATATGATGCTTTGACCGTCTTGCAGTAAATTGCGCATCGCATCATGTGATGCTTTGGAGTACTACGCACGATTTAAACGGCCCGCGGATACACGGGGTTCACCACATCTTCATCAGGGCTCTTGTAAACAGACACCATTTTAAAAAAAAATCGTGGGCCAAACTCCCAGGTGTTAGGGGCCTCAGTATTGAGTGAGCTACCAAGCCTGACGCACGCAGCATGAGCTCACACCACTGCTGTTCAGCCTGTGACCACAGCATCGCCTAAAAATGCCATAATATACTTGTTCATGCTATTATGTAGCGATGATATTATTACAGAAGACCCCTGACTGTGATAAAACTGACCAGGGTTCTCATAATAGCAGGATGTGGTGATATATAGTGCTGTGCGCCATGGAGGGAGGAGTAATGCTGTGGGAGGGAGGGTGGTGGCGATGTCTTCTGACTGTGTGTGACCACCTTTTATCGACTGCACTCACCATACCAGCTTAGTGGTTCGCTATGATGAACACAAATGTAGATACTTATATATAACGTCTGTATAGAGGGTATAAACAGCAAGAGGAGTAGGTTGGGAGCTGCCATTTTGGTGAGAGCGGTGGCGTCGTCTGCACGATTTATCATGTTGTTTACCAGTGACCACGATGGTCTTTGGGCACCATACCAGTTTACTTGTACAAGTATGGTGAATAAAACAGGTAGATATTTATATATAATGTATCTATATAGCGTAATAACACCACAAACAGTATTGTTGTAGGAGAAATATTAGTGCGTCTGGCCTTGAGGGCGGCAGCCATCAGCTGACTGTGTGAGGTCCTACGTCTTTGTGCCTTTACCCACCATACAAGCTTAGATGTACAGTTATGGTGAACAAACATGTAAATACTTATACAGTATATAACGTCTGTATATAAAAGCAAAAACAGTATGGTGGGTGGAGAATGGAGGCAAGTCAGGTGAGGTGAGGTGAGGGAGGGAGGGAGTGGCAGCCAGTGGCGGGCTGCCACTGGCTGCCACTCAGCATACCAACTTAGTGGTTCGTTATGGTGAACACGAATGTAGATACTTATATATAGCGTCTGTATATAGTGAATAAAAGCAAAAACAGTATTGTGGGAGGAGAATGTGAGCGAGTCAGGTGACTTGAGGGAGGGCGTGAGTGGCTGGCTGGTACACGGCAGTCACTCCTCGTTACTTTTTGACTCATAAGAGCAACTTAGTGGTTCGTTATGGTGAACAAAACGTGCAGATACTTATATATAACCTGTGTATATAGTGTAATAACCGACAAAGTATTTGTTCACTGTTTGATGAACATAATTGAATTAACAATATGCACACCATATTTTTGAGTGCAGCGATGATTCACTCATTTTATTATATAATATATCACACTACACACTATTGAATAATA
This sequence comes from Procambarus virginalis, assembly GCA_020271785.1. NCBI lineage: Eukaryota > Metazoa > Arthropoda > Malacostraca > Decapoda > Cambaridae > Procambarus > Procambarus virginalis. The sequence continues at coordinate 38,898,257 of WNGS01042707.1, forward strand.
TTACAGCAAAAAAACTACGAAAAATCAATCAGAGACATTGAAATAATTAGGTAATTATCTCTTCGTGGCAACTCCGGCCTGACAGCTGGCGATCAACAGACCGCCTGGGACGCACGCTGAGTCAGCGCCTGTTTTTTTGCCAGACTTCCCCGCCCTATAGCGGGCAATATATGCCACTTACGATTTTTATATTATTTTTCCCATGATCAGTGAACACAAATTACCAGGTTAGGAAGAATTTTTTTTTTTTTGTATGCACCTGTGGGTGTCAAATGGTATATAGCATGTGCCATTAACCCTTAAACTGCGCATGGCGTATATATACGCCCTGAGTAACATGTCCCACGGTGCGCATGGCGTATATATACGCCATAGGATGCCAGGCTCGATTCAAATGGCCCGCGGCTACACGGGGTTCACAGTAGCTTCCTCAGGGCTCTTGTAAACAGACGCCATTTAAAAAAAAAATCATGGGCAATATTCTCAGGTGTGAGAGGCACAGTACTGTTGGAGCAACCAAGGCTGGCGCACGCAGCATGAGCGATCAGCATTGCTGTTCAGCTTGTGACCACAGCATCGCCGAAAAATGTCAAAATAAATATATAATTGTTATTATTTAGTGATGACAATATTACAGATGACTCCTGACTGTGATATAAATAACCAGGGTGTGATAATAGCAGGATTGTTGTAATAATTAGCACTGTGGGAAGAGTGATGCTGAGAGACTGAGGGAGACAGCATCGTTTACTGACTGTGTGGCCACCTGTTATTGTTTGCATTCACCATACCAGCCAAGTGGTTCTCTATGGTGAACACAAATGTAGATACTTATATATAATGTGTGTATTAGTGTAATAACAGCAAAAGGATTATGCTGGGAGTAGCCATTTCGGTGGCGGAGGTGACATCGTCTGCACGATTTGTCGAACTGTTTAGAGGGTGGCCACTATGCTCTTTGGGCGCACTACAAGCTTAGGTGTACAGTTACAGTGCATAAAACATGTTGATACTTATATATAATATGTGTATATAGGGTAATAACACTGCAAACAGTATTGTTGGGGAGAAAGTTTACTGTGTGTGTGACCTTGAATGAGTGAGGGAGCCGCCAGCTGTGTATAGCGACGACTCTTAGTGCCTGAACTAACTATATCAGCTTAGCTGTACAGTTGTGGTGAACAAAATATATACATACTTATATAACGTCTGTATATAGTGTAATAACACCACAAATGGTATAGTGGGGGAGAAAGTTTAGTGCGTGTGTTGAGGGAGTGGCAGTGAGTGGCTGGTGGTGTGTGGCGGTAACTCTTCGTTGCTTTTCGACTCTCAATACCAACTTAGTGGTTCGTTATGGTGACCAAAATATGCAGATACTTATATATAACTGTGTATAGAGTGTAATAGCAGCAAAACTATTTGTTTATTGTTTTATGAACATAATAATTGAATCACTAATATGCACACCATACTTTTGAGTATAGCGATTATTCACCACTTTATTATATAAATATATTACAATACACACTATTGAATAATATTACTGCAAAAAACTAAGAAAAAATCAATCGGAGACATTGAAACAATTAGGTAATAATATCTTTGTGGCAACTCCCATCTGTCAGCGCGGGTGACGCTGACCGGCCCTGACGACCGCTCTGTCAACGCCCACTTTTTGCCAGACTTCCTCGGTCAATTGCGCCCAAAATATGTCACCTACGATTTTTTTGTTATTTTTCCCGTGCTCAGGGGACACAAATTAACATGTTTAGAAGACGAAAAAAAAAATTTTGAATTTTTTTTTTCTTGCGCACAGGGGTGTAAATGTCCCCAGGACCCCTGAGCAGTGTAAGGGTTAAGGGTTTAAGCTGCNTGAGAGGCGGGACCAAAGAGCCAAAGCTCAACCCCCGCAAGCACAATTAGGTGAGTACAATTAGGTGAGTACACAGGTGGAAACTGAGTGGCCAAATGAGCCACAGAGATATTAGAAAGAACTTTTTTAGTGTCAGAGTGGTTGACAAATGGAATGCATTAGGAAGTAATGTAGCCACACCAGCTGGCCCAGCTGGTGTGGCTACACCAGAGTGCCTCACTATCACCAGCTGGCCCAGCTGGTGTGGCTATACCAGAGTGCCTCACTATCACCAGCTGGCCCAGCTGGTGTGGCTATACCAGAGTGCTTCACTATCACCAGCTGGCCCAGCTGGTGTGGCTATACCAGAGTGCTTCACTATCACCAGCTGGCCCAGCTGGTGTGGCTATACCAGAGTGCTTCACTATCACAAGCTGGCTCAGCTGGTGTGGCTATACCAGAGTGCTTCACTATCACCAGTTGGCCCAGCTGGTGTGTCTATACCAGAGTGCCTCACTATCACCAGCTGGTGTGGCTATACGAGAGTGCCTCACTATCACCAGCTGGCCCAGCTGGTGTGGCTAGTGCTTCACTATCACCAATATCACAACAATCCAGTTTCATCTGTCAACAAGCAAAATATGTGTTGTATATTATGTATCCTCTATATATTTTTATATGTTAGTATGTATGCACTTGCCTTGTTGTACTCCCCTAGTGTACTCCCCTAGTTGTACTTCCCTAGTTGTACTCCCCCTATTGTACTTCCCTAGTTGTACTCCCCCTATTGTACTTCTCTAGTTGTATTCCGCTAGTAGTACTCCCCTATTGTACTCCCGTAATTGTACTCGTGTAGTTGCACTCTCCGTAGTTATATATGAAGGAGGATGAACTACGGCTCGTAGGTCCCTCCTCTCAACCCCTGGTTCCAGAATCCATCCGGGTCTTTCATTTGTATATTTATGCGGCGAATATTATCCGCCGCACAATATTTATGCACCCCAACATCAACCCCCCCCCCCAGTGTGTGTGTGTGTGTACTCACCTAGCTGTGCTTGCGGGGTTGAGCTCTGGCTCTTTGGTCCCGCCTCTCAACCGTCAATCAACTGGTGTACAGGATCCTGAGCCTATTGGGCTCTATCATATCTACACTTGAAACTGTGTATGGAGTCAGCCTCCACCACATCACTGCCTAATGCATTCCATTTGTCAACCACTGACACTAAAAAAAATCTTTCTAATATCTCTATGGCTCATTTGGGCACTCAGTTTCCACCTGTATCCCCTAGTGCGTGTGACCCTTGTGTTAAATAGCCCGTCTTTATCTACCCTGTCAATTCCTCTGAGAATCTTGTACGTGGTGATCATATCCCCCTAACTCTTCTGTCTTCTAGCGACGTGAGGTTTAATTCCCGTAGTCTCTCCTCGTAGCTCATACCTCTTAGCCCGGGAACTAGTGTGTGTGTGTGTGTTGTGTTGTTGTGTGTGTGTGTGTGTGTGTGTGTGTGTGTGTGTGTGTGTGTGTGTGTGTGTGTGAATCCCGATAATGCGAGTGTGTGCGTTTAAATTATAGCTACACAGTAAACCTATTGCCCTCTCGCGGACCTGTAATTAATGCACGCAACGCTTAATTAGCGCGCATGGGAATGTGCGTTTGCTGTGTGTCAGAGTGTGTGCTTACATGGGCGATTTCTGTGCGTCAATGTGTGTGCTTGCATGAGCTTTTGCTTTGTCAGAGAGTGTGCTTGCATGGGGGTTTGCTGTGTGTCAGTGTGTGTGCTTGCATGAGGGTTTGCAATGTGCAGGAGTGTGTGATTGCATAAGCGTTTGCTGTGTGTCGGAATGTGTGTTTGCATAAATGTTTCTTGTGCAAGCATGTGCTTTTTTACTATTTGTCTACTCTATTTTTTTCTACAGGATGGTCTGTCCTGTACCAAGTTGTGTGATAAGACCTATACCAAGTCGTGTGATAAGACGTGTGATAAGACGTTCACACGACTTGATAATGGTCCAGGACGGCCCGAAACGTCGTCGTTTGTCCATTTTCTGATGTATGGTTTGGTCAGCAAATTCATTCTTAATTTATACCTGTAATATTTACATATTTATGTACTTAAACTATTGAATACTCCATACAACCCCGTTAATTTTCCATGGATTTGTTTATAGTCTAACTGGCTTAGCGTGTTGTGATAATTACCTTACCTTACCTTTCCATGGACTTTAAATATTTCTAAATAAATTCGTACATTTCTCCTGTCAACACTGACGTCTGTTTTACACACTTGGGTACTCTAACTTTCTTCTCGGCGTCACATCAGAAGAAAGGAAATAGAGAAAATATGATCAACACAGAGATAATGTGACATAGAAGAGATATAGAACGAAGGAACACCACTTGAAAATGAGGTACTCAAACCAACACCGCACTCAGGCTAGGCTCGTTCATGCAGCGGCCGGCCCCACTCACACGGATTTGCAAATCTTAGTATGTATTGAAATTCGAATTTTCTCATTTAAATTAATATTACTATTATAAAAATGATGGATCGTAAGGCTTAAAATGGGTTTAGGTTCTGCTGTTAATTACTTGTATATTTTGTTCGTGGGTGAAGCATTTAGAGAGGCACGACTCGAAGAAACGACGTCAAAAAGCGCTTCGTAAGATATTCGAACGTCATCAGTTATGAGGTGTGAATAAAGTTCTTTTAATTAAATAAAAAGGGATTTGGTGGCTGGATTACCAGCATTTGGCCTTGGTTAATGAGAACGGGCTGGTTTATCAAGGAAGAATAATTTACACGCGCTTCTCAACTGATAACGATTGAACAGGGCTTCGCTGTCTTCCTGTGTTCGAATCCCATCTCTATTAATGCTTCATCCACGTTCTTTAAATTATAAAATTATTATCAACCGAACTAAAATACGTAACATAAGTTGACCAAACCGCACACTAGAAAGTGTGCGTTTGACGACGTTTCGGTCCATCCTGGATCATTCTCAAGTCGATTGTTATGAGGGAAGGAGGCAAAGGCAATAAATAGGCAAGAGAGAGAGGTGAGAAGGAAATATTAGAGGAAGAAAAAGCAAGGCAAAAAGTACGAAAGGTAAGGTGAAATAAATGGGATAGTAATAGGAATTAGAAAGGGATCGTCAAGGGAAAGAAAAAGAAAGATAAATGGAAGGATAAGCTTATGTTAGGTCACGTTTGTTAGAAAGTTTAGAGCATTTGACCAGACCACACACTAGAAGGTGAAGGGATGACGACGTTTCGGTCCGTCCTGGACCATTGTCAAGTCGATTGAGAATGCTTACTTCAGCCACGTTATTGTGACTCATCGCCTGCAGCATTTGAGTATATACTGTTGAAGGGCAGAGTCAACAGCAACAAAGCCAAGACTCAAGTTCATGTTGGGTATGTTGTGTATTAGAGCTGATTCAACAAGACGGCGTCTGTGTAGAGTAGAGGCAGGAAAGATTATTTTGGAAGAAGATCAATCAATAGGATGATTAGAATCCCTAACATGACAGGAGAGAGCATTGTTTGTGTCTTCAGACTTAATACTTCTTTTTGTGTTCTTTAAGTCTGTCACTTAGTGTACGCCCAGTTTCACCAAAGTATTGGGGAGGACAAGACGAACAGAAAATAGAGTAGACACCAGCGGCATTAGAAGCAGGAGACTTACGTAACATAAGTCTAGGCCTATATATAATAACAAATGTTATTAATTATTTATATATGTAAAATGCCGTTTTTGTTTATGGAAGGCGAAACAAATTACTAATGTGTACTCGAGTTCGATCAAATCTTGGACAAACATGACGCTCGCTTATAAAGTGTTTCTAATTAATAAACAATGCCGGCGGGCCGTTGCTGGGAAGCCAGAATCACTTGTAGGGATATTCAGACTAGGTGCTGGGATGTGAGAATGCCATGACCGAACGTTGCCCAGCACAGGCCCAACCAGCTTGACTCTCAATGATCGAACCCGAAAACGCAGAAGGAGATGCATCTTTGCTCGTCCATCCGGCTGTCGACCCCGAAGACGCATTTATCAGGTTTACCATACTGCGAGTTAAAAAAATATATTTGCTAATATATCGGTTTATATAATTATACTCTAGAATGTGTTAAATAGTTAGCCGTAACTTAGATTAGGTGGGCAAAGTTTTGTTACTGGTAAATATAGTATGTGGTTGAAGCATTTAATGAGGCAGAATTCGAGCAGAGGACTTGAACGAAGCAGAAACGAATGATGTCCGAGAAACGCACATATGTTATCTGTTGTGAGTCACGTCAAAGATGTTTTTTATTCATATACATAGTATTTGGCGGCTGAATAAACAATCATTTGTCCATTGTTCATGAGAACGGGCAGAAGAAATCCTGAGCCGCTTGTTGCAATGTTTTGTTGACGCGGGTGAGTAATTCGAGCGTTCGAATTAGAATTATTGACTCAACCCATCCTCGATTCAAGTCCATTCCATCCAGCGGTCGACCCCTCAGACGCATTCAAAATTTTACCATGCTCTTCATTCATAACAGGAATTTTCTCAAATATTAATTATTATTATAATATATTAGCATATTGTACATATATAGGCATAGGTTAGTTTAAGTTGTGTGTTTAGGTTATGTTGGCGATTATTTGTATTTGTAGTACATGAGTGAAGCATTTACAGCGTTGTGGTTCGAACAAAAGTTGTCAGCGAAGCACTTGTTCCGGAAGTGTTTGAACGAAATCAGTTGTGAGTCGTGTATAAACCGTTTTTCGTTCATAAACCAGCCCGTCCTCCAATCAAGATCCAAAAGTGATTCCATGCACCCGCCAAACCCCTGTTTATGAATGAAAAGCGGTTTACACACGACTCACAACTGCTGACGTTCGAACATACCGGAACAAGTGCTTCACTGACGAATTTTGTTCGAACCACAACGCTGTAAATGCTTCATCCACGTACTACAAATACAAATAATCGCCAACAGAACCTAAACACCTGACCTAACCTAACCTATGCCTATTTATACACAATATGCTAATATATTATAATATTAATTTATACTTGAGAAAATTCCCGTTTTGAATGAACAGCATGTTAAAATTTATGAATGCGTCTGTGGGTTGACCGCTGAATGTAATGGACTTGAGTCGAGGACGGGTTGCATAAACATGTGGTTTGGCGGGTGCATGGAATCACTTTTGGCTCATTGTTTGGAGGACGGGCTGTGACTCCCAACAGAACCTAAACACATAACCTAACCTAACCAGTGCCTAAATATGCACAATATGCTAATATATAATAATTTTAATTTATATTTGAGAAAAATGTTTTGTTTTGAATGAACAGAATGTTAAAATTGATGAATGCGTCTTTGGGGTCGACCGCTGGATGGAATGGACTTGGACCGAGGACGGGTTGAACAATGAAGTCAAAGAAGTAGGTGGTAGTGTACGACGTGAATCTCAACAAGAGAGGTAGTGGCGTTATTACATCCCGTTTTCTTGATTTGCCACTCCATAAAAAATGAAAAAGTTTTGCCAAACAAGAGACGTACGAACCCAAGAAATTTAACTAACCTATCGAGGTTAATTTACAGAAGACGTCAATATTATGGTGACTTTATATATGACTAATATTTCTCATTTTCAACGCACTGGTCGATTTCGTAAAAAAAATGAGACGTATTCCATGGGCGGGCGGAAAGGAGAGTGCACTCCGGTGTAAGAGACATTGGAGGCTGACGTAGTGTCACTGCCGGGTATTATGCGCCCCGACACTGTCGTCATTATGGATGTCTTTGGCGAGTGCTGAAGTTTGCAATTGCCTGTGGCCGGTGATAAAATAATTAGAACAAAAGAACATAAGAACAAAGGCAACTGTAGAAGGCCTATTGACCCATACGAGGCAGCTCCTATCTATGACCTCCCAATCCCACTCATATACATGTCCAACCCGCGCTTGAAACAATCGAGGGACCCCACCTCCACCACGTTACGCAGTAATTGGTTCCACAAATCAACAACCCTGTTACCGAACCAGTATTTACCTAAGTCTTTCCTAAATCTAAATTTATCCAATTTTTACCCATTGTTTCTTGTTCTGTCTTGTGTTGATACTGTTAATACCCTATTAATATCCCCTTTGTTGTGTCCATTCATCCACTTGTCAACCTCTATCATGTCACCCCTAACTCTTCGCCTTTCCAGTGAATGCAATTTAAGCTTTGTTAATCTTTCTTCATAAGAAAGATTTCTAATTTGGGGAATTAACTTAGTCATCCTACGCTGGACACGTTCAAGTGAATTTATATCCATTCTAGTACGGCGACCAAAACTGAACTGCATAATCTAAATGGGGCCTAACCAGAGCAAGATATAGCTGAAGAACAACACCAGGTGTCTTGTTACTAACGCTTCGATTAATAAATCCCAGTGTCCTATTTGCCTTATTACGAACATTCATGCATTGATCTTTTGTTTTAAATTCTTACTAATCATAACTCCCAGATCCCTTTTGCAATCCGACTTCGCAATCTCAACACCATTTAGCTCGTATCTTGTAACTCTATCATCATTACCTAGCCTCTGAACTTTACATTTATCAGCATTAAACTGCATCTGCCAATCTTTTGACCATTTCAAAACCCTATTTAGATCAACTTGAAGTGATAGTGAGTCTTCTTCCGTGTTAATTTCCCTACCGATTTTTGTATCATCTGCAAATTTGCAGATGTTGCTACTCAAACCTGAATCTAAATCATTTATATATATTATAAACAACAGAGGTCCCAGGACAGAGCCTTGAGGCACTCCACTAACAACATTATCCCACTCTGACTTAACCCCATTTATACTAACTCTCTGTTTCCTTTGGAATAGCCATGCCCTAATCCAACTTAATATAGCACCCCAATACCATGAGCCTCTATTTTTTTAATCAGTCTTTCATGTGGCACTGTATCAAAAGCTTTGCTAAAGTCAAGGTACACAACATCACAATCCTTACCACTATCAACTGCCTCAACTATGCTGGAATAAAAAGATAGCAAATTTGTTAAACATGAACGGCCATTTGTAAAACCATGTTGCGACTCATTTATTAATTTATGTTTTTCAAGATGAAGACGAATTGTATTTGCAATTATCGATTCAAGTAACTTTCCCACAATAGACGTTAGGCTAATTGGCCGATAGTTTGACGCAAGTGATCTATCTCCTTTCTTAAAAATTGGTACCACATTAGCTACCTTCCATGACTCTGGCACTCTGCCTAACTCTATTGATTTATTAAATATGGTAGACAGTGGCTCGGAAAGCTCCTCTTTGCATTCTTTAAGCACCCTGGCAAACACTTCATCCGGCCCTGGGGATTTGTTTGGTTTTAGTTTTACTATTTGTTTAATTACATCCTCCCTGGTAACTGCTAAACTAGTCAACCTGTCCTCGTCCCCACCCACATATACTTGTTCGGCTGAAGGCATATTGTTAAGTTCCTCTTTAGTAAATACAGATATAAAATATTTATTAAAAATACTACTCATCTCCTCGTCATTATCCGTTATTTGACCTGTCTCAGTTTTTAATGGACCTATCCTTTCCCTAGTCTTAGTTCGATATAACTGAAAAAACCTTTAGGATTTGTCTTCGCTTGCCCTGCTATGCGAACTTCGTAGTTTCTTTTTGCTTTCCTTATCTCTTTTTTAACATTTCTAACCAGTTGTACGAATTCCTGTTCTAAACTAACTTCCCCATTCTTAATCCTTTTGTACCACGCTCTCTTTTTACCTATAAGGTTCTTCAGATCCTTTGTTATCCACTTTGGATCATTAGTATTCGATCTATTCAATTTATATGGTATACTACGTTCCTGGGCTTTGCTTAGAATATTTTTAAATAGGTTATATTTTGAATCCACATCGAAATCCCCTTTTACGTCACCTGTCGCTGGGTTCACGTCTAGCCCACACCCCATCCCCAAGACATTCCAATCTATTTGACCCAAAAAATTTCTTAGGCTATTGAAATCAGCTTTTCGAAAATCAGGCACTTTAACAGAATTTTCTCCTACAGATCTATTCCATTCTATGCTAAATCTGATTTCTTTATGATCACTGTTCCCTAGCTCACTCCCTATTTCCATGTCCTTAATTTGTGTTTCCCTGTTAGTTAACACTAAATCTAAAATATTATTTCCCCGCGTTGGTTCCTTAATATGTTGCGTAAGAAAGCAATCGTCAATTAATTCTAGAAAATCTTCTGCTTCATTATTCCCTGTTTTGTTCACCCAGTTTATTCCACTAAAATTAAAGTCACCCATGACATAAATACTGTTAGATCTAGATGCTCTAGATATTTCATCCCATAGATGCTTTGCTTCCATTCTGTCTAAATTTGGTGGCCTATATATAACTCCTATTATAATATTATTTGCTTTTTCGTTTAATTCTATCCAAATAGTTTCTGTGTGTGGCTCAGTTTTGATTCCCTCTTTGAGACTACATTTCAAATTGTCCCTAACATATATGGCTACTCCCCCTCCTCGTCTAATATATCTATCTGTGTGAAATAGTTTAAATCCATTTATTTGATATTCAGCTAATAGTTCTCTATTTTCTACATTCATCCACGTTTCGGTAAGTGCAATAATATCTATTTTTTCTGTACAGACAAGAGCATTTAACTCGTTTATTTTGTTTCTTAGACTTCTACTGTTAGTGTAATATACCCTAAGTGAATTGTTATTTTGAGGCCCTTCTCTTTCCCTGATCATTTTGCCAATTTGTTTCTCCAACAAACACATATTACCTCCTTCCTCCCTATCAATTCCCATACCACTATCTACTAACAGTTTAAACCCAAACAAATGCCTCTAACCACTGGTTCCAACGAGTTCGCAACAGCAACAACCCCAGCCCTCGATAGATGCACCCCATCACGAGCATACATTTCATTTCTTCCATAGAAGTGTTCCCAGTTGTCTATGAAAGATATTGCATTTGATTTGCAATATCTTTCCAGCCGGCAATTGACACCAAGTGCCCTCGACAACCATTCATTCCCAACGCTCTTTCTTGGAAGAATGCCACATATGATCGGGATTCCTCCCTTGCTCCTAACTAATTCTATGGCTTTGTTAAATTTCTTTATCAGTTCCTCACTCCTAACTCGTCCAACATCATTACCCCCCTGCACTAATACAAATAATGGGTTTGTTCCCATTTCCCGTCATAATATCTTTCATGTTGTCAACAATATCTCCAATTCCAGCTCCCGAATAGCAGACCCTTAACCTGTTCCCCCTATCTCTGGCACAAAACGTCCTGTCTAAATACCTCACCTGGGAATCTCCCACAACCAAAATTCGTTTATGTACCTCCTTAACTTTCTGAGCACTTTGAGGGGCCTGTGCTTCGTTGCTCTTCGTTGATTTCCGTTTCGAGTGAACTGCAGGCTCACCACAGCATTCGTCTTCCAACACGGCAAATGAATTTGATGTCCTTAGGGCGTTTGTAGGCAGCGTTGTCAAGGTTTTCTTAAGACCCCTGTCCTTAACGACCTTCCACGACGAGGTCTTGTTAATATTGGTCTCCTCCTTCGTTTCTTCCCGATGTTTCAGCTGTCGTACCTCCTCTCATAGGGAATCCATCTCTGCTCTCAGAGTTCAACTAGATTCATTAATTCCTTCACTAATCCTTCCATTATTGCTATAATAATGTTACTACAATCGGAGCTCCAGCTAACACAACCTCTCACTGTGACTGCACCTGACAGACTGCTTTCCTACTATGGGCACATTTGATTGTGTTTTGTACCCTTTATTATGGTTTAAGGTCCTCATTTTTACCATACCTGAGTACCTGGAATTTATCACTGTTAAACATCATGTTATTTTCTGTTGCCCAGTCAAAAACTTTATTAATATCTGCTTGAAGTTTTTCAATGTCTTCAGCAGAGATAATTTTCATGCTGATTTTTGTGTCATCTGCAAAGGATGATACGAAGCTGTGACTTGTATTTTTGTCTATATCTGATATGAGAATAAGGAAAAGCAGTGGTGCAAGGACTGTGCCCTGAGGTACAGAGCTTTTAACTGCGCTTGGACTCGATTTCATTTGGTTGACTGTTACTCTTTGTGTCCTGTTCGACAGAAAACTGAGTATCCAACATCCTACTTTACAGGTTATACCCACTGACCTCATTTTGTGTGGTATCACTCCATGGTCACATTTATCGAATGTCTTTGCAAAGTCTGAGTATACCACATCTGCATTCTGTTTTTCTTCTAATGCCTCATGCCGTAGTGGCCAAGTTGCTGTGAGAGGCACGATCTTCCCACTCAAAATCCATGTTGGCCTGGGTTGTGAAGGTCATTGGTCTCCATGAAAGTGGTGACCTCACTCCTAATCACTCTCTCAAATACTTTTATTATGTAGGACGTTAGTGCAACTGGTCCCCCTTTCCGGGATGGGGAAGGGGGAGCCCCCAGATCCCTGCCCTGGCTATCCACCCTACACTTCTGTGGCTGATGTGAACTGGCAAGGTCGTGCGCATCTGGCTCCTGTGTTTCCAGTTCTGTGCCTTGTGGTGTGGTGCTGTCTTAGTGGTGGTGCACGAGCCAGGAGTTATTTCACAAGTACTCAGGCTACATGCATCTAGGGTCCCCTTCCCTAGGTGCCCTGTAAGTACAGCCCTTGGGGCTTGAGGCCACCTTCCACAAGTCACCTTGGGGTCTACCTCCATTTAATGCTCGGTGATTGACTGCCCTTGGAGTCAGCTGGGGTGTGTCTTGCACTACTGTTTTTCTCTGGGTAGGGGTAGTTTTTGTCACTGATTATGGCGTAGGATACTGTCCAGCTAGTTTTCACCTCTCACGGTGGCCGACTCTGTTCCACCTGGGCACGTTGTCCTCTTGCGGAGTTGTTCTTTTGTTTTTGTTTTCCTGCCTGGTGAGGGAGGGGGGGGGTTCTGCCCCTTGGTTTTGGTCGCACCCCTTTTATATCTTGGTGGTCCTCCACTAGGCCCCCATGAGTGTACACGTCACGGGTTTTCAGCTTTAGCAGTCTGATTGGTAATTTTGGGTGCCAGTTGGCAGTACCCTGCTGGGCTTCCCTAAGCGATATTATGAGACCAAGGGCCCTGGGAAACCCCGCAGGGGGCTCTTTGGTCCGATGGATGCGACCCCTCGGTCCCCCTCTCGCTTCAAGGGAGTATGAAGGTTGCTATTGTCTCAGGGTGAGTGTCACCCTGAGACAAGAGATCCCCTTGTCTCAGGGTGACACTCACCACTTGTGCCTCCATTGTGCTGCTTGTTGGGTCGGTGACACCTTTGACCCAGAGTCCTGTGAGTTTTGGTTCCTTGTTTGTACTCCAATACCTCCATTCCACTGATAATGATATTCGGGTGCAGGCAGCTTCAGCATTGCATGCTCGGTTTAGGTTGCTGCAATGTGCTAGGTTGGTTGTTACCCGGATATTGATATCCCAAGACTGCTCCTGTTTTGGTTATAGTGACCTGGACTTGAAGGTGTTAGTCGCTTCGACTTTGGTTCAGTGTGCGCCCCCCTTGTCCCTCTCCTTCTGTTGTTCGTCCTGGTCTTCTCCCCATGCTTCTGGCTCCGAAGCGTCTGAGGGTTTCAGGGTCAGGGCAGGGTTTAGCTGGTGTTAAGACTCGGGCAATTTCGAGGGATGCCCGTTCCGGTGTGGCAACGGATGCATTCAAGCATGTTCCTCCAGCCGGAGCTTCTGAGTCTGACCAGTGGACCCCTTTCGTTCCTGCTTTTTCGGCTGCTCCTGCCTTTTCTTTTGAGGCAGGGGATTTGGAGGATGACTCGACCCTGGGTCCTCGTGTGTAGGTTCCCGGGATGGGGGATAGGTTGACTTGGGGGCCTTGGGCCCCCAAGTCAACTGGGGATCCAACTGGATCCCCAGTTGGATCCCGCTTGGGTTTTTGAATCCTCAGAGTGGGACTTGCTGTTACAGGGAGTGGTTTTTTTTTCCTCCCTCCTCGTACGAGTTGGATTTGGCATCAATCTCTCCCTGGGTTCGGTTCTGTGGTCCCTTGGGTTCTTCGGTCCCATCTTTCAGGAGGTTTTTAGCCTCCCGCATCCCTCCTCATGTGGTGCGGGAGGCCACTGCAGCTTACCTCCTGCATGACCCAGATTACGCCTCCATAATGGATCCTTCATAATTCTTGTTTGGATCTTCTTTTCCTTACTGGGTTCATTATGAGGTTCCGGAGTCATCCTGGCTTGCGGACTGCCCTTTTTTGTCATTAAAGGTGTGGCATACATTTTGTCGGTCCCGCACGCTTGAGTGGCGTGAGGCTCATATGGTGATCCAGGTCTTCCTGGGGGGCGAATTTGAGCACCTCAATGTGTGCTTGTTCGCCCTTGCCCTTCCTCGGGATGTCTGCATTGTGCAGCTTCATGTGCAGGTTCCCACCCTCTTGGCTGCCCTGGTCACTGTTGATGTCTTGCGGTTCTTTTTCCTACTCAAGCTGCCCTCAGACTGGCTTGAGGAGGACGTGGAGGCACATGGGGCCTATCCTGGGTCTGGTGCATTGGTTTCGGCAGTGTGTGCATTGTCTGCTCTTTTGAAGCTGTTTGCACCGATCCTGCAGGATGCGGTGTCGCTGTTTTTATTCCAGTCTCGCGTGTCGGCAGGCGGTGCTTGCTACTTCCGTGGAATCCGCTTGGGCCCTGGTTCTCAGGTTTTCTTTGTCCTTTTATTCTTTGCTGCTTGCAGAGTCTGCAGTGGTGCAGTATCTGCAGGCAGATTCTTCCAGTTGTCGTCCAATATTAGACTTGTTGGTTCTTCAGAGGGCCCGTGGGGGTCTTCCTGGAAGGGTCTTGTCAGGGGCTCGAGGTTCCTCCCATCGTGGTAGGCCAGTTTTGGAGCCGGCACAGCCTTCGGAAACATCTTCGTCTGGTTGACGCGGTGATCACTCTGTACGGAGGTCGAGTTCACATAAGGGGCATCGGCCATTTCGCAGTTTGTCCCATTGATGGGGCGATGTGGAGGGGTGCTCAAGCTGTTTGCTCATGCCTGGTCCCACAATTTGTGGGCCTTTCAGGTTGTTTTGTGTGGCCTGTGGTGATGTTGGGTGGCCTGTCCTCTTCAGGATAAATCACAGGTCTGTACAGTCCGAAACAGGACTGCACAGATCTGTGGTTCATTTTGGACTTGTCCCGTCTGAACCTCTGGGTCTATTGCCCCTCCTTTCAGATGACTAACCTGTCCCAGGTCCATCTCCTGGAGCCGTGCACTTGGATGGTGTCCCTGGATCTCTGGGACACGTATTGGCATGTCCCGATTCATCTGGGGTTCAGGGACTGACTCAGTTTTGTTGTGGGTCATCAGGCTTACTGCTTTCATTGCCTTTCATTCGGTTTGAATCTGGTACCTCGCGTGTTCACACGCCTTACCCAGGTCGTTGTGGCCTCACTGCATCTATTATGGGTTTTCAGATTCTGGCCTCCCTCAATGTTTGGCCGGGTGTAGGCTCCCAGTCAGTCCGCTTGTCTGCTTGCCAGGGATTTGGTTCTTTCCCAGCTCACCAGGTTTGGGTTCCTGGTGAATTGGACAAAGTCCCATCTGCTTCCCTCTCAAGTTCGATCTTGGCTGGATCTTGAGTGGGACTCTCGGACCACTTCCTTGTCTCTCCCTCCGAAGGCTTTGCTTCAGCTGCAGTCCCACCTTCGCCTGTTTCTTGGAGGCTCCCGGGTCACACGCGGTTGCCCAAGGGTCTGTGCTGGAGCCTGAATTTTGCCGTGATGGTCTAACTACCATGTCGGTTTTGGTTTCGTCGGCTGTTCTGGTTCCTTCGGGGATGTCCCCCCCCCACCTCTCTGACGATCGCTGGGTTTGGCCTTTGAGTGCCTTGCATTGGCTGCAGTGTCGCCAGCTTCCTCTTCGGGTTTTTCGGAGCACAGTGCCTTAGTGCCTACCCGAGCCCTCGCTCGATGCATTCACGGACACATCGTCTCTTGGCTGGAGCTTTGTGACCAGTACTTACCAGGCTGGCCAGGGGCGGTGGGATCCGTCCTTCTGTCGGGCCCACAGCACGGTGCGGGAGTTTGCAGTGGTGGTGTGGATGTCACTTCGGAGAGTTCGGGTCGCTCGGAAATCGACGGTCTGGCTCAATTTGGACTGCTCCCTGGTGGTTCATTGTCTGAATCATGGGGGTTCTATTTAGTTCTTGGCTCTTTGAGGCTGATCACTTCGGGTGACTCGTCTGCTGAGTTTTCGGGGTTTATCTCTCCTGGCCGTTCATGTTCGGGTGGCATCCAACGTCCTGGCGAACAGCCTGTCTCAGTTCATTCCACTGTCCACGGAATGGACGGTCGATGCCGACTCATTCAGTTGGTTCTGCTTGACGTATGGGCTCCCAGAGGTGGACCTCTTTGCGATGGCGTGGTTGAAGTGTCTCCCATTGTATGTGGTGCTCTTCCCCGATGGCCTCGCAGTCGGGGTCGATGCCTTGCGGCAGGACTGGTCGAGGTGGGATTACCTGTAGCTCTTCCCCCGATTCAGCTACTGCTCCAGGTCCTAGCTCACTTGGAGATTTACCAAGGGAGAGTAGTCCTCTTGGCTCCTTGATGGCCAGCCCAGTCTTGGTTTCAGGCGCTGCTTGCTCTGTGTTCGAACCTGAGGGTCTTCCTGCGGCTCCACCTCTTTCAGCAGATCGGTCTGGTCTGTTACGTGGCTGGTTCCATCATTTCCTCTAGTCATCGTGTCTGGTCTTCCTGACTTGAGTTTATCACCACTTGTATGGTGAGCAAATGGTTTCATTGATGGTGTCCCACATGCGTGCTTTGTCTCGGCAGCAGTATGAAGTTTCCTGACGGTCCTTCCATTATTTCTTATCCCTTTGTAGATCTACTTCTCCCTCTGATAAGGTTGTCTTCTCCTTCCTTTCGTGGTTGTTCCAGGACCATCATCTTATGCCGAATACAGTTTCCTCGTATCGTGCGACGTTGGCGGAGCTGCTGCAGCTTATTTTCAGCATTGATGTTACTTTTGCACCGTTCTGCACGCTGTCTCATGAGTTGTTTCTTTGCTGGCCTGCTCATGCACTGCCAGAGTTGTCCTGATCGTTGAACCGGGTGCTCTCTTTCTCCTTTCTTTGGCGCAGGAGTTTCTTCACTTCTGGTCCTGGTGGTAGATTTGTTCATTTGCAGCTGTCTCCTTTTCTGGCAAAGAACGAGACTGCTGCTTTCTGGAGGGATCCTTGAGTTGTTGATGCTTGGTTGGTTAGGCCAGGGGTGCATCATGTGTCGAGTCCGGTTGCGGCTTTCCCCCATTACCTGCGTGCCATGGCTTTGGTGGTTGAGGATGCACTTTGGGTTGACCAGGTATCCCTTCTTCCTTGTTCTAAGGTTCGGGTTTCCCAGGTTGTCTGCAGGATTATTTAGTCCAGCAAGCCTGCGGTCTACCCTCGTGCCCACGACGTTCGTAAGTTTACTGCGTTGTCTGCTGTCTTTGGTAACATGTCTTGGGCTGACATTCAGGCATGGGGTTTTTGGAGGTCAAACAGGGTCCTGGCCACTCGCTACCTTGTCAAAGTTCCTGGGCCTAGTCGGGCCTGTGTCGCATTGGGTCAGCAGTTGCAGCCAGTTGTCTCGACTTCGCGTTGAGGAGCGAGGGCCAATCGCCTCCAAGGTAAGTTGCTCCAGGGAGCCAAAGGGGCTTCCCCAAAAAAATAGCTTTTATGTAATGAAACACCATTTTCTGGGTGAGACCTGGAAGCTCCCCGGTATTCCTCCCTCTTTCCCTCCCGCATTTTTTTCGCGGTTTTGACTTCCAGCCTCAGAACTGCAGGGTGGATAGCCGGCGTGGGGGTGCAGGGCTTCCCATTCGTTGCGCAGACAGCGGCGCAGCGACATGGTGACATCATGCTCGTTTCTTCCTTTTTATTTGGTGAGTTCTGTGCACTAGTTTGGCTTTCAGTACCAATATTTTAACCATAGGGGTTTGTTTTGGGGTGCTTACCTTTCTGAGTGCCTGATCCGGTTGATAGCAGATATAGAATGCTTTCAACCACACAGGGGGTTTCTATAGGCCATTGCTCCTCGTGCCTCTCTGAGGGGTTCAGGTTCTGGCTCGTGGTCCCCGGTAGGCCTAAAACTCCATGTGCATTGACTGATGCCAGGGGTCTAATAAATTCATATCAGCTCGGTTAACTCCGGGGAGCCTTCGGGTCTCACCCAGAAAATGGCGTTTCATTACATTCAACGCTAGTTTTTTGCACCGACATCAAAAACTCTTAACAATGTTGTAAAATTGTTGTATTTACCAAGATCATTTTTAAACCATAAAAATCAGTGCTACCACCCTCCTATCACAAGTTGACATCTTAACTTCTAAGGCATTGAACAATATCATAATCATTAAAAGCAGAACATTATTCATCCTTAACAGTTAAGTCAAAAACTGGAAGCATGTGAAATTCTTAGCTTTCATAAACAAAAGTTAGGTTTTTCAACTTTGATTACAGTCCCAATATAGTACATAGATACATGGCATATACTGAAATATTATTAATCTTAAAAATAATATCAGCATAGCCAAATGACACTGGTATCAAAATAGTTGTTTTGTATCTAGACTGCACTAAGGTACATATTAACAAATTCATTTAGGACCCTGCTAACCTGAGCAAATAGCATTAGGGCTTGAAATTTCTATGCAAAACAGCTAATATGAATTTGAGGACTACTGTATTCCAGTTTTTGCCATCATGCAACTGGTTACTATTCAGTCGTGTAACATACCAAATTGGGCACTAAAGTGCAGTTTCACCATCAGCTGAGTTTGAACAGCTTACCACATAACAATTCATGACTCATGCTCTTCCACAGTTATCATTACTGAATTTAAGCTTCACTAATGCTACAGGTTACAACTCTGTTTTCTTCACTGATATCAAATAATAGCTCTAGCTCTCTTCAAAGAAAACTCAGAAATCTTTGGTACATCCATTAGAATAATACATGATGATGGATGGAATTTAAACCTCATTGTATGGACCACTCAAAAATGTATATCAGTTGAGAATCCAGAAGAGTAAAGATGTACAGTACAGTATATTAATGGGTGCTGAATAATGTTTTACAAGAGAGTTACATTCATTGTTGCATTGCTGGATAGTCTGTAGGAAGCCCAAAGGCCCTGGGTAAGTCCTACATAGAGCTGGAGGTCCCAGGGCACATATCTAGCAAAGAAATGTGTAGCCTAGAGAGATCAGATTCATTAGAATCATATTCCGCACAAGTCTTCATGCTCTGCCACCATCTGTGGATAAAATAAGAGATTAATTTACATAAACAACACAACATAAAGGAAAATTAGGAAAGACAGGCCAGCCCAAATATACATGTAGAGTATATACAGTAGAATCTTCAAAATCTAAATCACAATTTTGGACCCGATTTAAGTGAAGTTCTGATTTCCAAAATATTGCACTCTTATGGCTATTTATTTCCAAATGTTTTATAGTTTTCTTATAGTCAATGATAAAATGCATCTATCCTCATATTTAGACACAAATAATATATTAATGATTTTGTGGGCATATGTCATCAACTCACAACTAAGGACTGGGTTCAATTCCCAAGGTAGGATAAAGATGGTTGGGCTTGTTTCGTTTTCCCCTGATACCTCTGTTCGCATGGCAATAAATAGATCTCCAGGAGATGGGTAATTGTTGTGGATTGCACACTGGGAAAAGTCAATAGTTGGCCTTGAGGGACCTTGATAACATTTCTGTGCTAACGGTATACAGTGGCACCTTGACTTACGATAATTTCGAGTTACAATATAAATTTGATCGAAAAATGCGACTCGACTTACAATAGTGTCGGCGACTAATGATATTCATTGATACACGTTCGGGTCGACCGAGCGCATGGTTCCCAGTCGCGCAGGCTGACCTGCCTCAGTTTACCAGACCCGCCCGCTTAGTGACGATCATGCTTATAAGAAATTCCATTTTTGTGGTGATTTTTTGCATTTTGAGCATAAAACTAATTATTATATATCACACCATGGGTCCTACGAAAGTCAGTGGTAAGGTTCAGGGAAAACACATGTAAGAATGACGACAGAAGAAAAATAAGAGATCATTCGTAAACATGAAAATGGTACTCATGTTGTTGAACTAGCTAGGCAGTACAACAAATCTTCAGAAGGAGGAGGAGGAGGAGGTGGCAGCAAAGGATGTCCCATCCTCATTAATTAAGAAAATGTGTGCAGCTTCCATGGTAGTGTTTATTGCTGGTGGTGGTGTCAGTACAAGGAGCATGGAGTGAATTCGCGAGGGAGGACTATGATAATTTTGTAATGCACAAACCCCCCAATTTGATGATTCTGATGTTGCACCCACTTTCAGATATACAGGTGAAGATATGGGTGATATCAGGACAGAACCTTTTCATTGAGCTTTTCTTAGATCTTTCCAAGGATACCTGGATTTTCTCGGTCATACCTTACAAACTGATCTTTTCAAAAAGAGCTGAATCTTTTCAATCCTACCTTACAAAGCAATCTTTTCAATCCTACCTTACAAAGCAATCTTTTCAATCCTACCTTACAAAGCAATCTTCTCAATCCTACCTTACAAAGCAATCTTTTCAATCCTACCTTACAAAGCAATCTTTTCAATCCTACCTTACAAAGCAATCTTTTCAAGACTACTGTACCTTACACTTCACAAACTTGGCTACATACCACCTACAGGTACTAATGCCAAAGGTGTACATGAGTGCATTATTTGCAAGCACACAGAGCGAAAAAAACAGCGTTGAATGTAATGAAACGTCATTTTCTGGGTGAGCCCTGGAGGCTCCCTGGAGCTTATCGGGCTAATGAAAGTTATGTTAGACAAGGACATTAGCTATGGAGCTCAGACCTACCAGGGACCAGCGCCAGAACCTGGCCCCTTCAGAGAGGTTTCAGGTAGCAATGGCCCTGGAAAACCCTATTATGGTTGGGGGTTTTCCTTATCTGCCATCGACCAGGGTCAGGCACCCAGAAAGGTAAGCATAACAAAACAAACCCCACATGGTAAAAAACTACAACAAAAAACCAAACAGAGAGGTAGAAACTCCCTACAATCCCAAGGAAACAATCAAACAATCAATTAACTGCCGCGCCAGTCGTCCGCCCAGCCCTCCCCTCCCCAGGAGGGGGAGGGGGGGCCCTGGACCTCACCGTGCCGGCTGCCTTCAGTTCGGAAACTAGGCTTCAACCAACGCAAAAAAAAAAAAACGCTGACCGGATGGGAGGGAGGGTAGCCAGGGAGCCTCCAGGGCTCACCCAGAAAATGGCGTTTCATTACATTCAACGCTGGTTTTCTGTGAGGAGCCCCTACGGCGCCCTGGAGCTACATACCCAAAGAGAAGAAATTAGGGACTTATCCGGGAGGCGGCGGCCACAAACTCCTCAACGCGAAGTTGAGACAACTGACTGCAACCTGCGACCCAAAGCAACACAAGAACGCCGAGGAGCAGGGACGTTTACCAAATAACGGGCAGCCAGGACCCTGTTCAACTTCCAAAATCCACGCGCCCGAATATGAGCCCAAGACATGTTATCAAACACGGCAGCCAAAGCTGCAAACTTCCGAATGTCATGGGCGCGAGGATAGACCGCAGGCTGGCTAGACTTAATAACCCTGAGGACAACCTGGGAGACCCGAGCCCTGGAACAGGGAACGAGGGAAACCAGATCAACCCAAAGCGCATCCCCAGCTACCCCAGCTGAAGCGCGCAGGTAACAGTGAAGTGCTGCAACCGGACACAACACATGATGCACCCCCGGCCGAACCAACCAAGCATCAATGACCCACGGACCTCTCCGGAAAGCAGCCATCTCGTTCTTCGCCAGAAAAGATGGAGAAGGCTGCAAACAAACAAACCTACCCCCAGGACCAAAAGAGCATAAACCCCTGCACCGGAGGAAAGCATGAAGCTCCCCTACTTGGCCCCCAGAGGCCAATGCCAACAAAAATAAAGCTTTGGAAAAACAATCCGGAACCGAAGGGGCCACCACAAACCGAGGAGAGGAAACATATGAAAGCACCCTGTCCAAGGACCAGGACGGCTCAGAAGGCGCATGAGCAGGCCGGAGGTGAAACATAGCACAGGAAAGCTTACGAAACGGGGCGGATGTGATGTCCACCCCGAACGCTAGCTTGAGCGGCTCCACCAGCACCGCACGATACGAGGCGACAGTATTAGGCATCAAATGACGATCCTGAAAAAGCCAAGAAAGAAAGGACAAGACAACTACGAGCTACGAAGAGAGGTTAGAGGCATTAAATATGCCAAAACTAGAAGACAGAAGAAAAAGAGGTGATATGATCACTACATACAAAATAGTAACAGGAATTGATAAAATTGATAGGGAAGATTTCCTGAGACCTGGAACTTTAAGAACAAGAGGTCATAGATATAAACTAGCTAAACACAGTTGCCGAAGAAATATAAGAAAATTCACTTTCGCAAACAGAGTGGTAGACGGTTGGAACAAGTAAGGGGAGAAGGTGGTGGAGGCCAAGACCGTCAGTAGTTTCAAAGCGTTATATGACAGAGTGCTGGGAAGACGGGACACCACGAGCGTAGCTCTCATCCTGTAACTACACTTAGGTAATTACACTTAGGTAATTACGATACGAGGTGACAGTATTAGGCATCAAATGACGGTCCTGAAAAAGCCAAGAAAGAAAGGACAAGACAACCCGATCCGAAAGAAAAGACAACCTACGAAGAGCCAGAAAATGGTGAAAAGAACGCCAGGAAACTTCATACTGTCGCCGAGACGAAGCTCTCAGGTGGGACACCATCAACGAAGCCACCTGATCACCATAGAAATGGTGGTACACCATTTCAAAATCAAAAAGCATAAAAAAGACCAGATGCGAAGAGCAGAGGAGAAGTTCAAACCAACCCTGTACTGGATCGGGCCGACCTCCTGAAAGAGGCGGAGCCGCGGGAAACATCCAGGGTTCGGGCACCAAGCCAATAGCATCGGAAACCAAGGCTGGGCCGGCCACCAAGGGGCCACAAGGACTACTCTCCCTGGGAATGTCTCCAACCGAACCAGAACCCGAAGCAACAGCTGGACCGGGGGGAAGAGGTACAGGTAACCCCACCTCGACCAGTCCTGCCGAAAGGCATCCACCGCGGATGCCTCGCAGTCGGGGAAGGACATCACATAGATTGGGAGACGCCGAGACCACGCCAACGCGAAGAGGTCCAAATCTGGGAGACCGTACGTCTGGCAGATCCAACGAAACGAGTCGTCGTCGACCGTCCACTCTGTGGACAGGGGATAGAAGCATGACAGACTGTCCGCCAGAACGTTGGACACTCCCCGGACAAAAACCGCACGGAGAGCCAAACCCCGAGAATCCAGCACATGAACCACTCGAAGAGACCAACCCCAAAGAGCCAAGGACTGAAGAGAACCCCCGCAGTTCAGGCAAGTAACCAATTGAGAACATTCCAAATGGAGTCGAATGGTCGATCCCCGAGCGACCCGAACCCTCCGAAGTGCGAATCAGACTGCCCCGAACTCCCGAACCGTGCTGTGAGCCCGACGGAAGGACTGACCCCACCGTCCCTGGCCTGCCTGGTGAGCACTGGTCACAAAGCCCCAGCCGAGAGACGACGCGTCCGTGAACACATCGAGCGAGGGCTCGGGAAGGTGCCAAGGCACCGAACCCCGTAAACCCTGAAGAGGAAGCCGGTGACTCAGCATCCGACACAAGGCCCCCGGAGGACGAACCCAATGATCGTGAGAGAGGCGGAAGGGACGTCCCCGAAGGAACCAAAACAGACGCTGAAGCCAAACCCGACCAGGCAGGTAGACTAGCACGGCAAAGTTCAGACTCCCGCACAACTGCTTGAGCAACCGCCGAGTGACCTGGGACCCCCTCAGAAACAGCCGATGGTGGTCCCGCAGCCGCAAAAATGCCTCTGGAGGGAGAGACAAGGAAGCGGTCCGAGAATCCCAAACAAGACCCAGCCGGGTCTGAACCTGGGAAGGAACCAGATGGGACTTCCTCCAATTCACCAAGAACCCGAACCTGGCGAGCTGGGAAAGAACCATATCCCTGGCGAGCAGACAAGCTGACCGACTGGGAGCCCACACCAGCCAGTTGTCAAGGTAGGCTAAAACCCGAATCCCTAGAAGACGCAGACGGGTCACCACAACCCGAGTCAAGACGCATGAAAACGTGAGGTGCCAGATTCAAACCAAAGGGTAGGCATCATAAACGGTAAGCGTGCCGCCCCACCACGAAACCTAACCAGTCCCTGAACCCCAGATGAATAGGAACGTACCAATAGGCGTCCTTGAGGTCCAGGGACACCATCCAGGCACCCGGCTCCAACAGAAGCCGGACCTGAGACAGTAGTCATCCGAAAGGAGGGGCAAGGAATCCAGGGGTTCAGACGGGACAAGTCCAGAATGAACCACAGATTTGCACAGTCCTGTTTCGGTACTGGAAACAGGCGGGAAACCCACCTGAGGGACGTAGTCGTTTCGACCACACCCAAGCACACCCACTACAAGACGACTTCACGAAGTGCAGGAGAAAAAACCTGCCCTGTTAGCCCCGAACCCCCCAAAGGAGGACGAGTCGCCCAACACCACCGCAGACCGGATGACACGACCGAAAAGGCCCACAAATCGTGGGACCAAGTGTGAGCAAACAGAGCGAGCCTCCCCCCAATCGCCCCGTCAACGGGGTGAACCGCGAAAGGGCCGACGCCCATTACGAGAACCCAAACATCGAATAGGGCGATCATCGCGCCGACCAGATGACACTGGCCCCGAAGGGTATGATGACTCAGAAACTGGCACCAATGGCCCACCTCAACCAGCGGAACCTGGAACCCTGGCACGACCCCTCCGAAACTGCCGAGAACGACCGCTTCGGAGAATCATCAAGTTCGCCATAGGACGACAACTGAATGAAGCCATGTGCAGAAACAGAGACCGCAGTCTCTGCAAACAGCAACGGACAAAACGGAGACGAAAACCTAAGAGCCAGGGCCCAAGCAGATTCCAAAGAGAGGGCGAGCACAGCCTGACGGCACGTGGGGCGAGAAGCAAAAAACAGAGACACCGCTTCCTTCAGGATGGGCGCAAAGAGCTTCAACAGTGCAGCCGACGCCCTAGCTGCCGAAGTCAGCGCCCCGGACGAAGGCCCTTCACTCAACGCTCCCACATACTCCTCAAGCCAAGCAGAAGACAGCTCGAGAAGGGAAAAGAAACGCAAGACCAAAGCCAAATGCCCACAGGCCCGCAACTCCTCCGCAACCAACGAAGCCGAAAGCTGAGGAACCTGCAAGTGAAGCTGTTAAAGGTCAACATCCCGAGAAAGCACGGGAGCGAACAAGCACGCACTAAGGTGCTCAAACTCGCCCCCCCCCCAGGTAAACCTGCATAAAAGTAGCAGTTTCCCGCCAATCAAGCGTGCGGGTCTGACAGAACCCATGCCACTTCCCCAACGAAAAGAATGGGCAGTCTGCCAGCCAGGAAGACTCCGGAACCTCCAAACGCACCCAAAAACGGTAAGAAGAACTGAACTCAAACGAGGACGGATCCATTGCAGAGGTATAACCCGGGTCTCGCAAGAGGTATGCAGCAAGAGCTTCCCGAGCCACCTTCGCGGAGATACAGGAAGTAGAAAATCTCTGGAAAGACGGATCCGAGGTACCCAAAGGCGCCCGGAACCGAACCCGGGGAGGAGCCGAACCCAAATCATACTCGTACAGGGAAGGGGAGTAAGAAAATCCCTCCCCCCTGCAACAATAAGCCCCGCGAGGAAGGCAAAAGCACCCAAGCAGGGTCACAGGGAGCCCAAGGCCCCCAGGTTGACTACTCCCCAGCCCCAGGATCCCCCATGTCGGGACCTGGGGCAGAGACGTCCTCCAAACCCTATACCCCTGAAGAAAAGGCAGACAAGAAGGGGGTCTGCTGGTGGGACCCAGAAGCCTCGGAAGGAGGAACCAGCTCAAATGCCTCCGTCCCCGACCCGGATGGGGCAGCCCCCGAGGCAGGCCGAGTCTCATTACCAACTAAACCCTGTGCCGAGGCCGAAACCCTCAGACGTTTTGGAGCCGGACACAGGGGGGGGGGGGAAGGTGCAGGAAGAACCAAAGGAGAAGGAACAGGGGGCGCAGCAGGAGCCAAAGCGACTAACGTCCCCAGGTCAGGGTCCCTAAAACCGAAACGGGGCAGCCTCGGGGCATCCGGGTGGGAAACCAACCTAGCGCGTTGCAATAACCTAAACCTAACATGCAACACTGATGCTGCCTGTATCCTAACAGGAACATCCTCAGAGTAAAACTGGAGCACAAGCAGAGAACATGACTCGCAAGACTCCGGGTCAAAGGTGTCATTGACACAACAGGCAGCATGACGGAGGCAAAACAGGTGACTGTCACCCTGAGACAAGGGCACACTGCAACCTTCAAACTCACAAAGGCAGGTTGGAACTTGGGAGACGCATCCGTGAGTCCCGAGCCCCAACAGGGGTTTCCAGGGCTCGTAGGTTAGCAACTACGGGAAGCCCGGGCAAGGTGTTGCTAACCGGTTACCTGGTTGATACCTGGTTGATGGGGTTCTGGGAGTTCTTCTACTCCCCAAGCCCGGCCCGAGGCCAGGCTTGACTTGTGAGAGTTTGGTCCACTAGGCTGTTGCTTGGAGCGGCCCGCAGGCCCACATACCCACCACAGCCCGGCTGGTCCGGAACTCCTTGGAGGAATAAATCTAGTTTCCTCTTGAAGATGTCCACGGTTGTTACGGCAATATTTCTTATGCTTGCTGGGAGGACGTTGAACAACCGCGGACCTCTGATGTTTATACAGTGTTCTCTGATTGTGCCTATGGCACCCCTGCTCTTCACTGGTTCTATTCTGCATTTTCTTCCATATCGTTCACTCCAGTACGTTGTTATTTTACTGTGTAGATTTGGGACCTGGCCCTCCAGTATCTTCCAGGTGTATATTATTTGATATCTCTCTCGTCTTCTTTCTAGTGAGTACATTTGGAGAGCTTTGAGACGATCCCAATAATTTAGGTGCTTTATCGCGTCTATGCGTGCCGTATATGTTCTCTGTATTCCCTCTATTTCAGCAATCTCTCCTGCTCTAAAGGGGGAAGTGAGTACTGAACAGTACTCAAGACGGGACAGCACAAGTGACTTGAAGAGTACAAGCATTGTGATGGGATCCCTGGATTTGAAAGTTCTCGTAATCCATCCTATCATTTTTCTGGCTGTCGCAATATTTGCTTGGTTATGCTCCCTAAACGTTAGGTCGTCAGACATCATTATTCCCAAATCCTTTACATGTTGTTTTCCTACTATGGGCACATTTGATTGTGTTTTGTACCCTGTATTATGTTTAAGGTCCTCATTTTTACCGTACCTGAGTACCTGGAATTTGTCACTGTTAAACATCATATTATTTTCTGATGCCCAGTCGAAAACTTTATTAATATCAGCTTGAAGTTTTTCAATGTCTTCAGCCGAGGTAATTTTCTTACTGATTTTTGTGTCGTCTGCAAAGGATGATACGAAGCTGTGACTTGTATTTTTGTCTATATCTGATATGAGAATAAGGAAAAGCAGCGGTGCAAGGACTGTACCCTGAGGTACAGAGCTTTTAACTGCACTTGGACTAGATTTTATATGGTTGACCGTTACTCGCTGAGTCCTGTTTGACAGAAAACTGAGTATCCAGCGTCCTACTTTTCCGGTTATTCCCATTGACTTCATTTTGTGTGCTATCACGCCATGGTCACATTTATCGAATGCCTTTGCGAAGTCCGTGTATATCACATCAGCATTCTGTTTTTCTTCTAATGCCTCAGTGACTTTATCGTAGTGCTCAAGTAGCTGTGAGAGGCACGATCTTCCCGCTCGAAATCCATGTTGGCCTGGGTTGTGAAGGTCATTGGTCTCCATGAAATTGGTGACCTGACTCCTAATCACTCTCTCAAATACTTTTATTATGTGCGATGTTAGTGCAACTGGTCTATAATTCTTTGCCAATGCTTTGCTCCCTCCCTTGTGTAGAGGGGCTATGTCTGCTACTTTAAGTGCATCTGGTATCTCCCCCGTGTCCAAGCTCTTCCTCCACACTATACTGAGTGCCTGTGCTACCGGCACTTTGCATTTCTTTATAAATATTGAATTCCATGAGTCTGGACCTGGGGCCGAGTGCATGGGCATGTTTTCAATTTCTCTTTCAAAATTTAGTGCGCTCGTGTTGATATCAGTTATATTTACAGGGGTTTGGATATCCCGCATAAAAAAATTGTCTGGATCTTCTACTTTCATGTTGTTTATTGGAGTGCTAAACATGTCCTCATACTGCTTTTTTAGGATTTCACTAATTTCTTTGTCATCCTCCGTGTATGAACCTTCACTTGTACGAATAGGTCCAATATTGGCAGTAGTTTTTGCTTTTGATTTCGCATATGTGAAGAAGTATTTTGGATTTTTCTTTATTTCCTGAATTGCTTTCTGTTCTAAGGGTTAAGAAACCCAAACAAACAAGGGTAGATGATAGCACTGAAAATCCCCTGGGACATGTACAAGCACAGGGGCCTAGCAAAGGGCCACCGAAACAATATCAGGGGAACTATAGACCCACAAGGCAGAACCTCCACCAGGCAAACAAAAACGAAACAAAAGAAAACCCCCGCAAAAGTACACCGTCTCCAGAAGCAACAGGAACCGGTCGCCGTTTAGGTGGCAGGCCGTACAACACCTTGACGCCCTAACCAGCACAACACCACTCCCTACCCAAGGCCAAACAAGGGCCCCGGCCAAACAAGGGCCCCAAGCCCCAGCTGGCCCCAAGGGCGAGGCAAATGCCAAGCAGCAAGAACCCCTACGGGAGCGGTTCCCGAACGCCCCAGGAAAGATAACCCTGATACGCAGGGGCAGTACTCATAGGGCGCCTAGGGAAGGAAGCCCCTAAGCGCATGCAGCCCCGGCACTGATGAGGTACTCCTGGCCACCGCACACCACACAAAGGCAGCAGAGAATGCCACACGAGGCAAACATCGCCCAGGAATTTGAGGCCAGAGAAGCGTCTATCCCGTTTGACACTAGCTTACGAACTGAAGGCAGCCGGCGCGGTGAGGTGAGGGGAGGGCTGCGCGGATGACCGGTGCGGCAGTTAATTGATTGTTTGATTGTTTCCTTGGGATTGTTAGGAGTTTCTACCTCTCTGTTTGGTTTTTGTTTGTAGTTTTTTTACCATGTGGGGTTTGTTTTGTTATGCTTACCTTTATGGGTGCCTGACCCTGGTCGATGGCAGATAAGGAAAACCCCCAACCATAATGGGTTTTCAAAGGCCATTGCACCCTGAAACCTCTCTGAAGGGGCCAGGTTCTGGCGCTGGTCCCTGGTAGGTCTGAACTCCATAGCTAATGTCCCAGTCTAACATAACATACATTAGCCTGATAAGCTCCAGGGAGCCGTAGGGGCTCCCACAGAAACAAGGAAAATCTGTTTGTACCTGGTGCATTGAATGCGAAGTTGTGTGCTGTGTACCATGGACTGCTTCTTTGATTTATCACTCGCTCTGAAGTACTGAGTGTGTAATACAGTATGTAAATGTATAAATAGTGTGCAAAAGTGTACGTACAGTATTGTAAATATATTGAATATTGAACAGGTAATATTATGCCAATGAACATTTATTGTGGACACATTTCTGACACGTGTATCACAGTTCCATGGAACATTATGAACGTTCTACTGTATACATATTGTAAAGGATACAAACGTGCATCATGTATGATAAAAAACTAATTATAAAGCATTGAAAATACATAGAAAAAACAAAAAAATTTAGGACCCTAAAATCAAGACAGGGCAGCCTGGGGCATTCAAACGGGTGACCCCTAGCACGTTGCAACAACAAAAAACTTACCATGCACATGACAGCCGTTTGACCCCTAAACTCTCGTGAAGAAGAATGGATAAATTGGTGAATGAACGGGGGGAACAAGTCTCTTACGACTCCGGGTCAAAGGTGTCAGCGACCCAACAAGGAGCAAG
>WNGS01042707.1:38976248-38992959 GCA_020271785.1 Procambarus virginalis
CTACCTTGTTTCACAAGTAATGTTGAACAAGCTGAGATTTTCCATAATAGCAATTATGGAGCTTTTTTTTTATTTATTTTTAACCAATCGATATTCACTGTTATTGTAAGCAATAGTCACTGTGAACTTCCTACTAGTTGTCCTGGTGATATGGTTTGAGAAGTGTGGTAGCACCAAAATCTAAGCACAACAATCTAAGGACTGAGATTCTAAGACACAATAATCAAAGGCACAGCAATCTAAGGACCCAAAATGAAAGCACAACAATCTAGTAACATATCAGGTGGCCCACATAACTGTCTCCCACGTAAGTAATGTGGGAGTAGCGCACCAACTTGGCCACAGAAGCGTTCTCCCATGTAAACAGTGTGGGAGATGCTCTTGAGCAGCTTGCGGGCACCTATCAGGAAACATAACAGATTATGATAGGTTTTGTTGAAAATGTCTCCATCAAAAATACTTTATATAAACGTTTATAATTGAACCATTATCTGCTAGAATTTGTTATCGTTGAAGAAACCGGCGAAGATGAAGAACACGATGCTGAAGAACACTACGTGAAAAAAGAACATAATGTTGAACATGACGTGGAAGAAGAACAGAAGATGAAAGAAGAACACAACGCTAAGGAACACAAAGTTGAAGAAGAACGCGAAGTAAAAAAAGAACACAACGTTGAAGAACACGAATCGAAAGAAAAACACAGCATAGCAAGAGGAACACGACATGGAATAGTTTGTAAAATAAAATATTCGCTCACAAAACATTGAAACAACGTTGTAAAAACAAAAGAAGCGCTGCGCGCATCCATACTCACAGAATTCCGAGTATTTCAATACTTAATAAAAAACAAAATACAACTTTTAGTGGTCACCATAAATCACTGAAAAGTTTTCCTATATTATTTAGAAACAGAAGAATAATATTTTTTAATGATTAAATATAGGAATAATGAATGATAAATTCCACATTTGAAAAAAATGAGTAGTTGTAGTCTCATAAAATTAATACAGCCCATCCTCTTCTTTTGGTAGTACATATAGGAAGGATGATGATCATGGTACAAGTACCGACGTACAACGGAATTAGAAAGTAGAAATCGGTACTATTGAATTTGGACAAACCGGAAAACGATTTTGCACTTATGTTGCAAAGTCAAACTAAACTAACCAAACTGAACCTTTCTAGGACTAATACACGCCATCTGAGGTCTAATACGGTACATATTTGGGCTATACTAGGCCTGGTAATATATAAATTTGTTTTAGATAAATTTTTTCGGGCTCTATAAAGTAAATAGTACAAAGTTCTACTATCTAATTACTTAGTACGTCAATATTTGTGCTACGGTGCACATAGTTACAAAAGGTACTATCTAAACAGGAGGATGGTTTGAATTAATGATGTACTAAAAGTAATTAAATTGCAAAAAAGTAAATAAATCTTTGCATAAGATTTAGGTACTAAACAAAACATTTTTACAGTAGTCTGTCATACTGTGTTCTAGAGAAGCTTCTTGGTTTACACTCAAGGGAATAACTCTAGAAAGATATACATTAATGTAATAGCATCTGTCTCGACTGTCTAGAACTTTAAATCAAGTTTCTTCACCAACACAAGTAAAGGAACTTTCCTCGATACATAGACATTTGCGCTCGGGACGCACTTATCGCATCAAATAAACTAATGTCAATTAAAACATTAGATCCTTACAAAGTCTATCAAATAATGTAAATAAAGTAAGACTAAAGCTAAGAACAAATCCACATGGGCCGTGACGAGGATTCGAACCTGCGTCCGGGAGCATCAGACACTGCCTTAATCGACTGAGCTACGTCAGGGTAAAAGAGTTGAAACCGAAGTTCTACTGAACTTACTGGATCCCGCAGCCTTTCCGAGGCACAAACCAGAGTTTTACACAACTCCCCCCTGCACCCGAGCTATGTCAATAGGCCGTTCTCCCTCTTCGCCCTTACATCATTACACACAGAGATCACACTAACGTGATGCATCACGTTAGTGTGCATCACGTTAGTGTTCGTGGAAGTGTTAGTGGATTTGTTCATTTGATGCATCACGTTAGTGTGATCTCTGTGTGTACTAAAGCTAAGAAATTTTCTTTTGCTGCTTAATGCGTCACAAGAAATGGGAACTTGCAAATTAGTCATCGATTTCTGAGCAAGTTAGGATGTTGCCCTGTGTTTATCGACCATGTTGCATAACTTGAGCAATTATTAAGGTTATGTAAATAAACAATATAGTTCAGAGAGTATGAAATTACCAGGTCCATCAACTAATTAAAAAACAATGCTACTCTGAAACCAATCTGTAATGCATTAAAAAAAGAAAGAGTGTATTCAGATGAATTTTAAAAAATATCAGTCGTACAAGCCAAAAATGTGAATGCACGCTAATACGTGTATTTAAAAATATTAAAAAAGCTCTTGCAACTTATCCTCTAATATCATTCTATTATCGCAAAACGATTTCGGACCATTCAAGCGATATAATCGCTCTTGGTTCGATGGCCTCTTGTAGGTTGGCTTCACGCCAGAGTTATTGTACGGGTAATCCAGTTTACCATATTTTTTAATAAGGCTACGAAGATTACATCCCAATATGAACACCTTAGAAAATTGGTTTGGAGAGTGGAAAAAGACATTTAATATTGTTAAAAGTCAACTAATGTCTCATGGAACTCAAATGAGAAGACCAGCTTAGAATGAGCCACTTGGAGTTGATAAAAGCAGTTTAAGAAAGATACAAAAGAATAAGACCTTGGCTTCAGATACCTAGTGATCTGAAGCCAAGTAAACTGTGCAATGAAAATGTACAGAAAAGCAATTGATTAAAATGTTTAATTGATTGACCTCTTGAGCTGCGAGCAGAGGAAGTCAGTCTCACGCTTCACAGCTCACTAGTACTTCATATATTAGACTACTAGCAGTACCGGCCACGCGTTGCTGTGGCTCAGCAACGCATGTGCGTTGCTATAAATACACTTTTTCAAAAAAAAAAAGCTTGTTTTTTCCTCTCACAGGTGAGGCCTGTATATAGGAGGTATATACAACCATGCGCTTATTCGAATGTAACGTTGTGTCAGAATTTCAAAGCAATTGGTAAGGAGGTTCCGAAGATTTCCCTCACATGAAAAACACATGGAAAAATACAGTTTTTCAGGAAAAAAACATGCTTTTTCCGGTCCCAGACGCGACATCAATATAGTATATATATAAAAACCTGCTCGGATGAGAATGGAACGTTGTGTGAAAATTTCAAAGCAATCGGTGAAGAACGTTCGGAGATTTGTGATTTTGAACACACGAAAATTTCCATTTTTATTTATATAGATTACATTCAGTTTGGGTCACCAAAATTCGAAGAAATAAACGGCCAAATTAGAAAATGTTCAATGTCGATCAATTAAATTCCAAGAAGACTTAGAAATAATTCTTGTGAAGCTCGTTTAAAGAAGGTTTAAAGAATAAGAAGCTTATCTTATTTGAACTTAATATGGGGAGAACAAGTGGTGAGTTAATCAAACGTTTTTATGGTCATTTAAGGGACTGGCTGACATCCCCGAGACGAAAATGAAGGAAGGAACAAAACAAAAACAACAATAAAATTCATTGTCTAAACTTTATTATAATACATTAAAAACATAAGCATATTATGGTACATGTATAAATATATGTAAAACTGTACAAAGTGTTCACTGTAATTTAATATTTTACTGTGTATACCGTTAAATTTTATAATATGAAGCGAGCCAAAATATTTTCTTTTACTCTTCAGCGGAAATAGAACAAAATTAAAATATCAGGATTTTATATAAATATAATGAATTTATTGAAAGATTCCGGTACCGAAAGAGTATTTAAATTAATGTTTATAACATATATAATGAAACTAGTTTTTTTATTGAATCCAATCAATTGGATTGTATAAATATAAAACTCGGTCAAGGAAAATATTAAATCTTATGTTGAACTAAAGACGGAAAACGACAAAATCAAACAGTCTTCCATATGGTGAACTGTCTGTTCTTGACGTGACAGTAATTTAGAAGAGAGAGGAAAAAAGAGAAGCACTTATTTGAATGTGTTGGTCTTTAACAGATACAAGAAATTTTATGAATTGAGAGAAAGGTCTTACATTTTCTTATAACCTGTCTTCAGGTCGGTCACATGATATGCTAGATTATGTAAAATAAAAATTACACGTACCAGAACTTACACATAATTAAAAAAAAAGATTCTAAAAATTTACGCACAACAAACGAAAGCAACAGCGTCCGTCTTCTGGAGGATATTTTTTCATTAAAGGAAGATTCAGAATGCAGAAGCGTAAGGTGTCTATCTATCGACTGATTCCCACTGCAGGCAGGAAATAGTTCTACAATGCTGTATGGAAAGAGGTTCATGCGAGACAGAGTGCATGTTGAAGAGAGCTGATAGTAGGGGGAAGTTAGATGAAGCGGCAGACATGGAGAATAATTTCAGAGAGCCTCTGCTGGAGTTTGTCTTAGTAGCTCTTGTGGTCAGCAAATGAAACCAATTATGCTAGAGAAGATGGAAGCCACCTCTGAGAAGATGAATGTCTAGGACGATGAAGTAATAGAGAGAGAGAGAGAGAGAGAGAGAGAGAGAGAGAGAGAGAGAGAGAGAGAGAGAGAGAGAGAGAGAGAGAGAGAGAGAGAGAGAGAGAGAGAGAGAGAGAGACAGACAGACAGACAGACAGACAGACAGACAGACAGACAGACAGACAGACAGACAGACAGACAGACAGACAGACAGACAGACAGACAGACAGACAGACAACCAGCCATCTGGAGAAAGAGAGTATCGGGGGAGGGAACAAAAGAGAGAAATAGTTTACTGTTGCAACTGCGAAACCAAATAATTAAACTAGCTCACTAACAAATATCCCCATCCCACCCAACCCCAAAAACCTTCTCTAAAATAGCATGATCACATTGGCAGTAATAAAGAGTGAGAAGTCAATACTAGTTTTAATTCCCCGTGCGAGAGTCGGGAAAAATTACGTGAAATGTTACCGACAATTTTTCAGGTGTCCAATAAAGTGAGAATTGACCTCCTGGAGCCGCTGTTGGCGTCGACCCTCGAGGCTGAGAGAGAGAGGGAGGCAGGCTTGATGTGTCGACATAATTGTGTCGACCAGAGATGAGTGTCGACAGTGGTTCCTTCATTATTTGAGGCGTTGATGGCTACCGCGTCAGAGATTTTGTTAAGTGGAAATGTAGATTGGATGACGAAGGAAATAAATGTCAATTGTGACTCAAGTAATGAATGAAGAGTCGACAGTAACTCAACCTCTGAGGGCAACAGATCAGCAGCAATGAAGGGCGTGTCAACAGAGAACTAGGAGACAAAATGACCATTAACAATGCCAAATTAACCCTAAAGAATCATGAATTCAGACTATTACTGATTACAACATTGACATTAATTTATATATCAGAAGGTCTCGACAGCTTCAACGGGGGACAAAATAGGGGTTCATCATACCACAGAGATAACACCAAAGAGCATCCTTTAAGATACAACTCATCCAGCATCTCTTAACCACTACAAAGGATCCGCCGAGACATTTATAGATTACCTGTGAATGATATGCACTGAATGCTTCCGAAATATCGCCAAAATTTTGAATGTTTGAAATAATCCTGAGTTTTATCTTCCATTACGTGACTCCTCAGCTTTCTTAGAAATGTAATTAAGGTTTCCTTAATCGCTCTTTTCATATGAGATGTTCGTAATTCCTAGGGAAAAGCTTTATGATCGTTTTCTCTGTAATTGTTCGAGGATAATAGATGTCTATTTCCTGGTATGGGGCCAAAAGTTCAATACTTGGTCTTATCGTGTTAAACAATGGCAAAATAGAGCTGCAGTCTAACAAGATATTTTATTAGTATAAATAAATATATTCACCAATTATTGAACATTTATATAATGCTTACGTGGCTTTAGATTTGAACATTTATACTTATCATATACACTCAATTAGTTTATCATGTTTATTTATTGTCACTTACTAACTACGTCTCTGGTGATTAACCATGATACATAACGTTTAGAGAACGGGATGGGGGGGGGGGGGGTTATTTTCAGCGTGGGTTATTTTCAGCGTTTCAGCATTTTCAGCAATTGTAACATATTAAAAATTTTACAATTGTCGAATATCGCAATTTCTTTGTGCATCCGAAAATTCATACGATTTAAAGCCTATAGAAATGTATACACTTTTCCCCATATTCAAACGTATTAATTGCGTATGAATCTTCTTTGTGTCGTTGCGTAAAGAGCCTTATATATGACCGTCCTGATGGTGCATGATATCGCTGGAGAAGTATACTTTTCTGTCACTCGTCTACTGCTACATGTAGACTAGGGGCAGTCTACCCTTTAGCAGTCTACAACTACATTTTGTCGAGTAGAGGATGGTTCTACACAAGAACAGCCCAATCATTTGGGCAGGACGGTAGAGCGGTGGTCACGCTTCATGCAGGTTGGCGTTCAATCCCCGACCGTCCAAGTGGTTGGGAACCATTCCTTTCCCCCACCCACCTCCCCGTCCCTCGCCGTCCCATCCCAAATCCTTATCCTGATCCATTCCAGCACTATATAATCGTGGTGGCTTAGCGCTTTCTCCTAATAGTTTCCTTCCCTTCTACACAATAACGTTTAGGTTTTGTTTTGTGACAATATTTACAAATATTGAGTTTGTGTTGTAGAGTTGAGAAAAGTTGCAGGGCTTGGACGTGTTGTGCCTCCTGGTGTGTGTGTGTATAATATATAAATTGTGAACCACAATAACGTGTGTAATTCAATTTCATTCACTTGGACTACCGTGGGTTCGAACCTGGGACACCCCAGCAGCGAAACCCCATAGTTCTCCCAACCAGACAACTGAGCACCGCACAACAAGGGACGAGGCTCCCAGAGACAAGCCACTGGGGTCCAAATAGGACTTTAAGCCTTCCCGGGGGGAGGGGGGTGTACCACTTGAGAATGAAGGTGTTAAGTCATTCGTTAGGAAAATTTAGGTAACAGAACTCCGAAGTTCAGTTTTCAGCATTATATAACCTGACGCTTAGACATGTGTTTGTTGAACATGTCAACGCCTTAGGGGGCAGAGGGGAAGATAAGGGAATTATCAGGAGAACGAGCTAAGCTATTATAAATATATATCGCACTTGGAGGGGATAAATGGATAAGGATTTTGGATAGGTCGAAGGAAAGAAATGATGCCTAACCACTTGGACAATCGGGGAAAGAAAGCCGACCTGCAAGAAGCGATAGTGTTGCTCTACCGTCCAGTCCAAATAGTTGGACAGACTTGATTCCTCAGGTCATCTTGAGATGATTTCGGGGCTTAGTGTCCCGTCGGCCCGGTCCTCGACCAGGCCTCCACCCCCCAGGAAGCAGCCCGTGACAGCTGACTAACTCCCAAGTATCTATTTACTGCTAAGTAACAGGGGCATCAGGGTGAAATAAACTCTGCAAATGGTTTCTCGCCGGCGCCCGGGATCGAACCCGGGCTCACAGGATCACGCGTCCAGTGTTCTGTCTGCTCAGCCACAGGCTCCCTTGGATGGATGGACAAAAGGAAGGTGAATATATATAATTCCTGATGGCACGACCACCACCTGAGAATCTGACGCGCCTATTAATAAATTCTACAGAAACGTCTTAACACGGGCTCACAAAACAGACGAAAGAGTCATTAAAAGACACCGTCAAAAGAGATCTGACCCTCAAAATGACTCTAGCAGAAGACTGAGTTAACAATTTACACCACAAGAAAGAAGACCACCAATATGCTCATGAAGAACTCCCCCGACACCAAGCGAAACGCCCTGAAAAATAGACAAAGGTCGTCTATGCAATTACATGATCAAACAACAAGGACACATAATACACTTAACCAGACCATCACCAGAGATATTCTGACCACCAGCACCGAAATAATCTAAAGATACAAGAGAATTGAAGATTAGACATCGCGAAGCACTGCATATCAACAATCTCACCAGATATGCAGCAGTCAGCTCATAATTAGGTACATTATACCGTCCACAGGATCAAGGCAGAATATCCAGCTCACACTGCCTCAATCACCATCGACTGTTTAACTCCACCTCATCCCTCTTTGTTAGATATTATGCAACTTCAACTAACATACATCCACTTTCCGTCTGCCTCCGAAGTACGTGCATTACAAAGTTTGATTTATTTGACATGGCAAATGTATATATATGCACCTTAATGTACCAATCTGCATTCTAACAACTACGTTTCACATTGGCAGACATAACAAAAATACTGTTTTTGCTGTGACCTCATTGTATTTCAAAGAATACAATTTAACTTTATTGAATGCCTCCATGAATANGACTAGGACGGGCTCAAGCTTGACTAAAGAGGCACCCTTCTTGAGCCCGGATGGGCACATGTATAAGCAAGTAGATGGGATCGCCATGGGTTCTCCCCAAGGTGTATGGTTGCGAAATCTACATGGGTACCATCGAGGAAAAAGTCTTAGTCGACTTGAACTTGAAACGGCCATATACTGCAGGTATGTTGACGACATTTTTACACAGGTACCTGATGTCAGACATCTGCAGGAGCTGAAGGAGGCATTTGAGCAGAATTCTGTGTTGCGTTTCACTTACGAGATGGAGAAGGAGGAAAGCTGCCCTTTCTAGATGTAACAGTCATGGAAAGGAGCGGAGGTTTCCACACTGCAGTCTACACTAAGGGAAACAAACATAGGAATGTGCCTAAATGCCAACAGTGACTGCCCAGACAGGTACAAGAGGAGTGTTGTTAACGCTTATGTCGACCGTGCTCTCAGCCACAGCTCAGAATGGAAGCAAGTCGACGAAGAACTCTGTAGGGTAAGGCAGGTCCTAGTCAACAACGGCTTCTCCAATGGTTTCGTTGAAGACATCATAAGAAGGAAAGTGAAACGCCATGCAACCTCTGAAGAGACAACTAATACAACACATATACCCCTATTATACTATTTTACAGGAACTTCTTTTCCACAGCTCATAAACGGAGGAAAGGGTCCTGAAAGATATTGTTAATAGAAATGTTATCCCTACAGACAAAAATCAGAAGATACAACTGACGATTTACTATAAAACCAAGAAGAAAACGGCCAGCCTACTCATGAGAAAACTCTCCAGACATGAGCAGAACGCTAAAAGAGACCAAACGTCGTCTATGCCTTCAAATGCCCTCTTGGGGACTGTAAGCCTCAAAAAAAGAAGTATATAGGCAAGACAACAAAATCTCTTTCCAGGCGTTTAACGATGCATAAGCAACAGGGCTCCATTAAGGAACATATAATCTCTTCCCACAACCAAACCATCACCAGAGAAACTTAGCAAACAACACAGAAATCATTGATAGATACAGCGACAGCAGGCGGCTTGACATCTGCGAGGCACTACACATCAAGAAGTCAACACCAGCAATCAACAGCCAATTAATGCACAACTATATTCTACGCACTTCAAGAGTCCGCTCCAATATAGAAGCATCAAGAAATATGGGCCAATAGGCCGTCTGCAGTTACAAATCTATACCCATTGTTCCGTGTTCTGTGTTTTGTTTGTGAAAGTTTGTTTTCACCCACTATTGTATTACATCACCTCACTCAAATGCAGGTATAAGAGCCAATGCTGTTCAGTCATAAGTTGTGTGGGATATAACTGAAGTCTTTGAAAATGTAATAAGTTTTACGAAACGCGCTCAAGTGTCGCGTCAGACTAGAAATAAAAATGAATTTTGGAGAATTGATTTTTCATTTACCGTCAACAGTAAAAAGAAACATAAGGAAGATCGAGAAAATTCGTGTTAGAATTATTAATCTTACTTTTCGGTCATATTTAATAATATATGTCTACAGATAGACTGCTACCAAATATATTAATATATATATATATATATATATATATATATAATATATATATTATATATATATATTATATATATACTACAGTTTACAGAGAACACACACACCACACAAATATATAACAATTAATTAAACAATAGCGTTCGAAGACCTCGTCAGCTCCTCGGAGGTTTGGGTGTACCCAGGATACAGCACGCATTTCCCCTCTGCACTGCGACACTGAGGCGCTGGAACAGGAAACTGGCTGCTCGTGGGTCTCTAGTTTTCCCAATGAGTTCCTCACCAACCTCCTTTAATATATATATATAGATATATATATATATATAAATATATATATATTATATATATATATATATATATATATATATATATATATATATATATATATATATATATATATGTATGTCTGTGACATTCATCAATGTTTCCCATTGTCGTGTTTTTCAAGAGATCCATAACCTTAAGCACCTTTTTGTATTCATTTTTGTATCAACCTATGCATATCTAGTAACCATCAAATACATATATATATATATATATATATATATATATATATATATATGTATATATATATATATATATATATATATATATATATATATATATATATATATATATATATATATATATGCAGAATAACCACATCTTATTCTAAATGTGGTCTTATTCTACACAGACCGCAAGATCTTCATTCTACTTTGCTCTGATGAAGGCAATTAGCCGAAAACGCGTTAAGCATTTCTATTTTTCACATGTGGTATTCTGCATACTTGGATCAGTGTTTTTGTGATCATTATTGAATATATATATATATATATATATATATATATATATATATATATATATATATATATATAAATATATATATATATATATATATATATATATAATATATATATATATATATATATATATATATATATATATTAATTTGCAGGTGCTGCCGGGGGTGATGCGGGGAGGAGGATCAGGCGTTCTTGAACACAGGAATACGAGGTACTCGAGGCGAGTGCCTAGCGGCGAGTTGAGGCTGAAGACGTGCACATTCACCTCGTTGCACCTCGTAGGCTCGTAATACTGGCCGTTGAAAGTGTGACTCGCTTGTTCTGTCAACGATGCCCACCAATATTCTGCTCTCTCGTCTGTGGTGTCGATATTGGGGCTCTATGTGTCGCCAGGCCAGGGAGGTTGGTTAGTATACAATGGTGAAATAACGTATTTCTCTTCTTCTCTACACATTTATCTTCCTCCCTACATTCTTCTCTTCTCCACGTTCACGTCTGTCTCGTATTTGTTAACATTAGTTTTCAAAAACTGTTCCTCATACCTCTACACCTTTACTTATGATGCGTGCTTTAATGCCTGTTTTTGCCTGAGAATATTTGTAATAGGTTTTCCAGGGTCAAGCATCAGCGTATGGGCCACGCTTTCCCAAAACTTGGTTGTATAATATATGGTCTCAATACCCATTCGAAACTTATATTGTTTGCTTTTTCATGTTAAGTGTAAGTATGTCTTTGTCACTTAGTGCTAATCTAAGTGTCTTTGCTTTAAGGTGATTGTAAGGAGGAGATCAAGTTCTTGTAATCGCCGGTATTTAAATTGTCATTGCTATCGACTGCATTGAATATTGCATCTGTTCAAGAAACTATGCTTAAAATGAACAGTAATTCTGTTTCCGGATAAACTCACAACACATTATTATTGTTACGGTAGAACAGAGGCTTCGTTTTCGACTCATAATTGAGGATTCTGGTATGAAATATTTCCCCTGTTATGCAAATTGTTCTATATATCATAATACATGTATTATACATGGGCAGAAACCACATGGGCGATTTGAGTACGATCATTGATACACATTTGTCTCACTAATTCATTGTAAATATTTACTATCTTGTGCTATTGCTATCCATGTATGTGCCTATTGATGTAACTCTTA
This sequence comes from Procambarus virginalis, assembly GCA_020271785.1. Lineage (NCBI taxonomy): Eukaryota > Metazoa > Arthropoda > Malacostraca > Decapoda > Cambaridae > Procambarus > Procambarus virginalis. The sequence goes on from WNGS01042707.1 coordinate 38,988,136, forward strand.
TTTTATTGGCCCATAAACCATATGTGGGCAAAAAAAAAGAGGGGCATCGTATGGGCAAAAGGGCCTTCTGCGTTTCTTATGCGGCTCTTATTTGTATCCACCTAATTCCCATTCATTTTTTCTTTGTACCTCACTTCACTTCACCTCTCTCTCCTTCCTATATATTTGTCCAATACTTGACTATTAAATCATTCATTCCTTCTGAAGATGTATTAATGTACGAAAGTACTTAAGGAAATTCCTGTTTCAATTCTTCCTCCTTGGTCTGACGTTGTCACATATATATATATATATATATATATATATATATATATATATATATATATATATATATATATATATATATATATATATATAATATAGGGGTACCACCTCTCGTGGAATTGTAGGCATCCATAGCTTTGGAGAAGAAAATAAAGAGTATTCGGAGAAGACCATGTGGATTCTCACTGTACACCTTTATATTTTCTGCTTCTACAGCCCCTATTATTTTGTTTTATTAATTTTATTACATTGTGTTACTGTTTACCGAACACACACACACGTAACAATCACTGTTCGAAGACCTCATCCAGCTCTTTGAACGTGGGGGGCGTGCCCAAAATTCAGCAAGGATTTCCTTTCTGGATCGCGGTGGTTCTGAAACAGGAAATTGGCCGCTTTTGAGTCTCTAGTTTACGTAATGATTTTTTCACCCACCTCCTTTAGGAACTGAAGTGCACATTTACCCTAGGCGTCCAGGGTCTCAGAGCCTATAGACACCAACCTATTCGGCTTTTTGGTGCCGCCTTTGAACCGTCAGTCAATTGGTGTTCAGATTTCTGAGCCTATTGAACTCTATCATATTAACGTTTGAAGCTGTGAATGTAGTCTGCTTCCACCACATCAATGCCTAATGCATTCTATTTGTCAACAACTCTGACACTGAAAAAGTTCTTTCAAACGTCTCTATGTCTCATAGAGACGTTAGAGACTCTCCGAGGCACAAACCAGGATTTTACACAACTCCCCCCTGCACCCGAGCTATGTCAATAGCTCGTTAGTCACACTAACATCACGTTAGTGTGATCTCTGTGTGTAATGAAGTAAGGACGAAGATGGAGAACGGCCTATTGACATAGCTCGGGTGCAGGCGGAGTTGTGTAAAATCCTGGTTTGTGCCTCGGAGAGGCTACGGGATCTAGTAAGTTCAGTAGAACTTCGGTTTCACCTATTTTAACCGTGTCGTAGCTCAGTCGATTAAGGCAGTGTCTGGGATGCTCCCGGACGCAGGTTCGAATCCTCGTCACGGCCCTTGTGGATTTGTTCATTTGATGCATCACGTTAGTGTGATCTCTGTGTGTACTCTAGGATTGGTTTAATTTAACATATGTACTATATAAGATTTTAAATGATTCCTTACACAAGTTTCTAAAGGCAGTTATTTTGTTGGACCACCTGGCATATGTCATTGATGATATCCTCATGATATTGGCTACTGGGGTCAGATCTGGCGTGATATTAACGTCCAGATCATTTCTCCCTAATTCTTGAAGGATTTCATCTCCCAAATGGTATCTTGTATTTGGCCTCTTGCTCCCTACACCTATCTTCATTACTTTATATTTGCCCGAGTTAAACTCTAATAGCCATTTGTTGGACCATTACTTCAGCTTGGCCAGGTTAATTTATAGCCTGATGCTGTCCTCCTCTGTCTTAATCTTTCTCATAATATTATCATCATTAGCAAACATTGAGAAGAACGAGTCTATAGTCTTTACCTTCTGGTGGATCATTCACGTGTGTCAGAAACAGGACAGGTCATGTACATCTCTACTTCAGTGTGACGGCTTTATTAAAGACTTTACGAACTACGAATCTTTAAAAACCCAACGTTTTTCTCTGTTATAAACAACCTCGTAGTGCTTCGTAGCTCATAAGCTGCTTAATAAATGTTAATGAAAGACGGCATAATTGATGGAAGATGTACAGGTTTCGTAAGTGGTAATGTAAATGCTCGATGAATTTCAAGCATTTACTTAGAGAGAACTCTGAATTTCAAGCAGAGTTCTCTCAACCTTCCTCGTAGTTCACATCTTCTTCTCAGCAAAGAGGTTCCTTGTACACCTTCAAACCTTTTGTATTGTTTTGTGCATGTATGAGCTTGTGTACTCATTAAAGTCCCTCCTCTCACGTTTCAATCAACTGGTGTACAGCCTACTGATAGACAGAGCCTAGTGGCCTCTGTCAAATCTACATATGAATCCTTGTATGTTACAAGCCTCCACCACCTCACTTGTTACTGCATTCACTTTATCACCTACACTAGCACTGAAAAAAGTTCTTTCTAATGTCTCTGTGACTTCCTATGCGTGTAAGTGTATATATGAATGTATAAGTGTGTATGTGGGTAAGACCTTCACCGGGCGATCTGTGGCCAACAGATGAATTATCATCCCCAAAATGACCAAAACTTTTCACCACACAAATAAAACTCGCGTTGTGAATGGTTTTAATAATAACCAACTTTTTCGCTTGCAGTGTTGAAGTTCCAAATGTTTACGTCACTCGCCGAGGAAAAACGACACTATAAACGACAATATTCCCACCTTTTGGACAGATATAACGGCGGAGCTGGGCTCTTCTGGAGGGCTTCGTCGTCCCTGGTGGTGCTGTGATAGTGAAGAGCGGGGCAGTGGTGATGCTCTCGCGGCGGTGGTGATGCTCTCGCGGCGGTGGTGATGCTCTCGCGGCGGTGGTGATGCTCTCGCGGCGGTGGTGATGTTCTCGCGGCGGTGGTGATGCTCTCGTGGCGGTGGTGATGTTCTCGCGGCGGTGGTGATGCTCTCGTGGCGGTGGTGATGTTCTCGCGGCGGTGGTGATGTTCTCGTGGCGGTGGTGATGCTCTCGCGGCGGTGGTGATGTTCTCGCGGCGGTGGTGATGTTCTCGTGGCGGTGGTGATGCTCTCGTGGCGGTGGTGATGCTCTCGCGGCGGTGGTGATGTTCTCGCGGCGGTGGTGATGTTCTCGTGGCGGTGGTGATGCTCTCGTGGCGGTGGTGATGCTCTCGCGGCGGTGGTGATGTTCTCGCGGCGGTGGTGATGTTCTCGTGGCGGTGGTGATGCTCTCGTGGCGGTGGTGATGTTCTCGCGGCGGTGGTGATGCTCTCGCGGCGGTGATGATGCTCTCGCGGCGGTGGTGATGTTCTCGCGGCGGTGGTGATGCTCTCGTGGCGGTGGTGATGCTCTCGCGGCGGTGGTGATGCTCTCGCGGCGGTGGTGATGCTCTCGCGGCGGTGGTGATGCTCTCGCGGTGGTGGTGATGCTCTCGCGGCGGTGGTGATGTTCTCGCGGCGGTGGTGATGCTCTCGTGGCGGTGGTGATGCTCTCGTGGCGGTGGTGATGCTCTCGCGGCGGTGGTGATGCTCTCGCGGCGGTGGTGATGCTCTCGCGGCGGTGGTGATGCTCTCGCGGTGGTGGTGATGCTCTCGCGGCGGTGGTGATGCTCTCGCGGCGGTGGTGATGCTCTCGCGGTGGTGGTGATGCTCTCGCGGTGGTGGTATATGCTATCTGCGGTGGTTGTCACATAACTCACCACTAAGTCCAAATCCAAGGACTCACTATTCGGTCACAGGTGCAACCACTAGTTCACGGATCCGACCATACTGTCACAGGACCCAAGGCCGCATATTGACTCTTGATCCTAGCGGCCCGACACCAGCATAGTGACTCTTGATGCTATCCGCAACGACAGCAGCATAGTGACTCTTGATGATATCCGCCACGACAACAGCATAGTGACTCTTGATGCTATCCGCAACGACAACAGCTATCCGCAACGACAACAGCATAGTGACTCAATTTCGTAGCATCCCTGAGAGTAGCGTATGGTAATTTACATTCAAGGGTTCCTCAACAGAATGACAATGGACGATGCCCCAGGGAACTCCACTTGGAGCAGAGAACTCCAAGCAGTTCGGAAGGCGTCTGATAACTCGTAATAGTCTATGATGATGTAAGTGACTGGTCTCTCCTGTGTGAATACATCATTCCTTGTACACATGGCAGTACGCCATCTTATTTACACCTTTCAACCTAGGCCAACCTAACCTGACACAACCTAACCCGAGCAAACATATTCTAAGTTAACAATATATGCGGATTTCACAAACCGGAAAAAGAGCTTTATTGAATCGTCTTGTTTACATTTTGACCCCGTCTGTGTTCTTGAATGTTGGTGTAGGATGGAAGCAGCGTTTGACACCTACGTGCTGGAGCCCGCGGGAGCATAACACAAAACGTGCTGGAGCCCCGTCGGGAGCATAACACAAAGTGCTGGAGCCCCGTCGGGAGCATAACACAAAAGTGCTGGAGCCCCGTCGGGAGCATAACACAAAACGTGCTGGGCCCCGTCGGGAGCATAACACAAAAGGTGCTGGAGCCCCGTCGGGAGCATAACACAAACGTGCTGGAGCCCCGTCGGGAGCATAACACAAACGTGCTGGAGCCCCGTCGGGAGCATAACACAAAGCGTGCTAGAGCCCCTCGGGAGCTTAACACAAACGTGCTGGTGCCCCGTCGGGAGCATAACACAAACGTGCTGGCGCCCCGTCGGGAGCATAATCCGCTTCTATGTACTCGAAGTCATTATTAATCTGTCTCCAACATGCCGGTCCGTCCTGCTATGCTTCCGGGGTTTAACAGCAACTCAATTAACGCCATAATTACTAATCACGAGCTATAATGACTAGTGAAGAAGGACGAGCATGAAGAGGTGACACAAGGAGGTGACACTAGTTGATGTACACAATCACGCAGGTGACAATCTGAGGCTATACCGATTTAG
>WNGS01042707.1:38993959-39009397 GCA_020271785.1 Procambarus virginalis
GCTTGCGGGGGTTGAGCTTTGGCTCTTTGGTCCCGGGGCCCATAATGTGCCCATAATTTGGTCCCATAATGTGTGTGTGTGTGTGTGTGTGTGTGTGTGTGTGTGTGTGTGTGTGTGTGTGTGTGTGTGTGTGTGTGTGTGTGTGTGTGTGTGTGTGTGTGTGTGTGTGTGTGTGTGTGTGTGTGTGTGTGTGTGTGTGTGTGTGTGTGTGTGTGTGTGTGTGTGTGGTGTGTGTGTGTGTGAGTGTGTGTGAAAAAAAATTAGTAGTTAGTAACTGTTGATTTATTGACAGTTGAGAGGCGGGCCAAGAGAGCAGAGCTCAATCCCAGCAAATACAACTAGGTGAATATTAGGTGAATGCACACAGGTTCAACAGAAGTTGTGAGAAGGCCAGAGAGGAAAATACATGAAAATGGGTTCAATATAGGAAGAGGCCTAACCCCACAAACACGGTCCTGGTCGAGGACCGAGCCGCGGGGACGCTAAACCCGAAATCCTCTCAAGATAACTTCAAGATAGGCCAACGTTTCGACTCTCTTACACCTAGACAACAGTTTGTATACAATATTTCTTGTAGTTAGCACATAATATTTGGATCTGAATATTTTAAACTCTTGTTACCATCCAACCACTTGGGATGGACGGTAGAGCAACGGTCTCGCTTCATGCAGGTCGGCGTTCAATCCTGACCATCCAAGTGGTTGGGCACCATTCCTTCCCCCAAATCGTCGTTCCATTCGTCCCATCCAAAATCCTTATCCTGACCCCTTCTAAGTGCTATATAGTCGTAATGGCTTGGCACTTTCCCCTGATAATTCCATTCCATTACATAATACAAAATAATTAACGAAACTAGTTATCATCAACAGCACAACTACTTCCACCACCGCCACCACCACCACCACCACCACCAACACCACCACCACCATCACCATCACCACCACCGTACCAACACCACCACCACCACCACCACCACCACCACCACCACCACCGTACCAACACCACCACCACCACCACATTAAGGAAGCCTCAGCCAACTTCACTTCATCATTATCATTCCACAAGTTCTTTTTCTCTCACTTTGAACGGACAAAAATAAAAATCTTCAGATGACGGTCGAACAAAATGTGAATAGTTTTGTTGAATATTAAAGACGCCTTCAAGACGTGCTGGAGGAGTTGGCGGGTGATTGTGAGGTTTATGTCCTAAGGGAGGGAGTAGGGGAGATAAGAGAGAGAGTGAAAAATGGAGTAGGATGCGAGAGCAGTGGAAAGAAGGTAAGGGGAGGGAGAGGTTGACCCTAGGAAGACGTGAGAGGGGTGAAATTCCTTCAAGACCCTCGAAGGACTTGGTGGCTGATTGTGTAGAGGAAGGAATAGAGAAGAGAGTGGAAGACGGGTGTAGAGAGAGTGAATTGAGGGGAGGGGGTAGAGGAAGGAGGGGGAGATAAAATGGGGGGAAGAGGGGATGGAGGAGGGAAGGTGGCAAGAAGGGAGGAGGGACTGGCGGAGAAAATGATCGGAGAGAGAGGAGAGTGACGGGGAGCTGCGAGGGGTAGTGAAGGTGGAAGAGGTCAGGATAAGAGAAGTGAGGATGAGAAAGATAAGAATGGGCATGTTAGGGTGAAGAGGTGAGGGCGAGAGAGGTGAGTGTGGGAGAGGTGAGTATGAGAAAGTTGAGTATGGGAAGGGTGAGGATAGGAGAGATGAGGATGGAATAGGCGCAGATGAGAGAGATGCTGATGAGAGACGAGAAGACACGAGAGGTGAGGAGAGACCTGGACGGACAGGGACAGGCGACGGGGACCAATAATTACCACAATACAAATCCACGAACGAGGTGAAAGCGACAGCTCAAATCCTTCCATGAAATTACCCCAAACTTTTCCCAAATACCTGCAACCGCCAATCAAAACTTAGATCCCACGCAAGATCCCACCTAATTGGTCAGCAATCCCGCGAGAAAGATGGAATCTGCCAATCAAAACATCTAAGTGGTCATTACACGCCCATATTACACAAGGTTGTCAATCACAGCACCTTCTTAAAATTTGTTTTCTGTCAAATTGGAAGGGGTTTTAACTTACTTAATGGGTCGCTTTATTCACTGCGTGGTTCTACAACCGTGTTTCATCACGGCCAGGTATCTCAGTCCGGGAACGACCGGCAATCAAAGTCTCTCCAATGTGTCGCATAATCGTGACACATATGTGTACATAACGCAGGGAAGGAATGATAGTTACATTTAACAGTACCCCGTTGGCCCGCAACTTTCCGCGTTTTCCTGTGACCTCCCGAGAGATTTGACTTCTCACTCTCCAGTCTCTTGAGAGTTTGTTGCTCAGACCAAGGTAAAGACTGGGACGAAGCAATACATCTCATGTTTCCCGCTCTCGACTTCCCAATTGGGGAGTCACCAGGGTTTGAACTCATCTGAAGTAGTGTTTGGACACGACGGAAGGAATCCTTAGCGAACGCTGAGAGTGGTGTTCATTGGATGGGAAATATGCAGCAGTTCTTTTAAGTATGAGGAAAATTTTGTCAATCGCCTGAACAGGGTGTCGAGATAGTAGTGGGAAATAGTAGTAGTAGTTGCTCAGCAACACATGTGCGTTGTTGAGCAAGCTACCCATGCCGTGAACTTCCTGTTGGCAGTCCCTAATTCCGCCTTGGGCACCCGCCAGGACCATCGGGCCCTAAGTATTTGTGTTGCCCTGCGCCTTGCCACCCCCTATCTCCACCGAGCACCGGTGTATGGTCATGCACGGGCAGACCAATACGGTAGCTATGGTCTCATCTTTCGTTAGACACAGGGAAAGATTGTCAGACATGAAGCAGTCAATGACATCATCAAGAAAAGGTTGGTTACAGGTTTTTGGTCCAGCACAAACGAAACCTCAGTTGTGCAGACCTGACAACAGCCAAAAACGCCCAGATGGAGTCACCCTGCAGCCATGGAGGGAAGGTAAAGAGGTCGTATGGGATTATACGTGTGCGTCTACAGTGGCTGATACCTATCTACCTTACAGCACAGCTGAGGGAGGCGGGGCAGCCACCTTCAGGGAGACCTAGAAAACCAACAAGTACAGGGACCTAGAACGTTGCTACAGGTTCGTGCCGTTAGGCTCTGAGACTCTGGGCGCCTAGGGTAAATGTGCACTTAAGTTCCTAAGGGAGGTGGGTGAGGACCTCATATGGAAAACTAGAGACTCAAGAGCGGCCAATTTCATGTTCCAGCGCCTTAGTGTCGCAGTACAGAGGGGAAATGCGTGCTGTATCTTGGGTACGTACCCGACCTCCGTAGAGCTGGACGAGGTCTTCGAACACTGATTGTTATATTGTTATATAAGTGTCTGTTCTCTGTAAACTGTAGCAATGCAAAAAAATACAATGAAACACATTATAAAAAATAATAGGGGTGGTAGGAGAGGAAAAGATTAAAGTGTTCAGTGAGAATCCACAAGGTCTTCTCTGAACACTCTTTTCATCTTCTTCGATGAATATATATACATATATATATATGTATATATATATATATATATATATATATATATATATATATATATATATATATATATATATATATATATATATATATATATATATATATATATATATATATATATATATATATATATGTCGTACCTAGTAGCCAGAATGCACTTCTCAGCCTGCTATGCAAGGCGCGATTTGCCTAATAAGCCAAGTTTTCATGAATTAATTGTTTTTCGACTACCTAACCTACCTAACCTAACATAACCTAACTTTTTCGGCTACCTTACCTAACCTAACCTATAAAGATAGGTTAGGTTAGGTTAGGTAGGGTTGGTTAGGTTTGGTCATATAACTACGTTAATATTAACTCCAATAAAAAATAATTGACCTCATACATAATGAAATGGGTAGCTTTATCATTTCATAAGAAAAAATAGAGAAAATCTATTAATTCATGAAAACTTGGCTTATTAGGCAAATCGGGCCTTGCGTAGTAGGCTGAGAAGTGCGTTCTGGCTACTAGGTACGACATATATATATATATATATATATATATATATATATATATATATATATATATATATATATATATATATATATATATATATATATATGTCGTACCTAGCAGCCAGAACGTCGTACTCTGCCTACTATGCAAGGCCCGATTTGCCTAATAAGCCAAGTTTTCCTCAATTTATATATTTTTCTAATTTTTTTTTCTTATGAAATGATAAATCTGTCCATTTCATTATTTATAAGTTAGTTTGTTGAAATTTTAGTTAAAATTAACGTAGATATATGTTATATATAATATTGAGAAAATTCGTGTTAGAATTATTAACCTTACTTTTTCGGTCATATTTCAACCCATCCTCTTAAAAATATCGTTACTTTTGGCTCGTATGCGCGCTATGGCCAAATTTGGACGTAATTTGAAGTAAAATCGACTCACAAAAGTGACGTTCTGTACCGTTTTCTGCTTGGGTCGTCTGGCATACTCGGCAAGCTTAGAAAAGGAAACTTTTCATTAACGTTTTTGATACCGTTTTGAAACTTTATGAGAATTTCCTGCCTACCTAACCAATCAGAGGACCCTTAACTATTAACTTACTGTTGTTGAAAAAAAAATCCCAGATTTATTTTCATTTTTGTTAAAATTTCAAATTACGTCCATATTCGGTCATACGGGTAAACGGCCAAAAGCGACGTTCTTTTTAAGAGGACAGGTTGCATATTTTACAACATATGTTTACAAGAAAAACTGCTACCAAAATATACTCAAAATATAACCTAACCAACCCTACCTAACCTAACCTAACCTATCTTTATAAGTTAGGTTAGGTTAGGTAGCCGAAAAAGTTAGGTTAGGTTAGGTTAGGTAGGTTAGGTAGTCGAAAAATAATTAATTCATGAAAACTTGGCTTATTAGGCAAATCGGGCCTTGCATAGTAGGCTGAGAAGTGCGTTCTGGCTACTAGGTAAGACATATATATATATATATATATATATATATATATATATATATATATATATATATATATATATATATATATATATATATGTTGTACCTAGTAGCGAGAACGTTGTACTCGGCCTACTATGCAAGGCCTTATTTGCCTAATAGGCCAAGTTTTCATGAATTTATATATTTTTCTAATTGTTTTTCTGATGAAATGATAAATCTACCATAGGATCACGTGTGCTGTCCGCTCGGGAACCGGTTCCAACAACCTTACCTGTGTGTGTGTGTGTGTGTGTGTGTGTGTGTGTGTGTGTGTGTGTGTGTGTGTGTGTGTGTGTGTGTGTACTCACCTATTTTTGCTTGCGGGAGTTGAGCTTTGGCTCTTTGGTCCCGCCTCTCAACTGTCAATCAACTGGTGTACAGATTCCTGAGCCTTCTGGGCTCTATCGTATCTACATTTAAACTGTGTATGGAGTCAGCCTCCACCACATCACTGCCTAGTGCATTCCATCCGTTAACTACTCTGACACTGAAAAAGTTCCTTCTAACGTCCTTGTTACTCATTTTGTTTCTCAGTTTCAACCTGTGTCCCCTTGTTCGCGTCCCACCAGTGTTGAATAGTTTATCCTTGTTTACTCGGTCGATTCCCCTGAGGATTTTGTAGGTTGTTATCTTGTCTCCCCTTACTCTTCTGTCCTCCAGGGTCGTAAGGTGCATTTCCCGCAGCCTTTCCTCGTAACTCATGCCTCTTAGTTCTGAAACTAGCCTATTGGCATACCTTTGGACATTTTCCAGCTTCTTCTTGTGCTTGACAAGGTACGGGCTCCATGCTGGGGCCGCATACTCCAGGATTGGTCTTTCATATGTGGTATGCAAGGTTCTGAATGATATCTTACACAGGTTCCCGAAGGCAGTTCTGATGTTAGCCAGCCTCACATACGCTGCAGATGTTGTTCTTTTTATGATGATATCTTACACAGGTTCCCGAAGGCAGTTCTGATGTTAGCCAGCCTCACATACGCTGCAGATGTTGTTCTTTTGATGAGAGCTTCAGGAGACAGGTTTGGTGTGATATCAAGTTCTAGATCTTTTTCTCTGTCCGTTTCATGAAGGACTTCATCCCCCATTCGGTATCCTGTGTCTGGCCTCCTGTTTCCACTGCCTAGTTTCATTACCTTAAATTTACTCGGGTTGAACTTTAGTAGTCATTTATTGGACCATTCATGCAGTCTGTCTAGGTCATCTTGTAGTCTCATACTATCTTCCTCCATCTTAATCCTCCTCATAATTTTTGCATCATCAGCAAACAATGAGAGGAATGATTCTATACCCTCTGGAGATCATTTACATATATATGAAACAGTATGGGTCCAAAGACTGAACCCTGCGGTACTCCACTGGTGACGTCTCGCCAATCTGAGACCTCACCCCTCACTGTGACTCGATGTCTTCTGTTACTTAGGTACTCCCTTATCCAATGGAGTACCTTCCCATTCACTCCTGCCTGCATCTCTAGCTTTCGCACTATTCTCTGATGTGGAACTGTGTCAAAGGTTTTCTGGCAAACCAAAAATATGCAGTCTGCCACCCCTCTCTTTCTTGTCTGATGCTTGTTGCCTGATCGTAGAATTCAATTAATTCTGTGAAGCATGACTTGAAATCCCTGAAACCATGTTGGTGTTGTGTCACAAAGTTCCTTCGCTCCTGATGTTCCACTAGCTTTTTTCGCGCAATATTCTCCAATAACTTGCATGGTATGCAAGTTAGGAACACTAGCACTGGTTCAGTGCCTCCTGTCTATCCCCCTTCTTGTATATCCATACTACGTTCGCCGTCATTCAAATTTTTGGCAGTTTACCTGTTTTCAGTGATTTGTTTTACACCATAGAGAGTGGCAGGCACAGTGCGTCTGCTCTTTCCTTTAGTATCCATGGCGATATTCCATCCGGGCCTATAACCTTTGTCACATCCAAATCTAGCAAAAACTTCCTAACCTCCCCACTGGTAATCTAAAATTTCTCTAGTGGTGCCTGGTTAACTATTCCTTCTCCTATCTCTCGAACTTCTCCTTGGTCCAACGTGAATACTTCCTGGAACTTCCTATTGAGTTCCTCACACACTTCTTTGTCGTTTATAGTGAATGTGGGGGTTTTCTTTTTTGCTTTCACGACTGCAATGCGTACGTCGCCAATGTACATGTGTTAGACGCTTCACGAAGCTGTCGGAATTAGCAGAATAGAAAATACGAGAGCAACCGTACAGGGCCTGGGAGCAAGGTCGAGTTAGAGTCCATGAGGGTCTCTTCTCAGACTAGTCTCACCTGGTCCTGCTCCACGTTGATCGTTGGAATCTCCTCAACGATTTAACACTTTAAGGGACTCCTAGGGTCGTCATCACATTTATAGTTTAGTGACTTAGGCAACTCGGTGTTGAAGACACTTAGAGCTTAGAATATGTTCCTTAGAATAATTTTTCCCCGCTTCTGCTAGTAGTTCAGCCTGAAGTGTTTCAGTGGTGTGGTGATAACTTTTTTGTTGTCTTCTAGCTTATGGGTGTCGTCCAGAAGCATAATACCTCCAATAAAATTATATTATAAATCAACCATGCACAGTGAACATATAAAAGAGGAAAGAATAATGAAAGAAATAATCCGTAAAGGAGTAAAAAGCACTACTCCTAACCAAAACATAAACCTGATAATATTCTACAAAACGAAAAAGACTTCCGAACTCCTTATCAAAAACAGCCCGAAGCCGACAGAGAACCCTCTACAGCAGTCAAGCGTTGTATACATGTACACTTGCTCCCACGACGGATGTAACCTTCAATCTAAGTACATAGGTATGACGTCGACCAAGCTGACGAGGCGTTTGACATGCCATCTTCAATCCGGTGCCCCTAGGAATCACATGAGACAAGCCCATGACATCACCCTAACAAGAGAAATGTTGAACAAAAATACATGCATAATAGACAAAACCCAAGATGTAAGAAGATTACAAATTCTTGAAGCAATTCACATAAGAATAGAACAACCTACCATGAACACCCAAATCACGGAACTATTTACTCTACCCACCATGAGAGTAAGGACAAGACCAGAACATAACGATGCCAACACAGAAGACAATGTTCAACATAAAAGGCCAATTACACTGGATTAATCTTTGTATGTAGATTCGAGCTGACTCGTATGGGCCAATAAGCCTTCTGCAGTTACCTCTATTCTAATGTTCTTATGTTTCACCCCACATTTATCCCTTATGTATCCCCTATGTTTTCACCTTTATTGTCCTATCACCTGACCAGGGCGGGTATAAAATCAACCAGCATTGTAAACATTCTTCACTTGAGAATGAACCATGTAGGTTTGAAAAGTTGTGCAAATGTATAAATAGTGTAATACATTCTATAGTAATTCACCTCTTTTCTTCACCCTGAAATTACGAAAATGAGTTTTGGAGAACTCCTATTTCAGCTAAGCCCTGATGCTAAGAGATAGTTAGAGGGATAGAAGCCCTAAATCAGAAGATTTAGGGCTTCTTTAGGAGAAGTAGAAGAAAGTCGAGGACTCGATGGAAGTCAAACAGGATGAGGTCTCGGATAAATGAGACGAAAGGGAGGATCGTCGGTGAAGACGAGGGACGAAGTGTGATGACAGGAGACGAAAGTATAATGGCAGTAGATGGAAGTGCGAAGACGACAGAGGAGATACAGACAGTAGATGTCTGACTCTGGACGTGAAAAGAAGAAGGCGAGGAAAACGGAGGGTGGAAACAATAAGTAGAGTGGACCGATGGAGTGCAGGCGTCCAAAGAGGACAGCCTAGACAAGAAGTGCCAGAGAAGTCAGATCGTTTATGAGAAGATCATGTTTCTGGCGAGTTGTGAGCCAGATGTTGCCAGGTGCAACGAAGTAGTTGTAGACTCCTAAGGGAGTATGTAAGCCGATCAATCGGTCGAACTAATCGGTTGGGGAACGAGACAGTGTGGTGGCGGATGTATTATCCCGAGCTTTGCCACTGGAATAACTCTCAAAAATAAGGGGAGGGGAGTGTTATAAATCTCAGCCTGCTGGAGAAACGAGTCTCCCCCTTGAGAGTTATCCAGCAAGCCTGACCTGATTAGAAGGGCTAAGAAATATGGAGGTGAAGACACCGATGTAAAGTAGCTGGTTGGATTCGATGAACAATTTGAGATTATGGGCAGTGAATAAGAAAATAGATAAATGACTGGTTAGGAGATGTGGATACTTTGCTGGAGGTGTGAGGCTCCCTTCTGGAGGGGCTTTGAGCTCACTTGAGTGCCAGACATCGCAGGGTGAAGCCGCGCTCCGTTTGAGCTCCCTTCAGAAGGGAACCCCTAGTGATATATCTCCAAGAGAAGAGAAGTGTGCAGACTTGCCAGCTGTGGAATCGAGCTGGGAACGTTGTGGTCTCAAGTCCTGGACGGTGAGAAGAGTATTAAGCCGCCCAGAGACATTTTCGTGGGCTGTGGAAGCGCCCTGATCAGACTCTGTCAGAGAGAGGAGCGCCCTCGACCAGACAATCTGTGGTTTGTCTTTGGGGAACAAGTTGCTGAGAACTTCGAAGCCAGCACAGAGGGATTAGCTGATGAGACTCCAAGGTAGTGGAGGAGAGGACCTCGAGCTATGAGGAGAAGCAGTGAAGAGGAGTGTCACGTGCTTCTGTAGAGGTGGTGAAGCACCATAGTTGTTCGAGGAAACTTCATGGTGTAGCAGCCAGGAGAGCTGTGCAGGACCCTAGCAGAAGTGGTGAAGCACCGTAGTCGCTCAAGGAAGACTTCATGGTGTAGCAGCCAAGAAGTGCTGCAGAGGATCCTGGTAGATAAACCCGGAAGAACCTGAAGATATCAGGGTAGTGAACTTCCAGATGTGGAAGGGGAGTTCTAAATAATTACTTGTAGGGAGGTGATAGTGTTTGGTTGTCATTAGCGTGCAAGACGCAGTGAAAGGTGAGTGATCGTTTGCCATTTTTGTACCAAGGAGTGTTTATACTGAAGTTTAGAGTTACAGTCGTAGGCTGGATTACCTACAGATGTATGTGTTCTAGGACTGATTAAGTGATCGATTGATCATTGTTGTGTATCAAGGAACATTTATACTGATATATATATGTTACTGCATTCATACGCTGATATTTCCTTGCACATGTTTATAAATATATATATATTCTCTTGCTGATATTGCAACATTGTATTGTAAGACTTGATCTACTTGAGGAGGTTGATAATATTAGGTGGTGAATCAGGAGATAGAATGCCAATTGACAAGCAGATGATGGAGTTCTGATGGTGTTGGAGTGCAACCTGACCGAAATAGTATAGAGAGTAGGATTCATTATTATTATCATTATATGTGTGTATGTACTGTGTATGTGCTTGGTCCAGTAAATGTATTCAAATTGCTGGTGTTTGCCCTTGTCCTAGTGAGGCTTCCCTAGAAGTAGTAAAGAAGGAGTGAAAGAACCAAGAACCACTGCTGTGGACAGGGTAGGACGGAAAACTAGTAAGTCAAAGGGGATCAAGGAGATCATATCACATAAGGAGAGAGTGGGGAGTCACAGCGGCTCGAGTGGGTGTGTGCACGTGACAACGAGGCTAAGTGTCACAGTCGCATCCCCTAGATGGGTAACGTTGAGCCCCTCTCCACGAGCCAGAAGCGTTCAGTGTGATCTCCTGGTAAAGTATAAGCACTCTACCGAGTTGTGGGTTGGGTTGTCCAGAAAGAAGGATCAACGACGACAACACCACCAACCCACAATACTATAATATATATATATATATATATATATATATATATATATATATATATATATATATATATATATATATATATATATATATATATATTTATGTATACATAATTGGGGCCTAAACAATAGGCCCCAACTCCTCACGTGGAGTTTTCGGTTATAATAATAATTGATTTAATTATTATTATAACAATAATACTATTAATAACTATTAATTATTAATAATTTAGTCCTTATATTGTTTAATAATCTAGTCCTGTAACTACACTTTGGTATTTAAAACACACACACACACACACAATAAATACTGGGGCTGTCACTCCCACGACGCATATTCTTATTGGGAATGTTACGTTCAAATTTAACTTTACTTCGAAAGGAAAGCTAATAAGATAATAAACGCTATCCCTATCAGCTCTGGAATAGATATAGCTCCACTACCTAGACAACCATCTAGTTAATGAAGGATTGTCCTACGCTGCAGGCGGAGCACCTTTTTCATTTATTCTAGCATCTGCAGGAGCAGCTTCAACTTTTGTTCCAGCTGCAGTACTTGCATCTGTAGACCGTGCAACTGGAGCTGCTGATCCGTGCAGTTATTAGTTGAATGCGTATCCTCAGGGTGGGGCTCCAAATAAGAGATAGGTAGGTCTTCATTAGAAGGGAGGGGTTCAGTCAAACCTGGCAGGGGGTCAGTTTCAATTGGCAGGGGGTCTGTTACACCTGACAGGGGATCAGTTACACCTGGCAAGGGGTCAGCTTCACTTGGCAGGGGATCGGTTACACCTGACAAGGGGTCAGTTTCACCTGTCAGGGGATCAGTTACACCTGACAGAGGGTCCGTTACACCTGGCAGGGGGTCAGTTTCACCTGACAGACGATCAGTTAAACTTGGCAGGGGGTCAATTACATTGGTCCGGGAATCGGTTTCACTGGTCAGGGGTTCCTCCTCCGGGATCAATGCGTTTTTACTGTAGGATTGGAGGAAGTTTCTTCCAATTAGGAGACACAAATACCACCATCCCCTGACCTTATCCCGTATTGATGGGGGCTCGATTGGGAGGGGCTTCTCGACATGGGCTACTGAATAGTATCTACCCACAAGGGGCAGGGTGCTAAGCCATCCCCTGACCTTATCCCGTATTGATGGGGGCTCGACTGAGAGGGGCTTCTCGACATGAACTATGGAGTAGTATCTACCCACAAGGGGCAGGGAGCTAAGCCATCCCCTGACCTTATCCCGTATTGATGGGGGCTCGACTGAGAGGGGCTTCTCGACATGAATTATGGAATAGTATCTACCCACAAGGGGCAGGGAGCTAAGCCATCCCCTGACCTTATCCCGTATTGATGGGGGCTCGACTGAGAGGGGCTTCTCGACATGAATTATGGAATAGTATCTACCCACAAGGGGCAGGGAGCTAAGCCATCCCCTTACCTTATCCCGTATTGATGGGGGCTCGATTGGGAGGTCCTTCTCGACATGGGCTACTGAATAGTATCTACCCACAAGGGGCAGGGAGCTAAGCCATCCCCTCACCTTATTCCGTATTGATGGGAGCTCGACTGAGAGGGGCTTCTCGACTTGGTCTAAGAAAAAGTATCTACCCACAAGGGGCAGGGTACTCAGCCATCCCCTGACCTTGGCCAACAGGGAAAGAGGCTGCTCGGGCAGAGATTTCCTGTCAGGTGGCTGGGTGTCTAATCCAAAGATATTAGCGAAGATTCTCCCCACTGTGGGGATGGATTTTATCTTCTCCTTTAGGCCGTGACTTTTCTGGTCTGCTTTGTTAGAATCTCCGTAAGCATCAGTTGCGTCCTTCATCTTCCCCTCGCTGGTGACAACGCAGATTATTCCCCACCACACCAAGCACACGAGAAATACGTACTTGAAGGATGTCATCTTTACTACTATGAAAATTTACGGCAAACTATTCAAAGTATTAAATACTCTAATGCTATGATAGGAGTAATACTAATAATACTATCAGTTGTTAGGCACATGTCTTAAGTGTTTTAAATATCAGCGATATTTTTTTTATAGCGAGGATGGAATTTTGACATTTAAAGCGAAGATGATGACTGACGGTAAAAATGGAGATATCATGGTGACTGACAGTGGAGGTGAAAGGAAGGGAATTATCNTCTCTCTCTTTCTCTCACACACATAGGGTGGGTCTATAGAACAATCCTTCTGTACGGGGAACTCCATACAGGGGTCTGGTAGCTGAGTGGACAGCGCGCGGTACTTGTAACCCTGGGTTTGGGCCTGGGTTTGATTCCCAGCGCCGGCAGAGACAAATGAGCAGAGTTTCTTTCACCCTGATGCCTTGTTACCTAGCAATAAATAGGTACCTGGGAGTTAGACAGCCGTTACGAGCTGCTTCCTGGGTGAGGGTGTGTGTGTGTGTGAGAAAAAATTGCTAGTTAGTAGATAATAACAGTTGATTAATTGAGAGTTGAGACGCGGGCCGAAAGAGCAGACCTCAACCCCGCAAACACAACTAGGTGAATACACACACACACACACACATTCACACATATATCACGGTAGAGGAAAAACTATCACTAAACTAAATCTAAATCACTAAATGTTATATATACAAACGAGGTGGCATCACGAACTTAGAGGAGACGCATGAAATAATTTGTAACGATATAGAAGACGAGTATACCATGGAAAATGATATAAATTAAAATATATTAATTAAAGAGGAAGACAGAATAACAGGTGAAATGGGAAAGAATGAAGTTTAGGAGGTACAGATAAATTGGACGTTGCTGTCAAGAAGATGGAAGTATGAAAAAGGATCTCTTTCAATATCTTCGCAGCCTCAAGGTCAACGAAAATATAGACGTGATTTAACAATAATGTTAGAGATTCACAGCATTTTCATAAAACCAGCCAGTAAAGCAGACACTTATACCCAGCAAACACATATCGTAACCTCAAGATTTTTTATGTTATTTAAACGTTATTTATTCTGTATTTCTCTTTTCCACATATCTCACTAATCACTACTCCAGCAAATACCTCCACTTGTTATCGTTTGGATCCACCAGTCTCTCATCTACGTAGTCCAATACAACCTTGACCCACACAACACAACACCTCACGCTGGAAGCTTTCCCAGAATGTAATGAGGAGTATGAGTATCTGGTTTAGCTATGCTGATGAAATGTTAAACAAAGAAAGATGAATTGAAGGAATAAACAGGACACAAACTCAGATGGAAAGGCAATATAAAATATAGAAATAAAATAAAATGATCATAATGTATATTATACACACATATAAATCACAAAAAGAGACAAAATAACACAAGAGAAGGCACAATAACTTAATTGAAAAAATATAGAAGAATTTCAAATAATAACGAGAAAACCAATCATGCATATTATGTAACAGATCAAAAGATTTATTGAACAGGACAATTTAAATAAAAATAAATAACTAGTAAAAGCAAGTGATCTATAATCTCACAAAGTGGTAGAAACACTTCTTAAATTAGAAACAATGCTCCTGGTAATAAGACGCTCCAATCATACACAAACTGACTAGGAATCAAACGATTGAGAAAGAGGAGAACAAACACGGAGAGTGAAGTTGGTAGAAGTAGCGGAAAGGAACTTCTTAACACAATATGTCCAATAGGAGTCACGTAGTGAGAAGAGTGAGAGACCCACCAGCAAAGCTCGACAATCTAGGGTGTAGATCACTACACCCTAGTAATCTATACTCACCCTAGTGATCTGGTGCAACCTAGTCGTTACAAAGATCATGATTGAAATTGAGGACATTATACGTGAGCTGGAGATTTTTGGCTATTGAACATTATTTTGTTGATTATGAATTTATGGTGAAGGTTTTAGCAAGAGAACGGCAGGATGTGGACGACTAGCGTTTCCTGAAGGAGAATGTCTGAAGATTATATACTTCTTAGCGAGAGAAAACAATGTGAACACCGCACCCTCCACCACTCTAGGGGTCACTCACCACCACCACTCACCCTAGTGGTCACTTACCACAATCACCCCGACTCACCCTAGTGGTCACTCACCACCACCACTACTCACCCTAGTGGTCACTCACCACCACTCACCCTAGTGGTCTAGAAGAGTCACTCTCATCATCACCACAAAGTCTGACATGAATTATATAGCGACGTTAGTTTAAAAGCTGACACCAACAAACAATATCAGTGAAACAGTCCTATGAATAGATAATGAATACTATCATGATTTACCAGACGCGCTCCACGTTCTTGTGAATGAAAGCTTTTCATTATGCTCGCTTAAAGTGAATTTGGCTTTGGTGTACATGTCTCTTGGTGGTCGTTATCACAGTGTCGTGTTTTACATGGACTAGAATGTACCATTGTAATTTATTTTGACTAATGGATGTAAAGTCTTTAGAGGTTCTTTAGTGGCGCCAGTGTGTGCGTATCGATGTATATTGTTCAACACGATGGACTTATTCTATTCAGGTGATTGGATGATATCTTCAGCTGGGTCGTTGAGTCAGTCATAATACTATATAATCCGGAGAGTTCAGCGGAATATCTTCAAGCGCTGGATATATCCAGGTTTCCCCATTTCTCCTTCGTGAATGCAAGTGCGAATACCCCGCCCCCTCACAACCCCGAATGGATATGTCACAGGAACACCCCCCCCCCCACCCCCGACAACAACTCGTGTGGATATATCCT
>WNGS01042707.1:39010397-39021161 GCA_020271785.1 Procambarus virginalis
CCTCGCAAATTAACAAGTCAATATTGACTTATTAAGTATGTGCATAGGTGACATACTTAACATAATAGTTTCCCTTGAAAATCTTAATAGAAACACCGGCCTTACCTAACCTTGTTAGTATGTTAAGACAAGCTTCTTATTGCTTCGTAATTACAATTATTACCTAACCTATACCTATAATAGGTTAAGTAACAACTGTAATTACGAAGCTATAAGATGCTTATTTTAACATACTAACAAGGTTAGGTAAGGTCGGTGTTTTCTATGAAGATTTTCAAGGGAAACTATTATGTTAAGTATGTCACCTATGCACGCAACTAATAGTCAATTGACTTATTAAATTTGCGAGGACGGGTTGGAGGGGGAGGGATATTTTAATGAGAATTTGAATGGGGACAGGAAGGGTTCAGGGTAAAAAGGGTTCCTATGAAAAGGAAGTTGAGGGTATTGTCTTGTCCTCTGGGGTTTGTGGGGTGCTGTTTGGGAGTTCCTCGCTCCCTCCGGTACTGTTGTGTTGGGGTTGTGGTTCCCCAGTGAGTGTGAGTGTGTGTATTCACCTAGTTGTATTCACCTAGTTGTGCTTGCGGGGGATGAGCTCTGCTCTTTGGCCCGCCTCTCAACTGTCAAACAACTGTTTCTATGCAGGCGATGAGTCACAATAACGTGGCTAAAGTATGTTGACCAGACCACAATCGACTTGAGAATGGTCCAGGGCGGACCGAAACGTCGTCGTCCCTTCACCTTCTAGTGTGTGGTCTGGTCAACTGTTTCTACTACTACTATTTTTTTTTCACACCACACACACACACACACACACCAGGAAGCAGCCCGTGACAGCAGGCTAACTCCCAGGTACCTATTTACTGCTAGGTAACAGTGGCATAGGGTGAAAGAAACTCTGCCCATCGTTTCTCGCCAGCGCTCGGGATCGAACCCGGGACCATAGGATCACGTGTGCTGTCCGCTCGGGAACCGGCTCCAACAACCTTACCTGTGTGTGTGTGTGTGTGTGTACTCACCTATTTTTGCTAGCGGGAGTTGAGCTTTGTCTCTTTGGTCCCGCCTCTCAACTGTGAATCAACTGGTGTACAGATTCCTGAGCCTACTGGGCTCTATCATATCTACATTTAAAACTGTGTATGGAGTCAGCCTCCACCACATCACTTCCTAGTGCATTTCATCTGTTAACTACTCTGACACTGAAAAAGTTCCTTCTAACGTCCTTGTTACTCATTTTGGTACTCAGTTTCAACCTGTGTCCCCTTGTTCGCGTCCCACCAGTGTTAAAAAGTTTATCCTTGTTTACTCGGTCGATTCCCCTGAGGATTTTGTAGGTTGTTATCATGTCTCCCCTTACTCTTCTGTCCTCCAGGGTCGTAAGGTGCATTTCCCGCAGCCTTTCCTCGTAACTCATGCCTCTTAGTTCTGAAACTAGCCTAGTGGCATACCTTTGGACTTTTTCCAGCTTCTTCTTGTGCTTGACAAGGTATGGGCTCCATGCTGGGGCCGCATACTCCAGGATTGGTCTTTCATATGTGGTATGCAAGGTTCTGAATGATACCTTACACAGGTTCCCGAAGGCAGTTCTGATGTTAGCCAGCCTCACATACGCTGCAGATGTTGTTCTTTTGATGAGAGCTTCAGGAGATAGGTTTGGTGTGATATCAACTTCCAGATCTTTTTCTCTGTCCGTTTCATGAAGGACTTCATCCCCCATTCGGTAGCCTGTGTCTGGCCTCCTGTTTCCTCTGCCAAGTTTCATTAAATTAAATTTACTCGGGTTGAACTTTAGTTGTCATTTGTTGGACCATTCATGCAATCTGTCTAGGTCATCTTGTAATCTCATACTATCTTCCTCCATCTTAATCCTCCTCATAATTTTTGCATCATCAGCAAACAATGAGAGGAATGATTCTATACCCTATGGAGATCATTTACATATATAAGAAACAGTATGGGTCCAAAGACAGAACCCTGCGGGACTCCACTGGTGACGTCTCGTCAATCTGAGACCTCACCCCTCACAGTGACTCGATGTCTTCTGTTACTTAGGTACTCCCTTATCCAATGGAGTACCTTTCCATTCACTCCTGCCTGCATCTCTAGCTTTCGCACTATTCTCTGGTGTGGAACTGTGTCAAAGGCTTTCTGGCAATCCAAAAATATGCAGTCTGCCACCCCTCTCTTTCTTGTCTGATGCTTGTTGCCTGATCGTAGAATTCAATTAATTCTGTGAAGCATGACTTGCAATCCCTGAAACCATGTTGGTGTTGTGTCACAAAGTTCCTTCGCTCCTGATGTTCCACTAGCTTTTTTCGCGCAATTTTCTCCAATAACTTGCATGGTATGCAAGTTAGGAACACTAGCACTGGTTCAGTGCCTCCTGTCTATCCCCCTTCTTGTATATCCATACTACGTTCGCCGTCATTCAAATTTTTGGCAGTTTACCTGTTTCCAGTGATTTGTTTTACACCATAGAGAGTGGCAGGCACAGTGCTTCTGCTCTTTCCTTTAGTATCCATGGCGATATTCCATCCGGGCCTATAACCTTTGTCACATCCAAATCTTGCAAAAACTTCCTAACCTCCCCACTGGTAATCTAAAATTTCTCTAGTGGTGCCTGGTTAACTATTCCTTCTCCTATCTCTCGAACTTCTTCTTGATCCAATGTGAATACTTCCTGAGACTTCCTATTGAGTTCCTCACACACTTCTTTGTCGTTTATAGTGAATGTGGGGGTTTTCTTTTTTGCTTTCACGACTGCAATGCGTACGTCGCCAATATACATGTGGTAGACGCTTCACGAAGCTGTCGGAATTAGCAGAATAGAAAATACGAGAGCAACCGTACAGGGCCTGGGAGCAAGGTCGAGTTAGAGTCCTTGAGGGTCTCTTCTCAGACTAGTCTCACCTGGTCCTGCTCCACGTTGATCGTTAGAATCTCCTCAATGATTTAACACTTTAAGGGACTCCTAGGGTCCTCATCACATTTATAGTTTAGTGACTTAGGCAACTCGGTGTTGAAGACACTTAGAGTTTAGAATATGTTCCTCGTTTTTTCCCCGCTTCTGCTAGTAGTTCAGCCTGAAGTGTGTCAGTGGTGATGACTTTTTTGTTGTCTTCTAGCTTATGGATGTCGTCCAGAAGCATAATACCTCCAATAAAATTATATTATAAATCAACCATGCACAGTGAACATATAAAAGAGGAAAGAATAATGAAAGAAATAATCCGTAAAGGAGTAAAAAGCACTACTCCTAACCAAAACATAAACCTGATAATATTCTACAAAACGAAGAAGACTTCCGAACTCCTTATCAAAAACAGCCTGAAGCCGACAGTCCCCTTTCATCAGTCCACAAGGAGACAAGTATTTACAAATAGACGGAGTAGCAATGGGCTCTCCCTTAGGAGTTTTATTTGCTAATTTTTATATGGGAACCATCGAAGACAGGGTCTTCAGTAGCAGACAAAACCTAACTGTATATTGCATTTATGTAGATGACATATTCGTAACAGTAAAAGACTCAGATGAACTAAATGACCTAAAAAGACATCTAGAGAGAGAGTCAGTACTCCGATTTACACATGAAAATAGTGAAAATAACAGTCTGCCATTCTTGGATGTACTAATAACAAAAACAGGAACCTCTTTAAGCACCAACGTATATACCAAGCCCACCAACATAGGATTATGCCTGAACGGTAGAAGTGAGTGCCCCCAAAGATACAAAGCCAGTGTTCTGAATGCTTATATTCGTCGAGCGCTTACCCACTGCTCTGAATGGAGCAACGTGAGTAGAGAGTTTGAAAGAGTAACTCAGGTATTGGTGAACAACGGATATAGCAACGCGGAAATAAACGCTGCTATAAGAAGTCACTTGGACCGTTGGTATAATCCAGAACCTAGAACTGAAACCACAATACCTCCAATAAAATTATATTACAAATCAACCATGCACAGTGAACATATAAAAGAGGAAAAAATAATGAAAGAAATAATCCGTAAAGGAGTAAAAAGCACTACTCCTAACCAAAACATAAACCTGATAATATTCTACAAAATGAAGAAGACTTCCGAACTCCTTATCAAAAACAGCCCGAAGCCGACAGAGAACTCTCTACAGCAGTCAAGCGTTGTATACATGTACACTTGCCCCCACGAGGATGTAACCTTCAATCCAAGTACATAGGTATGACGTCGACCAAGCTGACGAGGCGTTTGACATGCCATCTTCAATCCGGTGCCCCTAGGAATAACATGAGACAAGCCCATGACATCACCCTAACAAGAGAAATGTTGAACATGCATGCATAATAGACAAAACCCAAGATGCAAGAAGATTACAAATTCTTGAAGCAATTCACATATGAATAGAACAACCTACCATGAACACCCAAATCACGGAACTATTTACTCTACCCACAATGAGAGTAAGGACAAGACCAGAACATAACGATGCCAACACAGAAGACAATGTTCAACATAACAGGCCAATTACACTGGATTAATCTTTGTATGTAGATTCGAGCTGACTCGTATGGACCAATAAGCCTTCTGCAGTTACCTCTATTCTTATGTTCTTATGTTTCACCCACATTTATCCCTTATGTATCCCCCTATGTTTTCACCTTTATTGTCTTATCACCTGACCAGTGCGGGTATAAAATCAACCAGCATTGTAAACATTCTTCACTTGAGAATGAACCATGGAGGTTTCAAACGTTGTGCAAATTGTATAAATAAGTGTAATACATTCTATAGTAATTCACTCTTTTCTTCACCCTGAAATTACGAAAATGAGTTTTGGAGAACTCCTATTTCAGCTAAGCCCTGATGCTAAGAAAATAGTTAGAGGGATAGAAGCCCTAAATCAGAAGATAGTAAATACAGAATATGCGGTCATATTCAATGAGACACACACATATATATATATATATATATATATATATATATATATTATATATATATATATATATATATATATATATATATATATATATAATATATATACATATATATATTATATATATATATATATATATAAATATATAATATATAATATATATATATATAATCTATATATATGTAATATATTATATATATATATATATATATATATAATATATATATATATATATATATATATATATATATATATTATTATGATCTCAGCCTGCAGGAGAAACGAGTCTCCCCCTTGAGAGTTATCCAGCAAGCCTGACCTGATTAGAAGGGCTAAGAAATATGGAGGTGAAGACACCGATGTAAAGTAGCTGGTTGGATTCGATGAACAATTTGAGATTATGGGCAGTGAATAAGAAAATAGATAAATGACTGGTTAGGAGATGTGGATACTTTGCTGGAGGTGTGAGGCTCCCTTCTGGAGGGGCTTTGAGCTCACTTGAGTGCCAGACATCGCAGGGTGAAGCCGCGCTCCGTTTGAGCTCCCTTCAGAAGGGAACCCTAGTGATATATCTCCAAGAGAAGAGAAGTGTGCAGACGTGCCAGCTGTGAATCGAGCTGGGAACGTTGTGGTCTCAAGTCCTGGACAACGAGGAGAGTATTAATCCGCCCAGAGACATTTTCGTGGGCTGTGGAAGCGCCCTGATCAGACTGTCCGAGGGAGGAGCGCCCTCGACCAGACAATCTGTGGTTTGTCTTTGGGGAAGAAGTTCCTGAGAACTTCGAAGCCAGCACAGAGGGAGTAGCTGATGAGACTCCAAGGTAGTGGAGGAGAGGACCTCGAGCTATGAGGAGAAGCAGTGAAGAGGAGTGTCACGTGCTTCTGTAGAGGTGGTGAAGCACCATAGTTGTTCGAGGAGGAAACTTCATGGTGTAGCAGCCAGGAGAGCTGTGCAGGACCCTAGCAGAAGTAGTGAAGCACCGTAGTCGCTCAATGAAGACTTCATGGTGTAGCAGCCAGGAAAGCTGTGGAGGACCCTAGCAGAAGTGGTGAAGCACTGTAGTCGCTCAAGGAAAACTTCATGGTGTAGCAGCCAAGAAGTGCTGCAGAGGATCCGGAAGATAAACCCGGAAGAACCTGAAGATATCAGGGTAGTGAACTTCCAGATGTGGAAGGGGAGTTCTAAAAAATTACTTGTAGGGAGGTGATAGTGTTGGTTGTCATTAGCGTGCAAGACGCAGTGAAAGGTGAGTGATCGTTTGCCATTTTGTACCAAGGAGTGTTTATACTGAAGTTTAGAGTTACAGTCGTAGGCTGGATTACCTACAGATGTATGTGTTCTAGGACTAATAAAGTGATCGATTGATCATTGTTGTGTATCAAGGAACATTTATACTGATATATATATGTTATTGCATTCATACGCTGATATTTCCTTGTACATGTTTATAAATATATATATATTCTCTTGCTGATATTGCAACATTGTATTGTAAGACTTGATCTACTTGAGGAGGTTGATAATATTAGGTGGTGAATCAGGAGATAGAATACCAATTGATAAGCAGATGATGGAGTTCTGATGGTGTTGGAGTGCAACCTGACCGAAATAGTATAGAGTGTAGGATTCATTATTATCATTATATGTGTGTATGTACTGTGTATGTGCTTGGTCCAGTAAATGTATTCAAATTGCTGGTGTTTGCCCTTGTCCTAGTGAGGCTTCCCTAGAAGTAGTAAAGAAGGAGAGAGAGAAAGAACCAAGAACCACTGCTGTGGACAGGGTAGGACGGAAAACTAGTAAGTCAAAGGGGATCAAGGAGATCATATCACATAAGGAGAGAGTGGGGAGTCACAGCGGCTCGAGTGGGTGTGTGCACGTGACAACGAGGCTAAGTGTCACAGCCGCATCCCCTAGATGTGTAACGTTGAGCCCCTCTCCACGAGCCAGAAGCGTCCAGTGTGATCTCCTGGTAAAGTATAAGCACTCTACCGAGTTGTGGGTTGGGTTGTCCAGAAAGAAGGATCAACGACGACAACACCACCAACCCACAATACTATAATATATATATATATATATATATATATATATATATATATATATATATATATATATATATATATATATATATATTATATATATATAATTGGGGCCTAAACAATAGGCCCCAACTCCTCACGTGGAGTTTTCGGTTATAATAATAATTGATTTAATTATTATTATAACAATAATATTATTAATAACTATTAATTATTAATAATTTAGTCCTTATATTGTTTAATAATCTAGTCCTGTAACTACACTTTGGTATTTAAACACACACACACACACACAATAAATACTGGGGCTGTCACTCCCACGACGCATATTCTTATTGGGAATGTTACGTTCAAATTTATCTTTACTTGGAAAGGAAAGCTAATAAGATAATAAACGCTATCCCTATCAGCTCTGGAATAGATATAGCTCCACTACCTAGACAACCATCTAGTTAATGAAGGATTGTCCTACGCTGCAGGCGGAGCACCTTTTTCATTTATTCTAGCATCTGCAGGAGCAGCTTCAACTTTTGTTCCAGCTGCAGTACTTGCATCTGTAGACCGTGCAACTGGAGCTGCTGATCCGTGCAGTTATTAGTTGAATGCGTATCCTCAGGGTGGGGCTCCAAATAAGAGATAGGTAGGTCTTCATTAGAAGGGAGGGGTTCAGTCAAACCTGGCAGGGGGTCAGTTTCAATTGGCAGGGGGTCTGTTACACCTGACAGGGGATCAGTTACACCTGGCAAGGGGTCAGCTTCACTTGGCAGGGGATCGGTTACACCTGACAAGGGGTCAGTTTCACCTGTCAGGGGATCAGTTACACCTGACAGAGGGTCCGTTACACCTGGCAGGGGGTCAGTTTCACCTGACAGACGATCAGTTAAACTTGGCAGGGGGTCAATTACATTGGTCCGGGAATCGGTTTCACTGGTCAGGGGTTCCTCCTCCGGGATCAATGCGTTTTTACTGTAGGATTGGAGGAAGTTTCTTCCAATTAGGAGACACAAATACCACCATCCCTGACCTTATCCCGTATTGATGGGGGCTCGATTGGGAGGGGCTTCTCGACATGGGCTACTGAATAGTATCTACCCACAAGGGGCAGGGTGCTAAGCCATCCCCTGACCTTATCCCGTATTGATGGGGGCTCGACTGAG
Source organism: Procambarus virginalis (assembly GCA_020271785.1). Lineage (NCBI taxonomy): Eukaryota > Metazoa > Arthropoda > Malacostraca > Decapoda > Cambaridae > Procambarus > Procambarus virginalis. The sequence goes on from WNGS01042707.1 coordinate 39,018,501, forward strand.
AGGGGCTTCTCGACATGAACTATGGAGTAGTATCTACCCACAAGGGGCAGGGAGCTAAGCCATCCCCTGACCTTATCCCGTATTGATGGGGGCTCGACTGAGAGGGGCTTCTCGACATGAATTATGGAATAGTATCTACCCACAAGGGGCAGGGAGCTAAGCCATCCCCTGACCTTATCCCGTATTGATGGGGGCTCGACTGAGAGGGGCTTCTCGACATGAACTATAGAATAGTATCTACCCACAAGGGGCAGGGAGCTAAGCCATCCCCTTACCTTATCCCGTATTGATGGGGGCTCGATTGGGAGGTCCTTCTCGACATGGGCTACTGAATAGTATCTACCCACAAGGGGCAGGGAGCTAAGCCATCCCCTCACCTTATTCCGTATTGATGGGAGCTCGACTGAGAGGGGCTTCTCGACTTGGTCTAAGAAAAAGTATCTACCCACAAGGGGCAGGGTACTCAGCCATCCCCTGACCTTGGCCAACAGGGAAAGAGGCTGCTCGGGCAGAGATTTCCTGTCAGGTGGCTGGGTGTCTAATCCAAAGATATTAGCGAAGATTCTCCCCACTGTGGGGATGGATTTTATCTTCTCCTTTAGGCCGTGACTTTTCTGGTCTGCTTTGTTAGAATCTCCGTAAGCATCAGTTGCGTCCTTCATCTTCCCCTCGCTGGTGACAACGCAGATTATTCCCCACCACACCAAGCACACGAGAAATACGTACTTGAAGGATGTCATCTTTACTACTATGAAAATTTACGGCAAACTATTCAAAGTATTAAATACTCTAATGCTATGATAGGAGTAATACTAATAATACTATCAGTTGTTAGGCACATGTCTTAAGTGTTTTAAATATCAGCGATATTTTTTTATAGCGAGGATGGAATTTTGACATTTAAAGCGAAGATGATGACTGACGGTAAAAATGGAGATATCATGGTGACTGACAGTGGAGGTGAAAGGAAGGGAATTATCAGGAGGAAAACGCCTATATAGGCCTATATATTTAGCAATACCCCTATATAGCACTTGGATGAGGGTCAGGATAAGGATTTGGGATGGGGTGGGGGAAGGAATGGTGCCCAACCACTTGGACGTCCGGGAAGTAAACGTCAACCTGCATTAAGCAAGACCGTTGCTCTACCGTCCAGCCCAAGTGTGACTGGTATTAGAGGTGGTTGATGGTGTGTGGGTACCTGTTTGTAGAAGTGAGTGATGGAAAGTATCTTGGTAACTGGTAGTGAGAGTGAATGATGGTGAATATCTTCGTGATTGGTAATAGAGGTGCTTGGTAGTGAGTATCTTGGTAACTGGTAGTGAACACGGGGGAGACATCTCCCGTCACGCAGGGTGCAGTCGCACCTCCACAGATCTCCAGTATCATCTATTGATACTGGTAATGGCTCAAAAGGGCCACCACTTACGGGCTATTCATGCCCGTGCCACCTTTTGGGTGGCTTAACCTTTATCAATCAATCAATCTGGTAGTGAAAGTGAATGTTAGTTCGTGTGTTGATGACTGACGCTGGAGTTTAGTGTCTTTAGACTGGCAGTGGAAGTGACTGTCCTGACTGCAGTTAGAGTGGGGTGGAGATGACTGTCTAGATGGCAGTGAAGGTGACTGTCATTGACTGGCGTGGAGATGACTGTCTAGACTGGCAGTGGAGGTGACTGATTTAGACTGGCAGTGGAGGTGACTGTCTTAGACTGGTAGTGAGGTGACTGTCTTAGACTGGCAGTGGAGGTGACTGTTTAGACTGGAACTAGCAAGGTAAGGAAGTGGTGAAGGTTACGAAAAGAGATGAAGTGTACGAAAGATCGTAAATCGCAGGGAAAGTGGAGAAGGGTAATGATTCACCAATTTCCTTTCCCTTCACCTACCTTTCCATAAACCTTTCCCCTGCACCACCCTTCACTTCCAAATAGCCAACCTTCCCTTCCCGACCCTTCCCACTTTCCCTACCTTTCATTACCTTCCCTACCCCTCACCACCTTCCCTACCCTACCCTTCACCACCTTTCCTACCTCTACACTTCACCTTTTTCTCTACCCTACCATTCACCTTCTTCCCTACAATTCACCTCCTTCCCTACCCATTCCCTAGAAACCATATCGCCGCTTCCTGTCTCCCTCTTCTTACTTTACTTCCTTCCCTACCCTTCACCACCTTCCCTTCCCTTCCATTTCCTTACTACCTTCCCTACCCTTCAACCTCCCTATCCTCATACTTCCCTACCTAACCTTCTACCTTCATCACCTTCCCTACCCTTCATCACCTTCCCTACCCTTCATCACCTTCCCTACCCTTCATCACCTCCCTATCCTTCATCATCTTCCTACACTTCATCACCTTCCCTACCCTTCATCACCTTCCCTACCCTTCATCACCTTCCCTACCCTTCATCACCTTCCCTACCCTTCATCACCTTCCCTATCCTTCATCACCTTCCCTACCCTTCATCACCTTCCCTACCCTTCATCACCTTCCCTACCCTTCATCACCTTCCCTACCCTTCATCACCTTCCCTACCCTTCATCACCTTCCCTACCCTTCATCACCTTCCCTATCCTTCATCACCTTCTCTACCCTTCATCACCTTCCCTACCCTTCATCACCTTCCCTACCCTTCATCACCTTCCCTACCCTTCATCACCT
>WNGS01042707.1:39064980-39078452 GCA_020271785.1 Procambarus virginalis
TTCATGGGTTTAGTCAGACGATCCAGCCACGCAAACATGGTCAATAGTGAATGTGATAAACAACTTATAGCCAAGAGGAAGATATAGTGTAAGAGTGGAATGACGAAAACATTTCATAACTCTGAAACCCAATATTAAGAGGCGGCCCCGTGAGGCAGTGGTGTGGCCCAGGAGCTATGTATCCTTACCCACAGCAAGCACGACCAGGGGGAGTACAAAAAGGTGTGACATACACCTGGCTCATAACTAACCCGTACCACATCAAAATTATATAATACCCCCACCCCAGTACCACGGAACCAGTGCTAAGCCTTCCAGGACGGTTACGTTGTTGGTTGAGTCATAACTGCACTGTAGCCTCCCGTCATCATACGTGACCGTCAACCCCCACCCTCCCCCCTGCACACGCGCCTGTCAGCCCCCCCTCCCCCCCCCATAACTACGAGCTCTGCGTCAACCCCCACTTTTCTAACCATCAACAAAGAACAAGACAAGAAAAATATACTTGAATATCAATTATATTCTTTGTTGACCTTATTTTGCATCTCTCCCAATAACAAATGTTATATATATATATATATTAGATATCTTATATATATATATATCTATCCTATATATATATATATTTATATATATATATATATATATATATATATATATATATCCACAAAATATATTATATATATATATATATATATATATCCACACAATATATATATATACGATATATATATATATATATATATAATATATATAATAGCTATATATATATATGTTTATCTACTTTCTTATAACCTTAACAATAATACACAGGGTGCTTGATTTGCTTTAGATTGACGTCAGAAAGTCTATGGTTGTATTAGCGAGAAACTTGACGTCTGGCTAAACGACACGTATCCACTCGTGGAGAAACCACTCTAAACTTAAGGAGAATTAACCACGCAAAAGTATTGTGACAGCCAGGAGAAAAATGATAGGTGGGATTACGAGAACTTTCAAATCCAGGGATACCATCACAATGCGTTTTACTCTTCAAGTCACTTTGTGTTGTCCCGTCTCGATTACTTGCTCAGTACTCACTCCCCCTTCAGAGCAGAGATTGCTGAAAGAGAAGGGAATACAGAGAACATATACGGCACGCATAGACGAGGTAACAGACCTAAAATATTGGGATCGTCTCAAAGCTCTCCAAATGTACTCACTAGGAAAGAAGACGAGAGAGATATCAATAATATTAACACATGGAAGATACTGGAGGTCAAAGTACAAATTCTACACAGTAAAATAACGAAGTACTGGACTGAACGATATGGAAAAAATGCAGAATAGAAATAGTGAAGAGCAGAGGTGCCATAGGCACAATCCGAGGACACTGTATAAACATCAAAGCTCCGCGGTTGTTCAACGTCATACAGAAAGGGCATAAGAAATATTGCCGGAACGTCCGTGGACATCTTCAAGAGGACCCTAGATTTATTCCTCCAAGGAGTCCGGACCAACGGGCTTTTGTGGGTATGTGGGCTGCGGGCCGCTCCAAGCAACAGCCTAGGGACCAAACTCTCACAAGATAAGCCTGTCCTCGGGCGGCGCTTGGGAGTAGAGAATTCAAAGACCCCATCAACAGGTAATAAACCAGGTATCATACCAGCCTCACAGCTGAGCACCAGTCACCACAGTTCACCAGCCTTCTACCAGCTCAACATTCATGGCCAGCACCAGATGATCTCAAACGTCACCACCAGCGCACCAGATGAATCACACAGTCAACACAGACTCACCAACAGTTTGACGCAACAGTCACCACAGACGCCACCAGCTGATCCCCCCTTCACCAGTCACCACAGCCTCACCAGCGGACCTCACCAGTTCACCACAGCCCTAACCAGCTGACCTCACTAGTACCACAGCCTCACCGTTGGACTCACCAGTTACCACAGCTCACCAGGCGACCTCACCAGGTCCACCACAGCATCACCACTAGATCTCCCAGGCACCAGCACCACAGCCTCACCACCAGGTGACTCACCAGTCACCACAGCCTCACCCGCTGACTCACCAGTCACCACAGCCTCACCCGCTGACTCACCAGTCACCACAGCATCACCCCAGCTGACTCATCAGTCACCACAGCCTCACCACCAGCTGATCACCAGCACCCACAGCCTCACCTGCTGATCACCATTCACACAGCCTCACCAGCTGACGTCTAACCTAGTCAAACCACAAGCACTTCCTCTATCCAGCTTGAGTACTTTGTTCTGTTTACGTCTTGTACATTCTGCCTCACCCGATGTCACCACGTACACGCCTACCCGCTGATATCACCAGTCATCAACATGCCTTACAGACTGAATTTCAGGTAACCCATCGTTACCACAGCCTCCACATTAACCACAGATCTCATACATCGCTGTAGTATCTGGAAGAATTATTGAAATTAAAGTGAGAAATGGCCCGCGAAATGGTAAAATTTGAAAGAACTATGATAGCGTATTGAAGTGTAGGGTCTGGGGGTTTGAGTTGGGGTAAGAAGGTGGCGGACGTAAGGGGTACTGCGGAGTGGCGAGAAAATTAAATTTAATTTTGCCCCGAGCGGTGCGATTGTTTTGAGTGGGCTAGTCTGACACTATCTTCGTTGATGTGGACTACTAACAGCATAGCGCAGTATGTACAACACTCCCCAAAATAGGAAGAAAACCCGTTGTGTTGTTCATCCTGTCAATTGTACCTAGACACAGCTGGGAATTGCTTTAACGTCTCATATCGGGGAATAACAGGCTTCACCTAACAACAAGAAGACTTAACAACCTCTAGCAAACCATTAAATTAGCTTACGTTATACTTTGCGGTGTTGCAAATCATGGGGGAATCTGTAAGAACAGTATTCAATAGATTGACATAAATCAGTGTGTCCTACCGGCAACAATCAATGTTGTTGGGTTTATTATTCTACACAAACTTCTAGTGTCTCTCAGGTGTCCACATTCACCTAGATAGTGGTCAAGGCGCTCTCCATCACTCTCACCACAGAACCTGCAACTTCGCTGATCAACTGTTTCCATTCCACATCTCCAAGAATATTTGTATCCAAGGGACTTGGATTCTCGCTTAGACTGATTCTCTCCCGCGTTCCATCCGTACGCTCTCTCGCTCTCAGAATAGGGATTGCCATGCTGCTATGCTCAGACAAATCACAGGCAATTTGTGGTTATTCTGTACCTATATATTTCTATTTTTGTTTATCTATCACAATGATCGTGTCGATCACAGCGGCCCGCTTTTATGCAAATTCCAGCTCACCATCTGCTCGTTTACTTCCAACAATTACCCCAAAATGGGTGAGGCTGGAGTGACTTACTATGCCATCAGAAACTTGAGTGCTCTGCTTTCCCTGATGTTTGTAAGTTGTACTTCCACAGCTCTCTTAATTTCAGCGAACCTATTGAAAGATCTCTGCCTTTTGTTTGTTTTTAATTTTTTTACGTGTTAGGCTTGCAGTTGGATATGCTTTTCGAACTTCGGTTGCACCATACTAATGATCAACCAATTAGTGTTTGTTTGAATTAATCTTAACGCCATAACAATCACAATTAGCTCTGCGTTGAAGAGGCGTAGTTCTCAATACGAGCTTTCTCTTAATTTCTGCGTTGGTGGACCATTATATGATTTATTATCCTTGATTCACTTAGTGTTTACCTACACCAGACCTGCTTGATTCAGCGGGTATTATGATGAACCTGGCAGTGTATGATTTTGATATTTAGTGTCATCTCCGGGCTTTCTTATATAAATTTTCTCTCGAGGCTGACTTGTGTCACTCATTTCTTGTTGGAACCAATGTTGGATTTTTTCATTACATTTCAATGATGATAATCCGCCAAGTGAGTCAGTTCTTCCCAGCGGACTCTGCTAGTCAATCCTTCTACAGGCTAGGTAGCTAATGGGCTTGCTCAAGCAGGTGAATCTCTTTGAGCTGGTTATTTGTACCACACTGATCTGTGATGCCATTTATTGCTTCTCCTGGTCATCTGTTCCCTCTTTGGAAACAGTAGCACAGAGCTCACAGTTTTTTCGGAAGCTTTTAATTATCATATCTCTTCTTTTAGGTTTTTCTTTCCATGGGCTCTAGCTCTTGGCTCCCAGACTTAACTGCACAACCATCCTCCTGTTTCAGATAGCACTTTTTGTAGCCATGTGGACCATCGTACATAGATTGACGTAATGGACATTAGAGGGTAAATTAGTACTATTCACTTATAGGTCCGGCCGTTTACAGTCAAAACCAAACTTAAATATTGTTAGGCCTACTAGTATAGCACATATATGTATTGTATTATATCGTGTATTGTATTGTACCATGTATCACCATGGTGGGGTCCGGTCCCTGTTGTGTCACCATGGTGTGGTCTGGTCCCTGTTGTGTCACCATGGTGTGGTCTGGTCCCTGTTGTGTCACCATGTGTGGTCTGGTCCCTGTTGTGTCACCATGGTGTAGTCTGGTCCCTGTTGTATCACCATGGTGGGGTCTGGTCCCTGTTGTGTCACCATGGTGTAGTCTGGTCCCTGTTGTGTCACCATGGTGTAGTCTGGTCCCTGTTGTGTCACCATGGTGTAGTCTGGTCCCTGTTTGTCACCATGGTGTGGTCTGGTCCCTGTTGTGTCACCATGGTGTGGTCTGGTCCCTGTTGTGTCACCATGGTGTAGTCTGGTCCCTGTTGTGTCACCATGGTGTAGTCTGGTCCCTGTTGTGTCACCATGGTGGGGTCTGGTCCCTGTTGTATCACCATGGTGTGGTCTGGTCCCTGTTGTGTCACCATGGTGTAGTCTGGTCCCTGTTGTGTCACCATGGTGTAGTCTGGTCCCTGTTGTGTCACCATGGTGTAGTCTGGTCCCTGTTGTGTCACCATGGTGTGGTCTGGTCCCTGTTGTGTCACCATGGTGGGGTCTGGTCCCTGTTGTGTCACCATGGTGGGGTCTGGTCCATGTTGTATCACCATGGTGTGGTCTGGTCCCTGTTGTGTCACCATGGTGTAGTCTGGTCCCTGTTGTGTCACCATGGTGTGGTCTGGTCCCTGTTGTGTCACCATGGTGTAGTCTGGTCCCTGTTGTGTCACCATGGTGTAGTCTGGTCCCTGTTGTGTCACCATGGTGTGGTCTGGTCCCTGTTGTGTCACCATGGTGTAGTCTGGTCCCTGTTGTGTCACCATGGTGTAGTCTGGTCCCTGTTGTGTCACCATGGTGTGGTCTGGTCCCTGTTGTGTCACCATGGTGTGGTCTGGTCCCTGTTGTGTCACCATGGTGTAGTCTGGTCCCTGTTGTGTCACCATGGTGTAGTCTGGTCCCTGTTGTGTCACCATGGTGTAGTCTGGTCCCTGTTGTGTCACCATGGTGTGGTCTGGTCCCTGTTGTGTCACCATGGTGTAGTCTGGTCCCTGTTGTGTCACCATGGTGTAGTCTGGTCCCTGTTGTGTCACCATGGTGTAGTCTGGTCCCTGTTGTGTCACCATGGTGTGTGGTCTGGTCCCTGTTGTGTCACCATGGTGTAGTCTGGTCCCCGTTGTGTCACCATGGTGTAGTCTGGTCCCTGTTGTGTCACCATGGTGTGGTCTGGTCCTGTTGTGTCACCATGGTGTGGTCTGGTCCCTGTTGTGTCACCATGGTGTAGTCTGGTCCCTGTTGTGTCACCATGGTGTAGTCTGGTCCCTGTTGTGTCACCATGGTGGGGTCTGGTCCCTGTTGTGTCACCATGGTGGGGTCTGGTCCCTGTTGTGTCACCATGGTGTGGTCTGGTCCCTGGGAGAATTGCCCAGTGCTAGAAGAAGGCAAATGTCGTGCCGATCTTCAAGAAAGGCGATAGGGAGGAGGCACTTAACTATAGACCTGTATCACTGACAAGCATCCCCTGTAAAATACTGGAAAGAATAATTAGGCTACGACTGGTTGCACACCTGGAGAACGTTAGGTTTGTGAACAAACATCAACATGGGTTCTAGAAAGGAAAATCGTGCCTAACTAACCTTTTTGAATTCTATGATAAAATAACGAGGATAGGACAGGACAGAGATGGTTGGGCAGACTGCATATTTCTGGACTGCCAAAAAGCCTTTGATACAGTACCGCACATGAGAATGCTGTTCAAACTAGAGAGGCAGGCAGGGGTGGGGGGAAAGGTCCTAGCATGGATAAGGAACGGTGCTGGGACCAATTCTATTTCTAATATATGTTAATGACATGTTTACAGGTGTAGAGTCTACATGTCGATGTTTGCGGATGACGCAAAGTTGATGAGAAGAGTTGTGACAAAAGATTATTGCAGGATCCTCCAATAGGACCTGAACAGGTTGCAGAGATGGTCAGAGAAATAGCTACTGGAGTTCAACACGAGCAAATGTAAAGTTATGGAAATGGGACTAGGTGATAGGAGACCAAAAGGACAGTACACAATGAAGGGGAACTGCCTACCTGTGACGACGCGAGAAAGAGACCTGGGTGTGGACGTAACATTTAATCTATCTCCTGAGGCACATATAAACTCTACACTGGCAAAAGTTAGAACGTCATTCAGAAACCTAAGTAAGGAGGCACTTAGGGCGCTTTATGCTGCCTACGTGAGGCCAGTCTTAGAGTATGCCGCCTCATCATGGAGTCCCCATCTGAAGAAGCATATAAGGAAATTAGAAAAGGTTCAGAGGTTATCAACGAGACTCGTCCCAGAGTTATGAGGGATGGGGTATTCAGGAGCGCCTGAAGGAACTGTGTCTTACGACACTAGAAAAAAGAAGGGAGAGGGGGACATCATAGGAACGTATAAAATACTCAGGGGGATTGACAGAGTGGACAGAGACGAAATGTTCACACAGAATAGTAACAGAACAAGGGATCATGGGTGGAAGCTGGAAACTCAGATGAGTCACAGGGATGTTAGGAAGTTTTCATTTAGCGTGAGAGTAGTGGGAAAAAGGAATGCACTTATGGAACAGGTTGTGGAAGCAAATACTATTCATAGTTTTAAAACTAGGTATGATAGAGAAATAGGACCGGAATCATTGCTGTAAACATCCGATGCTCGAAAGGCGGGATCCAAGACTCAATGCTCGATCCTGCAGACACAAGTAGGTGAGTACAAGTAGGTGAGTACACACACACTATAATCAGGAGAAATACAGAAGACAGGAGAAACAGGAAAAACTGTAGAGATAACAGGACACTTGAGAGAAGAGAAAAATACCAGAGTGCCAGGAATGAATATGTCAGGTTGAGAAGAGTTAGAAAGACAATACGAAAATGACATAGCAAGCAAGGCAAAGACTCAACCTAAATTGCTGCACAGCCACATCAGGTGAAAAACAACAATAAAGAAACAGGTAATGAAATTAAGGATAAAGGCAGAAGGATTCACTACAAACGACAAGGAAGTGTGTGAGGACTTGAATAAGAAATTCCAGGAGGTCTTCACATTAGAGCAAGGGGAAATCCCAGAGATAAGAGAGGGAATAGTTAACCAGGAACCACTGGAAGAGTTTGAGATTACCAGCGGGGAAGTATGGAAGCTTTTACTAGAGTTGGATGTGACAAAGGCTATAGGCCCAGATGGAATCTCCCCTTGGATACTAAAGGAAGGAACAGAAGCACTGTGCCTGCCACACTCCATAGTGTATAACAAATCACTGGCAACAGGAGAACTGCCAGAAATTTGGAAAGCAGCTAATGTAGTCCCGATATACAAGAAGGGAGATCAGCTGACAGGTTAAACAGCTGACTCACCACTCACCACATCCTCACCAACTGACTCACCAGTCACCACATCCTCACCAGCTGACTCACCAGTCACCACAGCCTCACCAGCTGACTCACCAGTCACCACAGCCTCACCAGCTGACTCACCAGTCACCACATCCTCACCAGCTGACTCACCAGTCACCACAGCCTCACCAGCTGACTCACTAGTCACCACATCGTCACCAGCTGACTCACCACTCATCACATCCTCACCAGCTGACTCACCAGTCACCACATCCTCACCAGCTGACTCACTAGTCACCACATCCTCACCAGCTGACTCACCAGTCACCACAGCCTCACTAGCTGACTCACCAGTCACCACAGCCTCACCAGCTGACTCACCAGTCACCACATCCTCACCAGCTGACTCACCAGTCACCACAGCCTCACCAGCTGACTCACCAGTCACCACAGCCTCACCAGCTGACTCACCAGTCACCACATCCTCACCAGCTGACTCACCAGTTACCACATCCTCACCAGCTGACTCACCAGTCACCACAGCCTCACCAGCTGACTCACCAGTCACTACAGCCTCACCAGCTGACTCACCAGTCACCATAGCCTTACCAGCTGACTCACCAGTCACCACATCCTCACCGGCTGACTCACCAGTCACCACATCCTCACCAGCTGACTCACCAGTCACCACAGCCTCACCAGCTGACTCACCAGTCACCATAGCCTTACCAGCTGACTCACCAGTTACCACAGCCTCACCAGCTGACTCACCAGTCCCCACATCTTCACCAGCTGACTCACCAGCTGACTCACCAGTCACCACAGCCTCACCAGCTGACTCACCAGTCCCCACATCCTCACCAGCTGACTCACCAGCTGACTCACCAGTCACCACAGCCTCACCAGCTGACTCACCAGTCCCCACATCCTCACCAGCTGACTCACCAGCTGACTCACCAGCTGACTCACCAGCTGACTCACCAGTCCCCACATCCTCACCAGCTGACTCACCAGCAGACTCACCAGTCACCACAGACTCACCAGCTGACTCACCAGTTACCACATCCTCACCAGCTGACTCACTAGTCACCACAGCCTCACCAGCTGACTCACCAGCTGACTCACCAGCTGACTCACCAGTCACCACAGACTCACCAGCTGACTCACCAGTTACCACAGCCTCACCAGCTGACTCACCAGTCACCACAGCCTCACCAGCTGACTCACCAGTCACCACAGCCTCACCAGCTGACTCACTAGTCACCACAGCCTCACCAGCTGACTCACCAGTCACCACAGCCTCACCAGCTGACTCACCAGTCACAGCCTCACCAGCTGACTCACCAGTCACCACAGCCTCACCAGCTGACTCACTAGTCACCACAGCCTCACCAGCTGACTCACCAGTCACCACAGCCTCACCAGCTGACTTACCAGTCACCACAGCCTCACCAGCTGACTCACCAGTCACCACAGCCTCACCAGCTGACTCACCAGTCACCACAGCCTCACCAGCTGACTCACTAGTCACCACAGCCTCACCAGCTGACTCACCAGTCACCACAGCCTCACCAGCTGACTCACCAGTCACAGCCTCACCAGCTGACTCACCAGTCACCACAGCCTTACCAGCTGACTCACTAGTCACCACATCCTCACCAGCTGACTCACTAGTCACCACATCCTCACCAGCTGACTCACCAGTCACCACAGCCTCACCAGCTGACTCACCAGTCACCACATCCTCACCAGCTGACTCACCAGTCACCACAGCCTCACCAGCTGACTCACCAGTCACCACATCCTCACCAGCTGACTCACCAGTCACCACAGTCTCACCAGCTGACTCACCAGTCACCACAGCCTCACCAGCTGACTCACTAGTCACCGCATCCTCACCAGCTGACTCACTAGTCACCACAACCTCACCAGCTGACTCACCAGTCACCACAGCCTCACCAGCTGACTCACCAGTCACCACATCCTCACCAGCTGACTCACCAGTCACCACAGCCTCACCAGTCACCACATCCTCACCAGCTGACTCACCAGTCACCACAGCCTCACCAGCTGACTCACCAGTCACCACAGCCTCACCAGCTGACTCACCAGTCACCACAGCCTCACCAGCTGACTCACCAGTCACCACAGCCTCACCAGCTGACTCACCAGTCACCACAGCCTCACCAGCTGACTCACCAGTCACCACAGCCTCACCAGCTGACTCACCAGTCACCACAGCCTCACCAGCTGACTCACCAGTCACCACATCCTCACCAGCTGACTCACCAGTCACCACAGCCTCACCAGCTGACTCACCAGTCACCACATCCTCACCAGCTGACTCACCAGTCACCACAGCCTCACCAGCTGACTCACCAGTCACCACATCCTCACCAGCTGACTCACCAGTCACCACATCCTCACCAGCTGACTCACCAGTCACCACAGCCTCACCAGCTGACTCACCAGTCACCACAGCCTCACCAGCTGACTCACCAGTCACCACAGCCTCACCAGCTGACTCACTAGTCACCACATCCTCACCAGCTGACTCACCAGTCACCACAGCCTCACCAGCTGACTCACCAGTCACCACAGCCTCACCAGCTGACTCACCAGTCACCACATCCTCACCAGCTGACTCACCAGTCACCACAGCCTCACCAGCTGACTCACCAGTCACCACAGCCTCACCAGCTGACTCACCAGTCACCACAGCCTCACCAGCTGACTCACCAGTCACCACAGCCTCACCAGCTGACTCACCAGTCACCACAGCCTCACCAGCTGACTCACCAGTCACCACAGCCTCACCAGCTGACTCACCAGTCACCACAGCCTCACCAGCTGACTCACCAGTCACCACAGCCTCACCAGCTAACATGAAAACAACATGAACAACATAAACAACATGAAAGCGGAAGATCCAGATAATTTCTTTATGCGGGATATCCAACCCCTGTAAATATAACTGATATCAACACGAGCGCACTAAATTTTGTAAGAGAAATTGAAAACATGCCCATGCACTCGGCCCCTGGTCCTGACTCATGGAATTCAATATTTATAAAGAAATGCAAAGTCCCGGTAGCACAGGCACTTAGTATAGTGTGGAGGAAGAGCTTGGACACGGGGGAGATACCAGATGCACTTAAAGTAGCAGACATAGCCCCTCTACACAAGGGAGGGAGCAGCATTGGCAAAGAATTATAGACCAGTTGCACTAACATCGCACATAATAAAAGTATTTGAGAGAGTGATTAGGAGTCAGGTCACCAATTTCATGGAGACCAATGACCTTCACAACCCAGGCCAACATGGATTTCGAGCGGGAAGATCGTGCCTCTCACAGCTACTTGAGCACTACGACAAATCACTGAGGCATTAGAAGAAAAACAGAATGCTGATGTGATATACACGGACTTTGCAAAGGCTTTCGATAAATGTGACCATGGCGTGATAGCACACAAAATGAAGTCAATAGGAATAACCGGTAAAGTAGGACGCTGGATACTCAGTTTTCTGTCAAACAGGACTCAGCGAGTAACGGTCAACCATATAAATCTAGTCCAAGTGCAGTTAAAAGCTCTGTACCTCAGGGTACAGTCCTTGCACCGCTGCTTTTCCTTATTCTCATATCAGATATAGACAAAAATACAAGTCACAGCTTCGTATCATCCTTTGCAGATGACACAAAAATCAGCATGAAAATTACCTCGGCTGAAGACATTGAAAAACTTCAAGCTGATAATAATAAAGTTTTCGACTGGGCATCAGAAAATAACATGATGTTTAACAGTGATAAATTCCAGGTACTCAGGTACGGTAAAAATGAGGACCTTAAACATAATACAGAGTACAAAACACAATCAAATGTACCCATAGTAGGAAAACAACATGTAAAGGATTTGGGAATAATAATGTCTGACGACCTAACGTTTAACACAGTTGACAGCCAATCACTAACACGGCAACCTAACTGCCGGTATGCAAAGGGATCACAAGAGTTCCAACCGGATACTCGGTAATGATGATATGCAATACCACAAAGGCACTGTCAATGGGACAGGCAATAACATGCACAATATAATCACACAATACTAAAATGTGTGGTGTATGTGAAGCTCACATTCCACAGACGAGTGAAATGCTGTGATACCACACAGAATAAACACGCATTCACCGTCGATTCACCTATAACCTGCGAAGGTATAAGAAGGTGAGAACTGTGGTTGATACATCAGATCAACACAGACACAATAAACAATGACAAGATCTTGTACTTAAAGATAAGGTACCTTTCCTTACTCACTCACTCAGTCAGGCACATTTATACAAGCACTCGTAGGTGGCCTGACAGCTGGTTTCGCTCGTAGACACGGAGGTACTCGCAGTATCTTGAGATGATTTCGTGAGTAGGGCGTGCTGTATGCTTAACAGACAGACACACGCACACACACTGGCACTGGTGGTGCGTAAGGTGGTGACGTCACGTAGGAGTGAGGGCGGCGGCGGCTGGCGGCGGCTGGCGGCAGCGGCGGCGGGCGCTCGAGGTACTGAGGTACTGAGGTACACGCTCGGGATGAGTGGCTGGCGGCTGCTGTGGTACACCATGCAGGTACACTTGTGGTAAAGTCACACACACGCTTACTTAGGCGGCGGCCTGCCTTAGTTCACTCTAGGTCCACTCACGACGATTCTTTGTCACCAGGGGTTACCTGATACCAGTCTGTTTCGCTCTGGAGATTTGTCACTTTAGGCTTCTAAACATATATTCGCACTCGTGATTCTGGGCGCGTGTGTGGTATATCGCAAAGACGCTGAGTTAACTTGACGGTGAGGAAAGACGGTGTTCCGTCTATTGGCCGGTAGAACAGAACACGTCCACTTTGCAAGAGATCCCTCACAAGAATGAATCTTGCCTGAAGCTCCGGCGTCTCGTGGGCACCACCAAAAGAGTTACAATTGACCAATAGCATTGCAGCAAATGAGCGGGAACCAATCATATTAGCTCGTTCGATGAGCAGTAGCAGGAGTGACGTCATGAACACGTCATAGCTGTTATTCTCCATGCGCGGTTGAGGTTGACCCCAGAGGTCAGACGCTGCTGGCGCCTTCCCCTCTGTCTCACGTGGGCACCAGCCATGTACTCACTGACCCTTGGTGGCCAGTATGCTAACTTCTGGATCTACTTCCTGCCTGGACATACGGCGGCCTACGTATTACGAAAGTATTCCTGGTTAATGGCATTCTGGAGATACCCAACATGCCAGATCACTATCCAGATTAAGGGAATAGGCTTTGTGCACGAAGATCAGTGCACTGTGCACTGCAATGAGCCATTCAAGTCAGCTGTGGGAGGATCTTGGGAGACCTACTCCCACAAAGTCCCTGTTGAATATGGAAGACACTGTGTCTATGCTTAATGCCCAACTGCCTAAACACGCAAGAGAAGTTATTCAACTTTAGAACACTTTCCCACCAGAACTCGAACCCTAGCCAGCACAGAAGCCTTCCAGCAACTGGCATAACAGGTAACGCCTTAACCCACTGCACCACACTCAGCCCTTAAAAAAAGATGGTAATTTCGGGGCATTTCAACACCCCAAAGACTACCACCTCCCAAAAGCACTAGAGCAAGTGAGGGGTCAAATTTACGTTTTTTCAGTTGGTTACGGCATTACCTGTTATGCAGTTGCTGGAAGGCTTCTGTGCTGGCTAGGGTT
>WNGS01042707.1:39079452-39098772 GCA_020271785.1 Procambarus virginalis
ATATATATATATATATAACTTTAGAACACTTTCCCACCAGGAGACTCGAACCCTAGCCAGCACAGAAGCCTTCCAGCAACTGGCATAACAGGTAACGCCTTAACCCACTGCACCACACTCAGACCCTTAAAAAGAGATGGTAATTTTAGGGCATTTCAACACCCCAAAGACTACCACCTCCCAAGAACACTAGAGCAAGTGAGGGGTCAAATTACGTTTTTTCATCAAGTCCCTGTTGAATATGGGAAGACACTGTGTCTATGCTTAATGCCCAACTTGCCTCAACACGCAAGAGAAGTTATTCAATTTTAGAACATTTTCCCACCAGGAGACTCGAACCCTAGCCAGCACAGAAGCCTTCCAGCAACTCCCATAACAGGTAACGCCTTAACCCACTGCACCACACTCAGACCCTTAAAAGAGATGGTATTTTTGGGGCATTTCAACACCCCAAAGACTACCACCTCCCAAGAGCACTAGAGCAAGTGAGGGGTCAAATTTACGTTTTTTCATCAAGTCCCTGTTGAATATGGGAAGACACTGTGTCTATGCTTAATGCCCAACTTGCCTAAACATGCAAGAGAAGTTATTCAACTTTAGAACACTTTCCCACCAGGAGACTCGAACCCTAGCCAGCACAGAAGCCTTCCAGCAACTGGCATAACAGGTAATGCCTTAACCAACTGAAAAAACGTAAATTTGACCCCTCACTTGCTCTAGTGCTCTTGGGAGGTGGTAGTCTTTGGGTGTTGAAATGCCCCGAAATTACCATTTTTTTTAAGGGTCTGAGTGTGGTGCAGTGGGTAAGGCGTTACCTGTTATGCCAGTTGCTGGAAAGCTTCTGTGCTGGCTAGGGTTCGAGTCTCCTGGTGGGAAAGTGTTCTAAAGTTGAATAACTTCTCTTGCGTGTTTAGGCAAGTTGGGCATTAAGCATAGACACAGTGTCTTCCCATATTCAACAGGGACTTTGTGGGAGTAGGTCTCCCAAGATCCTCCCACAGCTGACTTGAATGGCTCATTGCAGTGCACAGTGCACTGATCTTCGTGCACAAAGCCTATTTCCCTTAATCCTGGATAGTGATCTGGCATGTTGGGTATCTCCAGAATGCCCATTTAACCAGGAATACTTTCGTAATACGTAGGCCGCCGTATGTCCAGGCAGGAAGTAGATCCAGGAAGTTAAGCATACTGGCCACCAAGGGTCAGTGAGTACATGGCTGGCGCCCGCGTGAGACAGAGGGGAAGGCGCCAGCAGCGTCTGACCTCTGGGGTCAACCTCAACCGGCGCATGGAGAATAACAGCTATGACGTGTTCATGACGTCACTCCTGCTACTGCTCATCGAACGAGCTAATATGATTGGTTCCCGCTCATTTGCTGCAATGCTATTGGTCAATTGTAACTCTTTTGTGTGTGCCCAAGAGACGCCCGGAGCTTCAGGCAAGATTCATTCTTGTGAGGGATCTCTTGCAAAGTGGACGTGTTCTGTTCTACCGGCCAATAGACGGAACACCGTCTATCCCTCACCGTCAAGTTAACTCAGCGTCTTTGCGATATACCACACACTCGCCCAGAATCACGAGTGCGAATATATGGTTTAGAAGCCTAAAGTGACAAATCTCCAGAGCGAAACAGACTGGTATCAGGTAACCCCTGGTGACAAAGATCGTCGTGAGTGACCTAGAGTGAACTAAGGCAGTGCCGCCGCCTAAGTAAGCTGTGTGTGTGACTTTACCACAAGTGTACCTGCATGGTATACCACAGCAGCCGCCAGCCGCCACTCATCCCGAGCGTGTACCTCAATACCTCAGTACCTCAGTACCTCGAGCGCCCGCCGCCGCTGCCGCCAGCCGCCGCCGCCCTCACTCCTACGTGACGTCACCACCTTACGCACCACCAGTGCCAGTGTGTGTGTCTGTCTGTTAAGCATACAGCACGCCCTACTCACGAAATCATCTCAAGATACTGCGAGTACCCTCCGTGTCTACGAGCGAAACCAGCTGTCAGGCCACCTACGAGTGCTTGTATAAATGTGCCTGACTGAGTGAGTGAGTAAGGAAAGGTACCTTATCTGTAAGTACAAGATCTTGTCATTGTTTATTGTGTCTGTGTTGATCTGAGGTATCAACCACAGTTCTCACCTTCTTATACCTGTCGCAGGTTATAGGTGAATCGACGGTGAATGCGTGTTTATCTGTGTGGTATCACAGCATTTCACTCGTCTGTGAATGTGAGCTTCACATACACCACACATTTAGTATTGTGTGATTATTATTGTGCATGTTATTGCCTGTCCCATTGACAGTGCCTTTGTGTTTATTGCATATCATCATTACCGAGTATCCGGTTGGAACTCTTGTGATCCCTTTGCATACAGGCAGTTAGGTTGCCGTGTTAATGATTGGCTGTCAACTGTGTTAAGTTAGGTGTTTCTCCACGAGTGGATACGAGTCGATTAGCCAGATGTCAAGAGTCTCGCTAATGCAACCATAGCTTTGCTTACGCCAATCTAAAGTAAATCAAGCACCCTGTGTATTAGTGGTTAAGTTAGTAAATAAACTACTGTTAAGCTTTATGCAGGGTTTCCGTTGAACCACTTCTGAATACTGCCAATATTACTCAAGCATTCAGCTCTAAGTGTCTTCAACACCGAGTTGCCTAATTCACTAAACTATAAATGTGATGAGGACCCTAGGAGTCCCTTAAAGTGTTACATCATTGAGTAGATTCCAACGACCAACGTGGAGCAGGACCAGGTGAGGCTAGTCTGAGAAGAGACCCACAAGGACTCTAACTCGACCTTGCTCCCAGGCCCTGTACGGTTGCTCTCGTATTTTCTATTCTGCTAATTCCGACAGCTTCGTGAAGCGTCTGCCTCATGTACATTGGCGACGTACGCATTGCAGTCGTGAAAGCAAAAAGAAACACCCCCACAGACTTGATGAAAAAACGTAAATTTGACCCCTCACTTGCTCTAGTGCTCTTGGGAGGTGGTAGTCTTTTGGGTGTTGAAATGCCCTGAAATTACCATCTCTTTTAAGGGTCTGAGTGTGGTGCAGTGGGGTAAGGCATTACCTGTTATGCCAGTTGCTGGAAGGCTTATGTGCTGGCTAGGGTTCGGGTCTCCTGGTGGGAAAGTCTTCTAAAGTTGAATAACTTCTCTTGCGTGTTTAGGCAAGTTGGGCATTAAGCATAGACACAGTGTCTTCCCATATTCAACAGGGACTTGATGAAAAAACGTAAATTTGACCCCTCACTTGCTCTAGTGCTCTTGGGAGGTGGTTGTCTTTGGGGTGTTGAAATGCCCTGAAATTACCATCTCTTTTAAGGGTCTGAGTGTGGTGCAGTGGGTTAAGGCGTTACCTGTTATGCCAGTTGCTGGAAGGCTTCTGTGCTGGCTAGGGTTCGAGTCTCCTGGTAGGAAAGTGTTCTAAAGTTGAATAACTTTTCTTGCGTGTTTAGGCAAGTTGGGCATTAATCATAGACACAGTGTCTTCCCATATTCAACAGGGACTTGATGAAAAAAAGTAAATTTGACCCTTCACTTGCTCTAGTGCTCTTGGGAGGTGGTAGTCTTTGGGGTGTTGAAATGCCTCGAAATTACCATCTCTTTTAAGGGTCTGAGTGTGGTGCAGTGGGGTAAGGCATTACCTGTTATGCCAGTTGCTGGAAGGCTTCTGTGCTGGCTAGGGTTCGAGTCTCCTGGTGGGAAAGTCTTCTAAAGTTGAATAACTTCTCTTGCGTGTTTAGGCAAGTTGGGCATTAAGCATAGACACAGTGTCTTCCCATATTCAACAGGGACTTGATGAAAAAAACGTAAATTTGACCCCTAACTTGCTCTAGTGCTCTTGGGAGGTGGCAGTCTTTGGGGTGTTGAAATGCCCCGAAATTACCATCTCTTTTAAGGGTCTGAGTGTGGTGCAGTGGGTTAAGGCGTTACCTGTTATGAGAGTTGCTGGAAGGCTTCTGTGCTGGCTAGGGTTCGAGTCTCCTGGTAGGAAAGTGTTCTAAAGTTGAATAACTTCTTTTGCGTGTTTAGGCAAGTTGGGCATATATATATATATATATATATATATATATATATATATATATATATATATATATATATATATATTGTGTGGATATATATATATATATATATATATATATATATATATATATATATATATATTATATATATATATATATATAACTGAAACTCACACCCCAGAAGTGACTCGAACCCATACTCCCAGGAGCAACGCAACTGGTATGTACAGGGATGCCTTAAACCACTTGACCATCACGACCGGACATAAGGAAGTGATAGCCTGAGCTATATGAACCACTTCCCCGCCGGCACCTGGATGGTTATCTTGGGCATAGCATTTTTATCAAATCACCTCATTTTTTGGGGCAACACGTGAGGAACACAAATGCAAACAAGCCTGAATGGTCCCCAGGACTAGATACAACTGAAAACTCACACCCCAGAAGTGACTCGAACCCATACTCCCAGGAGCAACGCAACTGGTATGTACAGGGATGCCTTAAACCACTTGACCATCACGACCGGACATAAGGAAGTGATAGCCTGAGCTATATGAACCACTTCCCCGCCGGCACCTGGATGGTTATCTTGGGCATAGCATTTTTATCAAATCTATCAAGCTATAGGCTATATAATATATATTATGATATAAGGCTATCACTTCCTTATGTCCGGTCGTGATGGTCAAGTGGTTTAAGGCATCCCTGTACATACCAGTTGCGTTGCTCCTGGGAGTATGGGTTCGAGTCACTTCTGGGGTGTGAGTTTTCAGTTGTATCTAGTCCTGGGGACCATTCAGGCTTGTTTGCATATATATATATATATATATATATATATATATATATATATATATATATATATATATATATATATATATATATATATATATATATATATATATATATATATATATATATATATATATATATATATATATATATATATATATATATATATATATATATATATATATATATATATATAACTTTATTATTGGGAGAGAATGCAAAATAATGCCAACAAAGAATAATTTAATATTTCATTTTTTCTTTTCTTTTCTTGGGTGTGGTTGAAATGGGGGTTGACAGGCGCGTGTGAGGGGGGGAGGGGGGGGGGGCTGACAGGCGCGTGTGAAGGGGGGAGGGGGGGGGGTTGACAGGTCACGTAGGATGACGGGACTGACAGTCAATTATGACCTCCACCACCACTGTACCGTCTAGGGGAAGGCTTAGCATCTGGTCACTGTACTTGTATTATATAATTCTGAGTTGTACGTTAGTTATGAAGCCAGTTGGAGGTCACACCTGGTTGTAATCCCCTGGTCGTGCTTGCTGGGGTAGAACTATAGCTCCTGGGCCACACCACTGCCTCACGGGACCGCCTCTTAATATTGGGTTTCAGAGTTATGAAATGTTTTACGTCATCCACCTCTTACACTATCATTCTCTTGCTGAAGTTTATCACATTCATCTTTGACCTGTTGCGTGCTGGATCGTCTGAATAACCCATGGGCTCTAGCTCTTGGCTCCCAGACTTAACCGCACAAACCATCCTCCTGTTCAGATAGCACTTTTTGTAGCCATGTGGACCATCGTACATATATTGACGTAATGGACAATTAGAGGGTAGAATTTAGTACTATTCACTTTATAGAGTCCGGCCGTTTACAGTCAAAACCAAACTTAAATATTGTTAGGCCTAGTATAGCACATATATGTATTGTATTATATATCGTGTATTGTATTGTAACATGTATCACCATGGTGTAGTCTGGTCCCTGTTGTGTCACCATGGTGGGGACTGGTCCCTGTTGTGTCACCATGGTGTGGTCTGGTCCCTGTTGTGTCTCCATGGTGGGGTCTGGTCCCTGTTGTGTCACCATGGTGTAGTCTGGTCCCTGTTGTGTCACCATGGTGTAGTCTGGTCCCTGTTGTGTCACCATGGTGGGGACTGGTCCCTGTTGTGTCTCCATGGTGGGGTCTGGTCCCTGTTGTGTCACCATGGTGTAGTCTGGTCCCTGTTGTGTCACCATGGTGGGGTCTGGTCCCTGTTGTGTCACCATGGTGGGGTCTGGTCCCTGTTGTGTCACCATGGTGGGGTCTGGTCCCTGTTGTGTCACCATGGTGGGGTCTGGTCCCTGTTGTGTCACCATGGTGGTCTGGTCCCTGTTGTGTCACCATGGTGGGGTCTGGTCCCTGTTGTGTCACCATGGTGGGGTCTGGTCCCTGTTGTGTCACCATGGTGGGTCTGGTCCCTGTTGTGTCACCATGGTGGGGTCTGGTCCCTGTTGTGTCTCCATGGTGGGGTCTGGTCCCTGTTGTGTCACCATGGTGGGGTCTGGTCCCTGTTGTGTCACCATGGTGGGGTCTGGTCCCTGTTGTGTCACCATGGTGGGGTCTGGTCCCTGTTGTGTCACCATGGTGGGGTCTGGTCCCTGTTGTGTCACCATGGTGTGGTCTGGTCCCTGTTGTGTCACCATGGTGTAGTCTGGTCCCTGTTGTGTCACCATGGTGGGGTCTGGTCCCTGTTGTGTCACCATGGTGTGGTCTGGTCCCTGTTGTGTCACCATGGTGTAGTCTGGTCCCTGTTGTGTCACCATGGTGGGGTCTGGTCCCTGTTGTGTCTCCATGGTGGGGTCTGGTCCCTGTTGTGTCTCCATGGTGGGGTCTGGTCCCTGTTGTGTCACCATGGTGTAGTCTGGTCCCTGTTGTGTCACCATGGTGGGGTCTGGTCCCTGTTGTGTCACCATGGTGGGGTCTGGTCCCTGTTGTGTCTCCATGGTGGGGTCTGGTCCCTGTTGTGTCACCATGGTGGGGTCTGGTCCCTGTTGTGTCACCATGGTGGGGTCTGGTCCCTGTTGTGTCACCATGGTGGGGTCTGGTCCCTGTTGTGTCACCATGGTGTGGTCTGGTCCCTGTTGTGTCACCATGGTGGGGTCTGGTCCCTGTTGTATCACCATGGTGTGGTCTGGTCCCTGTTGTGTCACCATGGTGGGGTCTGGTCCCTGTTGTGTCACCATGGTGGGGTCTGGTCCCTGTTGTGTCACCATGGTGGGTCTGGTCCCTGTTGTGTCACCATGGTGTGGTCTGGTCCCTGTTGTGTCTCCATGGTGGGGTCTGGTCCCTGTTGTGTCTCCATGGTGTGGTCTGGTCCCTGTTGTGTCACCATGGTGTGGTCTGGTCCCTGTTGTGTCACCATGGTGGGGTCTGGTCCCTGTTGTGTCTCCATGGTGGGTCTGGTCCCTGTTGTGTCTCCATGGTGGGGTTTGGTCCCTGTTGTGTCACCATGGTGGGGTCTGGTCCCTGTTGTGTCTCCATGGTGTGGTCTGGTCCCTGTTGTGTCACCATGGTGGGGTCTGGTCCCTGTTGTGTCTCCATGGTGGGGTCTGGTCCCTGTTGTGTCACCATGGTGGGTCTGGTCCCTGTTGTGTCACCATGGTGTGGTCTGGTCCCTGTTGTGTCTCCATGGTGGGGTCTGGTCCCTGTTGTGTCTCCATGGTGGGGTCTGGTCCCTGTTGTGTCACCATGGTGGGGTCTGGTCCCTGTTGTGTCACCATGGTGGGGTCTGGTCCCTGTTGTGTCTCCATGGTGGGGTCTGGTCCCTGTTGTGTCACCATGGTGGGGTCTGGTCCCTGTTGTGTCACCATGGTGTGGTCTGGTCCCTGTTGTGTCACCATGGTGTGGTCTGGTCCCTGTTGTGTCTCCATGGTGGGGTCTGGTCCCTGGGAGAATTACCCAGTTGCTGGAAGAAGGCAAATGTCGTGCCGATCTTCAAGAAAGGCGATAGGGAGGAGGCACTTAACAATAGACCTGTATCACTGACAGCATCCCCTGTAAAATACTGGAAAGAATAATTAGGCTTCGACTGGTTGCACACCTGGACAACGTTAGGTTTGTGAACAACATCAACATGGGTTCTAGAAAGGAAAATCGTGCCTAACTAACCTTTTTGAATTCTATGATAAAATAACGAGGATAAGACAGGACAGAGATGGTTGGGCAGACTGCATATTTATGGACTGCCAAAAAGCCTTTGATACAGTACCGCACATGAGACTGCTGTTCAAACTCGAGAGGCAGGCGGGGGTGGGGGGAAAGGTCCTAGCATGGATAAGGAACTACCTAACAGGAAGGAGCCAAAGAGTTACGGTAAGGGGCGAGAAGTCGGACTGGCGAACAGCAACGAGTGGAGTACCTCAAGGATCGGTGCTGGGAGCAATTCTATTTCTAATATATGTTAACGACATGTTTACAGGAGTAGAGTCCTACATGTCGATGTTCGCGGATGACGCAAAGTTGATGAGAAGAGTTGTGACAGAAGATTATTGCAGGATCCTCCAAGAGGACCTGAACAGGTTGCAGAGATGGTCAGAGAAATGGCTACTGGAGTTCAACACGAGCAAATGTAAAGTTATGGAAATGGGACTAGGTGATCGGAGACCAAAAGGACATTACACAATGAAGGGGAACTGCCTACCTGTGGCGACGCGAGAAAGAGACCTGGGTGTGGACGTAACATTTAATCTATCTCCTGAGGCACATATAAATAGGATAACGACAGCAGCGTACTCTACACTGGCAAAAGTTAGAACATCATTCAGAA
Organism: Procambarus virginalis; assembly: GCA_020271785.1. Lineage (NCBI taxonomy): Eukaryota > Metazoa > Arthropoda > Malacostraca > Decapoda > Cambaridae > Procambarus > Procambarus virginalis. The sequence continues at coordinate 39,088,084 of WNGS01042707.1, forward strand.
ACCTAAATAAGGAGGCATTTAGGGTGCTTTACACTGCCTACGTGAGGCCAGTCTTAGAGTATGCCGCCTCATCATGGAGTCCCCATCTGAAGAAGCATATAAGGAAATTAGAAAAGGTTCAGAGGTTATCAACGAGACTCGTCCCAGAGTTTTGAGGGATGGGGTATTCAGGAGCGCCTGAAGGAACTGTGTCTTACGACACTAGAAAAAAGAAGGGAGAGGGGGGGGGGACATGATAGGAACGTATAAAATACTCAGGGGGATTGACAGAGTGGACAGAGACGAAATGTTCACACAGAATAGTAACAGAACGAGGGGACATGGGTGGAAGCTGGAAACTCAGATGAGTCACAGAGATGTTAGGAAGTTTTCTTTTAGCGTGAGAGTAGTGGGAAAATGGAATGCACTTATGGAACAGGTTGTGGAAGCAAATACTATTCATAATTTTAAAACTAGGTATGATAGAGAAATAGGACCGGAATCATTGCTGTAAACACCCGATGCTCGAAAGGCGGGATCCAAGAGTCAATGCTCGATCCTGCAGACACAAGTAGGTGAGTACACACACACACTATAAACAGGAGAAATACAGAAGACAGGAGAAACAGGAAAAACTGTAGAGATAACAGGACACTTGAGAGAAGAGAAAAATACCAGAGTGCCAGGAATGAATATGTCAAGTTGAGAAGAGTTAGAAAGACAATACGAAAATGACATAGCAAGCAAGGCAAAGACTCAGCCTAAATTGTTGCACAGCCACATCAGGAGAAAAACAATAATAAAGGAACAGGTATTGAAATTAAGGATAAAGGCAGAAGGATTCACTACAAACGACAAGGAAGTGTGTGAGGAACTGAATAAGAAATTCCAGGAGGTTTTCACTTTAGAGCAAAGGGAAATTCCAGAGATAAGAGAGGGAATAGTTAACCAGGAACCACTAGAAGAGTTTGAGATTACCAGCGGGGAAGTATGGAAGTGTTTACTAGAGTTGGATGTGACAAAGGCTATAGGCCCAGATGGAATCTCCGCTTGGATACTAAAGGAAGGAGCAGAAGCACTGTGCCTGCCACACTCCATAGTGTATAACAAATCACTGGCAACAGGGGAACTGCCAAGAATTTGGAAAGCAGCTAATGTAGTCCCAATATACAAGAAGGGAGATCAGCTGACAGGTTAAACAGCTAACTCACCAGCTGACTCACCACTCACCACATCCTCACCAACTGACTCACCAGTTGACTCACCAGTCACCACATCCTCACCAGCTGACTCACCAGTCACCACATCCTCACCAGCTGACTCACCACTCATCACATCCTCACCAGCTGACTCACCAGTCACCACATCCTCACCAGCTGACTCACTAGTCATCACATCCTCACCAGCTGACTCACCACTCATCACATCCTCACCAGCTGACTCACCAGTCACCACAGTCTCACCAGCTGACTCACCAGCCACCACAGACTCACCAGCTGACTCACCAGTCACCACAGCCTCACGAGCTGACTCAGCAGTCACCACAGACTCACCAGCTGACTCACCAGCCACCACAGACTCACCAGCTGACTCACCAGTCACTACAGACTCATCAGTCACCACAAACTCACCAGCTGACTCACCAGTCACCACATCCTCACCAGCTGACTCACTAGTCACCACATCCTCACCAGCTGACTCACCACTCATCACATCCTCACCAGCTAACTCACCAGTCACCACAGTCTCACCAGCTGACTCACCAGCCACCACAGACTCACCAGCTGACTCACCAGTCACCACAGCCTCACGAGCTGACTCAGCAGTCACCACAGACTCACCAGCTGACTCACCAGCCACCACAGACTCACCAGCTGACTCACCAGTCACTACAGACTCACCAGTCACCACAAACTCACCAGCTGACTCACCAGTCACTACATACTCACCAGTCAACACAAACTCACCAGCTGACTCACCAGTCACCATGTAACACGGGGGGGGGGGGTTCTATTTCGATCTCTACCCTCCCCTCTCTCTCTGTACCCGTATTCTAACATTGTTCTCTCTACCAAGGGACCCCAAAACTTTCACTTGAGCCGACCCCACGCCACGTGGTCTTAAGACGATTGACCGACTTAAGATTCTACAACCCGTATGACGTGAAATAGACTTCTAGCAAAGCTCTAGAATCGCCTTCGCTGCCACCACCAGACCAGTAACACTGAGCAGTGATCGAGGTCTGGATCGATCATGCTAATCAATCAACCTTGGGGGCTTGAGCCCCACTAGTAATGTATGGGAGGGTTGTCTTAAGTGTGGAAATATTAAATCAAAGGGAAATAAATGAATTCTGATTCGGTGTTAGAATCTGCCCAACTCAGACTAGGCTGCCCACGTGGTCCCGGACAAATCAAGTAAATACATAAAAATGGAAATAATGAAAATGCACATTACTAACTAATTAATTTATTCAAAATCTAAAAACAAAATCTAAATAAAGGCACTTCCCTGGCGTGAACACTCCCTGACTTATACATTTATCGGCGATGAGTTGACCTATTCCCTATAACAATACTCTAAGCAACTTTACCTTATTGGCGACCAGCTAGATGTTAGTGGTAAGGTCTTTGGGAGAGGTGGAGTGGACAACCTTCCCTGTGTTGCTCCTCATCCCACACTGTCTTTCTCGTCTGGTCCTACCCAGACCAGAGCATTGTATCCTTACGCCTCGTTTCTAAGTTGCTAGCAAAGCTTAAGTTTAACAACTAACCTCTGTCGCACTGAATGATCCAGATTGGTTGAATTATTTTAACTGAAGTTAAATTACACAAGCATCTTAGTGAAGAGCTATTCCCAATTACAAAATGGCTATTTGACCTTTGAGAAATAGTGGACATGGAACCTCTGATGACCTGTGACCGCTGAGGTCACTCAAATTCTTCCGCGCCGAGGTCTAGTCATGGCTCGTGACGTCACTGATGGTGACTTACTGAAGTACTTTGACAATTTACGATACTCTTCATACTTTAAACAGGGATATTATACAATTTGGATGAAGACTGATTTCTCTAAATAAGTGAATACTATAGAATGATTCATTATACGAAACTTGTGAACAAAGGCGTCAGTTATTTTCACCGCCAATTCCCTGTGGGTGCGACCTTGCTGGGGTCAGGTCCCTACACGTGGTTTCTAGAACCTTCTGGATCATATCTACAACACCTAGTTTGTTACAACCACATCCTCACCTGCTGACTCACCAGTCACCACAGCCTCACCAGCTGACTCACTAGTCACCACAGCCTCACCAGCTGACTCACCAGTCACCACATCCTCACCAGCTGACTCACTAGTCACCACAGCCTCACCAGCTGACTCACCAGTCACCACAGCCTCACCAGCTGACTCACTAGTCACCACAGCCTCACCAGCTGACTCACCAGTCACCACATCCTCACCAGCTGACTCACCAGTCACCACAGCCTCACCAGCTGACTCACCAGTCACCACAGCCTCACCAGCTGACTCACCAGTCACCACAGCCTCACCAGCTGACTCACCAGTCACCACATCCTCACCAGCTGACTCACCAGTCACCACAGCCTCACCAGCTGACTCACTAGTCACCACAGCCTCACCAGCTGACTCACCAGTCACCACATCCTCACCAGCTGACTCACCAGTCACCACAGCCTCACCAGCTGACTCACTAGTCACCACAGCCTCACCAGCTGACTCACCAGTCACCACATCCTCACCAGCTGACTCACCAGTCACCACAGCCTCACCAGCTGACTCACCAGTCACCACAGCCTCACCAGCTGACTCACTAGTCACCACAGCCTCACCAGCTGACTCACCAGTCACCACATCCTCACCAGCTGACTCACCAGTCACCACAGCCTCACCAGCTGACTCACTAGTCACCACAGCCTCACCAGCTGACTCACCAGTCACCACATCCTCACCAGCTGACTCACCAGTCACCACAGCCTCACCAGCTGACTCACCAGTCACCACAGCCTCACCAGCTGACTCACTAGTCACCACAGCCTCACCAGCTGACTCACCAGTCACCACATCCTCACCAGCTGACTCACTAGTCACCACAGCCTCACCAGCTGACTCACCAGTCACCACAGCCTCACCAGCTGACTCACTAGTCACCACAGCCTCACCAGCTGACTCACTAGTCACCACAGCCTCACCAGCTGACTCACTAGTCACCACAGCCTCACCAGCTGACTCACTAGTCACCACAGCCTCACCAGCTGACTCACCAGTCACCACAGACTCACCAGCTGACTCACCAGTCACCACAGCCTCACCAGCTGACTCACCAGTCACCACATCCTCACCAGCTGACTCACCAGTCACCACAGCCTCACCAGCTGACTCACTAGTCACCACAGCCTCACCAGCTGACTCACCAGTCACCACATCCTCACCAGCTGACTCACCAGTCACCACAGCCTCACCAGCTGACTCACCAGTCACCACAGCCTCACCAGCTGACTCACCAGTCACCACAGCCTCACCAGCTGACTCACCAGTCACCACATCCTCACCAGCTGACTCACCAGTCACCACAGCCTCACCAGCTGACTCACCAGTCACCACAGCCTCACCAGCTGACTCACCAGTCACCACATCCTCACCAGCTGACTCACCAGTCACCACAGCCTCACCAGCTGACTCACTAGTCACCACAGCCTCACCAGCTGACTCACCAGTCACCACATCCTCACCAGCTGACTCACCAGTCACCACAGCCTCACCAGCTGACTCACCAGTCACCACAGCCTCACCAGCTGACTCACTAGTCACCACAGCCTCACCAGCTGACTCACCAGTCACCACATCCTCACCAGCTGACTCACCAGTCACCACAGCCTCACCAGCTGACTCACTAGTCACCACAGCCTCACCAGCTGACTCACCAGTCACCACATCCTCACCAGCTGACTCACCAGTCACCACAGCCTCACCAGCTGACTCACCAGTCACCACAGCCTCACCAGCTGACTCACTAGTCACCACAGCCTCACCAGCTGACTCACCAGTCACCACATCCTCACCAGCTGACTCACCAGTCACCACATCCTCACCAGCTGACTCACTAGTCACCACAGCCTCACCAGCTGACTCACCAGTCACCACAGCCTCACCAGCTGACTCACTAGTCACCACAGCCTCACCAGCTGACTCACTAGTCACCACAGCCTCACCAGCTGACTCACTAGTCACCACAGCCTCACCAGCTGACTCACTAGTCACCACAGCCTCACCAGCTGACTCACCAGTCACCACAGACTCACCAGCTGACTCACCAGTCACCACAGCCTCACCAGCTGACTCACCAGTCACCACAGCCTCACCAGCTGACTCACTAGTCACCACAGCCTCACCAGCTGACTCACCAGTCACCACAGACTCACCAGCTGACTCACTAGTCACCACAGCCTCACCAGCTGACTCACCAGTCACCACAGCCTCACCAGCTGACTCACTAGTCACCACAGCCTCACCAGCTGACTCACTAGTCACCACAGCCTCACCAGCTGACTCACTAGTCACCACAGCCTTACCAGAGACTCACTAGTCACCACAGCCTCACCAGCTGACTCACCAGTCACCACAGACTCACCAGCTGACTCACCAGTCACCACAGACTCACCAGCTGACTCACTAGTCACCACAGCCTCACCAGCTGACTCATCAGTCACCACAGACTCACCAGCTGACTCACCAGTCACCACAGACTCACCAGCTGACTCACTAGTCACCACAGCCTCACCAGCTGACTCACTAGTCACCACAGCCTCACCAGCTGACTCACCAGTCACCACAGACTCACCAGCTGACTCACCAGCCGACTCACCAGTCACCACAGCCTCACCAGCTGACTCACTAGTCACCACAGCCTCACCAGCTGACTCACCAGTCACCACAGACTCACCAGCTGACTCACCAGTCACCACAGACTCACCAGCTGACTCACCAGTCACCACAGCCTCACCAGCTGACTCACTAGTCACCACAGCCTCACCAGCTGACTCACCAGTCACCACAGACTCACCAGCTGACTCACCAGTCACCACAGACTCACCAGCTGACTCACCAGTCACCACAGACTCACCAGCTGACTCACCAGTCACCACAGCCTCACCAGCTGACTCACTAGTCACCACAGCCTCACCAGCTGACTCACTAGTCACCACAGCCTCACCAGCTGACTCACTAGTCACCACAGCCTTACCAGCTGACTCACTAGTCACCACAGCCTCACCAGCTGACTCACCAGTCACCACAGACTCACCAGCTGACTCACCAGTCACCACAGACTCACCAGCTGACTCACTAGTCACCACAGCCTCACCAGCTGACTCACCAGTCACCACAGACTCACCAGCTGACTCACCAGTCACCACAGACTCACCAGCTGACTCACCAGTCACCACAGCCTCACCAGCTGACTCACTAGTCACCACAGCCTCACCAGCTGACTCACCAGTCACCACAGACTCACCAGCTGACTCACCAGTCACCACAGACTCACCAGCTGACTCACCAGTCACCACAGCCTCACCAGCTGACTCACTAGTCACCACAGCCTCACCAGCTGACTCACCAGTCACCACAGACTCACCAGCTGACTCACCAGTCACCACAGACTCACCAGCTGACTCACCAGTCACCCAGACTCACCAGCTGACTCCAGTCACCACAGCCTCACCAGCTGACTCACCAGTCACCACAGACTCACCAGCTGACTCACCAGTCACCACAGACTCACCAGCTGACTCACCAGTCACCACAGACTCACCAGCTGACTCACCAGTCACCACAGCCTCACCAGCTGACTCACCAGTCACCACAGACTCACCAGCTGACTCACCAGTCACCACAGACTCACCAGCTGACTCACCAGTCACCACAGACTCACCAGCTGACTCACCAGTCACCACAGCCTCACTAGCTGACTCACCAGTCACCACAGACTCACCAGCTGACTCACCAGTCACCACAGACTCACCAGCTGACTCACCAGTCACCACAGACTCACCAGCTGACTCACCAGTCACCACAGTCTCACCAGCTGACTCACCAGTCACCACAGACACCAGCAGACTCACCAGTCACCACAGACTCACCAGCTGACTCACCAGTCACCACAGACTCACCGGCTAACTCACCAGTCACCACACTCACCAGCAGACTCACCAGTCACCACAGACTCACCAGCTGACTCACCAGTCATCACAGCCTCACCACCAGCTGACTCACCAATCTCCACAGCCTCATCAGCTGACTCACCAGTCACCACAGCCTCACCACCAGCTGACTCACCAGTCACCACAGCCTCACCACCAGCTGACTCACCAATCACCACAGCCTCACCAGCTGACTCACCAGTTACCACAGCCTCACCAGCTGACTCACCAGTCACCACAGCCTCACCAGCTGACTCACCAGTCACCACAGCCTCACCAGCTGACTCACCAGTCACCACAGACTCACCACTCTGTAACATATCGGAAATTTGAAAAGAGAAAGCCGAAATGGAAAGAAATGAATAATGAAGCGATGAGTGAGGGTGTGGGGTGAGGGAGGTAGAGGTGGGAGGAGTAAGGGGTACTGGGAGGTGCGAGGAAAATTAAATTTAAATTTTGCCCCGAGGGGCGAGTTTATTGGGCAGCGCCACTCATCTTGTGAGTGGACATACCGCCATAGCAGCATGTACAACACTCCCCAATAGGAAGAAAACCCGCTGGGTTGTTCATCCTGTCACTTGTACCCAGACACAGCTGGGACTTGCTTAACTGTCTCAAGTGAACAGCTCCTCAAACAAGAAGATTAACATCTATCAACTCTTAAAAGCTTACGTTATCTTGCGGGTGCAAAATGGGGGAATCTTTTAAGAACAGTATCAATATTTGACAAATAGTGTTTTCCTAACTCAAACAATGTGGGGTTTATTATTCTACACATATTTCTAATGTCTCTCAGGTGTTCACATTCACGTAGATAGTGGTCAAGGCGGTGTCCGTCACTCTCACCACAGATTCTGCAACTTCGCTGATCAACAGTTGTTTCCATTCCATATCTCCATGGATATTTGTATCCAAGACGGATTCTCGCTATTACTGATTCTCTCCCGCGTCCTCCTCCTCTTCGGCCATAATGATTGGGATTGCCAGCTGCAACCATGTTGTACCATCGTACAGATTCACTGGTTTGTGCTTCTATCCTCCTTTCCTCAGTTACCTTGTCACGGTGATGTTGCCTGACAATACCTCTAATTTGTAGTAGAGTCTTGGGTATGAAGTATTCAATATGGTCTCCTTCAGCGCCTTCAGCAGCCAGCACATCTGCTCGTTCATTCCCACATATTCCAACATGGGAGGGGATCCACAGAAACTTGATGACTCTTCCCTGATTGGTAAGTACTCTCACAGATCTCTTAATTTCAGCGACTATTGCAAGATTTTCTGCCTGATTTTTACTTAGGCTTTGCAGTGCTGCTTTTGAATCGGTGCAAATCACTGCACCATTAGTGTTCCGTTCAAGAAACCTTAACGCCATAACAATGGCAGTTAGCTCTGCTTGCGTTGAAGAAGCATAGTTCTCAATACGCGCTTTTTCTTCATTTCTGCGTTGGAAAGTATTATCCTTGATTACCGTGTATGCTGCACCAGCCCTGCCATTGACAGGATTAGATGACCCGTCAGTGTAGATTTGATCTAGTTCATCTCCGGCTTCTTTATAAATTTCCTCGAGATACTTGTGCCTCATTTCTTGTGGTAACATGTTGGATTTTTTCATTGCCATTTCATTGATGATAATCTTGCACGAGTCATCCTCCCAGGGAGGTAACCTCTCTACAGGCAGGAGCTCACGGGCTTGCTCAAGCAGGAGCTCACGGGCTTGCTCAAGCAGGTGAAGCTCTTCGAGGTAGCAGACTGATCTGTGATGCCATTTTTTGCTTCTCCTGTTTCCCCCTGAAAGTAGCACAGAGCTCAGTTTTTTCTTAGCAATATCATTGTAATGGGGATCTCTGGCGATCCTAATTGCAAGCTTAGCATTCAGCTCCTTAATTCTGCTTTTAACACTGGGAAGGGACAACTCCTCTCGTAGATTAGACGTTTTGGCAGTTCTTGGAACTCCAAGAATGATTGTCATGGCTTCATTTTGAATGCTTTCAAGCCTTTTCATATCGCTTTGGGAGTAGGTGCACAGAACTGGTGCAGCATAGTCTATGACGGAGCGCACGTAGGCTGTGTACATCAATTTAAGCACGGCAATAGAGGCTCCATGTCCATTCCAGGTCATAGCTTTCAGTGCCCTGAGTCGACTTTTGCATGTTCCTATGAGTTGATTGAGCTCCTCTTTCTTCCCCTTGTTAGAGCCGACAGTAACGCAAAGGTACCGATAGTGGTCAACCCATTCAAGTGTTACACCATTAATTTGCAGTTCTTCATTTGCTCTCCGCTTGTGATGGGAGTATGCCTTCGTCTTGTTTGTGGAGAGAGTGAAACCGAGCTCAATACATTTCCTTCCGAGGAGTTCAATGGACTGTTCAATTTTTCTCAAGGTGGGAGCTTGTATTAGGACATCATCTGCATATCCCACTTGTTGTGTTCCTTCCGGAAAATCAATATTTGCAATGGCGTTCATAAGTACATTGAATAGTGTAGGGCTTAAGACTCCGCCTTGGGGGGTCCCGAGTTCCATATTCATTGTTCTGGAGACTGCTCCATTGAAGCAAACCTTGGCTTTCCTTCCTGTGAGGTAGTCTTCAACCCATTTCATGAGTCTCCCCTTGACACCCATGCATGCAAGCTCGTCCAGGATCGCAATCCCCTGTGCTTTGTCGAAGGCTCCTTTGATGTCAACAAATACAGAGTACCTAGCCGTGTCATTAGCCAAGTAATTAACTATACAATTTGCTGTGCTCCGTCCTTTAACAAATCCATTGACCCCCTCCCCTAACCTGCCTATTTTGTGCAACAGTCGGTTTAGGATGATCCTTTCAAGCATCTTGCAAGTGCATGACACGAGACTGATAGGTCTGTAATTACCAGGGTCATTGGGCTTCGGTATGGGAACAATTATTGCGTGTTTCCATTGTGTGGGCAACACTCCACTTAGGAATGACTTGTTAAACAGGTGGAGTAGTGGATTCCCAGACACTTCACACAGTGCATTGAGTATGTCGTAGGTGACGCCATCTTCACCAGGTGCTGTACTTTTACCCTTTTTCATAGCGCCCCTTACTTCCTGGGCTGTGATTGGTTCCCCATATTCGTCATCACTAGACAGTGCTCTGTTATCCTAATTCTTCTGTCATCATGTCGCAGGAGCTGTTCCCTGCTGATTTCTGCAGGGAGGGAGGAGGAGGATGCTGCATCACTCCACTTGTGAATTAGTTCTTCAGCCTTACCCTGGGGGTCTTTGTGAGCCGCAGGGCGGGCTCTGCCACCCTTAGCTATCTGAATTTTTGCCCACACTTGTCTTGCAGATGTTCCCGTCCAATAGAGCTAGTGACTCAAGCCAGTCTTTCCTGCTCTTTAATCTTCTCTTCCTGGCTACTTGACACACAGTTTAAACACTCTTGGTTACTCTCAGTGGGATGTCTCCGGTACTCTCTACTCATGTTCTCGTACATTTGCGTTAAGCATCTTTATGTAATCATTCTCATCCATT
>WNGS01042707.1:39118692-39220311 GCA_020271785.1 Procambarus virginalis
TAGTACGTTGGTGAAGCATTTATAGCGTTGTGATTCGAACAAAATTCGTCAGTGAAGCACTTGTTCCGGATATGTTCGAACGTCAGCAGTTGTGAGTCGTGTGTAAACCGCTTTTCATTCATAAACAGGGGGTTTGGCGGGTGCATGGAATCACTTTTGGATCTTTGTTTGGAGGACGGGCTGCTCACAACTGATGACGTCCGAACATTTCTCGAACAGTGCTTCAGTCACGACCTATGCTCGCATCGCAACGCTGTAAATGTTGCACTTCAAATAAAAATTATCGTCAACAGACCCAAAACATCCTACGCCTATTTATACATTGAACTTTAATGCATAATAAATGAGAACAAACCTATTTTTATACACAATTTGTTAAAATTAATCAATGCGTTTTGGGGAACGATAGCAACTTTAACGAGCCTGGCCTGAGGAAGTGTTGTGTGTCCGGGTGCACGTGTCCCATGGTCAGCCCGTCCTCCAAACAAAGATCCAAAAGTGATTCCATGCACCCGCCAAACCCCCTGTTTATGAATGAAAAGCGGTTTACACACGACTCACAACTGCTGACGTTCGAACATATCCGGAACAAGTGCTTCACTGACGAATTTTGTTCGAATCACAACGCTATAAATGCTTCACCAACGTACTACAAATACAAATAATCGCCAACAGAACCTAAACACCTAACCTAACCTATCCTATGCCTATATATACACAATATGCTAATATATTATAATAATAATTTATACTTGAGAAAATTCCCGTTTTGAATGAACAGCATGTTAAAATTTATGAATGCGTCTGTGGGGTCGACCGCTGAATGTAATGGACTTGAGTCGAGGACGGGTTGCCCATGGTACATGTGTCCAGGTACATGTGTCCATTGTACATGTGTCCGGGTACACGTGTCCCATGGGACATATGTCCGGGTGCACGTGTCCATGGTACATGTGTCCGGGTGCACGTGTCCCATGGTACATGTGTCCGGGTACACGTGTCCATGGTACATGTGTCCGGGTACACGTGTCCCATGGTACATGTGTCCGGGTGCGCGTGTCCATGGTACATGTGTCCGGGTGCACGTGTCCCATGGTACATGTGTCCGGGTACACGTGTCCATGGTACATGTGTCCGGGTGCACGTGTCCCATGGTACATGTGTCCGGGTACACGTGTCCCATGGTACATGTGTCCGGGTACACGTGTCCGGGTACACGTGTCCATGGTACACGTGTCTGGGTACAAGTGTCCCATGGGACATGTGTCCGGGTACACGTGTCCATGGTACATGTGTCCGGGTACACGTGTCCATGGTACATGTGTCGGTTACACGTGTCCATTGGTACATGTGTCCGGGTACACGTGTCCATGGTACATGTGTCCGGTTACACGTGTCCATGGTACATGTGTCCGGTTACACGTGTCCCATGGTACATGTGTCCGGGTACACGTGTCCATGGTACATGTTTCCGGTTACACATGTTCCATGGTACATGTGTCCGGGTACACGTGTCCATGGTGCATGTGTCCGGGTACACGTGTCCATGGTACATGTGTCCGGGTACACGTGTCCATGGTACATGTGTCTGGTTACACGTGTCCCATGGTACACGTGTCCGGGTACACGTGTCCATGGTACACGTGTCCAGGTACACGTGTCCATGGTACACGTGTCCGGGTACACGTGTCCATCATACATGTGTCCGGGTACACGTGTCCATCATACATGTGTCCGGGTACACGTGTCCATGGTACACGTGTCCGGGTACGCGTGTCCATGGTACACGTGTCCGGGTACACGTGTCCATGGTACACGTGTCCGGGTACACGTGTCCATGGTATATGTGTCCGGGTACACGTGTCCATGGTATACGTGTCCGGGTACACGTGTCCATGGTACACGTGTCCGGGTACACGTGTCCATGGTACATGTGTCCGGGTACACGTGTCCATGGTACATGTGTCCGGGTACATGTGTCCGCGTACACGTGTCCATGGTACATGTTTCCGGGTACACGTTTCCATGGTATATGTGTCCGGGTACACGTGTCCATCATACATGTGTCCAGGTACACGTGTCCATCATACATGTGTCCGGGTACACGTGTCCATCATACATGTGTCCGGGTACACGTGTCCATCATACATGTGTCCGGGTACACGTGTCCATCATACATGTGTCCGGGTACACGTGTCCATCATACATGTGTCCGGGTACACGTGTCCATCATACATGTGTCCGGGTACACGTGTCCATCATACATGTGTCCGGGTACACGTGTTCATCATACATGTGTCCGGGTACACGTGTCCATCATACATGTGTCCGGGTACACGTGTCCATCGTACATGTGTCCGGGTACACGTGTCCATCACACATGTGTCCGGGTACACGTGTCCATCGTACATGTGTCCGGGTACACGTGTCCATGGTACATGTGTCTATGGTACATGTGTCCGGGTACACGTGTCCATCGTACATGTGTCCGGGTACAGGTGTCCATCATACATGTGTCCGGGTACACGTGTCCATCGTACATGTGTCCGGGTACACGTGTCCATCATACATGTGTCCGGGTACACGTGTCCATCATACATGTGTCCGGGTACACGTGTCCATCATACATGTGTCCGGGTACACGTGTCCATAATACATGTGTCCGGGTACACGTGTCCATGGTATATGTGTCCGGGTACACGTGTCCATCATACAAGTGTCCGGGTACACGTGTCCATGGTATATGTGTCCGGGTACACGTGTCCATGGTATATGTGTCCGGGTACACGTGTCCATGGTAAATGTGTCCGGGTACACGTGTCCATCATACATGTGTCCGGGTACACGTGTCCATCATACATGTGTCCGGGTACACGTGTCCATGGTATATGTATCCGGGTACACGTGCCCATGGTATATGTGTCCGGGTACACGTGTCCATCATACATGTGTCCGGGTACACGTGTCCATGATATATGTGTCCGGGTACACGTGTCCATCATACATGTGTCCGGGTACACGTGTCCATCATACATGTGTTCATCGTACATGTGTCCGGGTACACGTGTCCATGGTGTCCGGATACACGTGTCCGGGTACATGTGTCCGGGTACACGTGTCCCATGGTACATGTGTCCGGGTACACGTGTCCGCGTACACGTTTCCGGGTACACGTGTCCCATGGTACATGTGTCCGGGTACACGTGTCCCATGGTACATGTGTCCGGATACACGTGTCCGGGTACATGTGTCCGGATACACGTGTTCATGGTACATGTGTCCGGGTACACGTGTCCACACGTGTCCATGGTACATGTGTCCGGGTACACGTGTCCATGGTACATGTGTCCGATTACACGTGTCCCGTGGTACACGTGTCCGGGTACATGTGTCCATGGTACACGTGTCCAGGTAACGTGTCCATGGTACACGTGTCCGGGTACACGTGTCCATCATACATGTGTCCGGGTACACGTGTCCATGGTACACGTGTCCAGGTACACGTGTCCATCGTACATGTGTCCGGGTACACGTGTCCATCATATACATGTGTCCGGGTACACGTGTCCATCATACATGTGTCCGGGTACACGTGTCCATCATACATGTGTCCGGGTACACGTGCCCATGGTATATGTGTCCGGGTACACGTGTCCATCATACAAGTGTCCGGGTTCACGTGTCCATCATACAAGTGTCCAGGTACACGTGTCCATGGTATATGTGTCCGGGTACACGTGTCCATGGTATATGTGTCCGGGTACACGTGTCCATAGTAAATGCGTCCGGGTACACGTGTCCATCATACATGTGTCCGGGTACACGTGTCCATCATACATGTGTCCGGGTACACGTGTCCATGGTATATGTGTCCGGGTACACGTGTCCATGGTATATGTGTCCGGGGTACACGTGTCCATGGTATATGTGTCCGGGTACACGTGTCCATGGTATATGTGTCCGGGTACACGTGTCCATGGTATATGTGTCCGGGTACACGTGTCCATCATACATGTGTCCGGGTACACGTGTCCATGATATATGTGTCCGGGTACACGTGTCCATCATACATGTGTCCGGGTACACGTGTCCATCATACATGTGTCCGGGTACACGTGTCCATCATACATGTGTCCGGGTACACGTGTCCATCATACATGTGTTCATCGTACATGTGTCCGGGTACACGTGTCCATGGTGTCCGGATACACGTGTCCGGGTACATGTGTCCGGGTACACGTGTCCCATGGTACATGTGTCCGGGTACACGTGTCCGCGTACACGTTTCCGGGTACACGTGTCCCATGGTACATGTGTCCGGGTACACGTGTCCCATGGTACATGTGTCCGGATACACGTGTCCGGGTACATGTGTCTGGATACACGTGTCCATGGTACATGTGTCCGGGTACACGTGTCCATGGTACATGTGTCCGGGTACACGTGTCCATGGTACATGTGTCCGATTACACGTGTCCCGTGGTACACGTGTCCGGGTACATGTGTCCATGGTACACGTGTCCAGGTAACGTGTCCATGGTACACGTGTCCGGGTACACGTGTCCATCATACATGTGTCCGGGTACACGTGTCCACCATACATGTGTCCGGGTACACGTGTCCATCATACATGTGTCCGGGTACACGTGTCCATGGTACACGTGTCCGGGTACACTTGTCCATGGTACTCGTGTCTGGGTACACGTGTCCATCATACATGTGTCCGGGTACACGTGTCCATCATACATGTGTCCGGGTACACGTGTCCATGGTACACGTGTCCGGGTACACGTGTCCATGGTACATGTGTCCGGGTACACGTGTCCCATGGTACATGTGTCTGGGTACACGTGTCCATCGTACATGTGTCCGGGTACACGTGTCCATGGTACATGTGTCCGGGTACATGTGTCCATGGTACATGTGTCCGGGTACACGTGTCCATGGTACATGTGTCCGGGTTCACGTGTCCATGGTATATGTGTCCGGGTACACGTGTCCATCATACATGTGTCCGGGTACACGTGTCCATCATACATGTGTCCGGGTACACGTGTCCATCATACATGTGTCCGGGTACACGTGTCCATCATACATGTGTCCGGGTACACGTGTCCATCATACATGTGTCCGGGTACACGTGTCCATGGTACATGTGTCCGGGTACACGTGTCTGTCATACATGTGTCCGGGTACACGTGTCCATGGTACATGTGTCCGGGTACACGTGTCCATAGTACATGTGTCCGGGTACACGTGTCCATGGTACATGTGTCCGTGTACATGTGTCCATGGTACATGTGTCCGGGTACACGTGTCCATCATACATGTGTCCGGGTACACGTGTCCATCATACATGTGTCCGGGTACACGTGTCCATCATACATGTGTCCGGGTACACGTGTCCATGGTACTCGTGTCCAGGTAACGTGTCCATGGTACACGTGTCCGGGTACACGTGTCCATCATACATGTGTCCGGGTACACGTGTCCATCATACATGTGTCCGGGTACACGTGTCCATCATACATGTGTCCGGGTACACGTGTCCATGGTACACGTGTCCGGGTACACTTGTCCATGGTACTCGTGTCTGGGTACACGTGTCCATCATACATGTGTCCGGGTACACGTGTCCATCATACATGTGTCCGGGTACACGTGTCCATGGTACATGTGTCCGGGTACACGTGTCCATAGTACATGTGTCCGGGTACACGTGTCCATCGTACATGTGTCCGGGTACACGTGTCCATCGTACATGTGTCCAGGTACACGTGTCCATCACACATGTGTCCGGGTACACGTGTCCATCATACATGTGTCCGGGTACACGTGTCCATGGTACATGTGTCCATGGTACATGTGTCCGGGTAAACGTGTCCATCGTACATGTGTCCGGGTACATGTGTCCATCATACATGTGTCCGGGTACACGTGTCCATCATACATGTGTCCGGGTACACATGTACATCATACATGTGTCCAGGTACACGTGTCCATCATACATGTGTTCATCGTACATGTGTCCGGGTACACGTGTCCATGGTGTCCGGATACACGTGTCCGGGTACATGTGTCCGGGTACACGTGTCCCATGTCCATCATACATGTGTCTGGGTACACGTGTCCATGGTATATGTGTCCGGGTACACGTGTCCATCATACATGTGTCCGGGTACACGTGTCCAGCATACATGTGTCCGGGTACACGTGTCCAGCATACATGTGTCCGGGTACACGTGTCCATCATACATGTGTCCGGTTACACGTGTCCATCATACATGTGTTCATCGTACATGTGTCCGGGTACACGTGTCCATGGTATATGTGTCCGGGTACACGTGTCCATGGTATACTTGGTAACCAGGTATCAACCAGGTATATGTGTCCGAGTACACGTGTTCATGGTATACCTGGTAACCAGGTATCCACCAGGTATATGTGTCCGGGTACACGTGTCCATGGTATTTGTGTCCGGGTACACGTGTCCATGGTATTTGTGTCCGGGTACACGTGTCCATGGTATATGTGTCCGGGTACACGTGTCCATCATACATGTGTTCATCGTACATGTGTCCGGGTACACGTGTCCATGGTATATGTGTCCAGGTACACGTGTCCATGGTATTTGTGTCCGGGTACACGTGTCCATGGTATATGTGTCCGGGTACACGTGTCCATTGTATATGTGTCCGGGTACACATGTCCATCATATACATGTGTCCGGGTACACGTGTCCATCATACATGTGTCCGGGTACACGTGTCCATCATACATGTGTCCGGGTACACGTGTCCATCATACATGTGTCCGGGTACACGTGTCCATCATACATGTGTTCATCGTACATGTGTCCGGGTACACGTGTCCATGGTGTCCGGATACACGTGTCCGGGTACATGTGTCCGGATACACGTGTCCGGGTACATGTGGCCGGATACACGTGTCCGGGTACATGTGTCCGGATACACGTGTCCGGGTACATGTGTCCGGATACACGTGTCCGGGTACATGTGTCCGGGTACACGTGTCCGGGTACATGTTTCCGGGTACACGTGTCCGGGTACATGTTTCCGGGTACACGTGTCCGGGTACATGTTTCCGGGTACACGTGTCCGGGTACATGTTTCCGGGTACACGTGTCCGGGTACATGTGTCCGGATACACGTGTCCGGGTACATGTGTCCGGATACACGTGTCCGGGTACATGTGTCCGGATACACGTGTCCGGGTACATGTGTCCGGATACACGTGTCCGGGTACATGTTTCCGGGTACACGTGTCCGGGTACATGTTTCCGGGTACACGTGTCCGGGTACATGTTTCCGGGTACACGTGTCCGGGTACATACGTATAGGAACCGCGTACATTGCCAGAAAGTGTAAGTGTTATCAACTGTTATCACGGTGTAAGCCGCGTCACTCACGACCCCCTCCGCCCCCCCCCCTCTCTCTTGACACAACCCGCCATGCTTCCGTCTCCCTTACAACCTCCCCATCTTTCTTGCCTTCGCCCCCCCCCCACCCTCCCTCCCTTCTTTTTCTGGTCCAACTTTCCCCTATTAATGCCCCCTTAGCTTGCCTCAGCCATAAATGGTACCTTCTTCCCGCTACCATACAAGCCTCACCTCCCACCATTCACTAAAGCAAGGCCTCCTCTCCTGCCCCCACAACAACGACCCCCACCACCCTCCTGGGCGGGGAGCCCCCCCCCCCAGCCCCACCACCCTCCAGGGCGGGGAGCCCCCCCCCCCACCTCCCACACCAACCGCCCCACCAACACTGCCACCTCCGACCATCAGTCCCTCACGCCCTCTTACTACTCACGCTTCACCTGCTCGCCTCACCTTCCTCACCTGGTAAATATATCCCAAATATTTTGTGAAAAACAGAACATCTCCTCTGCCGGGTAAGTCCACAACGGGCTCACCATAGCCCGTGCTGCTTGAACCTTTCTGTTTCGATTAGCTGAATCTAAAACAACAATAACGTGAAAAACATACCAACTGTGGATTCCTTCCCTTAATGGTCTCCGAGTGCGTAATGGATCTGATGAATTAGCCAAATTATTCGCTAGTAAAGATTGAAGTGATTACCATCTTGGATTACCATCTTCAAGGAGCGTGAGGGCACCAATATTCCGGGACCAGCAACAATATTTTGTGGTCTTGAGGTCATAGTGAAATTCACACCAGTTATATGTTTATCATCATTCTATTATGCAGGAAGAACCACACATCTAGTGATTACCCAATAATGTTAGCAGACTTCTAAATGTTACCACTGCTAGGCTTAGGCTCGGCTACAAGTACCTTTACCAATTTGCACCACCTGCCGACGTAAATTTGAGTGCTTTGTGAACACAATTATCACATTACTATTTTTGCAGAAGAAAACAATTTGAAAAATTTCAGATTAAAAATTGGTGAATACAATGAAAGGTTAAAGGTTGTGACTCGTCAGGAGGTCATCATCTTCCAGATAGTAACCGAAAACACAGCAGGAGTTTCTCCTCTGGATCACCCCACAGAGACGCTGAAATAAAATTGTCAGCTCTGGGGTCTGTGGAGTGGTGGTGCCACGGAACCCAGGTCGTGGAGACCACTCATGGCATCCTTGCCCAGGGGCCATATCTCTCACATAAGGCTTAGGCTCGGCTACAAGTTCCTCTGGGAATTTGTAACATCTGCTGATGTAGATTTAACTAAAAGTAAACTCTGTCAGCAGAACTATTCGCATACATATAGAGACTACGGGAATTAAACCTCACTTCGTTGGAAGACAGAAGAGTTAGGGGGGACATGATCACCATATTCAAGATTCTCAAGGGAATCGACAGGGTTGATAAAGACAGGCTATTTAACACAAGGGGCACACGCACTAGGGGACACAGGTGGAAACTGAGTGCCCAAATGAGCCACAGAGATATTAGAAAGAACTTTTTTAGTGTCAGAGTGGTTGAAAAATGGAATGCATTAGGAAGTAATGTGGTGGAGGCTGACTCCATACACAGTTTCAAGTGTAGATATGATAGAGCCCAATAGGCTCAGGAATCTGTACACCTCTTGATTGACGGTTGAGAGGTGGGACCAAAGAGCCAGAGCTCAACCCCCGCAAGCACAACTAGGTGAGTACAACTAGGTGAGTACTTTGCGTCATTATATAATGGAATGTGAAAAAATCGGGGAATGTAGAGATAACACCATCAATAGTGTCAATGTGTAAGTACTTCATTCAGAATGATGTGCTGCCCGAAATCTTAGCAAAGTATCCAAAATTTGCTTACTGTAAGTAATGCATGCACATGACTGTAAAGCTGCCGCCCAGTTGGGTGGGTGTGGAGCACATGACTGTAAAGCTGCCACCCAGTTGGGTGGGTGTGGAGCACATGACTGTAAAGCTGCCGCCCAGTTGGGTGGGTGTGGAGCACATGACTGTAAAGCTGCCGCCCAGTTGGGTGGGTGTGGAGCACATGACTGTAAAGCTGCCGCCCAGTTGGGTGGGTGTGGAGCACATGACTGTAAAGCTGCCGCCCAGTTGGGTGGGTGTGGAGCACATGACTGTAAAGCTGCCGCCCAGTTGGGTGGGTGTGGAGCACATGACTGTAAAGCTGCCGCCCAGTTGGGTGGGTGTGGAGCACATGACTGTAAAGCTGCCGCCCAGTTGGGTGGGTGTGGAGCACATGACTGTAAAGCTGCCGCCCAGTTGGGTGGGTGTGGAGCACATGACTGTAAAGCTGCCGCCCAGTTGGGTGGGTGTGGAGCACATGACTGTAAAGCTGCCGCCCAGTTGGGTGGGTGTGGAGCACATGACTGTAAAGCTGCCGCCCAGTTGGGTGGGTGTGCAGCACATGACTGTAAAGCTGCCGCCCAGTTGGGTGGGTGTGCAGCACATGACTGTAAAGCTGCCGCCCAGTTGGGTGGGTGTGCAGCACATGACTGTAAAGCTGCCGCCCAGTTGGGTGGGTGTGCAGCACATGACTGTAAAGCTGCCGCCCAGTTGGGTGGGTGTGCAGCAAGACCAGTAACTGTGTGACTCACCATAGATGTAAAGTGCCTTGTATAGTGACTGTTGTGAGCCTCTTGTTGAATCACTTGTGACACAAAAGATTATTGATGTGTGTACTTGTGTGGGTTATTAAATATGTATGTGTATGTATATATGTATACGTATGTATATGTACATGTATGCACGAGTCAGTTATATATATATAACTATATATATGTTATATATATGTTATATATATGTTACATATACATGTGTGCATGTATATATAACATTAATAATTGTGTAACTAGCGTCAAAAGATTGTTATTTGCTTAGCTAAACGAACTAGAGGGTTCAGTTCCTGAAGCGATTATGTGCCTCTGTAACCCTTTACACCACCACCCACGGGATGGGTATGGGGTGCATAATAAAGAAAGAAACTGAATTCTCACATACCCGGGAACACACGTGTGCTGATGTTCCAGGTCTTTGTAATATGATTTTACTGCTCCTGTTTTCGAAAACAAAATACAAGCGAGGAAAAGTGAACATGTTATAGAGCTTTCAAAGTAAAAAATTATTTGTTTCAATTTTTATTGAAATACTTTACTAATAAAAATATGTGAGTATCTTAAGAGTGTTGTTTTTATTTTAGTTTTCAATACTTTTACAAGTTTTGTAATTTTTACGAGTGTGCGCGCGCATGTTTTGTCAAGGGTTGTGTGGACGCGCACACGCTCATGTTTGGTGCGTGTGTGCGCATATTTGTCCGTACAGGCGCCTGAGTATACCTTTATTGGTGTATGTTTCCTCTCATTAATGTATTTGCAGGGTCGGGCGTAAGCTCTTGAGCCCCGCCTTACTAATCTGTCTAATGCAGACTCACAACCTTCCTGATGCGTCTACTCTTAGGACAGCTTATGGGGGGAGACGGTCGGCCGAGCGGACAGCACGCGGGACTGTGATCCTGTGGTCCCGGATTCGATCCCGGGTGCCGGGGAGAAACAATGGGCAGAGTTTCTTTCACCCTATGCCCCTGTTACCTAGCAGTAATAGGTACCTGGGTGTTAGTCAGCTGTCACGGGCTGCTTCCTGGGGGTGGAGGCCTGGTCGAGGACCGGGCCGCGGGGACACTAAAGCCCCGAAATCATCTCAAGATAACCCCTCCCTCCGCTCCACTACTTGTCTTCTTGTTGTAGTCTGAGGTAAATGATCAGAACTATATCAGACCCCTTCTGAGAGTCCAGGAAGACACGACCCCTTCTGAGAGTCCAGGAAGACACGACCCCTTCTGAGAGTCCAGGAAGACACGACCCCTTCTGAGAGTCCAGGAAGACACGACCCCTTCTGAGAGTCCAGGAAGACACGACCCCTTCTGAGAGTCCAGGAAGACACGACCCCTTCTGAGAGTCCAGGAAGACACGACCCCTTCTGAGAGTCCAGGAAGACACGACCCCTTCTGAGAGTCCAGGAAGACACGACCCCTTCTGAGAGTCCAGGAAGACACGACCCCTTCTGAGAGTCCAGGAAGACACGACCCCTTCTGAGGGTCCAGGAAGACACGACCCCTTCTGAGGGTCCAGGAAGACACAAGCTGGACTGCCTCACCGCTCGTACCTGCGTCACTGGTCGTACCTGCGTCACTGGTCGTACCTGCGTCACTGGTCGTACCTGTGTCACTGGTCGTACCTGCGTCACTGGTCGTACCTGCGGCACTGCTCGTACCTGCGTCACTGGTCGTACCTGTGTCACTGGTCGTACCTGCGTCACTGGTCGTACCTGCGTCACTGGTCGTACCTGCGTCACTGGTCGTACCTGTGTCACTGGTCGTACCTGCGTCACTGGTCGTACCTGCGGCACTGCTCGTACCTGCGTCACTGCTCGTACCTGCGTCACTGCTCGTACCTGCGTCACTGCTCGTACCTGCATTTCTGCTCGTACCTGCGTCACCGCTCGTACCTGCGTTACTGCTCGTACCTGCGTCACTGCTCGTACCTGCGTCACCGCTCGTACATGCGTCACTGCTCGTACCTGCGTTACTGCTCGAACCTGCGTCACTGCTCGTACCTGAGTCATTGCTCGTACCTGCGTCACTGCTCGTACCTGCGTCACTGCTCGTACCTGCGTTACTGCTCGTACCTGCGTCACTGCTCGTACCTGCGTTACTGCTCGTACCTGCGCTACTGCTCGTACCTGAGCCACCGCTCGTACCTACGTCACTGCTCGTACCTGCGTTACTGCTCGTACCTGCGTTACTGCTCGTACCTGCGTCACCGCTCGTACCTGCGTCACTGCTCGTACCTGCGTCACTGCTCGTACCTGCGTCACCACTCGTACCTGCGTCACTGCTCGTACCTGCGTCACCGCTCGTACCTGCGTTACTGCTCGTACCTGCGCCACTGCTCGTACTGCCGTTACTGCTCGTACCTGCGTCACCGCTCGTACCTGCGTCACCGCTCGTACCTGCGTCACCGCTCGTACCTGCGTTACTGCTCGTACCTGCGTCACTGCTCGTACCTGCGTTACTGCTCGTACTGCGTTACTGCTCGTACCTGCGTCACCGCTCGTACCTGCGTCACTGCTCGTACCTGCGTCACCACTCGTACCTGCGTCACTGCTCGTTCCTGCGTCACCGCTCGTACCTGCGTTACTGCTCGTACCTGCGCCACTGCTCGTACTGCGTTACTGCTCGTACCTGCGTCACCGCTCGTACCTGCGTCACCGCTCGTACCTGCGTCACTGCTCGTACCTGCGTTACTGCTCGAACCTGCGTCACTGCTCGTACCTGCGTTACTGCTCGTACTGGCGTTACTGCTCGTACCTGCGTCACCGCTCGTACCTGCGTCACCGCTCGTACCTGCGTCACTTCTCGTACCTGCGTCACTGCTCGTACCTGCGTCACCGCTCGTACCTGCGTTACTGCTCGTACCTGCGTCACCGCTCGTACCTACGTTACTGCTCGTACCTGCGTCACCGCTCGTACCTGCGTCACCGCTCGTACCTGCGTCACTGCTCGTACCTGCGTCACTGATCGTAACTGCGTCACTGCTCGTACCTGCGTCACTGCTCGTACCTGCGTTACTGCTCGTACCTGCGTTACTGCTCGTACCTGCGTTACTGCTCGTACCTGCGTTACTGCTCGTACCTGCGTCACTGCTCGTACCTGCGTCACTGCTCGTACCTGCGTCACTGCTCGTACCTGCGTTACTGCTCGTACCTGCGTTACTGCTCGTACCTGCGTTACTGCTCGTACCTGCGTCACTGCTCGTACATGCGTTACTGCTCGTACCTGCGTTACTGCTCGTACCTGCGTTACTGCTCGTACCTGCGTTACTGCTCGTACCTGCGTTACTGCTCGTACCTGCGTTACTGCTCGTACCTGCGTTACTGCTCGTACCTGCGTTACTGCTCGTACATGCGTTACTGCTCGTACCTGCGTCACTGCTCGCACATGCGTTACTGCTCGTACCTGCGTTACTGCTCGTACCTGCGTTACTGCTCGTACCTGCGTTACTGCTCGTACCTGCGTCACCGCTCGTACCTGCGTCACCGCTCGTACCTGCGTCACCGCTCGTACCTGCGTTACTGCTCGTACCTGCGTCACCGCTCGTACCTGCGTCACCGCTCGTACCTGCGTCACCGCTCGTACCTGCGTTACTGCTCGTACCTGCGTTACTGCTCGTACCTGCGTTACTGCTCGTACCTGCGTTACGGCTCGTACCTGCGTCACTGCTCGTACCTGCGTCACCGCTCGTACCTGCGTCACCGCTCGTACCTGCGTTACTGCTCGTACCTGCGTCACTGCTCGTACCTGCGTCACCGCTCGTACCTGCGTCACCGCTCGTACCTGCGTCACCGCTCGTACCTGCGTCACCGCTCGTACCTGCGTTACTGCTCGTACCTGCGTTACTGCTCGTACCTGCGTCACTGCTCGTACATGCGTTAATGCTCGTACCTGCGTCACTGCTCGTACCTGCGTTACTGCTCGTACATGCGTTACTGCTCGTACCTGCGTTACTGCTCGTACCTGCGTTACTGCTCGTACCTGCGTTACTGCTCGTACCTGCGTTACTGCTCGTACCTGCGTCACTGCTCGTACATGCGTTACTGCTCGTACCTGCGTTACTGCTCGTACCTGCGTTACTGCTCGTACATGCGTTACTGCTCGTACATGCGTTACTGCTCGTACCTGCGTCACTGCTCGTACATGCGTCACTGCTCGTACCTGCGTTACTGCTCGTACCTGCGTTACTGCTCGTACATGCGTCACTGCTCGTACATGCGTCACTGCTCGTACCTGCGTTACTGCTCGTACCTGCGTTACTGCTCGTACATGCGTTACTGCTCGTACATGCGTTACTGCTCGTACCTGCGTTACTGCTCGTACCTGCGCCACCGCTCGTACCTGCGTCACTGCTCGTACCTGCGTCACCACTCGTACCTGCGTCACTATTCGTTCCTGCGTCACCGCTCGTTCCTGCGTCACAGCTCGTACCTGCGTCACAGCTCGTACCTTCTTCATCGCTCGTTCCTGCGTCACAGCTCGTACCTGCGTCACAGCTCGTACCTTCTTCATCGCTCGTACATGCGTCACCGCTCGTTCCTGCGTCACTGCTCGTACCTGCGTCATCGCTCGTACCTGCGTCACTGCTCGTACATGCGTCACTACTCGTACCTGCGTCACTGCTCGTACCCGCATCACAGCTCGTACCTGCGTCACCGCTCGTACCTGCGTCACTGCTCGTACCTGCGTCACCGCTCGTACCTGCGTCACCGCTCGTACCTGCGTTACTGCTCGTACTTGCGTCACCGCTCGTACCTGCGTTACTGCTCGTACCTGTGTTACTGCTCGTACCAGCGTTACTGCTCGTTCCTGCTTCACCGCTTGTACTTGCGTCACCGCTCGTACCTGCGTTACTGCTCGTACCTGCGTCACTTCTCGTACCTGCGTAACTGCTCGTACATGCGTTACTGCTCGTACCTGCGTTACTGCTCGTACATGCGTTACTGCTCGTACATGCGTTACTGCTCGTACCTGCGTTACTGCTCGTACCTGCGTCACTGCTCGTACATGCGTTACTGCTCGTACCTGCGTTACTGCTCGTACCTGCGTCACTGCTCGTACCTTCGTTACTGCTCGTACATGCGTTACTGCTCGTACATGCGTTACTGCTCGTACCTGCGTTACTGCTCGTACCTGCGTCACTGCTCGTACATGCGTCACTGCTCGTACCTGCGTTACTGCTCGTACCTGCGTTACTGCTCGTACATGCGTCACTGCTCGTACATGCGACACTGGTCGTACCTGCGTTACTGCTCGTACCTGCGTTACTGCTCGTACATGCGTTAGTGCTCGTACATGCGTTAGTGCTCGTACCTGCGTTACTGCTCGTACCTGCGTCACTGCTCGTAAATGCGTTACTGCTCGTACATGCGTTACTGCTCGTACCTGCGTTACTGCTCGTACCTTCGCCACCGCTCGTACCTGCGTCACTGCTCGTACCTGCGTCACCACTCGTAACTGCGTCACTGTTCGTTCCTGCGTCACCGCTCGTTCCTGCGTCACAGCTCGTACC
Source organism: Procambarus virginalis (assembly GCA_020271785.1). Lineage (NCBI taxonomy): Eukaryota > Metazoa > Arthropoda > Malacostraca > Decapoda > Cambaridae > Procambarus > Procambarus virginalis. The sequence continues at coordinate 39,134,258 of WNGS01042707.1, forward strand.
AGCGTCACAGCTCGTACCTTCGTCACCGCTCGTACCTGCGTCACCGCTCGTTCCTGCGTCACTGCTCGTACCTGCGTCACCGCTCGTACCTGCGTCACTGCTCGTACATGCGTCACTACTCGTACCTGCGTCACTGCTCGTACCCGCATCACAGCTCGTACCTGCATCACCGCTCGTACCTGCGCCACTGCTCGTACCTGCGTCACTGCTCGCACCTGCGTCACTGCTCGTACCTGCGTCACTGCTCGTACCTGCGTTACCGCTCGTACCTGCGTCACCGCTCGTACCTGCGTCACTGCTCGTACCTGCGTCACTGCTCGTACCTGCGTCACTGCTCGTACCTGCGTCACTGCTCGTACCTGCATCACCGCTCGTACCTGCGTCACCGCTCGTACCTGCGTAACTGCTCGTACCTGCGTCACTGCTCGTACCTGCGTCACTGCTCGTACCTGCATTTCTGCTCGTACCTGCGTCACCGCTCGTACCTGCGTTACTGCTCGTACCTGCGTCACTGCTCGTACCTGCGTCACCGCTCGTACCTGCGTCACTGCTCGTACCTGCGTTACTGCTTGAACCTGCGTCACTGCTCGTACCTGCGTCACTGCTCGTACCTGCGTCACTGCTCGTACCTGCGTCACTGCTCGTACCTGCGTTACTGCTCGTACCTGTTTACTGCTCGTACCTGCGCCACCGCTCGTACCTGCGTCACCGCTCGTACCTGCGTCACTGCTCGTACCTGCGTTACTACTCGTACATGCGTTACTGCTCGTACCTGCGTTACTGCTCGTACCTGCGCTACTGCTCGTACCTGCGTCACTGCTCGTACCTGCGTCACCGCTCGTACCTGCGTCACCGCTCGTACCTGCGTTACTGCTTGTACCTGCGTCACTGCTGGTACCTGCGTTACTGCTCGTACCTGCGTTACTGCTCGTACCTGCGTCACCGCTCGTACCTGCGTCACCGCTCGTACCTGCGTCACCGCTCGTACCTGCGTTACTGCTCGTACCTGCGTCACCGCTCGTACCTGCGACACAGCTCGTACCTGCGTCACTGCTCGTACCTGCGTTACTGCTCGAACCTGCGTCACTGCTCATACCTGCGTCACTGCTCGTACCTGCGTCACTGCTCGTACCTGCGTTACTGCTCGTACTGGCGTTACTGCTCGTACCTGCGTCACCGCTCGTACCTGCGTCACCGCTCGTACCTGCGTCACTGCTCGTACCTGCGTCACCGCTCGTACCTGCGTTACTGCTCGTACCTGCGTCACCGCTCGTACCTACGTTACTGCTCGTACCTGCGTCACCGCTCGTACCTGCGTCACCGCTCGTACCTGCGTCACCGCTCGTACCTGCGTCACTGCTCGTACCTGCGTCACTGCTCGTACCTGCGTTACTGCCCGTACCTGAGTTACTGCTCGTACCTGCGTTACTGCTCGTACCTGCGTCACCGCTCGTACCTGCGTTACTGCTTGTACCTGCGTTACTGCTCGTACCTGCGTTACTGCTCGTACCAGCGTTACTGCTCGTACCTGCGTCACTGCTCGTACCTGCGTCACTGCTCGTACCTGCGTTACTGCTCGTACCTGCGTTACTGCTCGTACCTGCGTCACTGCTCGTACCTGCGTCACTGCTCGTACCTGCGTCACTGCTCGTACCTGCGTCACTGCTCGTACCTGCGTTACTGCTCGTACATGCGTTACTGCTCGTACCTGCGTTACTGCTCGTACCTGCGTTACTGCTCGTACCTGCGTCACTGCTCGTACCTGCGTCACCGCTCGTACCTGCGTCACCACTCGTACCTGCGTTACTGCTCGTACCTGCGTCACTGCTCGTACCTGCGTTACTGCTCGTACCTGCGTTACTGCTCGTACCTGCGTTACTGCTCGTACCTGCGTCACTGCTCGTACCTGCGTCACCGCTCGTACCTGCGTCACCGCTCGTACCTGCGTTACTGCTTGTACCTGCGTCACTGCTCGTACCTGCGTTACTGCTCGTACCTGCGTTACTGCTCGTACCTGCGTCACCGCTCGTACCTGCGTCACCGCTCGTACCTGCGTCACCGCTCGTACCTGCGTTACTGCTCGTACCTGCGTCACCGCTCGTACCTGCGACACAGCTCGTACCTGCGTCACTGCTCGTACCTGCGTTACTGCTCGAACCTGCGTCACTGCTCATACCTGCGTCACTGCTCGTACCTGCGTCACTGCTCGTACCTGCGTCACTGCTCGTACTGGCGTTACTGCTCGTACCTGCGTCACTGCTCGTACCTGCGTCACCGCTCGTACCTGCGTCACTGCTCGTACCTGCGTCACCGCTCGTACCTGCGTTACTGCTCGTACCTGCGTCACCGCTCGTACCTACGTTACTGCTCGTACCTGCGTCACCGCTCGTACCTGCGTCACCGCTCGTACCTGCGTCACCGCTCGTACCTGCGTCACTGCTCGTACCTGCGTCACTGCTCGTACCTGCGTTACTGCCCGTACCTGAGTTACTGCTCGTACCTGCGCTACTGCTCGTACCTGCGTCACCGCTCGTACCTGCGTTACTGCTTGTACCTGCGTTACTGCTCGTACCTGCGTTACTGCTCGTACCAGCGTTACTGCTCGTACCTGCGTCACTGCTCGTACCTGCGTCACTGCTCGTACCTGCGTTACTGCTCGTACCTGCGTTACTGCTCGTACCTGCGTCACTGCTCGTACCTGCGTCACTGCTCGTACCTGCGTCACTGCTCGTACCTGCGTTACTACTCGTACATGCGTTACTGCTCGTACCTGCGTTACTGCTCGTACCTGCGTTACTGCTCGTACCTGCGTCACTGCTCGTACCTGCGTCACCGCTCGTACCTGCGTCACCGCTCGTACCTGCGTTACTGCTTGTACCTGCGTCACTGCTGGTACCTGCGTTACTGCTCGTACCTGCGTTACTGCTCGTACCTGCGTCACCGCTCGTACCTGCGTCACCGCTCGTACCTGCGTCACCGCTCGTACCTGCGTCACCTCTCGTACCTGCGTTACTGCTCGTACCTGCGTCACCGCTCGTACCTGCGTTACTGCTCGTACCTGTGTTACTGCTCGTACCAGCGTTACTGCTCGTACCTGCGTCACCGCTTGTACTTGCGTCACCGCTCGTACCTGCGTTACTGCTCGTACCTGCGTCACTGCTCGTACATGCGTTACTGCTCGTACCTGCGTCACTTCTCGTACCTGCGTTACTGCTCGTACATGCGTTACTGCTCGTACCTGCGTTACTGCTCGTACATGCGTTACTGCTCGTACATGCGTTACTGCTCGTACCTGCGTTACTGCTCGTACCTGCGTCACTGCTCGTACATGCGTTACTGCTCGTACCTGCGTTACTGCTCGTACCTGCGTCACTGCTCGTACCTGCGTTACTGCTCGTACATGCGTTACTGCTCGTACCTGCGTTACTGCTCATACATGCGTCACTGCTCGTACATGCGTCACTGGTCGTACCTGCGTCACCGCTCGTACATGCGTCACTGCTCGTACCTGCGTTACTGCTCGTACATGCGTCACCGCTTGTACCTGCGTCAGTGCTCGTACCTGCGTCACTGCTCGTACCTGCGTCACTGCTCGTGCCTGCATCACCGCTCGTACCTGCGTCACCGCTCGTACCTGCGTCACCGCTCGTACCTGCGTCACTGCTCGTACCTGCGTCACCGCTTGTACCTGCGTCACTGCTCGTAACTGCGTCACTGCTCGTACCTACGTCACTGCTCGTACCTGCATCACCGCTCGTACCTGCGTCACTTCTCGTACCTGCGTCACTGCTCGTACCTGCTTTACTGCTCGTACCTGCGTCACCGCTCATACCTGCGTCACCACTCGTACCTGCGTCACCGCTCGTACCTGCGTCACCGCTCGTACCTGCGTCACTGCTCGTACCTGCGTCACCGCTCGTACCTGCGTCACCGCTCGTACCTGCATCACCGCTCGTACCTGCGTCACCGCTCGTACTTGCGTTACTGCTCGTTCCTGCGTCACTGCTCGTACCTGCGTCACTGCTCGTACCTGCGTCACCGCTCATACCTGCGTCACCACTCGTACCTGCGTCACCGCTCGTACCTGCGTCACCGCTCGTACCTGTGTCATCGCTCGTACCTGCGTCACCGCTCGTCCCTGCGTCACCGCTCGTACCTGCGTCACCGCTCGTACCTGCGTCACTGCTCGTACCTGCGTCACCGCTCGTACCTGCGTTACTGCTCGTACCTGCGTCGCTGCTCGTACCTGCGTCACTGCTCGTACCTGCGTCACCGCTCGTACCTGCGTCACCGCTCGTATCTGCGTTACTGCTCGTACCTGCGTCACCTCTCGTACCTGCGTCACTGCTCGTACATGCGTTACTACTCGTACATGCGTTACTGCTCGTACCTGCGTTACTGCTCGTACCTGCTTTACTGCTCGTATCTGCGTTACTGCTCGTACCTGCGTCACCACTCGTACCTGCGTTACTGCTCGTACCTGCGTCACTGCTGGTACCTGCGTTACTGCTTGTACCTGCGTCACCGCTCGTACCTGCGTTACTGCTCGTACCTGCGTCACCGCTCGTACCTGCGTTACTGCTCGTACCTACGTCACTGCTGGTACCTGCGTTACTGCTCGTATTTGCGTTACTGCTCGTCCTGCGTCACCTCTCGTACCTGCGTCACCTCTCGTACCTGCGTCACCGCTCGTACCTGCGTCACCTCTCGTACCTGCGTCACCGCTCGTACCTGCGTCACCTCTCGTACCTGCGTCACCGCTCGTACCTGCGTCACTGGTCGTACCTGCGTCACCGCTCGTACCTGCGTCACCTCTCGTACCTGCGTCACCTCTCGTACCTGCATCACCGCTCGTACCTGCGTCACCTCTCGTACCTGCGTCACCGCTCGTACCTGCGTCACTGGTCGTACCCAGCCTCTCAACTAATACGTCACATTTTGCACGTTGTGGTCCCCAACGCACAAATTAAAGAGAACTAAGAAAAACAGCGGATCACAAATGTCGCCGTTTTCTATGCGTCGGCAGGGCAGGTTAGGTTAGGTGGGTTATTCGGGTTCGTACGTTTCGGGTTAGGTTAGCACTTTATATTTTGTACGTTGTGGTAAATTTTAATAGTTGTGTTCTATTTATTTATGTATATTGCCTGTTACCTCCTCACATCTTCATCACCTGATACTAACTGCGGTTGAACTCTAACAGCCACTTGTATGGGCACTTGTGGAGTTGGTCAAGATCATCCCACATGCCGATACAATCCTCCTTGCTTTTCCTTTCCTCATCAGCAATGTGTCGACTGCGGCAGTCATATTTATCAGCTCAATCTCTCGAGGTCATTACCAAAGATTAGGAACAGCAACATGAGGAGCTGTGAGGGCACCTCTCGGTACATCCTTCCAGCATGACATGTGTCTGAGTGGGACTGTTTTCCCTCTGTCAGGTACTCCTTTGACGGCATCCCAGCTAGTTTCTAGTTACACATAGTAGTCTAGGTAGTATTTCTGGTAGTCTAGGTAAATGTTGTCTCTCATTCTCCCCCCTCCCCGCCGTGCTGTATCGTAGTGTGAGGGTGTGTGGAGAGAGATAAGGACAAGAGATAAGCATATAGATAGTTAATGGAATAGTGTTAATCCCAGGTGTTCTGATAAGGGTTCTAGAGATACAGAGAAACTTGGGTCGAACAGTACAAGCCACTCATGACAGGCATGACTAATGTAACACGATAAGCCTTATAGCTTGATGTAGTGTTATACATTAATTAACCGTCCTCAGTGTCGCCGTGCATGCCACACCCACCTTCACGGCCCTGACACTCTTGTGGTTGTTGACACTCTTATTGTGGTTGTTGACACTGTTGTGGTTGACACTCTTGTGGTTGTTGACACTCTTATTGTGGTTGTTGACACTCTTGTGGTTGTTGACACTCTTATTGTGGTTGTTGACACTCTTGTGGTTGTTGACACTCTTATTGTGGTTGTTGACACTCTTGTGGTTGACACTCTTGTGGTTGTTGACACTCTTATTGTGGTTGTTGACACTCTTATTGTGGTTGTTGACACTGTTGTGGTTGACACACTTATTGTGGTTGTTGACACTGTTGTGGTTGTTGACACTCTTGTGGTTGACACTCTTATTGTGGTTGTTGACACTCTTGTGGTTGACACACTTATTGTGGTTGTTGACACTGTTGTGGTTGACACTCTTGTGGTTGTTGACACTGTTGTGGTTGACACTCTTATTGTGGTTGTTGACACTGTTGTGGTTGTTGACACTCTTGTGGTTGACACTCTTATTGTGGTTGTTGACACTGTTGTGGTTGACACTCTTGTGGTTGTTGACACTGTTGTGGTTGACACTCTTATTGTGGTTGTTGACACTCTTGTGGTTGTTGACACTCTTGTGGTTGACACTCTTATTGTGGTTGTTGACACTGTTGTGGTTGACACTCTTGTGGTTGTTGACACTCTTGTGGTTGACACTCTTATTGTGGTTGTTGACACTGTTGTGGTTGTTGACACTCTTGTGGTTAACACTCTTATTGTGGTTGTTGACACTGTTGTGGTTGACACTCTTGTGGTTGTTGACACTCTTATTGTGATTGTTGACACTCTTGTGGTTGACACTCTTATTGTGGTTGTTGACACTCTTGTGGTTGTTGACACTCTTGTGGTTGTTGACACTCTTATTGTGGTTGTTGACACTCTTGTGGTTGTTGACACTCTTGTGGTTGTTGACACTCTTGTGGTTGACACTCTTATTGTGGTTGTTGACACTCTTGTGGTTGACACTCTTATTGTGGTTGTTGACACTCTTGTGGTTGACACTCTTATTGTGGTTGTTGACACTCTTGTGGTTGACACTCTTATTGTGGTTGTTGACACTCTTGTGGTTGACACTCTTATTGTGGTTGTTGACACTCTTGTGGTTGACACTCTTATTGTGGTTGTTGACACTCTTGTGGTTGACACTCTTGTGGTTGTTGACACTCTTGTGGTTGACACTCTTATTGTGGTTGTTGACACTCTTGTGGTTGACACTCTTATTGTGGTTGTTGACACTCTTATTGTGGTTGTTGACACTCTTGTGGTTGACACTCTTATTGTGGTTGTTGACACTCTTATTGTGGTTGTTGACACTCTTGTGGTTGACACTCTTATTGGGGTTGTTGACACTCTTGTGGTTGACACTCTTGTGGTTGTTGACACTCTTGTGGTTGACACTCTTATTGTGGTTGTTGACACTCTTGTGGTTGTTGACACTCTTGTGGTTGTTGACACTCTTATTGTGGTTGTTGACACTCTTGTGGTTGACACTCTTGTGGTTGACACTCTTGTTGTGGTTGTTGACACTCTTGTGGTTGTTGACACTGTTGTGGTTGTTGACACTCTTGTGGTAGTTGACACTCATGTGGTTGACACTGTTGTTGTGGTTGTTGACACTCTTGTGGTTGACACTCTTGTGGTTGTTGACACTCTTGTGGTTGACACTCTTGTGGTTGTTGACACTGTTGTGGTTGACACTGTTGTTGTGGTTGTTGACACTCTTGTGGTTGTTGACACTGTTGTGGTTGTTGACACTGTTGTGGTTGTTGACACTGTTGTGGTTGTTGACACTGTTGTGGTTGTTGACACTGTTGTGGTGGACACTCTTGTGGTTGACACTTTTGTGGTTGACACTCTTGTTGTGATTGTTGACACTGTTGTGGTTGTTGACACTGTTGTGGTTGACACTCACGTGGTTGACACTGTTGTGGTTGACACTGTTGTTATTGACACTATTGTGGTTGACACTGTTGTGGTTGACAATTGTGGTTGACATTGTTGTTGTTGACACTGTTGTGGTTGACACTGTTGTGGTTGATACAATTGTGGTTGACATTGTTGTTGTTGACACTGTTGTGGTTGATACAATTGTGGTTGACAATTGTGGTTGACGTTGTTGTTGTTGACACTGTTGTGGTTGACACAGTTGTGGTTGACAATTGTGGTTGACATTGTTGTTGTTGACACTGTTGTGGTTGACACAGTTGTGGTTGACAATGTTGTGATTTACATTGCTCTGCGTGACACTGTTGTGGTTGACATTGTTGTGGTTGTGGTCGAACAGGACACAAAGAGTAACAGTCAATCAAATGAAATCGAGTCCAAGCGCAGTTAAAAGCTCTGTACCTCAAGATACAGTCCTTGCACCACTGTTTTTCCTTATTCTCATATTAGATATAGACAAAAATATAAGTCACAGCTTCGTATCATCCTTTACAGATGACACAAACATCAGCATTAAAATTACCTCGGCTGAAGACATTGAAAAATTTCAAGCAGATATTAATAAAGTTTTCGACTAGACAGCAGAAAATAACATGATGTTTAACAATGATAAATTCCAGGTACTCAGGTACGATAAAAATGAGGACCTTAAACATAATACAGGGAAGAAAACACAATCAAGTAACCCTTAGTAGGAAAGCAGCATGTAATGGATTTACGAATAATGATGTCTGACGACCTAACGTTTAGGGAGCATAACAAGCAAATATTGCGGCAGCCAGAAAAATGATCGGATGGATTACGAGAACTTTCAAACCCACGGATCCCGTCACAATGGTTGTACTGTACAAAGCACTTGTGTTGTCCCGTCTCGAGTACTGCTCAGTACTCCTTCCCCCTTCAGAGTAGGAGAGATTGCTGAAATAGAGAGAATACAGAAAACATATACAGCACGTATAGACACAATAATGCACCTAAATTATTGAGATCGTCTCAAAGCTCTCCAAATGTACTCACTAGCAAGAAGACGAGAGAGATATCAAATAATATACACATGGAAAATACTGGAGGGCCAGGTCACTATTCTACACAGTAAAATAATAACGTACTGGAGTGGACGATATGGAAGAAAATGCAGAATAGAACCAGTGAAGAGCAGAGGTGCCATAGACACAATCAGAGAACACTGCATGAACATCAAAGGTCCGCGGATGTTCAACATCCTTCCAACGAGTACAAGAAATATTGCCGGAACAACCGTGGACATCTTCAAAAGAAAACTAGATCATTTTCTCCAAGAAGTGACGGACCAACCGGGCTGTGATGGGTATGCGGGCCAGCGGGCCGCTCCAAGCAACAGCCTGGTGGACCAAGTTTTCACAAGTCAAGCCTGGCCTCGGGCCGGGTTTGGGGAATAGAACATCTCCCAGAACCCCATCAAGCAGGTTGACGCTGTTGTGATTGACACTGTTGTGGTTGACACTGTTGTGGTTGACGCTGTTGTGGTTAACGCTGTTGTGGTTGACACTGTTGGGGTTGAGACTGTTACGGTTGACATTGTTGTGGTTGACGCTATTGTGGTTGACATTGTTGTGGTTGACACTGTTGTGGTTGACACTGTTGTGGTTGACGCTGTTGTGGTTGACATTGTTGTGGTTGACATTGTTGTGGTTGACACTGTTGTGGTTGACACTGTTGTGGTTGACACAATTGTGGTTGACACTGTTGTGGTTGACACTGTTGTGGTTGACACTGTTGTGGTTGACACTGTTGTGGTTGACATTGTTATGGTTGACATTGTTGTGGTTGCCACTTTTATGGTTGACACTGTTGTGGTTGTCACTGTTGTGGTTAACACTTTTATGGTTGTCACTGTTGGGGTTGACACTGTTGTGGTTGACAATGTTGTAGTTGACACTGTTGTGGTTGATAATAATTGTGGTTGACGTTGTTGTGGTTGACGTTGTTGTGGTTGACACTGTTGTGGTTGATAATAATTGTGGTTGACGCTGTTGTGGTTGACATTGTTGTGGTTGACACTGTTGTGGTTGACATTGTTGTGGTTGACATTGTTGTGGTTCACGCTGTTGTGGTTGACGCTGCTGTGGTTGACATTGTTGTGGTTGACGCTGTTGTTTTTTGACATTGTTGTGGTTGACATTGTTGTGGTTGACACTGTTGTGGTTGACGCTGTTGTGGTTGACGCTGTTGTGGTTGACATTGTTGTGGTTGACGCTGTTGTTTTTTGACATTGTTGTGGTTGACATTGTTGTAGTTGACATTGTTGTGGATGACACTGTTGTGGTTGACATTGTTGTGGTTGACACTGTTGGGGTTGACATTGTTGTGGTTGACGCTGTTGTGGTTGACGCTGTTGTGGTTGACACTGTTGTGGATGACACTGTTGTGGTTGACATTGTTGTGGTTGACGCTGTTGTGGTTGACATTGTTGTGGTTGACGCTGTTGTGGTTGACGCTGTTGTGGTTGACACTGTTGTGGTTGACATTGTTGTGGTTGACATTGTTGTGGTTGACGCTGTTGTGGATGACACTGTTGTGGTTGACATTGTTGTGGTTGACGCTGTTGTGGTTGACACTGTTGTGGTTGACATTGTTGTGGTTGACGCTGTTGTGGTGGACGCTGTTGTGGTTGACACTGTTGTGGTTGACACTGTTGTGGTTGACATTGTTGTGGTTGACGCTGTTGTGGTTGACGCTGTTGTGGTTGACGCTGTTGTGGTTGACATTGTTGTGGTTGACGCTGTTGTGGATGAGACTGTTGTGGATGACACTGTTGTGGTTGACACTGTTGTGGTTGACATTGTTGTGGTTGACGCTGTTGTGGTTGACATTGTTGTGGTTGACATTGTTGTGGTTGACACTGTTGTGGTTGACACTGTTGTGGTTGACACTGTTGTGGTTGACATTGTTGTGGTTGACGCTGTTGTGGTTGACGCTGTTGTGGTTGACGCTGTTGTGGTTGACGCTGTTGTGGTTGACATTGTTGTGGTTGACGCTGTTGTGGTTGACGCTGTTGTGGTTGACGCTGTTGTGGTTGACATTGTTGTGGTTGACGCTGTTCTGGTTGACGCTGTTGTGGTTGACATTGTTGTGGTTGACGCTGTTGTGGATGACACTGTTGTGGTTGACACTGTTGTGGTTGACATTGTTATGGTTGACATTGTTGTGGTTGCCACTTTTATGGTTGACACTGTTGTGGTTGTCACTGTTGTGGTTAACACTTTTATGGTTGTCACTGTTGGGGTTGACACTGTTGTGGTTGACATTGTTGTAGTTGACACTGTTGTGGTTGATAATAATTGTGGTTGACGTTGTTGTGGTTGACGTTGTTGTGGTTGACATTGTTGTGGTTGATAATAATTGTGGTTGACGCTGTTGTGGTTGACATTGTTGTGGTTGACACTGTTGTGGTTGACGCTGTTGGGGTTGACATTGTTGTGGTTGACGCTGTTGTGGTTGACGCTGTTGTGGTTGACATTGTTGTGGTTGACGCTGTTGTGGTTGACGCTGTTGTTTTTGACATTGTTGTGGTTGACATTGTTGTGGTTGACACTGTTGTGGATGACACTGTTGTGGTTGACATTGTTGTGGTTGACGCTGTTGGGGTTGACATTGTTGTGGTTGACGCTGTTGTGGTTGACGCTGTTGTGGTTGACATTGTTGTGGTTGACGCTCTTGTGGTTGACATTGTTGTGGTTGACATTGTTGTGGTTAACGCTGTTGTGGTTAACATTGTTGTGGTTGACATTGTTGTGGTTGACGCTGTTGTGGTTGACATTATTGTGGTTGACGCTGTTGTGGTTGACGCTCTTGTGGTTGACATTGTTGTGGTTGACATTGTTGTGGTTGACGCTATTGTGGTTGACTCTGTTGTGGTTGACATTGTTGTGGTTGACACTGTTGTGGTTGACACTTTTGTGGTTGACACTGTTATGGTTGACGCTGTTGTGGTTGACGCTGTTGTGGTTGACTCTGTTGTGGATGACACTGTTTTGGTTGACATTGTTGTGGTTGACGCTGTTGTGGTTGACACTGTTGTGGTTGACAATGTTGTAGTTGACACTGTTGTGGTTGATAATAATTGTGGTTGACGTTGTTGTGGTTGACGTTGTTGTGGTTGACACTGTTGTGGTTGATAATAATTGTGGTTGACGCTGTTGTGGTTGACATTGTTGTGGTTGACACTGTTGTGGTTGACATTGTTGTGGTTGACATTGTTGTGGTTCACGCTGTTGTGGTTGACGCTGCTGTGGTTGACATTGTTGTGGTTGACGCTGTTGTTTTTTGACATTGTTGTGGTTGACATTGTTGTGGTTGACACTGTTGTGGTTGACGCTGTTGTGGTTGACGCTGTTGTGGTTGACATTGTTGTGGTTGACTCTGTTGTTTTTTGACATTGTTGTGGTTGACATTGTTGTAGTTGACATTGTTGTGGATGACACTGTTGTGGTTGACATTGTTGTGGTTGACACTGTTGGGGTTGACATTGTTGTGGTTGACGCTGTTGTGGTTGACGCTGTTGTGGTTGACACTGTTGTGGATGACACTGTTGTGGTTGACATTGTTGTGGTTGACGCTGTTGTGGTTGACATTGTTGTGGTTGACGCTGTTGTGGTTGACGCTGTTGTGGTTGACACTGTTGTGGTTGACATTGTTGTGGTTGACATTGTTGTGGTTGACGCTGTTGTGGATGACACTGTTGTGGTTGACATTGTTGTGGTTGACGCTGTTGTGGTTGACACTGTTGTGGTTGACATTGTTGTGGTTGACGCTGTTGTGGTGGACGCTGTTGTGGTTGACACTGTTGTGGTTGACACTGTTGTGGTTGACATTGTTGTGGTTGACGCTGTTGTGGTTGACGCTGTTGTGGTTGACGCTGTTGTGGTTGACATTGTTGTGGTTGACGCTGTTGTGGATGAGACTGTTGTGGATGACACTGTTGTGGTTGACACTGTTGTGGTTGACATTGTTGTGGTTGACGCTGTTGTGGTTGACATTGTTGTGGTTGACATTGTTGTGGTTGACACTGTTGTGGTTGACACTGTTGTGGTTGACACTGTTGTGGTTGACATTGTTGTGGTTGACGCTGTTGTGGTTGACGCTGTTGTGGTTGACGCTGTTGTGGTTGACGCTGTTGTGGTTGACATTGTTGTGGTTGACGCTGTTGTGGTTGACGCTGTTGTGGTTGACGCTGTTGTGGTTGACATTGTTGTGGTTGACGCTGTTCTGGTTGACGCTGTTGTGGTTGACATTGTTGTGGTTGACGCTGTGTGGATGACACTGTTGTGGTTGACACTGTTGTGGTTGACATTGTTATGGTTGACATTGTTGTGGTTGCCACTTTTATGGTTGACACTGTTGTGGTTGTCACTGTTGTGGTTAACACTTTTATGGTTGTCACTGTTGGGGTTGACACTGTTGTGGTTGACATTGTTGTAGTTGACACTGTTGTGGTTGATAATAATTGTGGTTGACGTTGTTGTGGTTGACGTTGTTGTGGTTGACATTGTTGTGGTTGATAATAATTGTGGTTGACGCTGTTGTGGTTGACATTGTTGTGTTGACACTGTTGTGGTTGACGCTGTTGGGGTTGACATTGTTGTGGTTGACGCTGTTGTGGTTGACGCTGTTGTGGTTGACATTGTTTGGTTGACGCTGTTGTGGTTGACGCTGTTGTTTTTTGACATTGTTGTGGTTGACATTGTTGTGGTTGACACTGTTGTGGATGACACTGTTGTGGTTGACATTGTTGTGGTTGACGCTGTTGGGTTTGACATTGTTGTGGTTGACGCTGTTGTGGTTGACGCTGTTGTGGTTGACATTGTTGTGGTTGACGCTCTTGTGGTTGACATTGTTGTGGTTGACATTGTTGTGGTTAACGCTGTTGTGTTTACATTGTTGTGGTTGACATTGTTGTGGTTGACGCTGTTGTGGTTGACATTATTGTGGTTGACGCTGTTGTGGTTGACGCTCTTGTGGTTGACATTGTTGTGGTTGACATTGTTGTGGTTGACGCTATTGTGGTTGACTCTGTTGTGGTTGACATTGTTGTGGTTGACACTGTTGTGGTTGACACTTTTGTGGTTGACACTGTTATGGTTGACGCTGTTGTGGTTGACGCTGTTGTGGTTGACTCTGTTGTGGATGACACTGTTTTGGTTGACATTGTTGTGGTTGACGCTGTTGTGGTTGACACTGTTGTGGTTGACATTGTTGTGGTTGACGCTGTTGTGGTTGACGCTATTGTGGTTGACACTGTTGTGGTTGACATTGTTGTGGTTGACATTGTTGTGGTTGACGCTGTTGTGGATGACACTGTTGTGGTTGACATTGTTGTGGTTGACGCTGTTGTGGTTGACACTGTTGTGGTTGACATTGTTTGGTTGACGCTGTTGTGGTGGACGCTGTTGTGGTTGACACTGTGTGGTTGACACTGTTGTGATTGACATTGTTGTGGTTGACGCTGTTGTGGTTGACGCTGTTGTGGTTGACGCTGTTGTGGTTGACATTGTTGTGGTTGACGCTGTTGTGGATGAGACTGTTGTGGATGACACTGTTGTGGTTGACACTGTTGTGGTTGACATTGTTGTGGTTGACATTGTTGTGGTTGACATTGTTGTGGTTGACACTGTTGTGGTTGACACTGTTGTGGTTGACACTGTTGTGGTTGACATTGTTGTGGTTGACGCTGTTGTGGTTGACGCTGTTGTGGTTGACGCTGTTGTGGTTGACATTGTTGTGGTTGACGTTGTTGTGGTTGACATTGTTGTGGTTGACGCTGTTGTGGTTGACGCTGTTGTGGTTGACGCTGTTGTGGTTGACATTGTTGTGGTTGACGCTGTTGTGGTTGACATTGTTGTGGTTGACATTTTGTTGTGGTTGACGCTGTTGTGGATGACACTGTTGTGGTTGACGCTGTTGTGGATGACACTGTTGTGGTTTGACATTGTTGTGGTTGACGCTGTTGTGGTTGACGCTGTTGTGGTTGACGCTATTGTGGATGAGACTGTTTGGATGACACTGTTGTGGTTGACACTGTGTTGTGGTTGACATTGTTGTGGTTGACGCTGTTGTGGTTGACGCTGTTGTGGTTGACATTGTTGTGGTTGACGCTAATGTGGTTGACGCTGTGTGGTTGACACTTTTGTGGTTGACGCTGTTGTGGTTGACGCTGTTTGTGGTTGACGCTGTTGGGGTTGACGCTGTTGTGGTTGACATTATTGTGGTTGACGCTGTTGTGATGACGCTGTTGTTTTTGACATTGTTGTGGTTGACATTGTTGTGGTTGACACTGTTGTGGTTGACGCTGTTGTGGTTGACGCTGTTGTGGATGACACTGTTGTGGTTGACATTGTTGTGGTTGACGCTGTTGTGGTTGACATTGTTGTGGTTGACACTGTTGTGGTTGACATTGATGTGGTTGACACTGTTGTGGTTGACATTGTTGTGTTGACTTTGTTGTGTTGACATTGTTGTGGTTGACATTGTTGTGGTTGACTTTGTTGGGTTGACGCTGTTGTGGTTGACATTGTTGTGTTGACTTTGTTGTGGTTGACGCTGTTGTGGTTGATACTGTTGTGGTTGACATTGTTGTGGTTGACGCTGTTGAGATTGACACTGTTATGGTGACATTGTGTGGTTGACACTGTTGTGGTTGACATTGATGTGGTTGACGCTGTTGTGGTTGACATTGTTGTGGTTGACACTGTTTGGTTGACGCTGTTGTGGTTGACATTGTTGTGGTTGACACTGTTGTGGTTGACATTGTTGTGGTTGACACTGTTGTGGTTGACGCTGTTGTGGTTGACTGTTGTGGTTGACATTGATGTGGTTGACGCTGTTGTGGTTGACATTGTTGTGGTTGACATTGTTGTGGTTGACTTGTTGTGGTTGACGCTGTTGTGGTTGACATTGTTGTGGTTGACTTTGTTGTGGTTGACGCTGTTGTGGTTGACACTGTTGTGGTTGACATTGTTGTGGTTGACACTGTTGTGATTGACACTGTTGTGTTGACATTGTTGTGGTTGACACTGTTGTGTTTGACACTGTTGTGGTTGACACTGTTGTGGTTGACATTGTTGTGGTTGACGCTGTTGTGGTTGACGCTGTTGTGGTTGACATTGTTGTGGTTGACATTGTTGTGGTTGACACTGTTGTGGTTGACGCTGTTGTGGTTGACACTGTTTTGGTTGACGCTGTTGTGGTTGACACTGTTGTGGTTGACATTGTTGTGGTTGGCATTGTTGTGGTTGACACTGCTGTGGTTGACATTGTTGTGGTTGACGCTGTTGTGGTTGACATTGTTGTGGTCGACACTGTTGTGGTTGACACTGTTGTGGTTGACATTGTTGTGGTTGACACTGTTGTGGTTGACATTGTTGTGGTTGACACTGTTGTGGTTGACACTGTTGTGGTTGACATTGTTGTGGTTGACACTGTTTTGGTTGACGCTGTTGTGGTTGACATTGTTGTGGTTGACACTGTTGTGGTTGACATGTTGTGGTTGACACTGTTGTGGTTGACACTGTTGTGGTTGACACTTTTGTGGTTGACACTGTTGTGGTTGACATTGTTGTGGTTGACACTGTTTGGGTTGACGCTGTTGTGGTTGACATTGTTGTGGTGACACTGTTGTGGTTGACATTGTTGTGGTTGACACTGTTNTCGTACCTGCGTCACTGCTCGTACCTGCGTCACTGCTCGTACCTGCGTACTGCTCGTACCTGCGTTACTGCTCGTACCTGCGTTACTGCTCGTACCTGCGTCACTGCTCGTACCTGCGTCACCGCTCGTACCTGCGTCACCGCTCGTACCTGCGTCACTGCTCGTACCTGCGTCACTGCTCGTACCTGCGTTACTGCTCGTACCTGCGTTACTGCTCGTACCTGCGTCACCGCTCGTACCTGCGTCACCGCTCGTACCTGCGTCACCGCTCGTACCTGCGTTACTGCTCGTACCTGCGTCACCGCTCGTACCTGCGTACTGCTCGTACCTGCGTCACTGCTCGTACCTGCGTTACTGCTCGTACCTGCGTCACTGCTCGTACCTGCGTCACTGCTCGTACCTGCGTCACTGCTCGTACCTGCGTTACTGCTCGTACTGGCGTTACTGCTCGTACCTGCGTCACCGCTCGTACCTGCGTCACCGCTCGTACCTGCGTCACTGCTCGTACCTGCGTCACGCTCGTACCTGCGTTACTGCTCGTACCTGCGTCACCTCTCGTACCTGCGTTACTGCTCGTACCTGCGTCACCGCTCGTACCTGCGTTACTGCTCGTACCTGCGTTACTGCTCGTACCTGCGTTACTGCTCGTACCTGCGTCACTGCTCGTACCTGCGTCACTGCTCGTACCTGCGTCACCGCTCGTACCTGCGTCACTGCTCGTACCTGCGTTACTGCTCGTACCTGCGTCACTGCTCGTACCTGCGTCACTGCTCGTACCTGCGTCACTGCTCGTACCTGCGTCACTGCTCGTACCTGCGTCACTGCTCGTACCTGCGTCACTGCTCGTACCTGCGTTACTGCTCGTACCTACGTTACTGCTCGTACCTGCGTCCACCGCTCGTACCTGCGTCACCGCTCGTACCTGCGTCACTGCTCGTACCTGCGTTACTGCTCGTACCTGCGTTACTGCTCGTACCTGCGTTACTGCTCGTACCTGCGTTACTGCTCGTACCTGCGTCACTGCTCGTACCTGCGTCACCGCTCGTACCTGCGTCACCGCTCGTACCTGCGTTACTGCTGTACCTGCGTCACTGCTGGTACCTGCGTTACTGCTCGTATCTGCGTTACTGCTCGTACCTGCGTCACCGCTCGTACCTGCGTCACCGCTCGTACCTGCGTCACCGCTCGTACCTGCGTTACTGCTCGTACCTGCGTCACCGCTCGTACCTGCGACACAGCTCGTACCTGCGTCACTGCTCGTACCTGCGTTACTGCTCGAACCTGCGTCACTGCTCATACCTGCGTCACTGCTCGTACCTGCGTCACTGCTCGTACCTGCGTTACTGCTCGTACTGGCGTTACTGCTCGTACCTGCGTCACCGCTCGTACCTGCGTCACCGCTCGTACCTGCGTCACTGCTCGTACCTGCGTCACCGCTCGTACCTGCGTTACTGCTCGTACCTGCGTCACCTCTCGTACCTGCGTTACTGCTCGTACCTGCGTCACCGCTCGTACCTGCGTTACTGCTCGTACCTGTGTTACTGCTCGTACCAGCGTTACTGCTCGTACCTGCGTCACCGCTTGTACTTGCGTCACCGCTCGTACCTGCGTTACTGCTCGTACCTGCGTCACTGCTCGTACATGCGTTACTGCTCGTACCTGCGTCACTTCTCGTACCTGCGTTACTGCTCGTACATGCGTTACTGCTCGTACCTGCGTTACTGCTCGTACATGCGTTACTGCTCGTACATGCGTTACTGCTCGTACCTGCGTTACTGCTCGTACCTGCGTCACTGCTCGTACATGCGTTACTGCTCGTACCTGCGTTACTGCTCGTACCTGCGTCACTGCTCGTACCTGCGTTACTGCTCGTACATGCGTTACTGCCCGTACATGCGTTACTGCTCGTACCTGCGTTACTGCTCGTAACTGCGTCACTGCTCGTACATGCGTCACTGCTCGTACCTGCGTTACTGCTCGTACCTGCGTTACTGCTCATACATGCGTCACTGCTCGTACATGCGTCACTGGTCGTACCTGCGTTACTGCTCGTACCTGCGTTACTGCTCGTACATGCGTTACTGCTCGTACGTGCGTCACTGCTCGTACATGCGTCACTGCTCGTACCTGCGTTACTGCTCGTACATGCGTCACCGCTTGTACCTGCGTCAGTGCTCGTACCTGCGTCACTGCTCGTACCTGCGTCACTGCTCGTGCCTGCATCACCGCTCGTACTTGCGTCACCGCTCGTACCTGCGTCACCGCTCGTACCTGCGTCACTGCTCGTACCTGCGTCACCGCTTGTACCTGCGTCACTGCTCGTAACTGCGTTACTGCTCGTACCTACGTCACTGCTCGTACCTGCATCACCGCTCGTACCTGCGTCACCGCTCGTACCTGTGTCACTTCTCGTACCTGCGTCACTGCTCGTACCTGCTTTACTGCTCGTACCTGCGTCACCGCTCATACCTGCGTCACCACTCGTACCTGCGTCACCGCTCGTACCTGCGTCACCGCTCGTACCTGCGTCACTGCTCGTACCTGTGTCGTCGCTCGTACCTGCGTCACCGCTCGTACCTGCGTCACCGCTCGTACCTGCGTCACCTCTCGTACTGCGTTACTGCTCGTTCCTGCGTCACTGCTCGTACCTGCGTCACTGCTCGTACCTGCGTCACCGCTCATACCTGCGTCACCACTCGTACCTGCGTCACCGCTCGTACCTGCGTCACCGCTCGTACCTGTGTCATCGCTCGTACCTGCGTCACCGCTCGTACCTGCGTCACCGCTCGTACCTGCGTCACCGCTCGTACCTGCGTCACTGCTCGTACCTGCATCACCGCTCGTACCTGCGTTACTGCTCGTACCTGCGTCACTGCTCGTACCTGCGTCACTGCTCGTACCTGCGTCACCGCTCGTACCTGCGTCACCGCTCGTATCTGCGTTACTGCTCGTACCTGCGTCACCTCTCGTACCTGCGTCACTGCTCGTACATGCGTTACTACTCGTACATGCGTTACTGCTCGTACCTGCGTTACTGCTCGTACCTGCTTTACTGCTCGTATCTGCGTTACTGCTCGTACCTGCGTCACCACTCGTACCTGCATTACTGCTCGTACCTGCGTCACTGCTGGTGCCTGCGTTACTGCTTGTACCTGCGTCACCGCTCGTACCTGCGTTACTGCTCGTACCTGCGTCACCGCTCGTACCTGCGTTACTGCTCGTACCTACGTCACTGCTGGTACCTGCGTTACTGCTCGTATTTGCGTTACTGCTCGTCCTGCGTCACCTCTCGTACCTGCGTCACCTCTCGTACCTGCGTCACCGCTCGTACCTGCGTCACCTCTCGTACCTGCGTCACCGCTCGTACCTGCGTCACCTCTCGTACCTGCGTCACCGCTCGTACCTGCGTCACTGGTCGTACCTGCGTCACCGCTCGTACCTGCGTCACCTCTCGTACCTGCGTCACCTCTCGTACCTGCATCACCGCTCGTACCTGCGTCACCTCTCGTACCTGCGTCACCGCTCGTACCTGCGTCACTGGTCGTACCCAGCCTCTCAACTAATACGTCACATTTTGCACGTTGTGGTCCCCAACGCACAAATTAAAGAGAACTAAGAAAAACAGCGGATCACAAATGTCGCCGTTTTCTATGCGTCGGCAGGGCAGGTTAGGTTAGGTGGGTTATTCGGGTTCGTACGTTTCGGGTTAGGTTAGCACTTTATATTTTGTACGTTGTGGTAAATTTTAATAGTTGTGTTCTATTTATTTATGTATATTGCCTGTTACCTCCTCACATCTTCATCACCTGATACTAACTGCGGTTGAACTCTAACAGCCACTTGTATGGGCACTTGTGGAGTTGGTCAAGATCATCCCACATGCCGATACAATCCTCCTTGCTTTTCCTTTCCTCATCAGCAATGTGTCGACTGCGGCAGTCATATTTATCAGCTCAATCTCTCGAGGTCATTACCAAAGATTAGGAACAGCAACATGAGGAGCTGTGAGGGCACCTCTCGGTACATTCTTCCAGCATGACATGTGTCTGAGTGGGACTGTTTTCCCTCTGTCAGGTACTCCTTTGACGGCATCCCAGCTAGTTTCTAGTTACACATAGTAGTCTAGGTAGTATTTCTGGTAGTCTAGGTAAATGTTGTCTCTCATTCTCCCCCCTCCCCGCCGTGCTGTATCGTAGTGTGAGGGTGTGTGGAGAGAGATAAGGACAAGAGATAAGCATATAGATAGTTAATGGAATAGTGTTAATCCCAGGTGTTCTGATAAGGGTTCTAGAGATACAGAGAAACTTGGGTCGAACAGTACAAGCCACTCATGACAGGCATGACTAATGTAACACGATAAGCCTTATAGCTTGATGTAGTGTTATACATTAATTAACCGTCCTCAGTGTCGCCGTGCATGCCACACCCACCTTCACGGCCCTGACACTCTTGTGGTTGTTGACACTCTTATTGTGGTTGACACTCTTATTGTGGTTGACACTCTTATTGTTGTTGACACTCTTATTGTGGTTGACACTCTTATTGTGGTTGACATTCTTGTGGTTGTTGACACTCTTATTGTGGTTGACATTCTTATTGTGGTTGACACTCTTATTGTGGTTGACACTCTTGTGGTTGACACTCTTGTGGTTGTTGACACTCTTATTGTGGTTGACATTCTTATTGTGGTTGACATTCTTATTGTGGTTGACACTCTTGTGGTTGTTGACACTCTTATTGTGGTTGACACTCTTATTGTGGTTGACACTCTTGTGGTTGACACTGTTGTGGTTGACACTGTTGTTGTTGTTGACACTGTTGTGGTTGACACTCTTATTGTGGTTGTTGACACTCTTTTGGTAGTTGACACTCTTGTGGTTGACACTCTTATTGTGGTTGTTGACACTGTTGTGGTTGACACTCTTGTGGTTGTTGACACTCTTGTGGTTGTTGACACTCTTGTGGTTGTTGACACTCTTGTGGTTGTTGACACTCTTATTGTGGTTGTTGACACTCTTGTGGTTGTTGACACTCTTGTGGTTGTTGACACTCTTGTGGTTGTTGACACTCTTGTGGTTGTTGACACTCTTGTGGTTGACACTCTTATTGTGGTTGTTGACACTCTTGTGGTTGTTGACACTCTTATTGTGGTTGTTGACACTCTTGTGGTTGTTGACACTCTTGTGGTTGTTGACACTCTTGTGGTTGACACTCTTATTGTGGTTGTTGACACTCTTGTGGTTGACACTCTTATTGTGGTTGTTGACACTCTTGTGGTTGACACTCTTATTGTGGTTGTTGACACTCTTGTGGTTGACAGTCTTGTGGTTGTTGACACTCTTGTGGTTGTTGACACTCTTGTGGTTGACACTCTTATTGTGGTGTTGACACTCTTGTGGTTAACACTCTTGTGTTGACACTCTTGTGGTTGTTGACACTCTTGTGGTTGACACTCTTATTGTGGTTGTTGACACTCTTGTGGTTGACACTCTTATTGTGGTTGTTGACACTCTTGTGGTTGACACTCTTATTGTGGTTGTTGACACTCTTGTGGTTGACACTCTTATTGTGGTTGTTGACACTCTTGTGGTTGACACTCTTATTGTGGTTGTTGACACTCTTGTGGTTGACACTCTTACTGTGGTTGTTGACACTCTTGTGGTTGACACTCTTGTGGTTGTTGACACTCTTGTGGTTGACACTCTTATTGTGGTTGTTGACACTCTTGTGGTTGTTGACACTCTTGTGGTTGTTGACACTCTTGTGGTTGTTGACACTCTTATTGTGGTTGTTGACACTCTTGTGGTTGACACTCTTGTGGTTGACACTCTTGTTGTGGTTGTTGACACTCTTGTGGTTGTTGACACTGTTGTGGTTGTTGACACTCTTGTGGTAGTTGACACTCATGTGGTTGACACTCTTGTTGTGGTTGTTGACACTCTTGTGGTTGACACTCTTGTGGTTGTTGACACTCTTGTGGTTGTTGACACTCTTTGTGGTTGTTGACACTCTTGTGGTTGTTGACACTCTTGTGGTTGTTGACACTCTTTGTGGTTGTTGACACTCTTGTGGTTGTTGACACTCTTGTGGTTGTTGACACTCTTGTGGTTGTTGACACTCTTGTGGTTGACACTCTTTTGTGGTTGTTGACACTCTTGTGGTTGACACTCTTATTGTGGTTGTTGACACTCTTGTGGTTGACACTCTTATTGTGGTTGTTGACACTCTTGTGGTGACACTCTTATGTGGTTGTTGACACTCTTATGTGTGTTTGTTGACACTTTGTGGTTGACACTCTTATTGTGGTTGTTGACACTCTTGTGGTTGACACTCTTATTGTGGTTGTTGACACTCTTGTGGTTGACACTTGTGTTGTTGACACTCTTGTTGGTTGCACTCTTATTGTGGTTGTTGACACTCTTGTGGTTGACACTCTTATTGTGGTTGTTGACACTCTTGTGGTTGACACTCTTATTGTGGTTGACACTCTTGTGGTTGACACTCTTACTGTGGTTGTTGACACTCTTGTGGTTGACACTCTTGTGGTTGTTGACACTCTTGTGGTTGACACTCTTTTGTGGTTGTTGACACTCTTGTGGTTGTTGACACTCTTGTGGTTGTTGACACTCTTGTGGTTGTTGACACTCTTATTGTGGTTGTTGACACTGTGTGGTGGTTGACACTCTTGTGTGTTGTTGACACTCTTGTGGTTGTTGACACTCTTGGTTGTTGACACTCTTGGGTTGTTGACACTGTTGTGGTTGACACTCTGTTGTGGTTGTTGACACTCTTGTGGGTTGACACTCTTGTGGTTGTTGACACTGTTGTGTTGTTGACACTGTTGTGGTTGTTGACACTGTTGTGGTTGACACTGTTGTTTGTGGTTGTTGACACTCTTGTGGTTGTTGACACTCTTGTGGTTGTTGACACTGTTGTGGTGGACACTCTTGTCGTTGACACTCTTGTGGTTGACACTCTTGTTGTGGTTTGACACTGTTGTGGTTGTTGACACTATGTGGTTGACACTGTTGTGGTTGACACTGTGTGGTTGACATTGTTGTTATTGACACTGTTGTGGTTGACACTGTTGTGGTTGATACAATGTGGTTGACATTGTTGTTTGTTGACACTGTTGTGGTTGATACAATTGTGGTTGACAATTGTGGTTGACGTTGTTGTTGTTGACACTGTTGTGGTTGACACAGTTGTGGTTGACAATTGTGGTTGACATTGTTGTTGTAGACACTGTTGTGGTTGACACAGTTGTGGTTGACAATGTTTTGATTTACATTGCTCTGCGTGACACTGTTGTGGTTGACATTGTTGTGGTTGTGGTCGAACAGGACACAAAGAGTAACAGTCAATCAAATGATATCGAGTCCAAGCGCAGTTAAAAGCTCTGTACCTCAAGGTACAGTCCTTGCACCACTGCTTTTCCTTATTCTCATATTAGATATAGACAAAAATATAAGTCACAGCTTCGTATCATCCTTTACAGATGACGCAAAAATCAGCATTAAATTACCTCGGCTGAAGACATTGAAAATTTCAAGCAGATATTAATAAAGTTTTCGACTAGACAGCAGAAAATAACATGATGTTTAACAATGATAAATTCCAGGTACTCAGGTACGATAAAAATGAGGACCTTAAACATAATACAGGGAGGAAAACACAATCAAGTAACCCTTAGTAGGAAAGCAGCATGTAATGGATTTAGGAATAATGATGTCTGACGACCTAACGTTTAGGGAGCATAACAAGCAAATATTGCGGCAGCCAGAAAAATGATCGGATGGATTACGAGAACTTTCAAACCCACGGATCCCGTCACAATGGTTGTACTGTACAAAGCACTTGTGTTGTCCCGTCTCGAGTACTGCTCAGTACTCCTTCCCCCTTCAGAGTAGGAGAGATTGCTGAAATAGAGGGAATACAGAAAACATATACGGCACGCATAGACGCAATAATGCACCTAAATTATTGAGATCGTCTCAAAGCTCTCCAAATGTACTCACTAGAAAGAAGACGAGAGAGATATCAAATAATATACACATGGAAAATACTGGAGGGCCAGGTCACTATTCTACACAGTAAAATAATAACGTACTGGAGTGGACGATATGGAAGAAAATGCAGAATAGAACCAGTGAAGAGCAGAGGTGCCATAGACACAATCAGAGAACACTGTATAAACATCAAAGGTCCGCGGATGTTCAACATCCTTCCAACGAGTACAAGAAATATTGCCGGAACAACCGTGGACATCTTCAAAAGAAAACTAGATCATTTTCTCCAAGAAGTGACGGACCAACCGGGCTGTGATGGGTATGCGGGCCAGCGGGCCGCTCCAAGCAACAGCCTGGTGGACCAAGTTTTCACAAGTCAAGCCTGGTCTCGGGCCGGGCTTGGGGAATAGAAAATCTCCCAGAACCCCATCAAGCAGGTTGACGCTGTTGTGGTTGACACTGTTGTGGTTGACACTGTTGTGGTTGACGCGGTTGTGGTTAACGCTGTTGTGGTTGACACTGTTGGGGTTGAGACTGTTACGGTTGACATTGTTGTGGTTGACGCTATTGTGGTTGACATTGTTGTGGTTGACACTGTTGTGGTTGACACTGTTGTGGTTGACGCTGTTGTGGTTGACATTGTTGTGGTTGACATTGTTGTGGTTGACACTGTTGTGGTTGACACTGTTGTGGTTGACACAATTGTGGTTGACACTGTTGTGGTTGACACTGTTGTGGTTGACACTGTTGTGGTTGACACTGTTGTGGTTGACGCTGTTGTGGTTGACATTGTTATGGTTGACATTGTTGTGGTTGCCACTTTTATGGTTGACACTGTTGTGGTTGTCACTGTTGTGGTTAACACTTTTATGGTTGTCACTGTTGGGGTTGACACTGTTGTGGTTGACATTGTTGTAGTTGACACAGTTGTGGTTGATAATAATTGTGGTTGACGTTGTTGTGGTTGACACTGTTGTGGTTGATAATAATTGTGGTTGACGCTGTTGTGGTTGACATTGTTGTGGTTGACACTGTTGTGGTTGACATTGTTGTGGTTGACATTGTTGTGGTTGACGCTGTTGTGGTTGACGCTGTTGTGGTTGACATTGTTGTGGTTGACGCTGTTGTTTTTTGACATTGTTGTGGTTGACATTGTTGTGGTTGACACTGTTGTGGATGACACTGTTGTGGTTGACATTGTTGTGGTTGACGCTGTTGGGGTTGACATTGGTGTGGTTGACACTGTTGTGGTTGACGCTCTTGTGGTTGACATTGTTGTGGTTGACATTGTTGTGGTTGACGCTGTTGTGGTTAACATTGTTGTGGTTGACATTGTTGTGGTTGACGCTGTTGTGGTTGACATTATTGTGGTTGACGCTGTTGTGGTTGACGCTGTTGTGGTTGACATTGTTGTGGTTGACATTGTTGTGGTTGACGCTGTTGTTGTTGACTCTGTTGTGGTTGACATTGTTGTGGTTGACACTGTTGTGGTTGACACTTTTGTGGTTGACAATGTTATGGTTGACGCTGTTGTGGTTGACGCTGTTGTGGTTGACACTGTTGTGGATGACACTGTTGTGGTTGACATTGTTGTGGTTGACGCTGTTGTGGTTGACGCTGTTGTGGTTGACACTGTTGTGGTTGACATTGTTGTGGTTGACATTGTTGTGGTTGACGCTGTTGTGGATGACACTGTTGTGGTTGACATTGTTGTGGTTGACGCTGTTGTGGTTGACACTGTTGTGGTTGACATTGTTGTGGTTGACGCTGTTGTGGTGGACGCTGTTGTGGTTGACACTGTTGTGGTTGACACTGTTGTGGTTGACATTGCTGTGGTTGACGCTGTTGTGGTTGACGCTGTTGTGGTTGACGCTGTTGTGGTTGACATTGTTGTGGTTGACGCTGTTGTGGATGAGACTGTTGTGGATGACACTGTTGTGATTGACACTGTTGTGGTTGACATTGTTGTGGTTGACGCTGTTGTGGTTGACATTGTTGTGGTTGACATTGTTGTGGTTGACACTGTTGTGGTTGACACTGTTGTGGTTGACACTGTTGTGGTTGACATTGTTGTGGTTGACGCTGTTGTGGTTGACGCTGTTGTGGTTGACGCTGTTGTGGTTGACATTGTTGTGGTTGACGCTGTTGTGGTTGACATTGTTGTGGTTGACGCTGTTGTGGTTGACGCTGCTGTGGTTGACGCTGTTGTGGTTGACATTGTTGTGGTTGACGCTGTTGTGGTTGACGCTGTTGTGGTTGACATTGTTGTGGTTGACATTGTTGTGGTTGACGCTGTTGTGGATGACACTGTTGTGGTTGACATTGTTGTGGTTGACGCTGTTGTGGTTGACGCTGTTGTGGTTGACGCTATTGTGGATGAGACTGTTGTGGATGACACTGTTGTGGTTGACATTGTTGTGGTTGACGCTGTTGTGGTTGACGCTGTTGTGGTTGACATTGTTGTGGTTGACGCTAATGTGGTTGACGCTGTTGTGGTTGACACTTTTGTGGTTGACGCTGTTGTGGTTGACGCTGTTGTGGTTGACGCTGTTGTGGTTGACGCTGTTGTGGTTGACATTGTTGTGGTTGACGCTGTTGTGGTTGACGCTGTTGTTTTTTGACATTGTTGTGGTTGACATTGTTGTGGTTGACACTGTTGTGGTTGACGCTGTTGTGGTTGACGCTGTTGTGGATGACACTGTTGTGGTTGACATTGTTGTGGTTGACGCTTTTGTGGTCGACATTGTTGTGGTTGACACTGTTGTGGTTGACACTGTTGTGGTTGACACTTTTGTGGTTGACGCTGTTGTGGTTGACGCTGTTGTGGTTGACGCTGTTGTGGTTGACGCTGTTGTGGGTGAGGCTGTTGTGGTTGACATTGTTGTGGTTGACGCTCTTGTGGTTGATATTGTTGTGGTTGACATTGTTGGGTATCTGGGGCTTGAACTCAGAAAATAAATTGTTTAATTGTTATATTAAAATAAATCGAAGGACCACCCGCTTTTGAGAAAAGAGGGAAAACAAATAAAATTGATCATTAGAATGACACCAGAGAACCAGTGTCTATGGAAAAACATTCAATGGATATTCACTTGAAAATAATGAAGACTGTAATTATTAATTAAAGCCGAAGCCTCAAATATCAACATTGGGGGTTATTTCTAGAAATTCATATATATCTAGGAACCAGTGTGGTTCGTCACTAGTTCATTATAGCATTGTTATGGTAAATCTAACTACAACATATGTAAATATATGGTAATCAAATTATCTTCATTTCAGATCTTATTATAGAAACAATAATTAAATTGAATAAATTTATAAGAAAAAATGGGTCTTAGCTGTAAGACGATTTCTAACGCCAGTTCATCACTCGTCCTCGTGATCACAGAATCCCCATAGATAAATGACTCGAGGTAAATAACACGATTGATGACAATCTTGCTGGCGTCTCAAATACACGCTGTAATACAAGAAATATAAAGTAGCAATTGACTAGGTTACAAAATTGTGCTCATATATTCATGAAGCTGAACTGAGTAATAAATATTACTAACGTTTGGTTGTGATTATATATTCTTCCTAACGACAAACTACTCACTAAGGCTCTAAACTACTCAAATGCATTCGATTAGAAAGAAAACCTGTGAGCGTAACCGAGTACTAAGGTTTGCCGAGAGGAGCGTCTGCTGGACTCAGTGTTCACTGCTGTGCACACTTATTCACGGCCCGGGTGGTAATTGTAGACGCTGGGTTCACTATTGAGGCACTAGAGAACACTGGCAAGTAAATTCCACTTATTAATTGAGTGTCGACGTAATTCTTATCGACAAGAATTCTCAATTAATGCCATGTGCTCCACCACGCTGTCTCGTGTGCGTGCCTTGTTGTTGTCGTAATGGCGTAATGGCGTCTCCCTCTCCCTGCTCTCGCATTCACCACGGAAATTATTAAACACAAATTATTCTTTCCCGCGCAATTATGGATGAAAATGCGATAATATGAACTGGGTTGAAATTATAGTGAATTAATAATTATAATATTCTCGATAAATAATCTCTAGCGAGAAATGGAGATAATATTTATACTTCTCCAGAGCATTCAAACGTAACAGAATAAAAACTGTTACTGAATAATTTTAATTAATAACTCTTGATTTACATTATCAGGAGTAATATTATCAGCAATATGCTCAGATTAATTTATATTAACACTATGGTTAGTGGTGTTAAGAGCTACTGCAAATGTAAGTTAATTAATATTAATTTATCATAATATAATAATGGATGATAAGTGTTGGAAATTTCCAACAACATTGTTGTGGTTGACACTGTTGTGGTTAACATTTTTGTGGTTGACATGTTGTGGTTGACGCTGTTGTGGTTGACGCTGTTGTGGTTGACATTGTGTGGTTGACACTGTTGTGGTTGACATTGATGTGGTTGACGCTGTTGTGGTTGACATTGTTGTGGTGACATTGTTGTGGTTGACTTTGTTGTGGTTGACGCTGTTGTGGTTGATACTGTTGTGGTTGACACTGTTGTGGTTGACACTGTTGTGATTGACACTGTTGTGGTTGACATTGTTGTGGTTGACACTGTTGTGGTTGACATTGATGTTTGACGCTGTTGTGGTTGACATGTTGTGGTTGACACTGTTTTGGTTGACGCTGTTGTGGTTGACATTGGTGTTGGGTTGACACTGTTGTGGTTGACATTGTTGTGGTTGACACTGTTGTGGTGTTGACGCGGTTGTGGTTGACACTGTTGTGGTTTGACATTGTGTTTTGACGCTGTTGTGGTTGACATTGTTTGTGGTTGACAGTGTTGTTGTTGACTTGGTGTGGTTGACGCTGTTGTGGTTGACATNGGCATACGGGCACGGTTACGGCCACGGTAGCGAGCTAGCATGTTCCTCGTCATAGCAGCCAGCTCCCGCTCTCCCTCCACATCCGTGGGGCTCGCCACAGCGACAACGACCGACACGGGGTCGACCTTGTACATCCTACGTCAGGCGGGATGGTGTTGCTCTGCTACTTTGAGGCCGCCTCGCGGCCAGCGGGCCTCGCCTTAGGGGGAAGGGGTGGGGGTGGGGTCCGGCCAGCTGGCCTGCGGTGGGGGTGCAGCGCCGGTCCCCAAGTGTCCCGCTGTCCGCAGCTAATACTTTGCCCAGTCTAGGTGCTAGTAAGCTCTGCCTTTAGTCAGGAAACCCTTCTCCTTACTCCTTGGCGGTACGTATACGGCCTCACGCCCTGGGAAAAAATTCTCACCCATTGTCATCTCAGTTTTTCCCCAGCACTAGGTATTTTCTGCCCGCCTGTTTAATTCCTGTTAATTCAGCTATGATTTACCATTATGTCTTTCCGGCCTCTTGGTCGGCCTCCGTTAAGTGTTATGTGGCCTATTCACTTTATTTAACATTTGTGTCCTGACTGTTATAACTAGTTATATATAATTACATTACATTGACATTAGGTTTCTGCAGAACGTGTTTACCATGTCACTAGGCTGAGCTTACTCACTTAATACGGGTGTACATTTTAAGTTAAATATTAGTACTCAGTAGACATGGATATGTTACATTTGTTCCTACTTATATATATTTACACGTTTTGCAGAATTTAATTTACCGTCTCCTACTATGTAATAAATAAGCCCCCAAACTGTTGGTGTCTTTTTTCCCCCTGAGCAGAAAACATTATTATTATTTTATATATCCAGGCCAAAGCGCTCGCGTAACGCCGGGCGAGTGTTACCACTTCGCCACAAGAACTGTGTCGGACACATAATAACTGTAGAACATCACACAATTGTAGTTTTGAATGAGTAAGTAGTAGTCAAATCTCCAATTTTATAGAGATTCACAACTCTGGTCACCATGAATTTACAGCGGGAAGATCCTGTCTCTCGCAATTACTTGCCCACTATGACAATCACAGAAGCATAAGAAGAAAAAACAATGCAAATGTTGTATACACAGAGGAGAGTAGAAATAGCCTAAGCTACCCTATCCTTGTGAGATGAATCTTAATGTCTCAATAAATGTACTTGAACTTGTATACACAGAGTATTATTAAGTGATGTGGTGGAGGCTGTCTCCACACACAGTTTCAAGTGTAGATATGATAGAGCCCAGTAGGCTCAGGAAACTGTACACCTGTTGATTGACAGTTGAGAGGCGGGACCAAAGAGCCAGAGCTCAACCCCCGCAAGCACAATTAAGTGAGTACAGACTTCGCAAAGGCATTAGATAAATGTAACCATGACAACCTGTCCTCGGGGAGGTGATCCCGTCAAGGGTATGGATTTGGAACTACTACATAATGTGTGCTATTATCTACTCTCCATGGTTAGGTTCGGCTGGGGTTCATCATGTTTGTTTACGTTAATATGTGTTATTGACGAAAATGGGAAATAAGGAATTAGAAAACTGTTCCAGTACACCCCGCGAATTCTGTTTACCGAAAACCAAATTCTTCAAACAAAACGTTTTCAGCATACTGTTTTTTATATTTTAAACCAACGATTTCTATTATATTAAAGATATAACATGAAAATATTCTGTTTGCGACAAAGGTTCATTTGCGAGTTTACATGTAGACTTTCTGGAACCGTAATATACTTTCAGACCATCACAAATATCTAGATAACTATCGAAGTGGTTTGAGGGTTGGTGTGGTTTCTCATGGTCTATGGATTTGGTCTGAGGATGGGCTGGCTGACAACGGACAGATGTTGTACTAAAGCAACCTAACCTAACCTAACCTAACCTAACCTAACCTAACCTAACCTAGGACCCACGCAAAGAAAACATGAATGTTTGTGAGCCACTGTATTCACCTAGTTGTGCTTGCACAACTAGGTGCATTGAGATCTGCTCTTTCGGCTCACCTCTCAACTGTCAATCAACTGTTTCTAACTACTACTACTGCTACCTTTTTTCACATCACACACACACACACCAGGAAGCAGCCCGTGACAGCTGACTAACTCCCAGGTACCTATTTACTGCTAGGTAACAGGGGCATAGGGTGAAAGAAACTATACCTAATGTTTCTCGCTGGCGCCCGGGATCGAACCCGGGACTACCGGATCACATGTCCAGCGTGCTGTCCACTCGGCCCCGTAAACATGTACACGGCAAATAAACACCATTACACAAGGAAGGTACAACTGTGAATTATAGTACATTTTATTTTGTCCGTTGGGGAGTGTGACATTAAAATGCGATGTATTGTTGTAGAGGAGAGGTTGCGCACGGCGGATTACCTCACCACACACGCAGCATGGCGCCTCTTATCGCTGTTATCACTTTCCCACATACTCGGCGCTCGAGGGGCCTCGTTATCCTGCCTGATCACCCTCGCTTATCTTTTATCAGTATTACACGTGAAAGCTGGCTTTGTCTTGTTTGATTATTACGTGGTGAGTCAGCTTGGTCCCGGACTCTAGGTCAGCGCGCGACTTTCGTCACGTTTCCTTACACCTGATGCTTCTGTTCATCTAGCAGTAAATAGGTACCTGTGTGTCACGCAACTGTTGTGGGTTGCATCCTGGGAAGGTCAGTCGCCATAGAGGGACCTCGATAAACAATGAGAAACAGTTCGTGAACTGGAGGTTTAATTTATTATTCATCAGCATTAATAAGAGGGTCTCTATAGCTTGCACCGGAAGTAGTTAAGTGCTTGTTAATAACAAATAATAATATTATGTTATTTAAATTTTTTTAAATTTACCTACAATAAAAATATGTAAATACAGTAAGCCTACATAATTTTTGTTAGACAGTCTCCATTAATTCAATTGGATAATATACATTAGGTTATCAGAATGCAGGAATGAATACAAATATAATCTAGCATTTACCCTTACATCTAATTTTATGCAGTCAGAATTTAAGGAGTTATTTTTGTTAAAGGAAAGCTGGTGATAATACATGATTGCTTAAGATGTTGTCCAACATTGTTCACAACACAGCAGGTAAATTTGGTCCTAATAGCCCAGTGGTTATTGGCGTTGTTCGACGGTGAATCAACGTTATCAGTGTTGATTCACGTTGTTGAATTGGCGTTGGTCTTCACATTGTGCCCACTGGCAGTGTTTATTTCGACGGTGATCTGCCGCGTCATTTGGCGATTCAGAACCAGTCGAATATGACATCGAAATGCGACGTATATTCGAAACCCTCAAAACCAATGATATCGACATTGCATGGAATGGATTTTGGCCTTTGTTTACGAGTCGTGTTACCCGCAACCCGTCCTTACACCAGGCTGTTTTAAAGCGGCGGTCGCCCTTCCCAGACGCATTCATCAATTTTAACATGCTGTGCATTAAAAATTGGTTTGTTTTCATATATAGTTTAACTATTATATACATACAATTCTATGTATAGTTAGGGGTAGGTTAGGTTAGGTATTTAGGTCCTGTTGGCGATTATTTGTATTTGAAGTACGTGGGTGAAGCATTTATACCAACCCGTCCTCGACTCAAGTCCATTACATCCAGCGGTCGACCCCACAGACGCATTCATAATTTTTTACATGCTGTTCATTTCAAAACGGGAATTTTCTCAGTATAAATTATTATTATAATATATTAGCATATTGTGTATATATAGGCATAGGATAGGTTAGGTAGGTGTTTAGGTTCTGATGGCGATTATGTATTTGTAGTACGTTGGTGAAGCATTTATAGCGTTGTGGTTCGAACAAATTCGTCAGTGAAGCACTTGTTTCCGACCTGTTCGAATGTCAGTAGTTGTGAGTCGTGTGTAAACCGCTTTTCATTCATAACAGGGGGTTTGGCGGGTGCATGGAATCACTTTTGGATCTTTGTTTGGAGGACGGGCTGCTCACAACTGATGACGTCCGAACATTTCTCGAACAGTGCTTCAGTCACGACCTATGCTCGCATCGCAACGCTGTAAATGTTGCACTTCAAATAAAAATTATCGTCAACAGACCCAAAACATCCTACGCCTATTTATACATTGAACTTAAATGCATAATAAATGAGAACAAACCTATTNTTGACTCGTGAAAGCCGTTGTCAACATCAGACTGACTGAGAGAAGTAGAGAGAGGGTACAGGTCAGCACCTGGACCTGACCAACCCATCTATGGGAAAGGATTACCAGAAACAGGAAAGATCAAAGAGGATTAAGCAGTCAGAGAATAAGGATGAAGATTGTAGTAAAATTGTAATGAGACATTGTATGCCTCCCTTATCAAAGTTTTTTCTTAAACTGTTGTGTAATATTGTAACTTAAAACTGGATCAAGTTTGTACATACCAGTACTAACATTGAGAAGATTTGGACATTGACATTCATTTGGACATTCATTGACATTCATTTGACATTCATTTGGACATTCAATGTCCAATTCTTCAAATGTTAGTACTGGTATGTACAAACTTGATCCAGTTTTAAGTTACAATATTACTTGTTTGCTTGTTTGTTTGGCTTGTTTGCATTTGTGTTCCTCACGTGTTGCCCCAAAAAATGAGGCGATTTGATAAAATGCTATGCCCAAGATAACCATCCAGGTGCCGGCGGGGAAGTGGTTCATATAGCTCAGGCTATCACTTCCTTATGTCCGGTCGTGATGGTCAAGCGGATTAAGGCGCCCTGTAGTTACCAGTTGCTTTGCTCCTGGGAGTATGGGTTCGAGTCACTTCTGGGGTGTGAGTTTTCAGTTGTATCTAGTCCTGGGGACCATTCAGGCTTGTTTGCATTTGTGTTCCTCACGTGTTGCCCCAAAAAATGAGGTGATTTGATAAAATGCTATGCCCAAGATAACCATCCAGGTGCCGGCGGGGAAGTGGTTCATATAGCTCAGGCTATCACTTCCTTATGTCCGGTCGTGATGGTCAAGCGGATTAAGGCGCCCTGTAGTTACCAGTTGCTTTGCTCCTGGGAGTATGGGTTCGAGTCACTTCTGGGGTGTGAGTTTTCAGTTGTATCTAGTCCTGGGGACCATTCAGGCTTGTTTGCATTTGTGTTCCTCACGTGTTGCCCCAAAAAATGAGGTGATTTGATAAAATGCTATGCCCAAGATAACCATCCAGGTGCCGGCGGGGAAGTGGTTCATATAGCTCAGGCTATCACTTCCTTATGTCCGGTCGTGATGGTCAAGTGGATTAAGGCGCCCTGTACATACCAGTTGCGTTGCTCCTGGGAGTATGGGTTCGAGTCACTTCTGGGGTGTGAGTTTTCAGTTGTATCTAGTCCTGGGGACCATTCAGGCTTGTTTGCATTTGTGTTCCTCACGTGTTGCCCCAAAAAATGAGGTGATTTGATAAAATGCTATGCCCAAGATAACCATCCAGGTGCCGGCGGGGAAGTGGTTCATATAGCTCAGGCTATCACTTCCTTATGTCCGGTCGTGATGGTCAAGCGGATTAAGGCGCCCTGTACATACCAGTTGCTTTGCTCCTGGGAGTATGGGTTCGAGTCACTTCTGGGGTGTGAGTTTTCAGTTGTATCTAGTCCTGGGGACCATTCAGGCTTGTTTGCATATATATATATATATATATATGTATATATATATATGTATATATATATATATATATATATTATATATATATATATATATATATATATATATATATATATATATATATATATATATATTATATATATATAGAAAAAGGGAAGGGGGTGGTAGGAGAAAAGCACACAGAAGTGAGTTCTGGCTACTAGGTACGACATATATTGGAGGGGACCTACATTCCCTCCAATGCGTTATGTGTGGTTTCCTCCGAGGCTATGGGTCCCCCTTCTTCCAGCCAGAGGTGGTACTCCCTTCCCTTTTATATATATTTTGTGTAATTTAATCAGCTTCCGTACCCAAAAATGTTGATAGGGATATATAAAAATTTAAGGTAGTGATAACAGGATATGGGCTTCTGATGATGACCAGACAACACGCTAGAAGGTGAAGGGACGACGACGTTTCGGTCCGTCCTGGAACATTCTCAAGTCGATTGCAAGAATGATCGACAGTTGCCTTGAGAATGGTCCAGGGCTGACCGAAACGTCGGCGTCCCTTCACCTCTAGTGTGTGGTCTGGTCAACATACTTCAGCCACATTATTGTGACTCATCGCCTGCATATGGGCTTCTGATTTCACAGAGATAAGATAGGTTTCGAAGACTATCCAAATTACCTTCAGCAAAACTATTATTTGCTCTTTTAACTGGTTTGTTTTTGCAAAACTAGGGGACATGCATTCCAAAGAAGGTTGGTGGAACGTGAGCAGGAGAAAGAGATGGATACACGAGATCGTGTCAAAGAAAAAGAAGAGCTAGAAGAACTAAGAACCAAAATCTTGGCTGAAGGTCATGACAATCCTGATGCAGCTTTTCAGAAGGTTGGTGGCAGATTTTTATGATATTTGTATTTTGCTCAATTAATTTATAAGTTTGTTTTGGCATTTTTATCAATTTTGCTGAATGCTTTTATATTTTTACGTATTTTGCTTTGTTTTAAATTTTAATAAAACATGTAAGTGTTACCTTGAAAATTTTACTTCAGTGTCAGTAGTTAATTGTATGGGTTTAAAATGAACTTTCGTGCTAAAATATGTTTGAGGATGAGTAACCTAGACGTAATGACGTTAGGTTGTAACCAATTTGTAACATGTATGAATGGTAAGTGCTAGTTAAAGAACACTATGGCTACAATTTGGAACATGGACAAATATTTTGTTGATGTTAGGCATTATTACAGCCCATGGTAAGTAAAAGTGGGAAATGGGATAAAAGTAATGTATCATTGAAATGTGTGTTGTATTTTCAGGCATGTGCAGAGAGAGAGGAGCAGTACAAACCCAAGTTGCTGGTTAAGCCTGCAGAGCGAAAACCCCCACCACCTGCTCCTGTTCCAGCAGAGCCTCCGCCAGAACTGCCGGAGATCCCAGAGCAGCCTCCACTTCCCATCACTGAAGCAGAATCAGAATCTGACTCTGATGGACACATGTCTGATACCCCTCCTGAGCCTATGCCAGATATGGAGGAAAACTCTCAATCCAGAGGTATTTTGGGAGGGCAGTAGTTACATCAGTAGCAGTAGTTGTGAAATGCCTTGAGGTTACTTTTAAATTGTAAGAAAAGCCTACAGAGAAGCTGATGTCTGTTCTACATTGTACATTTTAATGTTTTGTCATTTACATAGTCATGCTAGTTTCAGGAATAATGTTTGGGTTTTTTCAGATGCATTTATGTTGTCATCTGAGGACACAACACCTCAACCACCAAAGAGAAAGAAATATGATGTGAAAGATGTTTTTAACCAAGATGACGATGACATCCCATCAAAAAAGAAGAAACTTCCTTTGCCAGGTAAATATAAGTTTTTATGATGTACTTTTTCTTCTACAGTATCTGTATTGCTTATTAAACCTTAAGAGGGGGTGGGGGAGTTTTCTGTTGTGGAATTATTTGTTCTATCATTCGCATAAATAAACGCCCACAAATTTAACAAATAACAGTGGTTTAAAAATAATTTATATTTTTCTCAAATAGAATAATATATGATTTAAATATTATTTTTCATGCTGAACTCAAATATACTGTACAGTATTATCATATTAGTGTTTTTTGTATCTTGCAAAGCTTTTTAGTGATTCAAGGGGTTAATTTTGAAAAATCATATATTTACATATATATTACAAACATTTTACACTAAAACAAAATTACTAAATGGTAATTTTGATAACTTCCTGTATATTTTGCTTGGGAAATGGAGTGAGCAGACAGTGTGTTTCATGTCATGATGCACTCGCAAAGATCCAATCATAAATGTGGCCGAGTCCCTTATTTCTATAGGTGCAAAATACACTATGCAGTGATTAGAAGGAAAGCTCTATAGTATATACTATTATTGATAAAATTCCAATGAATTTAATAACAGAATGTTGTAATTACAAAAAGATTGTCACCAAAAAACTGGGGTGATAGAAAAATTTTGATTGCAGGTTTGAATTCAGCATAAAATCATTACACCAGAATCACTGTAAATGTTTCATATATAAAAAAATGTGATAGTCAGTGTATTTGTATACAGAGCAAATATGTAGATACATTGAGGGGTCCAGAACCAGCCATCCAGTAATAAAGATAGTGTACATTAATATATACATGTATATTGGACATAACCGGTATTAATACTGGTGTGGAAATAAGGTAACGGATTTATGGAATAAATTAGGAGGTAAGACAAAAGGCATGAGGTTGGTGGATTGTTTCAGGTGTATGTTAAACATATCAATGAATGAGTTTGGGTGGATATAAATAGGAGCTGCCTCATATGAGGCATTCTGCAGTATATATCATTCTTATGTTCAAAATCTAATTTCCTTTATAGAACGAACTTTGAGTGCAAAGGAAGATCCCTTGCAGAAGTTGCTAAGAAATTCTATAGAACCAGGTAATAAAATATTTATCAATGTGTTTTTCCCTAAGTTGAAAATTACTTGTGAATGACATAAACAGGAACTTGAAAAGATTTGAAACATGACACATATGATATAAAAAAAAATAATTTTTGTTAAATAACATACTTTTATTTTTGTTACTAAAGGCAAGGATAAGGGAAGCAAAGAGAAGGGTGGTGGAGAAGAGAAGCGTAAACATATCAAGAGTATGATTGATAAGATCCCGACCAGTAAGGAAGAACTCTTTGCATACCCCATCGACTCGACCCTCGTTGATAATGTGAGTACCGAGTACTGTAAGATCAAGGCACATTCAAGAGGAATTAGGTATTACCAGTAGGGATATCTTGGGGTTTTGGCACATTTGTTTTTTCGGTTTTCTCTCAATGTCTCTTAACTCTTCGTTGAATTGACACGAGACTTAAACACTCATGTTTAAGCAAAAATGTATAGTATGGCTGAAATATCTTAAAGACTTATTGTGCAATATTGGTGTGAAACTGCAACACTGATCAAGCAGGCTGCGAGTGGTACGTCAGGCTGTGGGCAGCCACAGCCTGATGTAGAACATGCTGGTTGACCAACACTTGTAACATGATGTACATCTTGAAAGCTACTGACATAGCTCCACTTCAAAAGTGATGTAAAGTAATAGCAAAACATTACTGACTGGTCACACTAACATTGCGCAGAGTTGAGAAGCAAACATGTTGTACTGGTATTGTGGAAAAGAATGAGCTATATAACCAAGGTCTAAAGAGCTTTAGAGCAGAAAGATTCTCTTTTTCAACTTTCATACTGGATCCTCATGGTACCACCATGGATAGAACATATGAGGTTGGTATGCATATTTAGAGAGAGATGAATTGCCATTTATGGCCTACACACACCATAACCACATTTATAAAATAATTTTGCAAAATTTATTTACCTTACCTTGAGATGGTTTCGGGGCTTAGCGTCCCTATGGTTGAGGAGGCCTGGTCAAGGACCAGGCCTCCTCGTTGCTGGACTGGTCTCAGCCAGGCTGTTGGATGTAGCATGTATACTGCATCTGCAATCTGGTGTACTTTCAGTACCTCCTGATGAGGTACTGAAAGGGTACCTCATAGGTACATAAGGGTAAGGTACTTTCAGTAACTTGCCCTTTCAGTGCCTTTGTGACATAATCACAAAGGCACTGAAAGTAAACCCCAAATGTAGTTGTATACATACATTTTGCTAAATTATTGTGTAAATATGGGCGCCCGACAGCTGGGTGGACAGCGCTTCGGATTCGTAGTCCTGCGGTTCCGGGTTCGATTCCCGGTGGAGGCGGAGACAAACGGGCAAAATGTTTTTCACCCTGATGCCCCTGTTACCTAGTAGTAAATAGGTACCTGGGAGTTTACAGCTAATACGGGCTGCTTCCTGGGGGTGTGTAACAAAGAGGCCTGGTCAAGAACCGTGCCGCAGGGATGCTAAGCCCTGAAATCATCACAAGATAACCTAAAGATGAGTTGGTATGATAGCCCACATTTTAACAGTTTTTTTTGCTCATCACCACATTTTTTATTACCCCCAAACACCCTCATTTATTAAGCTTGATTCAGATTTTGCTATTAATTATTGCTGCAGTATATAGAAAAACTATATTTGTTTGTCTAATTTTATTTAAGATAAAATAGTTTAGAAAGGTTGATTTTCTGAATGCAGCAATGTAGAGGCATATATTTTCACTTTACTCAACATACCTTGAGGTTACCTTGAGGTGTTTTCGGGGCTTAGCGTCCCCACGGCACGGTCGTCGACCAGGCTGTTGGATGCGGCTGTTCGCAGCCTGACGTATGAGTCACAGCCTGGTTGATCAGGTATCATTTGGAGGTGCTTGTCGAGTTCTCTCGAGCACTGTGAGGGGGGGGGGGCAGTTATGCCACTTATATGTAGTGGAAGGGTACTCTCAGAGTACCTATTGCACCTCTGCTTTTCTGCTTTTCAAAGGGGGGTATTCTGCACATCCTGCCATGCCTTCTTATCTCAAGTGGTGTTATTTCTGTGTGCAGGTTTGGGGACCAGCCTCTCTACTATTTTCACCCATGTAAATTATTATGTATTTCTCCCGTCTGTGCTCAAGAGAATACAGATTTAGGCATTTCAGTCAGTCCCAATAGTTTAGATTTTTTACTGAGTAGATTCTAGCAGTAAAGGATCTCTGCATGCTCTCCGGATCAGCAATTTCTCCAGTTTTGAAAGGGGCTGTCATTGTGCAGCAGTATTCCACTCTAGAGAGCACTAGCATCTTGAAGAGTATCATCATTGGTATAGTATCTCTAGTTTTAAAAGTTCTTATTATCCAACCTGTCATTTTTCTTGCCGTTGTGATGAATACTTTACTGTGATTAAAGGTAAGGTCTTCCGACATGAGTAGTCCCAAATCCTTTTCATTGCTTTTTCGTTCTATGTTATGATTTGGCTGCATTTTATATGTGGTTTCTGCTTATATATTTTCATTTTTCCGTAGCGCAAAAGCTGGAACTTACCTTCATTAGATTAATTCTATTAGTTCTATTAGTCAGAAAATTGTAGATCCATCTTCCTGTTTTTCTGGTAATTCCTTTTGCACGCATTTTGTGTGCAATAACACCATGGTCACATTTATCGATGCCTTTTGCGAAATCTTTGTAAATTACACAAGCGTCTGCATCTGTTAGGTGTTCTGGTGTTGGCCTACCTCGATGACTGGCTGGTTTTGGCTCCCAGCCAGTCCGCTTGTCTGCTGGCCAGGGATTTGGTTCTTTCTCAGCTCGCCGGGTTCCGGTTCTTGGTAAACTGGAGGAAGTCCCATCTGGTTCCCTTCCAGGATCGGATCTGGCTTGGCCTTGTGGGGGACTCTCGGACTGCTTCCTTGTCCCTTCCTCCAGAGTCTCTTCTGCGGTCCCGCATGTGCCTGTGCCTCTTTCTGGGGGGCTCCCGGCGGTTGCTCAAGGGTCTGTGCGGGAGCTTGAACTTCGCCATGTTGGTCTACCCGCCGGGTCGGGTTTGGCTTCGTTGGCTGTTCTGGTTCCTTAGGGGACATCCCTTCCGCCTCTCTTGCGATCGCTGGGTTCGAACCCCGAGGGTATTGCGTCAGTTACTGCGTTGCCGGCTTCCTCTTCGTGTTTTTCAGGGTTCGGTGCCTTGGCGCCTACCAGAGCCCTTGCTCGATGTGTTCACGGACACGTAGTCTCTGCTGGGGCTTTGTGGCCAGTGCTCACCAGGCCGCCCAGAGACGGTGGGGTCCGTCCATCCTTCAAGCCCACAGCACTGTTCGGGAGTTTGTGGCAGTGTGGTTTGCTCTTCGATGCGGTCCTTGGCTCTTTGGCGCTGGTCGCTTCGGGTGACTCATCTGCCGAGTTCTCGGGGTTTGGCTCTCCTGGCAGTTCACGTGCAGGGAGTGTCCAACGTATTGGCCGACAGCCTCTCTCGTTTCGTTCCCCTCTCTACGGAATGAATGGTCGACGCTGACTCCTTCTGTTGGCTTTGCCAGATGTTCGGATGCCCCGAGGTGGACCTCTTCGCATCGGCGTGGTCGCAGCGCCTTCCCCTGTATGTGGCGCCCTTTCCTGACTGCGAGGCTGTCAGGGTCGACGCCTTTTGGCAGGACTGGTCGAGGTGGGGGTTCCAGTACCTCTTTCCTCCGGTTCAGCTGTTACTCCAGGTCCTGACTCGCTTGGAGACTTACAGGGGAGCGTTGTCCTCTTGGCCCCTTGGTGGCCGTCCCAGCCGTGGTTTCAGGCGCTGCTTGCTCGGTGTCCAAACCCGGAGGATTTTCCGCGGCTCTGCCTCTTCTAGCAGATTGGACAGATACGTCACGTGGATGGTTCAATCTTTTCCTCGACTCGTCGCATATAGTATTTTTTACTCAAGTTTATCATCATCTCTATCGTGATCAGGTGGCTTCCTTATTAGTGTCCCACCTTCGGGCTTCGTCTCAGCGGCAGTATGACGTTTCCTGGTGGTCCTTCTGGTTCTTCTTACATCTTCGTCGTTGTACTTCGCTTTCTGTTAGGATGGTTTGGTTGATGGTGTTGTCCTTTCTCTCTTGGTCAACCAGGCTGATGACTCATACGTCAGGCTGCGAGCAGCCGCGGCAAACAACCTGGTTGATCAGTCCAGCAACCAGGAGGCCTGGTCAACGACCGGGCCGCGGGGACGCTAAGCCCCGGAAGCACCTCAAGGTAACCTCAAGGTTGGTTGTTCCAGGGCAGTCTCCTTATGCTCAACACTGTCGCCTCGTATCGTGCGGCGCTGGTGGAGTCGCTTCAGCTTGCTTTTGGTATTGATGTCACGTGTGCGTCATTTTGCAAGCTTTCTGGGGCGTTGTTTCACCTCCGGCCTGCTCATGCGTCGCCTGAGCCGTCCTGGTCATTGGACAGAGTGCTCTCTTTTCTTTCTTCACCTCATTTTGTTGTGGCCCCTTTGTTTCCGAATTGTTTTTTGAATGCTCTTTTCCTGTTGGCATTAGCCTCTTGTGTCGGGTTGGTGAGCTTCATGCTCTCCTCCGGAGCAGAGGTTTCTGCTCCTTCGTCCAGGTGGTCGTTTTGTTTGTCTGCAGCTTCTCCTTCTTTTCTGACGAAGAATGAGACTGCTGCTTTCTGGAAGGTCTCTGGGTTGGGCTATCAGGCAGTGGGTGAACAGGTGGGTGGGTGGATTGGCAGGTAGGTAAGTGGGCATGCAAGCAGGTGGGTAACAGGTGCATGGCAGGGAAGTGGGTGAACAGTGGGTGAGTTAGCAAGACTGAACAGATACAAATGACACATGTGATCTGCCTCCACACCCCCCGCCCCCACCCACCTCATGCCAGCCTCCATCCCCCCTCCACATGTGTCGACACGTGGGTGTCGACATGGCTGTACGATGACTTTAAACATGCGCCTTAAGTTCTGTTAAATCCCATTTTATTTTATTGTAAATGTTGTTTGTTTGTTGTTTAAGTTTCGCTACCTGGAACAAAAGTTCCAAGTAGCACGGGCTATGGTGAGCCCGTAGTGTTATTGTAAATATTTAAATGAATAAATAGCAAACCAAGTACTGTACTGTTCAACTATTATAGAATGTTATTAATTAATATTTGTAACTAGCTCTCCACAGCAATAAGAAAACAATATAATTCTTGCAACAACGACAACGCCACCTTCCTTCGTTAGGCTTAACGCGAGTCTCTCACACCGCAACAGTTATTCCTCCCTCTGTGACCAACTCCCTCCCTCCCTTCCTGACCAGCTCCCTCCCTCCCTCCTTCCTGACCAGCTCCCTCCCTCCCTTCCTTCCTGACCAGCTCCCTCCCTCCCTCCCTTCCTGACCAGCTCCCTCCCTCCCTCCCTTCCTGACCAGCTCCCTCCCTCCCTCCCTTCCTGACCAGTCCCTCCCTCCCTCCCTTCCTGACCAGCCTCCCTCCCTCCCTCCCTTCCTGACCAGCTCCCTCCCTCCCTCCCTTCCTGACCAGCTCCCTCCCTCCCTCCCTTCCTGACCAGCTCCCTCCCTCCCTCCCTTCCTGACCAGCTCCCTCCCTCCCTCCCTTCCTGACCAGCTCCCTCCCTCCCTCCCTTCCTGACCAGCTCCCTCCCTCCCTCCCTTCCTGACCAGCTCCCTCCCTCCCTCCCTTCCTGACCAGCTCCCTCCCTCCCTCCCTTCCTGACCAACTCCCTCCCTCCCTCCCTTCCTGACCAGCTCCCTCCCTCCCTCCCTTCCTGACCAGCTCCCTCCCTCCCTCCCTTCCTGACCAGCTCCCTCCCTCCCTCCCTTCCTGACCAGCTCCCCCCCTCCCTCCCTTCCTGACCAGCTCCCTCCCTCCCTCCTTCCTGACCAGCTCCCTCCCTCCCTCCCTTCCTGACCAGCTCCCTCCCTCCCTCCCTTCCTGACCAGCTCCCTCCCTCCCTCCCTTCCTGACCAGCTCCCTCCCTCCCTCCCTTCCTGACCAGCTCCCCCTCCTCCCTTCCTGACCAGCTCCCCCCTCCCTCCCTTCCTGACCAGCTCCCTCCCTCCCTCCTTCCTGACCAGCTCCCTCCCTCCCTTCCTTCCTGACCAGCTCCCCCCTCCCTGACCAGCTCCCTCCCTCCCTCCTTCCTGACCAGCTCCCTCCCTCCCTCCCTTCCTGACCAGCTCCCTCCCTCCCTCCCTTCCTGACCAGCTCCCTCCCTCCCTCCCTTCCTGACCAGCTCCCTCCCTCCCTCCCTTCCTGACCAGCTCCCTCCCTTCCTCCCTTCCTGACCAGCTCCCTCCCTCCCTCCCTTCCTGACCAGCTCCCTCCCTTCCTCCCTTCCTGACCAGCTTCCTCCCTCCCTCCCTGACCAGCTCCCTCCCTCCCTGATCAGCTCCCTCCCTCCCTTCCTGACCAGCTCCCTCCCTCCCTCCCTTTCTGACCAGCTCCCTCCCTCCCTCCCTTTCTGACCAGCTCCCTCCCTCCCTCCCTTCCTGACCAGCTCCCTCCCTCCCTCCCTTCCTGACCAGCTCCCTCCCTCCCTTCCTCCCTGACCGACTCCCTGACCAGCTCCCTCTCTTCCTCCCTGACCGACTCCCTCCCTGACCAGCTCCCTCCCTCCCTCCCTTCCTGACCAGCTCCCTCCCTCCCTTCCTCCCTGACCGACTCCCTGACCAGCTCCCTCTCTTCCTCCCTGACCGACTCCCTCCCTGACCAGCTCCCTCCCTTCCTGACCGTTATCCCCCAGGTGGTACCTCCCAAAGCTTCCCTCTCCCGACACCACCTACCCCCCCTAGCCCCTCTAGCCCCCCTAGCCCCCCCCCCCTACACCATGTGGCTGAACGACTGCTAGTTAACCGGCTCCGATTTTTTATCCGGCTCCCATTGACATTTTGGCCGGATATTGAGATAATTTTATCCGGTCGCGATTTTGGCCGTATGAGGGCGTTTTCCGGATGTCCGAATCCCGGATAATCGAGT
This sequence comes from Procambarus virginalis, assembly GCA_020271785.1. NCBI lineage: Eukaryota > Metazoa > Arthropoda > Malacostraca > Decapoda > Cambaridae > Procambarus > Procambarus virginalis. The sequence goes on from WNGS01042707.1 coordinate 39,179,072, forward strand.
GTCTACAATATGTCCTGGGCTGACATTCGGGCGCAGGGATTTTGGGGGTCGAACAGGGTCGTGGCTGCTCGTTACCTTTTAAACGTTCATGGGCCCAGTCGGGCCTGTATCGCCTTCGGTCGGCGGATGCAGCCAGTTGTCTCGACTTCGGGTTGAGGAGTGAGCAGCAACCGCCTCCTGGGTAAGTCCCTATTCTTTTCCTCTGTGGGTAGTTAACTCCTTGGGAGCCCCTACCACCCCCCCCCCAGAAAACCAGCGTTGAATGTAATGAAATGCTATTTTCTGGTTGAGTCCCCGGAGGCTCCCTAGCATCCCTCCCTCCCTTCGGTCGCCGTTTTTTTCGCGTGTTTTGACATCCAGCCTCAGAACTGGGGTGTGGATCGCCAGCACGGCAGGTCTGGGGCTACCCCTTCCCCCTCCCAGGGAGGGGTGAGCTACGCAGACAGCGGTGCAACGACGGGTGACATCATACTAGTTTGCTCGTTTTTGTTTGGGGAGCTCTATCCACTCATTTGGCTTTTGGTTGCAATTTTCACCAGAATAGGGGTTTGTTTTAGGACGCCTACCTTTCTGGGTGCCTAACCCGGTCGATGGCAGACATAGAATGCTTCCAATCACACAGGGGTTTCTATAGGCCATTGCTCCCCTTGCCTCTCTAGAGGGGGCCAGGTTCTGGCTCGTGGTCCCCGGTAGGCCCATAAGATCTCCATACACATGACTGGTGCCAAAGTCTGACATTAGCATGTCAGCCTAGTAAGCTCCGGGGAGCCTCCGGGACTCACCCAGGAAATGGAGTTTCATTACATTCAACGCTGGTTTTTTGTAGGAGTATGCAGTTTGAGCATATTTCTTGAACTACTGAGTTTATTTATTTTGGGTTTGTATTTTCTAGCTGTTTTTTCTCAGATTATTTCTGTGAGATCTTAGTTTATTTTCTCCCAATTAATTCATTTATTATTGAAATTGAATTTGCTGAATTCTCCTTCCCTGGGGCTCGGGACTGGTTGTGTTCTATTCCCCGTGCTTGTCGGAACTTCAATTAGGTTGTTATCTAACGTGTTCTCTCTTCTGGTTGGTTCAACTAATTTGCTGGTTTAAGGCAAATCTGTTGCATATCCATAGCAGGTCATTTGCATTTGCCTGTTCATTTAGGCTACTTCTTGGTATTCTTTCTGATATAACTGTATTAGCTAGGCTGAGCCAGTGGCCGAGCGGACAGAACACTGGACGTGTGATCCTGTGGTCCCGGGTTCGATCCTGGGCGCCGGCGAGAAACAATGGGCAGTTTCTTTCACCCTGATGCCCCTGTTACCTAGCAGTAAATAGGTACCTGGGAGATAGTCAGCTGTCACGGGCTGCTTCCTGGGGTGGAGGCCTGGTCGAGGACCGGACCACGGGGACAATAAGCCCTGAAATCATCTCGATATAACCTCAAAATCTCAAGATAGGTACTGCACTTCCATTTCAGGTGCCGTAGGTTGAAGTTCCCAAGCAGGATGATGTTTGTGGCTAGATTTGTGAGGTTTTCTAAGCAGTGTTCTATTTTCATTAGTTGGTCTTTAAACTGCTGATGATTTGCCTCCAGTGACTTGTATACAAGGACAATAACTACATTTAGGATCTCTAATTTGATTATCAGCACTTCAACCATATTGTTTGTGGTGTTTAGCAGCTCACTGCAGATGAGTGTGTCTTTGATGTACATTTTGACCCCACCCTGTAGTCTGTTTCCTGTCACATCTGAAAAGATTGTACTCCGAGATACATATTTCACCATTATCGTAGTCCTTTGTGTGGGTTTTCATTAGGGTTGCAAACACTGCATTTGCTTATGTAGGAGGCCATCTATAAAAGGAACTTTGTTAGATTTGTGTGTTTTTATACCCTGGATGTTGGCAAATGTAAATGATGTTATCGTGTTTGTGGAAGTGCTGGATGCATTACTTGGTGTTAATATCTGAGGCTCTAGTAGAGAGGCTACTGTGTTTATGTTCTCTCTAGCATTTGACCAAGATGGTGGTAGGGGTCTGGACATTTTTAGCCATTCTTCTCCTCTTTCTCTTGCTAAAAGATCATCCTGGTCGATAGCGTTGTGGCTGATTTCATAATGGCGGTCTGTTAGCTTTATTCGTCTGGTAACTCTCGTATGAAAAGCTGGACATTCCGTATTGAAGCATTCTTTCCTGTCTAAAGAGTTCTGCAAATTACTAGGTGAAAGAATTTACAGCTTTTGGTACATTTACCCGTACTAAGGCGGTTTATGTACTTTCTCGGGTGATTGTATTTACATGTTCTATTTGTTCTTCCCGTTATCCCATGTTTACAGGTGCCCATTTGTAATACTTACAGGTTTTAGGTCTTTGTTTTGTTCGTTTCCCTTTGCCAGAGACTGCGCTTTGCTCCAACGCCCCCGACTCCGCGCTCTTGCACCAACTTCACTTTCCGTTTGTCTGTTCCACTGCCATATAAAGACACATTCACACACCCATTATTCCCACATTATCAAGAATCTGTACATATTGTAGTTGTACATACCTAGTTTTGTAATAAAATTTCTTGACCTGAAATGTGTCATACTTCATACTGAAAGCCCTTGAACAAAAACAGTACTCTGAAGGTTTGGTTTGAAAGTCTTTTTTAAGGAACACACATCTTTGAAGAAGTGTGTGTGTGTAATGTACTGTATATTATTATTTTCACTTTCAGTATTGTAGCTTAACTAGTGCTATTCTGTTGTGCATAATGCTAGAATTAATATTACAGGTACTGATGGAGAAGAGAATCCGGCCTTGGATAAACAAGAAGATCATTGAATATATTGGAGAGCCGGAGCCTACCTTGGTAGATTTCATTTGTTCTAAGGTCCTTGTTGGCTCTGAACCTCAGTCTCTACTAAATGACGTTCAAATGGTAAGCCGCTCAATTCAGTAACACTTTTCACTATTCTGTGAATGGGGTTTGCATGAGAGTCTGTTGATGCCTTTATTGTGTCTTCTTAAAAGGTTTAGTATCCTTTCTTTCCTCTTGATCAGTCTACATCAGTAGACTACATCAGTAAACATCAGTCTATATCAGTAGACTGGTGGAAAAGCTATTCTATTACTTTCCAGGTCCACTTTGTTATTTTTGTGATCTCATGCTTTTGATGTGTCTTCTGATATTGCATTTAACTATTATACTTCATTCCTTAGTTCTAATATACTCCATGTCCTTTGAAACAAATGTTTTACAGATACTGTAATTGTTATTGCAACCCATCCTCTTACAAATTATGTTGCTTTTCGCTTGTATGCGTACTCAGGCTAAAAAAAAGTGTTGAATGTAATGAAATGCCATTTTCTGGGTGAGACCCGAAGGCTCCCCGGAGCTATACCTGACTGATGTGTATATATGTACATGTATGTATGTACCTTGGCAACAGCCAATCGATGGAGTTCTTAGCTTACCGGGAATCACGAGCCAGAACCTGGCCTCCTCAGAGAGGCACGAGGAGCAATGGCCTATAGATGCCCCCCATGTACTTGGAAGCAGTCTGTCTGCCATCTACCAGGTCAGGGACCCAGAAAGGTAGGAATCTCAAAACAAACTACAGCTGGTTAAAAATGGCAAGCCAGAAGCTGAACGAGCAGGCAGAACTCTCTAATCAGAAAACAAGCAAACAAGCATAATGTCATCACAGCCACCGTGCTGCTGTCTGCACAGCTCTCCCCTCCCTGGGAGGGGGAATGGGGAGCTCCATATTTCCTACCCCAGCTACCCAATCCCAGTTCAGAGGCTGAATATCAAAACACTTAAAAAAAAAACACCTGGGAAGGAAGGATGCCAGGGAGCCTCCAAATCTCGCCAGAAAATGGCGTTTCATTACATTCAACGCTGGTTTTCTTTGGAGAGCCCCTTTGGCTCCCCGGAGCTACCTAACGAAAAATAAAGGATAAGAGGGATTCGCCCAAGAGGTGGCTGCCACTAGCTCCTCAACACGAAGTCGAGACAATTGGCTGCAACCTGCGACTCAAGGCTACACACGCTCCAGAAGGGCCAGGAACATTAACGAGGTAACCATGTGTCCAGGACCCATTTCGACTTCCAAAAGCCCCATGCCCGAATATCAGTTCAGGTCAAATTACCAAAAACAGCAGCTAAAGCTGCTGAATTTTTTAATGAAATTGTGAATTGCATGGGCACGTGGAAAGATTGCAGGCGGGCTGGACCGTATCATCCAGCAAACGACATGGGAGATCCGCACCCTGGAACAGGGAAGAAGGGAAATCGGGTCAACCCAAAGCGCGTTCCCTGCCACTGAGGCCGTGGCGCGCATGTAACGCCAAAGAGCCACAACTGGACACAAAACATGATGCACCCCAGGTTGAACCAAGTATCAACAACCCAAGGACCCCTCTGGGAAGCAGCAGTCTCATTCTTCAGCAGAAAAGGAGGAGGCTGTAAACGAACAAAACGACCACCAGGAAGGAAAGAGCAGAAACCCCTGTGGCGGAGGAGAGCATAATGCTCCCTGACCCAACCCCTAGAGGCCAATGTCAACAAGAAGAGTCTTCGCCAAACAATCCTGAACCGAAGGGGACACCACAAACCGAGGAGAAGAGAGGAAGGAGAGCACCCGGTCCAACGACCAGGTGGCGCATGATCTGGCCGGAGGTGAAACAACGCCCGAGTAAGCTTGTGGAATGGAGCAGAAGTGACATCCACCCCAAACTCAAGCTGAATCGGCTCTGCCAGCACTGCATGATACGAAGGTATAGTATTCATCATACAGGTAGTGATAAAACCTCGTCAAAAAGACCAGACGCGAAGATTGAAAATCAGCCACATATTGGATCGACCCGATCTGCTGAAAGAGGCGGAGCTGCGGGAAGATCCCTTGGGTTCGGACACCGAGCAAGCAGCGACTGAAACAAAGGTTGGGACGGCCACCAAGGGGCCAGCAGGATTACTCTCCCCTAGTAAGTCTCCAAGCAAGCCAGGACTTGGAGCAACAACCGAACTGGGGGGGGGGGAGATTCGGGTAACCCCCGCCCCAACCAGTCCATTTGAAACGCATCGACCCCGATAGCCTCACAGTCTGGGAAGGGCGCCGCATATACTGAAAGACACCTCCACTAAGCTGACGCAAGTTCGCTTCTTTTCTCTGCTCACCGGAGCAGAGAAAAGAAGCCAAATGCTCACGGGCGTGCAAATCCTCAGCTACTGGAGACGCTGAAAGGGAGGAAGGAACCTGCACGTGAAGCTGCACCTGGCCAACATTGTGAGGAAACAGAGGCGAACAAGCACGCATTGAGGTGCTCCTACTTGCCCCCCCCCCCCCCAATCAGGTAAACCTGAATGACCGTAGTCGACTCAAGCTTGCGGGTCCAACAGAGCGCATGTCACGCCCCTAACGAAAAGAATGGGCTGTCTGCCAGCCAGGACGGCACTTTCTAACACATCCAGTAAGAAAAAGAGGAGCCAAACTCAAGAGGAGGAGGAGGAGGAGGAGCCATTATCAAGGCATAATCTGGGTCTTGCAGGAGGTAAGCCGCAATGGCCTCCTGCACCTCCCTCGGCGGAATGCAGGAAGCCGAAAACCTCTAGAGAGAGGGAACCAAGGAACCTAAGGGAACCTGGAACCGAACCCGGTAGGGAACCGAACTCATATAAAACTCGTACAGTGAGGGGGGGATAAGAAAACCCCCTCACACTGTAACAACAAACCTCATGCCGAGGGTACCAACACCCAAGCAGGGTCAAACGAGGCCTAAGACCCCTCCAAGTCAACTCCTCCCCAGCCCCCGGGATCCTCCATGTCAGGACCTGGGGCAGATCCGTTCTCCAAACACGCTGCCTGTGAAGAAAAGGCCGAGTCCACCAGAAAAGCAAGGAAGAAAGAGGTCTGCAGGCATGACCCAAAAGGTCTGGCAGGAGGAATGGGGGGGGGGGGAGAGCTGAATGAACTACAGCAGGGAAAGGACTAGGGGTTGCTGACAAAACCAAAGTCGAGGTGACTAACGCCCCCAAGTCCGGGTTCCTATATCCAAAGCAGGGCTGCCTCAAGGCTTCCGGAAAGGTGCATTGCAGCACCCTGAACCTCACATGCAATGCTGAAGCTGCCTGCACCTGAATATCAATAGCAGTGGACTGCTATATACATAGTGGAATATATACAAGCAAGGAACACCACTCGCAGGACTCCGTGTCAAAGGTGTCATTAACCCAACTGGCAGCATGGCAGAGGCAAAAACAGTGTTACCCTGAGACAAGGGGACAGAGCAACCTTCAAACTCGCATGAAGCGAGATGGGACTCAGAAGATGCATCCATTGGACCAGTGAGCCCCAATGGGGGTTTCCAGGGCCCTTAGGCTGACTGCTAAGGAAAGCCCAAGGTACTGCCAACCGGTTATCCAATAACTACCAAAAAAAAAAAAAAAAATGCTGAACCCCTGTGACGTGTGCAATCACAGAGACCTAGTGGAGGGCCACCCAAATAATACAAGTGGTCCTACAGCCACACCAGGCAATCCCCCACCAAGCAAAAGAAAAGAAATGAAAAGAAAATAAACACCCCACTAAAGCACAACGTCTCCAGGAGGAACAGAACCGGCTGCTGTGCGTATTATAAGACAGCTGCACAGTACCTTGCGCCTGTGCATTATCTTCTACCCAAGGCCAAACAGTGGTAGGAAAACCCCCAGCTGACTCCAAGGGCAGTCAATCACCAAGCAGTAAAAGAACCCTGTGGAGGCAGTCCTTGAACAGTTTGTTGAAGGTAACCCCAAACTGCAAGGGCAGTACTTTCAGGGAAACTTTGCACAGGGGCACCTAGGGAAGGTGACCCTAGGTGCATGCAGCCCCATTACTTTTGGAATTTCACCTGGCTCGCACACCACCACAAGGCACAACACTGCTCAAGGATTGGAGCCAGAGTCAATGGACTGCCAACCGGCACAACAGCCTCAGAACTGGGGTTGGGTAGCTGGCATGGGAGGTCTGGGGCTTTCTTTCCCCTTTATCTTCCGGGGGCGAGGGGAGCTGCACAGACAGCAGCTCCCGTCCCAGACACAATTTGATGCATTTTGGCATCAAATTGTGCGCATTTTAAAGGCGCTTACTTTGAAACTATCCTGAGGTTGATCGGATAAAAAATGAATTTTACACAAATATTTTTGTAGTGGAAGCGAGGCCTGTCTATGGCTAGAACTCTGGAGAAAAAAAAATGGACGTGATCGGTGTCCAAATCGAGCGATAGTGTTAACTTGTTGACCAATTTTGTTCACCCTTCACATACATAGTGACAGGTATGCATTACCCAAGATGTAGAAGCTACACCAAAGTCCAATTATAAACAAAGGAAAAAAAAATTTGGGTGGGTGGTTATCTTGAGATGATTTCGGGGCTTTAGTGTCCCCGCGGCCCGGTCCTCGACCAGGCCTCCACCCCCAGGAAGCAGCCCGTGACAGCTGACTAACACCCATTTTACTGCTAGGTAACAGGGGCATAGGGTGAAAGAAACTCTGCCCATTGTTTCTCGCCGGCGGCCGGGATCGAACCCTGGACCACAGGATCACAAGTTCAGTGTGCTGTCCGCTCGGCCGACCGGCTCCCAGCAATGTACAGTGTAGTGCATGGTACCATATAACCTGCAGCCGCCACTCTGTCCCGAGCGTGTAGCCCGCCAGTCGCCGCTGCCCTCATTGTACCACGTGACGTCACCACCCTTACTCACCGCCAGTGCCAAGAGTGTGTGCGTGTGTCTTCACATACAGTACGCCCTACTGCGAGTACCCTCCATGTCTACGAGCGAAACCAGCTGTCAGGCCACCTACGAGTTCTTGCATAAATGTGAGTGAGTGAGTAAGGAGTGAGTAAGGAAAGGTACCTTATCTGTAAGTACAAGATCTTGTCATTGTTTTATTGTGTTTGTGTTGATCTGAGGTATCAACTACAGTTCTCACCTTCTCATACTTGTCACAGGTTATAGGTGAATTGACGGTGAATGCGTGGTTATCTGTGTGGTATCACTGCATTTCACTCGTCTGTGAATGTGAGCTTCACATACACCACACATTTAGTTATTGTGTGACATTATTATTGTGCATGTTATTGCCTGTCCCATTGACAGTGCCATTGTGTTTATTGCATATCATCATTACCCGAGTATCCGGTTGGAACTCTTGTGGTCCCTTTGCATACCGGCAGTTAGGTTGCCGTGTTAATGATTGGCTGTCAACTGTGTTAAGTTAGGTGTTTCGCCATGAGTGGATACGAGTTGATGACCGGGCCATGGGGATGCTAAGGCCCGAAATCATCGCGAGATAACCTCAAGATAACCCCCACCACCTTCCCAACAAATTGTTGGGAAGGTGAAACTAACAGATATTGGCATTGGACAATGTATTTATATGATAAATAAAAAACACAGCATAATAACATACTTACTCATTATTATTTGTGTTGTTATTCACAGGTAATACTCAGTAATGCTAGAAAGGCACTAGCTGTATAGTCACTTTGTGGACCCTCCTTATTACTAATCTTCTTTGTGTGTTGGACAGGTGCTTACATCCCTTTATCATTGCATTATCCCTCAGTTCCAGATAACAGGAGCTGTTCACATTATATTCAGAACTTTTTTTTTATTATAAATATTCATATAAAATCCATTTCTTAACATATTGGGATGAAATTTTCCTGATGCTGTTGCCAAATAATTTGAGATTTGTATAATATTTATAAGTAATTTTCATTAAATTTGAATATTTTTGGGTCTCCCGGCTATTTAGAATCAACTTGCTGTTTCTGAAAAAAATTCCAAAGTATATTTTTAGTTTCATTTCAAATTACGGCCTTTTATTTGGCCGTAGCACATGGAGGGAAAAGCGACGTAATTTGTAAGAGAACAGGTTGGTTATTGAGAGAATCCACATTTGCAGTGTACTTAACTCGTTTGGAGAGGCTTGTATCAAATCATTTTGCAGCAAATGAAGTTCCATTGTATTGAAGTCTGTTATCGGTTTGAGCATTTTATCTACTAAATCGGTTTGAGCATTTAACTGTAAATTCTAGAACATATCCTTTTGCATCTTCACACACACATAAGTAACATTAAACAATGCAATTTGAATATACAAATAATCTAATTTTGTTATTGTTGCACATAGCTGCATAGATCAAGTCTTAAATTTAAACCTTTGACATGCTGAATGTTGACAGTTTTTCATCGTGCCCAAGTATTCCTACAGACCAGCCCCTATACCTTGCTCTCATAGCTTTGTAGCAGCTACATGAAAACCACATCAAGCTCAAAATGAAGACCAAAAATCTAAATTTTTTCTAAACAGTCCAAATGATTAGTCACAATGCAAAACTTTGTATTCTATTTCTGGAGAATAGGAGATATGCTCCTATTTTTTTTTTTTTTTTTTAGAATAAGACACAAGGGTAATCTGTAATTGTAATATGCATTTTTAGCATATTTGATATATTTTTCATATGTTTATTACAAAGTTTGTCCCCCAAACAGTGGATTGGAGCTTTTGTGATATTTACTGGTGGAATCCAAGTCAACAAACCAGTGAAAGTATTTATTTGCATTTGGCTTGCTGGAGAAACCAGCTCCATTCAAGCAAGAGTGTACTGTGTTCATATTTTCTTTAAAATACTTGTACAGAAGAAAGATTAAAATATGATTATACTTTTTCAGGTGCTTGACGATGAAGCAGAAGTTTTTGTAGTGAAGATGTGGCGGTTACTAATATACGAGATAGAAGCTAAGAAATTGGGTGCCGTCAAGTCATAATATAACGTGGCTGGCTATTGTTATGAAGAAAAGGCCCACGTAAATATCATTCTGGGTTCTGATAATAGTGAGAATTATTTTTTGTCATTCAGGGTACTCTGTTCTTATAATGTAAATATTTGTTATATAGTTATGAAATCTTTCAAGACCATCTTTGCTCCTGTTGAAAGTTTCTTGGTAAGAGAAGCACAAAACTGTTGACTAAAGTTATCAAGGTATAATCAATATGGAGTAAAAGTTGGTGAAGTTAAGACCATGAAGTGAGACATTAAGCTCCTGCAAAGCTCCTCTTTTGATAAGATATTTAAAACTGGAATTCGGCTTCCAATTTACCTTAAGACTTCAATATAATTTGAATGTTGATTTAGGATTTTTTCAACATTATTTATGGGAGAGATTTTCTGTGGCTTTAAAAGTATATACTTTAATACTTCAATGGTTTTTGTTAATGATGAGTTGAGTTGCTAGATGCACTAGCAAAGATTGGTATTATATCACAGTGATCTAATACTCGTGTACAGTGTATTCAAACTTTCACATTCAGATCTTTACCCATTCCATTTTGGGTGGTAAAATGTAGCAGTGTTAAGGCAGATGGAAAAAATACTAGCACATGCTGCTCAACATCAAGACAAGAAAGACATTGAGACTTGTGTAAGTATGCATTCCTACATCATGTGTGAGTGGGAACCTCAAATTATTTTATCATGGATTAGAGGAAATCTTGCATTTTTGCACAGGGCTATTGGGACCCTAAAAGGCCTACATATATTTGTGGAAACTAGTAAAATGCTTACAGCATTGTCTAGTGGGAACATAAATTTATTATTTTGTGAAGGAAAATAAAAAACAGCTTTCTAGACTATAATTTGTATTGGTTAGTCCTGATCTTGTACACACACTCACGCACACGCATGCATGCATGCTCGCTCACTTTCTCGAACACACACGTAAACAAGTGCATATACACCCACATGTGGGGACACCAGAACTTTTGGGGATTGAACTGTGAGTGTATATGAGGGAACTGAATCAAGGAGACTTGAGAACCAAAAATTCTCAAGGGAACTGATAGAGAAATGTTTTTATAATACAGGAATATGGATGGAAATGAGACCCAGTTGGATGCTAGAAGGAACTTTTTTTTTAACATATGAATAGAAGAAATGGCATGGACACAAGAAAAATAATCTAAGTTGTTACATAAGTTGTTTCAAAACAATAGTTACTGAACATTGCAAGTACACACACCACCACACGTATTCATAAGCTCACTCAAACACAGAACACACGCACACACACAAAACAGGAACTATAAAATGTAACCATGTTAAGGGTTTTGATTATTCCCAAGAGATAGGGCATGTGCCAACAGTACCTGTTTTCCACTATTGTATTTATTCCTATTTTTTTTTTAACCCTAAGTTAGAGAATATTTTGTAATTAAATATTTTTTATTATAACTTGCTATGATCCATTTATTTTTTCTTAATATTTCATGATTCTCTGACGTCTGGCTAATTACTCAAAATATGTTTGAGTTGAATAGTATGTGTGTCTACATGCTAAACAGCTCATCAGGTGGTTGTAATTACATGTGATGTCAGCTATGTAAACAGATCATCAAGGTGCAAAAGTTAAAAAAAAAAAATCAGGTCTGCATGTTTAATGTGTGAGAGTGGATTACCCCTGTGATTGTAAATAAATTCAGATTTTCACATTAGTTTTTGTTAACCTTAATTTTGGAAAAATTGGAATGGTTCACTTCCATATGGCTATCTTGTTGATACAATGTTACAGTTTTTCATAAATTCTTGAAAATGATGAATAACCAAGAAAGTTGTGCATTAAATATTTACCAGATTGGACAATGCACTGTGTATCTAAAGCTGCTAAATATGAAAATGTAAGAATTCCAACTGCTGTCTTACTGAGTAAGACAGCAGTTGGAAGGGTACAGGAAATAACGTGAGAACTTTGGCATTGATGGATACATTAGGAAAGAATAGTCACTGACCTAGGTGGGCCTCAATAAGCCTAATGAACTTCCTATCCTCTACAACGAGGAAAGCAGATCACACTACATGTTTTTTGGAGGCATTAGGTAATATGGTTCATGTTTTATTCTTAATTGTTATGGTGAATGTTAAAAGATTGATCAAGAGGTTGCAAATGCAAGAATGGGAAGTTTTTTGTTAAACCAACAGATAACAGCCAAACTAGGAACAAAAATATGAGTACTTAACAAGCGAGAAGGTTTTTTTTTTAACTGTGTGAATGCAAAAAAATTGCATGGAACATCCAATGGGAGACTGTCTGAAGTACCAGGGCCTAGATTAACGAAGCTCCGTGTGTTTCTTCGTAAGTATGTGTGCTACGAAGGTTTCTAAGTACCGGCTAAGAACGCGCCAAAGGGCAATTCAGAAAAGTATACTTACAAAGATGTTTAAGTTTTTCACTTAGGTCTCGGTAGATGTTGCTATGCTTTTAGTTTGGCCAATCAGAGAGAGGGTAACATTTTTCATCTTACAGCTGTAGCCAATCATGACGCTGGCATATCGGAGCTTATCCATGACCACTTGCTACTTATTTACGTCGAATTTTCTTATAAAATTAGTACATTTCGAAAGTAAAACTTTTTTCGACTTGTGCAGTCAGCACCGACATTGCAGTCTACAAATATGTTACATTTTTTGTTTACCTACGTAATTCTAAGAGATAGTGTATAACTTTCCTTGTCGCTCCCAAGATTTGAGAAGCGATGGTATTTATTTACATACATATTTACCTAAATTTACCCAAGGGCCACAAACTATCTAGTGGCCTTGACGAGGACAAAAAACCGGGGGCTTGCTAATAAGTCCCGCCAATTATCCTAATGATATTTTCTAGCTGGATTTTGGCATTTATGGCTTCAGTGGGTAGGCGGTTCCATGGGTTTATTTATTTATTTATATACAAGAAGGTACATTGGGTTTGTGAGGATACATAGCATGGTATTTACATTCTTGTAAAGCCACTAGTATGCGCAGCGTTTTGGGCAGGTCCTTAATCTAACAGTTAATTTTAAGTAGGTAAATTCTAGAAGAATTTATAAAATAATAGGTACATAGCAAGAAAAAAATGAGATGAGAAAGATTAGTAGGTATATTAAAGCACATTGGTAGCTCTGATTGCACTGAACAGCTTGATTGGTAATTTAACAAAGATTAATAGGCACAATACAGCATATTGATAGCACATATAAGAAGACATCAATGATCACAATGGTAAAGTTGTTTGGATTAGGTACATAAAGATTGGGAGATTAGGTAGCCCTAGATACAGTGCAATTTTAAAGCACAAGGTAGAAAACTATGAAGATGAAATTAGATACAGTACTTTTTAATTTTGTTTTTAAGTGAGGCAAAATTTGGACAGCTTTTCAATTCATTAGGGAGTGAGTTCCATGGACTAGGTCCCTTTATTTGCATAGTGTTTACACAGATTAAGTTTGACCCTGGGGATATCAAAGAGATATTTATTTCTGGTGTGGTGATAATGGGTCCTATTACATCTGTCCAGGGAGAGTTTCAGAGCAGGGTTTGCATTTAAGAACGGCTTTGTAAATGTAATTAACACAAGATATGTGGAGTGAGTTTATGTTCAACAAGTTTAGGGATTTAAACAAAGGGGCTGAGTGTTGTCTGAAAGCAGAGTTTGTTATTACTGTATTCTGATAGCAGATTTTTGCCGAGTGATGATGGACTTGGTGGTTTGCAGTGGTTGAACCCCATGCACAGATACCATAATTAAGATAGGGATACATTAGTGCATAATATAGTGAGATGAGAGCAGAGTTAGGTACATAATATCTGATTTTGAAGAGTATACCAACTGTTTTAGAGACTTTCTTAGTTGTGTGTTGTATGTGGGTGCTGAAGTTGAGTCTCTCTAGGAATAGCCCAAGAAACTTTCCATCATCTTTATTACTGATGTTAACATTGTCTATCTGAAACTGAATTGCATTTGTTGATTTGCTTCCAAATATGATGTAGTGGGTCTTTTTCTATGTTCAGTGTTAGTTTGTTGGTTGGCATCCATAAGTGAACTTTTTTTTTTAAATTCATTATTCACAACATTATTTAGTATGTGTGGGTTGGGTTTTTATAGCCCCTCTGGGTAAAACAATATCTGTTTTCAGTCCTACTTAAGAAGACATACTCTCCAACACTATATCTGTGATTGCCATGTTATCAGTGACTTCAGACCAAATGGTATGAGGTACTTTGAGCTCTGTAATTGCTTCATACACTCAGGAATATTGGAAGGTATTCTTGTGCTGTAGCCAGATTTTGCTAGTGGGGGCTAATAGATCAGTCTTACATTTCTCATTCTCTTCTGATTCCATGTATGACTGGTCGTCCTGTGAGGTGAGGATGTTGGATGAGCTTGTAGCTAGTTTATCATTTACACTGTAATCTTTCATATAGAATAGGGTAGCAGCACATTGCTGTGTATACCTAAGCTTGTTAATAAAAAGAAATCGGTAATAATAAAGGTTTATTATTAATCAGTAATATAGGTTTTAAATTATAGCTTGTATTATTATTATTACTAGTATTATCCTTACTAAGTCATAAATGTTAACCATGGATCATTAAGATCTCATATTTATATGTTAGTACTGTAGTTCATGGTCATAATTATAGGTTTAAGTATTCACTGGGAGAAGTTGGGAAGTTTTAACCCTTCTTCCCTAACATAGCAACAGAGCAACATATTTTTCTTTTATGTCTCGCCCCGATTTAATTTCAAAATAAAACTAAACGGAATAAATTAAAAATTGGGTATGTTTAGGTAAGGTACACCTCTAGCAATAACGCGATTTCAATGATTGAAATTTACGTATAATATACGTTCTAAAGACGACTTTATATAAATAGTTACCGTGTTACCATTCTGCTACCAAATGAAAACGTCAGAAAACGTTTTGTGTTTGCTGGGATATACTTATTGCTAGGTGAACAGGGGCATTTGGTGATAGTAAATGCTCCCACCACCCCCCACCTCTCATATTTCATGTTCACCAGTGTTTATTTACTTAATAACTACTGGCATATACTATCTATAGTATAGATATTATCTATATTATCTGTAGATAGTATCTTGTTATTATAAAACTAATTATAATATCATAAAAGACATATTTACTACAAGTTTCAATTAGAGAATGCATATATAGTTAACATGAAGGACTCCGTCTTGAAACTCGCCAGCTAAAATGTTTTGTTTATAAGAAAATCGATCCTTCGTGTTGTGTAGTAGAGAAAAATTGAGTTAAATCCAGTTTACGTAAAGCTACGAGTGGCTGAGGCCGTCCTTAAATTGAAGCGGTGTACTTATGAAGATTTTCCTTGAATACCGACGTAGCCGCTACGAAGGTGCTAAAAGAAAAACATTCTTAAGTATGTACGTAACTGCTTCGTGAATCTGGCCCCAGAATTCCTACACAAGGAATACAGCAATTGATTACAAAAGCAGTCTGCTTAAGAAATAATGGCTTATTGAAGGTCAAATAGAGCACTAACATACAATGAGAATGCGAGTCAAATAATTGAGAGAGAAAGTCAAATAATTGAAATACTTAAGTAGACACAACTTTCATGACAGGAAATCTAATATAAACAAGGAGGTTGAAGAAATGGAGCAGCAGCTGAAGTGATCAGACTAAACAAGAAATGCAAATGGAACAAAAATCCATACTAGAAATAAATTTTTGTTTATTTTTTTTCATATATACAAAACTAAAATTAAAAACCTCCACCAAAACCTATACTTACAAGTGAGGACGATAAAGAAATTAATGAAATCCTAAAGCCCAAGCTTCGTCTTGAGGCAAAGCTCAACGCCTTAAGCCATATTGATGCTGTGTCCACAGAGCATTCTCTCTCTCAAATCATATACACTGATGGTTCCCTACACCGCACCACGGGTGCAGCTGGAAGTGCAGTTGTTCTGACAATGGGCGATGGCTTGTACTTTGAGTGGGGAGTCCGTATAAACAACTGGGCCTCTACCCTTCAGACTGAACTATTTGCCTTGCTCCTTGCACTGAAATGTGTACAAGTCTCCAAACTTGATACATTAATTGTAAGTGACTCCTTATCATCCTTAAATGCTCTCAACTCTTTAAGACATAACTGTAACATGCTCGTGTCCGAAGCTAGACACAAATACAACAAAATTATTAAGGATGGTAACAGAGTCCATTTCATGTGGTCTCCATCTCATGTTGGCCTCCGAATGCATGATAGAGCTGATAAGTTAGCCAAAGAATCTGCCTTTAAAGGAGCCGTTGAGTGTAACCTTGGATTGTCAATGAGCAATCTGAGAGCAGCAGTACACCGAGAACTTCAACAAGATCTTGTAGATCTGAGGCAAAGTGAAATTGACACCAGTAATTCCATCTATCATCATACTATCATGCAAGAGGAGCCACACATCTATGGATCATCCAATAAAATCAGCAGACTTCTAGATGTTACTGCTGCTCGGCTTAGACTCGGTTACAAGTATCTCTGGGAATTCTCATTATCTCCCGATGTAGACCTGACCAAATGTAAACTGTGTCAACAAAATTATTCGCACACCCTCCGTCACTATGTGATGGAGTGCGAAAAGATACGTGAATTTAGAGACAATTCTATAACCAATGTTCCAGCGATGTGTAAATATTTCATTCAAAATGATCTGCTACCAGAAATTTTAGCCAAATATCCCCAGTTTGCTAACTGTAGGTAGTAACTGAGTGATTGTAACCTATCCACCGCTGCCCGCTGGATGGGGGGCGGTGTGCAGGACAAACATACAAATTGTGACACTAGCTCTCCACATATGTCAGTTGCTTAATTTAGAACCTGTACTTGAGGTCGATCTCGAACCCATTGTTGATGTGACGATTTATATTGAATTTTGTATCTAGATCATCAAGATGTGCCTCTGTAACCCTTTCCACTACCGCCCACGGGATGGGTATGGGGTGCATAATAAATGAACTAAACTAACTAACCTAAAGGAACAGTATGCGGTTATGTTTAGCACCGTAATAATAACATAAAAGTTGAAGATCCGTGTAGCTTCTTTATGAAAGATATTCTAAACTCTGACAATACAATTGATATTAACGTGAGTAGTGTAGACTTTGAAAGTGAAATTGACATCATGCCAATGCACTCAGCCCTGCTCGATCCCAACTCCTGGAATTTTATATTTGTAAAGAAATGTAAGGAACCATTTAAGGTAAGGTAGTGAGGTAAGGCATGAGCGCACACACAGCTTTAGGAAGAAGCTTGGATGCAGCCAATATACCAGAAGTACTTGAATAAACATGAACATAGCAAATATAAACACCACTACACAAGGAAGGTAGCAAATTATTGGCTAAAAACTATAGACCAGTTATGGCCTCTGCTTTGCAACAAAGCGGAGATGTTTCTGAAAAGGGGGGCAAAGAAACAATTGCACAGCGCCTTCCGCGGACAGCGCGGGAAGTTCTGGGAGCTTATAAATTGGGGTGGAAAGAGAGGCTCCGCTACCCAACTACTGGACCAGCAACTCCCGCGCCAGCCACCCACAGCCTCAGACGCCACCTCCATACCAAGCCAGCCAGCCGTCCTCACTCACGCCGCCTCTAGCCACCCCTGATAGCACTGTTGCAGCTCTGATACACTTCGCAACGGAGCTCTCAGGTGGAGATCTCAGACAACGGTACAGAATACTTAATGAACTATACAAGGTGAACAACCTTCCAACGTTCGTGATCCCAGAGGTCATGTTTACCGATGGCTCCTCTCCACCAGAGTCCGACCCAACACCAGAGACGCCTGTCAACCCGGACCCTATTGCTCCAGTGATAACAGCGACTACATCAGATGAAACGATCCTGCCACCAACTTCTCCTGCAAGCTACGCTACGTCTTCTGATGACGACTCGAATGCCTATGTTAAGATCGAAGCACAATCACCACCCCCAGCACCGGAGGCCATCGAAGCCCATTCATCACCCGCAATGCCAGTGAAATCTCCAAGAATCGTCACACTCTACGAGGAACGTGACAAAAACTCCATAGGATCTCCCGAATTCAGACGCCTCAACAGCAAAATATTCAACACGAGGTATGCAGAATGCATGATGAACGATCCAAACCTAAATTACGAGGTACCGAACGAAGTAATCTTCTTGGAATGTGACGACATCACACTGTTTAAGGACCTTTTCCCACGTGACTACGCCTAGTTCAAAGAAAAACATCAAATGACTACTAGAAGCAAGAAAAAATAGAAGAAAGAAGGAAGCAGAAAGAAACCTACTGAGGGCAGCTGCCCTCTTCCCCCTCTTTAGGGGGATGGGGACCTAATTTTGCTCGTTTTGAGATGATGGTACCCGACGTAGAAGACAGACTCCACACACCAAGAGGAAAGAAAACTGCCACTGCCGCCTTCCAGACCCGTCTCCCAGCCTAGCCAGATGTGGGGTTGCTACAGCATCGACTCTTTGACACGCAGCTGGGTCAAGCCCTGGCACTTTCTCTTCAACTTCAACATTTCCTCTCACCGACTTCTCTTCAGCTGTCCCCACTTCAAGGCTCGCCCCAATCTTCTCCTGTATCATTGGATTGGATTGGAGGCTCCGCCTCACTTTTACCGCCACCGCAGCTGCACTTGACCTCGGGGAATCGGCCTTGGTGTGGACAGCGTTCACTTTCCCACACCCGCCCTGGGACCAGGGGCCAGATTCACGAAGGTACTTACGAAGATTTTTCTTCTTAGCTACGAATGTTTTCCTTCTTAGCGCCTTCGTGGCGGCTACGTCGGTATTCAGTAAGCTACACTAGTTAGTTTAGTTAGTTTAGTTATTTATTATGCACCCCATACCCATCCCGTGGGCGGTAGTGGAAAGGGTTACAGAGGCACATAATGGGCTCAGGGACTGAACCCCACAATTCATTTAGCTAAGCAAGTTACAATCTTGACGAGCTAGTTACAAAATTCAATATAAGTCATCACATCAACAATGGGTTCGAGATCGACCACAAGTACAGGTTCTAAATTAAGCAACTGACATATGTGGAGAGCTAGTGTCACAATTTATATGTTTGTCCTGCACACCGTCCCCCATCCAGTGGGCAGCGGTGGATAGGTTACAATCACTTAGTTACTACCTACAGTTAGCAAACTGGGGATATTTGGCTAAAATTTCTGGTAGCAGATCATTTTGAATGAAATATTTACACATCGCTGGAACATTGGTTATAGAATTGTCTCTAAATTCACGTATCTTTTCGCACTCTATCACATAGTGACGGAGGGTGTGCGAATAATTTTGTTGACACAGTTTACATTTGGTTAGGTCTACATCAGCAGATAATGAGCTACACTAAGTGGAAAAACCTTCGTAAGTTTGGTCCGGGATCTAAGTGTGGTTTCGACCACTCGTAGCTTTACGTAAACTGGATATAACTCAATTTTTCTCTACTACATAACACTGGGATCGATTTTAAGATTTTGGAACATAAACAAAAGATTATAAAAATTGAATCTCGTGAAGAGGAGTCCTTCGTGTTAGTTATATATACATTCTCTGCTTGAAACTTTGAGTAAATATGCCTTTTATGATATTAGAATTAGTTTTATAATAGCAAGATATTATACCCCGTAGTTATTAAGTAAATAAACACTGGTGAACATGAAATATGAGAGAAGGTGATGAGCCCTGCCTGATGGGATCATTTACTATCACCAAATGCCCCTGTTCACCTAGTAGTAAGGATGTACCTTAGCTATACATACCCATTTCTAATTTATTTAGTTTGGTTTTATTTTGAAATTAAATCTGGGTGAGACATAAAATAAAAATATGCTGCACAAATGATGTTAGGTAAGGAGAAGGGTAAAAATGTCAAAAACTTTATTCATTGAATACTTAAAGCTATAATTATGACTATATGGACTATTAAAAAAGAGAGAGGGAAGTAGGGGTCCAAGACCTCTTCCTGTTACACAACTTGGGTGTGGAACAAGTAATTATCAAAAGAAGGCACCATGCCGGGAAGGCTATGTAGCAGTAAGGCAGTGAGGTGAGGCAGCTACTTATTTGAGAAATGCTTATTTTATTTACCTTATAAGCTGAGGCAACTTATTTTATTTGAGGAATACTCAGCTGATTCCTCTACATTTAGCATGGAACAAATTTGTGTCCAAGACCTCTTCCTGTTACACAATTTGGCTGTGTGTAACCAAACTAGAAGTGCTCTACAAATCAAGGGACCCAGAATGTGGAATGACCTCCCGAATCATGTCAAAGGCTGTACCTCTCTCAACCAGTTTAAGAGTAAAACCAAGTACTACCTAATTAACTCCATGTAACCTACCTTACCCCCTAAATGTCAACCCATGTCTTGCTATTTTTTAAACAATGCTGTTCACCAACGTGTACAATTGCTGATTTCTGCTATGTTACCCCCCTTTTTTATTTTTTATTCCTTCTTTCAACACAATTTATACCTAATCCCGATTACTATTAAGTTTTAGTCTAAGTGTTTTTCCCCCACACCTTGCCCGAAATGCTATGAGTATTAGTGGCTTTAGGTATTGTATGTACTAGCTCTGTCTATAAATCCAACATTATGTTTGTAAATCAACTGTATGTACTTTTCCTGAATAAAATTATTTATTATTATTTATTTATTAATCAGTAAGTATTAAAAGAAGGCACCAAGCTGGGAAGGCTATGTAGCACCATTGTGTGTAACAATAAACCAAATTTTTTTTAACAAATAATGCACCTGTATGGTAAAACAAATCCTGTCAGCTGTAAAAATATTGATGCAGTTATTTAAATAAAAAATATAATGAAAGAAATATTACTGGTTTATTTTTATCCTATCTTTTTGTACTGTACAGTATATCCAAGGAAGTGAAAAATTGAGACATAATGCACAATTTAATGAATGATTAGCATGGATTAGCAGTTCAAAAGAAATATGACTATTACATATCAACATGAGATCTTAATGATCCATGGTTAACATGATTTAATAAGGATAATACAGTATTTGTAATAATACAAACTATAATTTAAAATCTTTATTACTGATTTTTTTATTAAGAAGATTAGGTATACACAGCAATGTGCTGCTACCCTATTCTATATGGAATATTACACAGTGTAGATAAAAAACTAGCTATAAGTTTATCTAATACTCCCATCTCACAGGATGGTTAGACATACATGGAATCAAGGTAGAAAATACCAGCCTCAATACAAAAAACAAATCAACTCTGACTAAACAACTCTTCACGATTTTCACAAGAGGTAAGCACTGAATCATGGAAACATTATATTATAATTACTCTTACCAGTTTCTACAAGACTCCTCTCAAACAATGTATTTTTTAACATGTTTAGGTATACACAGCAATGTGCTGCTTCCCTATTCTGTATGAAGGACCACACAGTGTAGATCAAAAACCAGCTACAAGCTCATCCAACATCCTCACCTCACAGGATGGCCAGTCATACATGGAATCAGGAGAGAACAAAATACTTAAGGCTGATCTATTAGCCTCCACTGGCAAAATCTGGGTGCAGCACAAGAATATCTTCCAATATTCCTGAGTGTATGAAGTAATTGCAGAGCTCAAAGTACCTCATACCATTTGGTATGAAGTCACTGATAACAGGGCAATCACAGATATAGTGTTGGAGAGTATGTTCTCTCAAGTAGGACTGAAAACAGATGATTTTTTCCACCAAGAGGGTTATAAACCCATGGAACCACTTACCCGCTGAAGCCGTAAATGTCAAATTCCAGCTAAAAAATATCATTAAGACAATTGGCGGGCCCTTTAACAAGCCGCCGGCTTTCTGTCCTCGTTGAGGCCACTAGATAGTTAGTGGCCTTTGGGTAAATTCAGTAAATATATACAAAAATTGTCAGCGCATCTTCCGAGCAACAAGGACAACTACACAGTATCTCTTAGAATTACGTAGGTAAACAACAAATGTAACATATTTGTTTACTACAATGTCGGTGCTGGCTGTAGAAGTTGAAAAAACAGTTTTACTTCGAAATATACTAATTTTATAAGAAAATTCGACGTAAATAGGAGGCAGTAGAGCTCCGATAAGCCAGGGCTAAATCTTTAATATGAAGAATTTTGCCTGCTCTCTGATTGGCCAAACGAAACACAGTAGTGACCTCTATCGGCACGCAGGTGAACCAACAAATATCTTCCTAAGTGGACCTACGTGAATTGCACCTAAGCATCTTCTTAGGGCACACTTAGGAACCTTCGTAGCAAACCTACTTACGAAGAAATACATGGAGCTTCGTGAATCTAGGTCCTGGTGGATAGCGTGCAGGACTCGTAGTTCTGTGGCGCGGGTTCGATTTCCGCACCAGGCAGAAACAAATGGGCAAAGTTTCTTTCACCCTGAATGCCCCTGTTACCTAGCAGTAAATAGGTACCTGGGAGTTAGTAAGCTGTCACAGGCTGCTTCCTGGAGTGTGTATGTGTGTGTGTGGTGTGGAGAAAAAAATATAGTAGTAGTTAGAAACAGTTGATTGACAGTTGAGAGGCGGGCCGAAAGAGCAGAGCTCAACCCCTGCAAGCACAACAACAATTAGGTGAATACACACACACATACACACACACAATTATTAATAAGCTATGAAGAATTTTCACTTTGTGACATGAGAGATCTAGATATAAGATTTAATCCGTGTGTCAGAGTGGATGAGTGTCAGTGTGAGTCAGTGTGGATGAGTGATCGACGTGTTGATGACGTGTGTGTGTGTGTGTGTGTGTGTGTGTGTGTGTGTGTGTGTGTGTGTGTGTGTGTGTGTGTGTGTGTGTGTGTGTGTGTGTGTGTGTACTCACCTAGTTGTACTCACCTAGTTGTGTTTGCGGGGGTTGAGCTCTGGCTGTTTGGTCCCGCCTCTCAACCGTCAATCAACAGGTATACAGATTCCTGAGCCTATTGGGCTCTATCATATCTACACTTGAAGCTGTGTATGGAGTCAGCCTCCACCATATTACTTCCTAATGCATTCCATTTGTCAACCACTCTGACACTAAAAAAGTTCTTTCTAATATCTCTGTGGATCATTTGGGCACTCAGTTTCCACCTGTGTCCCCTAGTGCGTGTGCCCCTTGTGTTAAACAGCCTGTCTTCATCAACCCTGTCGATTCCCCTGAGAATCTTGAATGTGCTGATCATGTCCCCCCTAACTCTTCTGTCTTCCAACGAAGTGAGGTTTAATTCCTGCAGTCGCTCCTCGTAGCTCATACCTCTCAGCTCGGGTACTAGTCTGGTGGCAAACCTTTGAACCTTTTCCAGCTTAGTCTTATGCTTGACTAGATAGGGACTCCATGCTGGAGCCGCATACTCCATGATTGGTCTGACATATGTGGTATATAATGTTCTGAAAGATTCCTTACACAAGTTTCTAAAGGCCGTTCTTATGTTAGCCAACCTGGCATATGCTGCTGATGTTATCCTCTTGATATGAGCTTCAGGGGACAGGTCTGGCGTGATATCAACCCCCAGGTCTTTCTCTCTCTCTGACTCTTGAAGTATGTCATCTCCCAAATGGTACCTTGTATCTGGTCTCCTGCTTCCTACCCCTATCTTCATTACATTACATTTGCTTGGGTTAAACTCTAACAGCCATTTGTTCGACCATTCCTGCAGCTTGTCCACACCAGCACACGCACGCACACACACACACGCGCGCCCATCATCAACGTTGTCGATCACTCATCCACATTAACACACTGACACTCATCCACTCTGACACACTGACACTCATCCACACTGACACACACTGACACTCATCCACTCTGACACACTGACACTCATCCACTCTGACACACTGACACTCATCAGTGTCGAGTCGAAACAACGGTCAGGGATAGTCAAAGCGAATGGAAGGTAACCCAATAATTACGTACACAAGTATTTGGCTCTAAATTATGAGAAAACTGACAATTACTTCCAGGCACCTTGTGGTTGGGTACCCTTTCTGCCCTCTGTCCCCATACCTCTTCCAGGTGTTATATAGATTGAGGAAGAAAAAAAAGAGGAACTAAGCATCATGATCCATCAGTCAGGAGCCACTGTAAAAAAAGTCAACTAAACCTTAACAACAGTCATACGAGCTTTTGATTTCAAGGGGAAAAAAGTGGTTATTCAACTGTGCAAGTCAATGGTGCGCCTCTTGTTTCTGGACTACTGTATCCAGGCTTCGTCTCAACGTCTACGACACTGCTGTATCCAGGACTACTAAATAAATATGAAACTCGCTAAACACTATGTATCTAATCAACCCAACAGCGTAACATAATCGTACGTTACATTGGTATGGAGAGCATGGAGATCTCACCTTCAAAAGGACATTTCTGCTTTGGAGAAACTTCAACACAGAGCAGCAAAAGTCACCCCTAAACTAAGTCGACTCTTATACCAAGAACGGTTTAGCGCCACAGGGCTTAGCAGCACAGCAAATCAGACAAGTAAGTAAGTAATTATCAATAGAAGGCACCAAACCGGGAAGGCTATGTAGCACCAAGACAAAGCTGATCTCGTCGAGACCTTTAAAATTCTGGACAATGTTAAAATTGAACCTACTATGTACGACATAAGCCAGGAGATGCTTTTTCACTCACAAGGTTATAAACCTATGGAACCGCCTACCCGCCGGAGCCGCAAATGCCAAGACATTTACAATATGCAGTTTACTATAAAAACAGCCTCAGGACAATGGGGGAACGTTTGACAATCCGCCGGCGTCCTGTCCCCAAGGAGGCCACTGGAGAGACTGTGGCCTCAGGCAAATTCAGACTTAGAGCGTTCTCCTGATATTTACCTTAATTTCCAGGTATCTTGGGTTAGTGAAAATATTAAAAATAAATAGCAAGATGTACCTTGCTGGATAATTTGGCAGAGAGAAGTTTCATTAGTTTTTATGGAAAGTTGCTGGCCCAGAAGTCTTCTGTAAAAAAACCAGCATTGGGACGTTTGCTGGAAACACAGAACAACTATACTACCAAAAACTAAACAAAAAAAACAAGTCGCGAGTTAAGACCAAGAAGCCACTGTGTTGAGGTCGTGGTGGCAACGACGTGACTTCTGGAACAAGTCTTATTGTGTTACAAGTTTCTCAAGTCCAGGTGGGAAATAGACCTCGCCCTGGGGACAGACTCGGGGCTCGTGGGGCTCGTGCTGTCGCGACTTATTTTGTAGTTATTTTGGAGGGAAGTGGGTTGAGCAACACACCGACGGGTGTTGGGGGCGGTGTTGGAGGGAGGTAGGCTGAGGAACACACCTTAA
Organism: Procambarus virginalis; assembly: GCA_020271785.1. NCBI lineage: Eukaryota > Metazoa > Arthropoda > Malacostraca > Decapoda > Cambaridae > Procambarus > Procambarus virginalis. The sequence goes on from WNGS01042707.1 coordinate 39,204,236, forward strand.
GGTGTTGGGGGCAGTGTTGGAGGGAGGTAGGCTGACGAACACACCTTAAGGTGTTGGGGGCAGTGTTGGAGGGAGGTAGGCTGAGGAACACACCTTAAGGTGTTGGGGGCAGTGTTGGAGGGAGTAGGCTGACGAACACACCTTAAGGTGTTGGGGGCGGTGTTGGAGGGAGGTAGGCTGAGGAACACACCTTAAGGGTTGGGGGCGGTGTTGGAGGGGAGGTAGGTTGACGAACACACCTTAAGGTGTTGGGGGCGGTGTTGGAGGGAGGTAGGCTGAGGAACACACCTTAAGGTGTTGGGGGGGCGGTGTTGGAGGGAGGTAGGTGAGGAACACACCTTAAGGTGTTGGGGGCGGTGTTGGAGGAGGTAGGTTGACGAACACACCTTAAGGTGTTGGGGGCGGTGTTGGAGGGAGGTAGGCTGAGGAACACACCTTAAGGTGTGGGGGCGGTGTTGGAGGGAGGTAGGCTGACGAAAACACCTTAAGGTGTTGGGGGCAGTGTTGGAGGGAGGTAGGCTGAGGAACACACCGCCAGAAGTGCGGGGGCGGTGTTGGAGGGAGGTAGGCTGAGGAACACACCGCCAGAAGGTGCTGGGGGCGGTGTTGGAGGGAGGTAGGCTGAGGAACACACCGCCAGAAGGTGCTGGGGGCGGTTCTGGAGGGAGACAGCAGCTGCAGCAGCGGCAGGATTATAATGAGAAGGGGCCACAATGAGAGCCTTTGGCCCGTCAGCAGCACGGGGGCCCAATGATGGATAACGCCGGATGGTGTTATCTCGAGGCTCAGATGGGTGGTGGTGAGCCGTGGGGGACGCGGGAGACACGGCATGTGGGAGCTTTCATGCCGGAAGTGAGGGGGAAAGAGAAATAGGATGATTGAGTGAGAGGATGGGTCAGGAAAATGGGAAGGAGCGGAAAGGACGGAAATACAGGAGATGGAGGGAGACACTGACACCATCACNTATGGTAAGTCCAGTCAATAAAGGTGCCACACAGAGTCAAAAGACGACGCCATCTCCCTCTCTCCCTCCCTCCCTCCCTCCCTCAGCATTACCCTCCCACCATAGAGCACAGCACTAATATCACCACAATCCTGCTATTATCAGAATCCTGGTCATTTTTATCATCAGGAGTCTTCTCTAATACTATCAGTATTTAATAATAGCAGGTTCATATATAGTTATATTTTCAGGTGATGCTGTGTTCACAAACTGAACAGCAGGTGCTGTTAGCTCATGCTGTGTGCCCAGCCTTGGTTGCTCACTCAGTACTGAAGCTCTCACACCTGGATCTGTTACCCACGATTTTTTTGTTTCAGATCGCGTTTGTTTACTATCGGCTTGGCTGGACTATGCTGCCCCTATTCCTTGCGGGGCATTAAAACTGCGCTATACCTTCAATCGTATACTGTATGTATGTATTGTGCAGTTTCATGACAGTTACTCCATCGTATATGTATTTTTGCGTGGTTTAAGGGTTAATCCATGTTCTCCAGATTTAATCCTTTCCAGGTGCTCCAAAAATCACGTCTATTTTCTGCTGCACTTTGCCAGAGTATACAGAATGTTGTGTGCGTGTTCTACATTTTCACACGTGTTTTCCCCACATTTAACACAATGTATAATTTATTAGTACCTACTCTATAAATATTGTTGAACTAAACAATTTTTTTTTCCACCTATACAGGCGGCCCTGATTACACGATTTGGAGAACACGGATTCGGGTGGTACACGGGTAAGCAATTTTTTTTTTAACCAGTTTCGAAAATGCACGAGTGAACTTCGTTGATACGGTTTTATTGTAAATTAATGTGGCTAATCCGCACCAATCCACAGTTGTGCTGCATTATTGGCAGTTTAATGGGCACCCATACATGCCGTATTTCTTGTTTCATTAGCTTTTGGATTATTCTTACATCATTGTACATCTGAAGCATTCTGGATGATACCTGCTGATGGGGTTCTGGGGAGTTCTACTCCCCAAGCCCGGCCCGAGGCCAGGCTCGACTTGAGAGTTTGGTCCACCAGGCTGTGCTTGGAGCGGCCCGCAGGCCCACATACCCACCACAGCCTGACTGATCCGAAACTTCTCTTAGAAAACAGTCCAGTTTTCTCTTGAAGATGTCCACGATTGTTCCGGCAATATTTCTTATAGTCGCTGGGAGGACGTTGAACAACCGCAGACCTCTGATGTTTATACAGTGCTCTCTGATTGTGCATTTGGCACCTTTGCTCCTCACTGGTTCAATCCCAAAATATATAAAAAAATATAGTATAAAAGATACTGAATTTGTGGCAAGAAAGTGGAGGAAGCATTACATATTAATGTTCAGCTGGAAATTTTATTGACCATAGTGGAAAACTAGGCTTTTGGAGATCTCGAGAGCCTAACCCTATTTTTCCAAGTATGATTTAATTTGGTTTGCATCGTCTTCTCCCAATGCTGTGTGGTGCAGTCAGTCTCACTTTCTCACTCACTCACAATTAACTTTCTCACTCACAATTTGTTTTTCCATATTTCTTCATCCTAAGGAAATATCTTTTTTATTTTTTTCCTCATGGGTGTTGCTTCTCCACTGGAAGGAGAAGTGGGATATGGTGATGCTAGTAAATGATTTTCAGGAATGCAACCCCAGTGCAAATTGAGGGCCACATGTAACACCTATGACAAAATTACTCATTTACGAGTTGATCATTCTGAGCTGAGGTTGAGGCATGATGTGCTGCAGGTTCACTATTTGAACAGCCAGTCGTCTAGTTAGTTGCTGGTTCTGAGTGGTGTTAATTCCAATGCCGTCCACATTGTTCCTCTCACTGTCTGATAATACCAAGAATAGTCAGTCACCCACTCACAGCAGTAGATGTGATGCAGTAGTTACTTGTGCCATGTGTTACTTTCCCACTTAACTTTTTCCCTCACAGATACATATTCGCTCTCACCCCCAATCCTGCCTATCCACATGCCCCCTCCCTCTTACCCACTATACTGCTTATGCTGTAACTTTTCATCCATTTACAGACCACATTTTTGAAAAGTGATTTACATCATCGCTTATCACTTTTGCACTGATATTCTCTAGTGTGTATAATATCCACGTCTTTCAAGCATTCAGAAGTTGTCGAAAGTCATCCATTGTGCATTGTCTACAGAGGCTCTACGAGCACTGAGAGTGGGATTTTTAAGCACTACTTTATTCAGTACCAGAGACCTCTGTTGACCTTCGAAATAACCATAAATAAGCTGACTACTGCTTCTATTCTTTCATGTGTTCAATGGCTATAAGTGTACATTAATAGGGGAAGCTTATGCACAAAAATGTTGCTAGTACCTTGTGGCATTATCCAAAGATTAACTCCACTGGAATAAAAATGACACAAAATGAAAATTTTTTCAACATGAGTGGCATTTAAAAACCTATTTAAATAATTATTCTGCATTCTACATAGCTTATGTAGGACCAGCCCTAGAATAGGCTATGCAAAGCTAATATGAAATCCCAGCCTTGTAAGAACAAAAGGAGGCAGAAAATTGAGACTTGTTCTGATGTTAGTACCAGCAATAGTAGTCCAGTTATTAACACAGATTGAGAGAAGCTAATCACTAGGAGATAGCCAGACCAGAGATGATATAGTCAATGTTAAAGGTGCCAAAAGAAATAAAATAACCACTTCTATTCCTCTTGGTACCTTTAATATTGTGATTATTTAATTTCTAGTCTTTCTCTTCTAGTGGTTAGGTTGAATTTTGTTTTTATTTTGACACAAATCAGTCGATGGAAAGCAAAAAAAAAAAAAAATCCTTCAGTTCATGTGGTAAATAAATGGAATTCACTTGAAGCTCAGTCATGGAAGGTACAGATACCAACATTCATAACAATCAAGGGCAAGTATGATCGACCTTGAATCTAACTTAATTCATGAAAAATTACCAAAGAACCATGAATAATAGCTTGAATGCAGGACTCCAGAGCTAATTCTTGCTTCCTGTAGACCCAGGTAAGCTCCACAGTGCCACCACACCACAGTGCCACATTGAAACTTCACTACCACAATACTTCCTGTTCCTACCTTCTGAATGCAGGCTGTGCTCATTATTCTAGCCTAAATTCATACCACCTGTAGCCATTTTATATCCGATTTGCTGTAGTACCCTGTAACAGCTGCACCTCCCTTGCTTATTACACCACTTTTATTTCCTGAGATACAACGGCAAGAGGGTACCTATCTCGATCAACTAAGGTCCGAATGTACCCAGTTTGAGCACTTGTCGACTCAGTGTAGTTTGTTCAAATCTTTGCTAAAGTCCTACAGTTTACATGTCTTTTCAATGTTGAATATCAAAATTACCTGCTCTAAGCCAAGTACAATACTGTATAAAGGTAATAAGAATTCTTTGACTAATTATATTAGCCATGACTTAATTGTAAGATATTTTTTAGTGAAGATAGCATATGATCTGGCTATTAATGGTTGTAACCTCCAAATTTCATGACTTCTTTTATAGAAGGATCGTTTGTTACATTTTTTGCATTACTAAATGTGTGACATGCCTCTGAAAATGTTGAATGGGAAGTGAATAGAGATTGCTGTGAAGTGTCACCACGAGGAAAGCTGTGGTGACGCTGTAGGAGTGTGAGAGAACAAGTTGTGTAGCAACAGACAATCATATTGATTTATAATGACTTGGGCAGTAAATATTACATTCATATTTATATGGACGGTGGTAATGAGGGGCTGAAGTAGTATACTTAACTTTAAATCTAAAAATTTTAAGTATGTAAAAACTATTGTGTGAATTAATCTGCAGATCACCATCACCATTACGCAAAAGTGAGAGAGATGTGTTGCGAGAGAGGGAAGAAGAAGCAGAAGACAAGGAACGAAAAGAACAGGAGAGAAAAGTTCGCAAAAAAGAATTACAGTATCAGGTAAAAAAATTTTTGCTTTTTATTTGTGGGGGCTCTTTAGCATGCTTTTAAACAAGTACCTAGTGGTGTGCCACATTTTCCCCACATCCACTGGGAAGGTGATCAGTACTTTTCCTCACATTACTCCTTTACCCTCTTGCTAGGTGTCTGAGGCACGCTCTATTCTTTTCACACTGGCAGTTTCTTAAGTGCAGGCAGTTGGTATATATTCCACTTCTTCTGTAGTTATTAACACAATTAGCCAGCACCTGCAAATGTCTCCTTCAGAGGTCTTTAATCATTGGGAGGGTGTAAAGGGTGTAAACTTTAGGAAGGTGCCGGATGAGGCTGCCTTCTCCAAGAAGGCAAATTCCCACAGTGAAGGTGTCACATGTGGTGCACAATGTCTTTTATTTTGCTATTTGCTTAGTTTGACTTTTCATACTGAGAATGTTACAGGTTTGTGGTTAAAAACAATTAGGGTTTCATAATGAATGTTGTAGAAAGAAATTAAATAGAATTTTCTATGGGGAGTCCCGTTGGCTTATTAATATTAGCTATATTAGCTATAATAATATAATAGTGTACAGTATAACTAATATAGTAATATTAACTACAGTATATTAGTCTGGGGCTTGAGTCTTACGGAGTTCGAGCCTACCGAGGACCACGAGCGAGAACCTGGTCCCTCTCAGAGAGGCACGGGGAGCAATGGCCTATGAAACACTCTTCTTGAAAAAACAGTGGAGCCTCTGGTAGCGAACGTCCAACTTTACAAACTTTTCGGGTTACGAACTCGATTTTTTCGGAAAATTCGAATTGGGTTACCTTTGCCTTGCCCTGTGACTTTGTTGATACACATATGGGTCAACGGAGCACGTGGTTCCTGGTGGCATGGGCGAGGTGTGCTTCAGTTTACCAGTGTCACCCGCCTAGTGACGATCGTGCTTGAATATTGTACGTATTTGGGAGGACAACGGGATGGATGGTGGAGGGGGACTGGATGGATGGTGGAGGGGGACTGGATGGATGGTGGAGGGGGACTGGATGGATGGTGGAGGGGGACTGGATGGATGGTGGAGGGGGACTGGATGGATGGTGGAGGGGGACTGGATGGATGGTGGAGGGGGACTGGATGGATGGTGGAGGGGGACTGGATGGATGGTGGAGGGGGACTGGATGGATGGTGGAGGGGGACTGGATGGATGGTGGGGGGGGGGACTGAATGGGTGGATGGTAGGGGGGAAACTGGATGGATTGTAGGGGGGAACTGGATGGGTGGATGGATGGTGGGGGGGAACTGGATGGATTGATGGATGGATGGTGAGGGAGAACTGGATGGATGGATGTTGTACCAAATATTCTACCTCTACGCCCTTACTTCACTACACACACAAATTACAATACAGTAGTGTGATATGTCAAATGAACAAATCCACAAGGGCCATAATGAGGGTTTGAACTTATACACGGGATGTTCCCAGCTGTGCCTTTGTCAACTGTGCCACCACTTGGTTAAAAGAACTATTGTTCTTTTAACACAATGCTATTGTGATTTCTGTGTGTATTGAAGTAAGGGCGTGGGGGGTAGAACATTTGGTTGACAGAGCCCGGGTGCATGGGGGGATTGTGTGAAGCCCCTATTGGGCTTCGGAGACGTTTCGGAATTCTAGTGAGGGCATTAGCACTCCAGGTTGCAATTCTTTTAACCATGTCATGGTACAGTTGACTAAGGCGCAGCTGGGAACATCCCGTGCGTTGGTTCAAACCCTCATCACGGCCCTTGTGGATTTGTTCATTTGATATATCACGCTATGGTAATTTGTGTGTGTACCCGATTCTGTTTTGGGTCCAGTTTTTGAGTTAAGTTCCTTTTTCACTAATCGGTTGCGGTCCTCTGTTCCGGCATTTTTCTGGTTGGCAGCCTTCCTCGATGGCCAGCGGGTGTGGGGGCGCCCTTCTGGTTGGCAGCTCTGCTTGGCCGGGTTCTCGTTCTTTTCCGGCTTGACGGGTTCGGGTTCGGGTTCCTAGTAGTTGGTGAAAGTCCCAGTTGGGTCTGTCTCGGGTTTGGACTTGGCTGGGCCTTGTCTGGGATTCCCGGACTGCGTCCTTGTCTATCTCTCAGGCACCGTTCTCCTGCTGCAGTCACACCGTCTGCTGTTTCTGAGGGGGATCCCTGGTCCCTCGGTGGCTGCTCGAGCAGCTGTGTGGAAGTCTGAACTTCACTGTGATCGTCTGCTGCTGAGTCGGGTTTGGCTGCGGCGTTCCTATGGGGCCATCCTTTCTGCCGCTTTCGTGATAGCTGGGTTCTTTTCCTGGGGGGGGGGGAGGCCTTTTTGCGTATCTGGCTTCCTCTATGGGCTTTTCAAGGTTTGATGCCTTGACACCTGGAGCCCTGCCTCAATGTGTTCACGGATGCCTCCTCTCTCTCAGCTGGGGCTATGTGACGCGTGCTCACCAGGCCGGGCAGGGGCGGTGGGCTCCATCCTTCCATCAGGCTTACAACACCGTGCGGTGGTTCATGGTGGTGTGGTTTGTGCTGTGTTGGATCCCGGCTCCCTCGAGGCTTTACGATTCGGTTCCATTTGGGCTGCACTCCGGTGGTTCATTGCCTACACCGCGGACGGTCTCTGCGGTCCTTGCCTCTTTGGAGTTGGTCGCTTCGAGTGGCTCTTCTGCTGAATTCTCAGGCATTAGTTTTCTGTGCAGTTTATATCATGGGTGTGTCCAACGTCCTGGTGGACAGCTTGTTGCGATTCACTCCCCCTGTCCATGGAATGGACGATCGATGCCGACTCATTCAGTTGGCTCTGCCCTGCAGATGTTCGGGCCCCTGGACATGGACGTTTTTGCGTCAGCGTGGTTGCAGTGTCTCCCCATCTGTGGCGCCCTTCTCCGACTGCAAACTGTTGCGGTAAATGCTTTTTGGCAGGACTGGGTGGGGTTACCTGTACCGCTTTCCCCCGGTTCAGTTGTAGCTTCGGGTTCTGGCTCGACTTGAGTCCTATCTGGGGAGGGTTCCCCTTCTGGCCCCATGGTGACCTGCCCAGCCTTGGTGTCAAGTGCTGCTTGCTCGGTGTCCGAACCCAGGGCATTTCTCTGCGGCTCTCTCTCTTTCAGCAGGTCGGGCCGGTGAGGTACCTTGCTGGTTCGCTCTACTCTTCACTCTTCATGTCTGGAGTTTCTGATGCGGGTATATCACCATCTGTATGGTGACCAGGTGGCTTCTCTCATGGTGTCCCACCTGAGGTCTTCTCGGCAACAGCATGAAGTCTCTTGGTGGTCTTTTCACCTCTTCCTTTCCCTGAGTAGGTTGTCTTCTGTTTTGGATCGGTTTGTTTTGTCTTTTCTTTCTTAGCTTTTTCTGAATGGGTATCTTATGCAGAATACCGTCTCCTATCGTGTGGTGCTGGTGGAGCTGCTCCAGCTTGTGTTTGGGGTGGATGTCACTTCTACTTCGTTTAATGAGCTTTATCGTGTGTTTTTCCACCTCTGACCTGCTTACACTCTGCCTGAGCCGACCAGGTCTTTGGCCCGGGTGCCCTCTTTCCTCTCTTTCTACGTTTGTGGTGGTCTGTTCGGTCCATGATTGTCTTCAGAAAGCTTTATTTTTGTTGGTTTTGACTTTTTGCTCTTCTCTGGCAGAGAGGCTTCTGCTCTTTTGGTATGTGTAGATGTTTTGTTCGTTTGCAGCCCACCTAATTCTTTTCTGGCGAAGCATAAGATGAAGGGCTTTCGAAGGAGTCTGTGGGTTATTGATGCTTGGTTGGTTAAGCCAGGGGTGCATCATGTGTTGTGTCTGGTTGAGGCTTTACGCCTTTTCCCCGGTACCTCGACTTGTGTGTCCAGGGACGTGCTGTGGGCTGACCCGGTATCCTTCGTTCCCTGTTCCTGGGCTCGGGTCTCTCAGGTCGTCAGCCGTGTTATTAACCCTTACACTGCTCAGGGGTCCTGGGGACATTTACACCTCTGTGCGCAAGAAAAAAAAATTCAATTTTTTTTTTTCGTCTTTTAAACATGTTAATTTGTGTCCCCTGAGCACGGGAAAAATAACAAAAAATCGTAGGTGACATATTTTGGGCGCAATTGACTGAGGAAGTCTGGCAAAAAGTGGGCGTTGACAGAGCGGTCGTCAAGGCCGGTCAGCGTCACCTGCGCTGACAGATGGGAGTTGCCACAAAGATATTATTACCTAATTGTTTCAATGTCTCCGATTGATTTTTTCTTAGTTTTTTTGCAGTAATATTATTCAATAGTGTGTATTGTAATATATTTATATAATAAAAGTGGTGAATAATCACTATACTCAAAAAGTATGGTGTGCATATAAGTGATTCAATTATTATGTTATAAAACAATAAACAAATAGTTTTGCTGCTATTACAGTCTTTACACAGGTTATATATAAGTATCTGCATATTTTGGTCACCATAACGAACCACTAAGTTGGTATTGAGAGCCGAAAAGCAACGAGGAGTTACTGCCACACACCAGCCAGCCACCCGCTGCCACTCCCTCAACACACGCACTAAACTTTCTTCCCCAACAACACCATTTGTGGTGTTATTACACTATATACAGACGTTATATATAAGTATGTATATATTTTGTTCACCACAACTGTACAGCTAAGCTGATATAGTTAGTTCAGGCACTAAGAGTCGTCGCTATACGCGGCTGGCGGCTCCCTCACTCTTTCAAGGTCACACGCACTAAACTTTCTCCCCCAACAATACTGTTTGCAGTGTTATTACCCTATATACACATATTATATATAAGTATCTACATGTTTTATGTACCGTAACTGTACACCTAAGCTTGTAGTGTGCCCAAAGAGCATAGTGGCCACTCTCTAAACAGCTAGACAAATCGAGCAGACGACGTCACCTCCGTCACCCAAATGGCTACTCCCAACATAATCCTTTTGCTGTTATTACACTAATACACACATTATATATACGTATCTACACTTGTGTTCACCATAGAGAACCACTGAGCTGGTGTGGTGAATGTAAACAATAACAGGTGGCCACACAGTCAGTAAACGATGCTGTCTCCCTCCGTCTCTCAGCATCACTCCTCCTACAGCGCTAATTATTACAGCAATCCTGCTATTATCACAACCCTGGTTATTTATATCACAGTCAGGGGTCGTCTGTAATATTATCATCGCTAAATAATAACAATTATATATTATTTGACATTTTTCGGCGATGCTGTGGTCACAAGCTGAACAGCAATGCTGCTCGCTCATGCTGCGTGCGCCAGCCTTGGTTGCTCCAACAGTACTGTGCCTCTCACACCTGAGAATATTGTCCACGATTTTTTTTTAAAATGGCGTCTGTTTACAAGAGCCCTGAGGAAGCTAATGTGAACCCCGTGTAGCCGCGGGCCATTTGAATCGGGCCTGGCACCCTATGGCGTATATATACACCATCGCACCATGGGACATGTTACTTAGGGCGTATATATACACCATGCGCAGTTTAAGGGTTAAGTCNTTCTCTCAGGTGTTCTACCCATTTAGTTTTAATTATTTTTTCCAATATTTTGACTATTACACTTGTCAATGATACAGGTCTATAATTAATTAATTTAGGGGGTCTTCCCTGCTTCCACTATTGTAGATTGGAACTATGTTAGCCTTTTCCACAAGGGAAAAATGGAAACACAGTGTGTGTGTGTGCGCACACTCGCTTGTAAACCAATTGTATAATCCAGTTTCATCTGCATTGTAAATTTGTTTAAGTATTTTTGTCTGTCATACTCTCCAGGAACATGTCTTGAGTCTCGATTGCAGCACCAGTGTGAGCATGTGCTCTGAACAGCTGACTTGACATTTTAATACATTAGCAGTTCTTGAAGCTGCTAAGCCACCTAATAGAGTAAAGGCATGCCTAGGCTAAGATTATGTGCTTGTGGAAGTATTTATTTTTCCTCCCACATACGAAGCCATTAGCTTCTTGGCTTGATCTCTGGTGTTTATACCACATCCTGATTGATCATTAACAATCTTAGCTTACGCCTGACTTGCACTCTACCGTTCTCTTTGACAAAGCCTTGTGATTGTTTTGTTGTAAAACTTCAGTATCTTCTCTTTATTGTGAATTTTATCAGACAGTGATCCTTGCTATTCTATACTCAGTGCAGACCAGAGCCCAAGGGATGCCATGTGTAATATTCTTTATTGTATTTACTATTTGTCCATGCAGCCTGAAGGCCGAGTGGACAGTGCTTGGTATTCATAGTCCTAAAGTTCTGAGTTCGATTCCTGGCGGAGGTGGAAACAGATGGGCAGTTTCTTTCACCCTGGTGCCCCTTTTCACCTAGCAGTTAATAGGTACCTGGGAGTTACAGCTGCTGCGGCCTGCTTCCTGGGAATTTATAACAAAAAGGATGCCTGGCCGAGGACCGGGCGACAGGGACACTAAGCCCTGAAATCATCTCAAGATAGCAGGATCGAGCTGTTAGTTCTTGGCCCCGCCTTTCTGACTGTCGGTTGTAATATAGCTAATATCATCATGCATTTACTGTCTCCACTTGATCATCCGGACTATGGGAAGGACCCCCAGCCGGATTATCACGTTTTTCTGATAATGGTACTTTTTCACCTACGAGTCCAAAAGTGACCATTTCCAACAATTTTTATACTACAAACAACATAATTTGAATTGCCTTGCCACATATAATTACTAGATATTCAACTAGAAACCTCAACTTACCTTGTTGGTGTTCGTCTTCTTGATTGATGCCACACATCTTGAAGTTAAGAATTGTTAACAATTTATGTAACCTATACTAACACAACACTAAAATAACACTTAAAATTACTGTACAGTTCATTAAGCAAAGTTAGTTTTGACTGCCAGCTGCTGAAGCCTCACTGGTTGAAGGCACTTGGGTTGCCTGTGAGTCCTGGTTGATACCTGGTTGATGGGGTTCTGGGAGTTCTTCTACTCCCCAAGCCCGGCCCGAGGCCAGGCTCGACTTGTGAGAGTTTGATCCACCAGGCTGTTGCTTGGAGCGGCCCGCAGAGCCACATACCCACCACAGCCCGGCTGATCCGGGACTTCTCTTAGGAAACAGTCCAGTTTTCTCTTGAAGATGTCCACGGTTGTTCCGGCAATATTTCTTATAGTCGCTGGGAGGACGTTGAACAACCGCGGACCTCTGATGTTTATACAGTGCTCTCTGATTGTGCCTATGGCACCTCTGCTCTTCACTGGTTCAATCTTGCATTTTCTTCCATATCGTTCACTCCAGTACGTTGTTATTTTACTGTGTAGATTTGGGACCTGGCCCTCCAGTATTTTCCACGTGTATATTATTTGGTATCTCTCTCGTCTCCTTTCTAGAGAGTACATTTGGAGAGCTTTGAGACGATCCCAATAATTTAGGTGTTTTATCTCGTCTATGCGTGCCGTATATGTTCTCTGTATTCCCTCTATTTCAGCAATCTCTCCTGCTCTGAAGGGGGAAGTGAGTACTGAGCAGTATTCGAGACGGGACAACACAAGTGACTTGAAGAGTACAACCATTGTGATGGGATCCCTGGATTTGAAAGTTCTCGTAATCCATCCGATCATTTTTCTGGCTGATGCGATATTTGCTTGGTTATGCTCCCTAAACGTTAGATCGTCGGACATCATTATTCCCAAATCCTTGACATGCTGTTTTTCTACTATGGGAAGATTTGATTGTGTTTTGTACCCTGTATTATGTTTCAGATCCTCATTTTTGCCGTACCTGAGTACCTGAAATTTATCACTGTTAAACATCATATTATTTTCTGCTGCCCAATCGAAAACTTTGTTGACATCTGTTTGTAGTTTTTCAATGTCTTCAGCAGAGGTAATTTTCATGCTGATTTTTGTGTCATCTGCGAAGGATGACACGAAGCTGTGACGTGTATTTTTGTCTATATCAGATATGAGAATAAGGAACAGTAGCGGTGCAAGGACTGTACCTTGAGGTACAGAGCTTTTAACATCGCTTGGACTCGATTTTATCTGATTGACTGTTACTCTTTGTGTTCTGTTCGACAGGAAATTGAGTATCCAGCGTCCTACTTTTCCAGTTATTCCCATTGACCTCATTTTGTGAGCTATCACCCCATGGTCACATTTGTCGAAAGCCTTTGCAAAGTCTGTGTATACAACATCTGCATTTTGCTTTTCTTCTAGGGCTTCTGTGATTTTGTCATAGTGGTTGAGTAACTGTGACAGACAGGATCTTCCCGCTCTAAATCCATGTTGTCCTGGATTGTGCAATTCATTGTTTTCCATAAAACTAGAAATTTGATTCCTAATCACTCTTTCAAACACTTTTATTATGTGTGATGTTAGTGCAACTGGCCTATAATTTTTTGCCAAGGCTTTACTCCCCCCCTTGTGCAACGGAGCTATATCTGCAGATTTAAGTGCTGCTGGTATCTCCCCTGTATCCAGGCTCTTTCTCCATATTACGCTGAGTGCTCTCGCTACTGGTACTTTACATTTCTTTATGAATATTGAATTCCATGAGTCAGGCCCAGGGGCTGAGTGCATGGGCATATTGTCAATTTCTCTTTCAAAGTCTTCCGAGTTTGTGGTAATATCCGTTATATTATCTGCAGCTTGAATGTCATTCATAAAGAAGCTGTCTGGGTCATCAACTTTCATGTTGTTAATTGGTGTGCTAAACATAGCCTCATACTGGCTTCTTAGAATTTCACTAATCTCTTTGTTGTCCTCTGTGTACGTACCTTCATTTGTAATTAACGGTCCAATACTGGTCGAGGTTTTGGATTTTGATTTAGCGTATGTGAAAAAATATTTCAGATTTTTCCTTATCTCTTGTATAGCTCTCTGTTCCAATTTCATTTCCTCACTCATATGATCGCTTCAACGTTTGTTCGATTTCTTCGATCTCCCTGCTTAGGCTTATTTTCCTTGCTTGTGATAGTTGTGTCTGCCGAAGCATTTCCGTTATTTTTTTCCTTCTCCTGTACAGTCGTCTGCGTTCTCTTTCTAGAGTGTTCCTGTTTCTGCCCCTCCTCACCGGCACGTGCTTCAAGCAGACCTTGTAAGCTTCAGCTGTCAGTTGAGCTATTCCCTGTGTGGGAGTTTTGTCGCTTAAGACTGTCTCCCATTGAATGGTTGAAAGGTCTACATTTATTTTTTCCCAGTCAATCCTCTTATTGTTGAAATTGAATTGATTGAATATTCCTTCTCGCTTGTTGGGTCTCTTAGATCTACTACCGTTATTTATGCTAGTTCGCACTTCAATGAGCTTATGGCCTCACTTGTTAAAGGCGCTTGGTTGCGCCTCACTTGTTGAAGCGCTTGCATGCCCTCACTTGTTGAAGGCGCTTGGCTTGCCTGTGACGTCTCACTTGTTGAAGGCGCTTGGCTTGCCTGTGATGCCTCACTTGTTGAAGGCGCTTGGCTAGCCTGTGACGCCTCACTTGTTAAAGGCGCTTGCTTGCGCCTCACTTGGTGAAGGCGCTTGGCTTGCCTGTGGCGCCTCACTTGTTGAAGGCGCTTGGCTTGCCTGTAGCGCCTCACTTGTTGAAGGTGCTTGGCTTGCCTGTGACGCCTCACTTGTTAAAGGCGCTTGGCTTGCCTGTGGCGCCTCACGTGTTGAAGGCGCTTGGCTTGCCTGTGGCGCCTCACTTGTTGAAGGCGCTTGGTTTGCCTGTGGCGCCTCACTTGTTGAAGGCGCTTGGCTTGCCTGTGACGTCTCACTTGTTGAAGGCGCTTGGCTTGCCTGTGATGCCTCACTTGTTGAAGGCGCTTGGCTAGCCTGTGACGCCTCACTTGTTAAAGGCGCTTGCTTGCGCCTCACTTGGTGAAGGCGCTTGGCTTGCCTGTGGCGCCTCACTTGTTGAAGGCGCTTGGCTTGCCTGTGGCGCCTCACTTGTTAAAGGCGCTTGGCTTGCCTGTGGCGCCTCACGTGTTGAAGGCGCTTGGCTTGCCTGTGGCGCCTCACTTGTTAAAGGCGCTTGGCTTGCCTGTGGCGCCTCACGTGTTGAAGGCGCTTGGCTTGCCTGTGGCGCCTCACTTGTTGAAGGCGCTTGGTTTGCCTGTGGCGCCTCACTTGTTGAAGGCATTTGGCTGCCTGTGACGCCTCACTGGTTGAACAACACGTAACTTGCCTTTAATTACCAGGACAACCTTCTTCTCTTAACACCTCCAGAACGATTGATGCTGCTACCAGACATAGTCTTGGCCAAAAAATGTTCAAAGTTACTATGAAAATAAAAAAGTTATTTAAAAAATATTTCACTAATGGCGCAGCACTGTGTATAACACGAGGGACGGACGCACATGGGTTGACCAGTGTTGGACGGGTCCACTTGGGGTGGGGCAGCTATAGCACCTTACGTAGGCTGCCAGGAGGAAAAAACTCAATATTTTTTAAGGAAACTTCAGCCTGTGCACATTGCTTTTAGAAACTTATTTATTTGTTATTACATAATTACTAGTACTTATTTCATTGTTTGTGGCTATGATTAATTGTTCTAAAATTAACGGTAATTCCTGTACCCAGGTGGTCCCTCCCGACGCTCTCCTCCCACCCTCCCGACACCACTCACCCACCCCACCCCCTCCTCCACCATGCGTCTAGAGCCACAGACGGGATTAATACGGTATGGCTAAATGTTCATCCGGGCAAACCACCTTTAATCCGGTTCCTGTGGCCATTTTGGCCGGATATTGTGATAACTTTATTCGATCACGATTTTGGGCCGTATAAAGTGCGTTTTCCGGATGTTCGAATCCCGGATAATCGCGGGGTTACAGTATTACAAGTTGAGCCTTCACTGTTACATTGTTAATATTTAGAGGAGAAATGTAGAACATCTTTGCAGAAATTGAACATTAAACCTCATGAGTGCCAAGGTCTGAAGACTGGGCATGCCAACAAATTTGCCCCTCTTTTGAGAGTGCATCTCAAGCACCTCTAGTGGCAAACCTGGAAACTGTAGGGCTGTCCTATCTCACATCTTGGTGGCATTTTATAAGCCAATTGTGGTACTGCATTTTGCAGGTCAATCCCTAGGTAATCCTAGGGTTACTTAGAGGCTTAATCTCGTATATGGATTAAATTTAGTAATTAACCCCTGGGCAGCACTTGGGGTTGTCACCTGCAACCTGCAACACCACCAGATGCAGGAAAAAATAAA
>WNGS01042707.1:39233997-39252257 GCA_020271785.1 Procambarus virginalis
CCAAAAACACAAAATATAGGAATAATTATAATAAATATAATGATTTAGGGGATATATTTAGGGTATACTTTATACAGTACAAGTGAAAAAACCCTAATTTGGTCCCTAATCATCAAAACAACCTAGAGAGAGAGAAAAAAAAAAGTTTGAAATCAAAGAAAAAATCAACCAAAAAAAAATTCTCAAGTTTTGCAAGTTGTGACTGATTTATTTGTTGACCCAAATTCATTCTATCTTCATATAGTTAGGGAAACATATGCACTCTCCAGGATGTAAAGGTTACAAAAAAATCAGATAATAAACAAAGGAGAAAAAACTTGAATCTTAAAAAAAAATTCCCCTAAAAAAATATTTTTGGGACATTGATGAAATAACATATATAAACATTGGACAATGTATTTATATGATATATAACAAAATAGAGCATATTAACATAGTTATTTATTATTATTTGTGTTATTATGTATTGCAGTACTCAGAAATGCTATAAAGGCACCAGCTGCATATCCACTTTGTGGACACTTCTTACTACTATTCTTCTTCTTTGAGCGTCGGACAGGTGCTTGCATCTCTTTATTACTGCATAATCCATCAGTTCCAGTTATTGGGAGCTGTTCTCCTGTCGACAAACTTCTTATTTTTAAAAAAATCGTCTAAAATCAATTTCTGAAAGTATTTTGATGAAAGTTTCATGACACTGAAGCCAATAAGTTGGAGATCTGTTTAACATTTTTAAATTATTTTTACATAATTCAAGTATTTTTTGCTACCAGGTCTCCAATATGCGCGGTAATATGCGCGGTCTAAGGGTTAACCATTAAAAATAACAGTTCAACCACAATGTTTACTTACAAGCACACAACCTCTACAGTCAGTCAGCTCATCAAGGGGGCAGTCCAAAAAAATGCAATAAATGAACTTTTTGACGAGTTGTATAGAAAAGGGTTTCATCTGGTCCAAGTCTTGGCATCGTAGCATAAATAGGAAGGAAGAAAAAATATTGAATTACCATTTTTCCAAAAATGGTCAAAAATTTACATCAAACACAAGTGTCAACAGAAATTATGTCTATAGACTCTCAGCTATCACAATAGCATATAATAAAAATATTTAATAATTAGTTTTATCCCCCCAAAAATTAGTTAAAAAAATAGATTTTTTCTGGGGGGAGCCCCTTCGGCCCCCCGGAGCTTATCCAGGCTGATATGCTAATGTCAGACTTTGGCATCAGTCGTGTGTATGGAGTTCTCTGGGCCTACCGGGGACTATGAGCCAGAACCTGGCCCCCTCAGAGAGGCAAGGGGAGCAATGGCCTATAGAAACCATCGTGTGGTTGAAAGCATTCTGTCTGCCATCGACCGGGTCAGGCACCCAGAAAGGTAAGCGTCCCAAAACAAATCCCTATTCTGGTGAAAATTGCTACCACAAGCCGAACAAGTGAATAGAACTTCTCTAAAAGAAACGAGCAAACGATCATGACGTCACACGTCGCCGCGTCGTTGTCTGTGTAGCTCCCCCCTCCCCGGGAGGGGGAAGGGGGAGCCCCAGACCTACAGTGCGGGCTCTCCACCATCAGTTCTTTGGCTGATGCTAAAGGCTGAGATCATGTGCTCTGGCTCCGGTGGTTGTTTCAGCACTGTACCTAGCGTGTGGTGACTGTCTTCTAGGTGGTGCATGAGCCGGGAGTGATTCTCCAGTACTCGTGCTGCATGCGCCTAAGGTTTCCTTCCCTAGGTGCTCTGTAAGTACTGCCCTTGGGGCTTGGGGTTCCCTTCCACAAGTCCCTTGGGTTCTGCCCCTGTTATGCCATTTACTGCTTGGTTTTCAGCAGCCCTTTGTGTGCTAGGGCATTCTGTCTCCCGTGTTCGCCTTGGGGTAAGGGGCAGTTTGCACTTGTGGGGCGTAGCATACTGGTCAGCTTGTTTTCACCAATCATAGAGGCCAGCTCTGTTCCGCCTGGGTACGCTGTTCTTTTGCGGGGTCTTCTTTTTTCTTTTTGTTTGTCTATCTGGTGGGGGATTTGCCTTGGTTCTTTCCCCCCTTTGTACTGCGTATACTCTTCCTTTTCCGGTGGTTCCCCCTGCTAGGTTCCCATGAGTGTAAACGTCCCAGGGGTTCAGTTCTTAGAAGGTTGTTTGGTAGACTTGGGCGCCGGTGAGTTGTACCCTGCCTGGGATTACTTTAGTGCGAGTCCTCTTATAGTAAATGCTCAGGACCCTGGGAATCCTCTAGGGGACGCCCGGGTCCAATGGATGTGACCCCGGAGATCCCCCTCGCTTCCAACGAGTTTGCAGGCTGCTCTGTCCCCTTGTCTCAGGGGACAGAGCAACCACTGTCTTTCCACGGTGTCACGGTCTTTGCCTCCGTCTGCTGCCTGTGGGGTCGGTGGCACCTTCAGCTTGGAGTCCTGCGAGTTTTGTTGCTTGTTTGAGACTCGGGGTAGCGACAGGCATTTGAGCCTGTTCCTCCAGCCGTGTTGTAGGAGTCTGCCAGTAGGCTCCCTTCCTTAGAACTTTTGCAGCTGCCCCACTTTTTTCTTGTGATGCCGGGGCTTTGGGGGGACGGCTCTGCCCCGGGGCCTGCTGTGTGGGTTCCCGGGGCTCAAGGCAATCCCTCCCCCGGGGCTAGGGAAGGGTTGCCTTGAGTTGGCCTCGGGCCCTGTTGGACCCTGCCAGGGTTGTTCTACCCTCTGAGCGGGACTTGCGGTTATGTGGAGTGGGGTTCTTCCTGTCCCCCTCTCCATACGAGTTGTTGGGCGTCAGCCCCACCCCGGGCTAGCTTCCTTGTCCCTCGAGTCTGTTGGTTCCGTCCTGTTGGATGGCTTCCTTTTCCATTTATTCCCCCCTCTTCTTGGGATGGGACTTCCCCATCATGTTCCCCTCTTCGTGGGGTTCTATATGACTTTTGGTCTCGGGTGTGACTGTGCTTTTGTGTGCCTTTGTGATTTGTGCTTGCTTCTGTGGTTCTCGAAGGTTCGGGAAGGTTTTTCGCTACTTCCCGTATTATTGGAATGTCTGTTGTTTTTCGATGTGGCTTCCCCTCCGGTCCGTTCTAGGGCTTGTTGGTTCTCTTCCAGGCTTATTCTTGGTTTTCAGTCCTTTCTCGATCTTTTGTTCCTGTATCTTTTCTCCATGCTCGGTCTCTGCCACTATTCGTTTTCTTTCCATACTCCTTGTCCGGAATATTGTCAATAACCGGCAATCCAATTGGGCTACAAGTATCCCAATTGGATTGCCGGTTAGGTTAGGTTCCTTGTCTTCATTAAGTACACTGGCTATTTAATTGTCACGGGGAGTGGGCCGGGGCTCTGCTAGCACTCGGCTGCTAGGGGCTCAAAAGGCCGAATACTCAGCCTCTCCCATTCCCGAGATTCACCGGAGTCTCCTTGGTCCCAAAGGAGAGGACCAACAATGCCCACCTCTGCAGGTCTTTGCTCCCAACACTCAGTGGCACCCCCGTTTATTCACCCTGGGAGCCCTTCAGTCAAACATGGGGAAACTGCTGTTAACAGTTCCGGCCTAGACCCGTGGAGGAGTGAAGGAAGACTCAGGCTTACCTTATAACAATAACCTCCCTGAGTCTTGCCTGCCAGACTAAAAGGTTGCAGGAACTCCTTTCCTGCCTGTCTTCTCTATCTTCTTCTTAACAAGGTCGCCAGCTGGGTTAGTATATCTGCACCCCAGCGATGCAGTTCACTGGGTGTATTATATATATTGTTCGTTGCCAGAATGTTGCTACTCCCATAGATCTGCTACTGAACTGTCAGCCCAGGGTACTCTCCCATGCAGGTCTGTGTGGCTTTATCTCTCTAGCCACAACGTTACTTGTTGCCACCATTCAGGCTCTGATACTGATCGGATGGCTAAGGGTACACTATTATATAATTCTGTGCTGTTTTACCACTCTCCAGGCAATAAGAACTTCCATAGAGAACGTGGTGTTCCCTAGGTGGTACTATGATAACCTTCGTGTATGCTCGTAGAGAAATATTATAATGGAGGCACACTTAAACACAATAATAAAATGTGTGAATTTACTGACACAACTACATGATCACACATACAATCACAAGCAATACATGAATATGAAATTAAGGATAATAAATCTGGAAATCGTCAGCAACTCTTCTTCCACGACCTCCAACACTCCTTCAACTGGGCAGAAAAGACAGGAGTCACACACTCTCACAGAAGGGCCTCTTCACCATGTCGGCACCTCTTCTTCACTGTCCTGCCGTCCACACACACTGTCCTCTCCAACAGTCCTGGATACAAGCTGCCCTGCAGCCTATCCTACTACTGAAGTATTAATGTCCTATTGCCACATACATAAGTGAATATTGTGGCCTATCTAGCCTACTCACACAAAGGGGTAATGGGAGGGAAAATGATCTACCTTTACATTCCTAGCTCACGACGCCTGTTCCTCGATGGTGTGAGGTTCCCACGCTTCCTGAGTCGATCCTTGACGATCCAGGAACGTTCCACAGGTCCTCAGGTGTCGTGAAGCCTTCGCGTCGTCGCCGTCCCAATCCCTGAGATTCAGCTATCCCAATCCTGGTTCACCAATGGACGCTGAGCTAATCACTATATTCACACACTCGTCCATTCCACAAGGCGTTGCTCCTTGTCCTAGGAATGGTGTCGTCCCTCCAAGGCCTCAGTGGATGTGACCCGATCACAGCTAGGCCTGCCCGCCACACCTTCCAGGCCCTCAACGTCCAGCGTCGCCGCCGATAATTTCCAAGTTTGGCACTCCTTTGCTCAATGAACTTGGCTCCTTTTTGCTTCCCAGAAGCGCAGGGTCTCCAATATATAAGGTGGGCTGCGATGGCTAGCTCTAATCCACTGAGAAAGGCCTGTAGAGCCTCCAATCCTTTAGAGCTGACCGAGGTGCGTCCTCTCGCCTCCACAGTCAGGTCAACTCTCACGTTGGCGCCGCTTGGGGCACTCGGTAACATCACGGCGGGCTCTGATTGGTCGCCCGTGACCCAAGCCACCCAATCCGCACACTGCTAGCGTCCCTTCCAAAATGTCGTATCTGCAGTAGGGGATACTCTTTCATTTTATATCAAGGCGCCTCTTTCCCCTTACCTACAAACTTATAATGTAAGTTTCTCCCTTAACTGGTGGCCGATCTGGTCGCTACATATACCAACAGACTTCCCTGTACCTCAGAGAATCAGTAGGAAGAGTTGATATGACTCTTAAAGCAGGCAAACGAAAGAGATACGAGAGGGCACCGTAACACTATGTATGTCGTTGCTTCCTGTTTTTTGCCTCATGTTCCCATGCGCTGGGCTGTTTCTGCTCCTGCTCGAATCCCTTGGGTCACAAACTGTTTGGGCTACTTTTCTTGTAAAGTAGTCCTAGTTGGCGCCTTCCCGCCGAGTGGGTTGTGCTCTTGCACCGTGGGAGTTTGTTTTGGTCTGGGCGGTGTCCACAAGTGCTGGTGTTTTCCGTCCTTTTCTCTCGGGTGCTTCACCTTTATTAGCTTTTCTCATTCTCCAGTTTGTGCCCTGTGACTACTGGGGTGTTCTGGCTTGCAGCTATGGGGAGGGCGCTGGAGTTTTCCCCCGTGTTATGGGTGTGGGGTGCCTCCTTCACCTCTCCCCTTCCCTTCTGCATGTGGGACTCTGGCCTTCCTCCTCTGACGGTTCTCCCGGAATCTTCTCGGCTACGTTGTGTCGTGTCACGTTCATGCCTACGTTCTGCAGGTGAGCTTATGCAGTCTGGCGTCTTTTTCGGCCAGGCATTGGTTCTTGGTCTTGGGGTGCGAATGTGAGAATGGCGGAACACAAGTGCCTGCAGGGGGGCCTCTTGGCTCATGCGGGGCAGCTTCTCATTGTACCCTTCCAGTCCCACTCGTATGCATGTCCAACCCATGCTTGAGTCAGTCCCGAGGCTCCACCTCCACCAGGTTACGAGGTACAATGGTGGTGGTGACTGTTATGAGGTACATGTTACTGTGTCAGGATGTTGAGGTGACATTTTGATGCGGTTTTGTTACTGAGGATGGTGTTGGGGTTGGTTATGGCATTTTGTTTGACCCTTGTGTGTTTTCCTCCTATGAGCCTTTCCGATATTTTTTTTCGCTTTTGCCCCGGGGGCGAGTTTATTGGGCAAAAATATTGTATTTTCTTACGTACTCACCTATTTGTGCTTGCAGGGGTTGGGCTCTGGCTCTTTGGTCCCGCCTCTCAACTGTCAATCAACTGGTGTACAGGTTCCTGAGCCTATTGGGCTCTATCATATCTACATTTGAAACTGTGTATGGAGTCTGCCTCCACCACATCACTGCCTAATGCATTCCATTTGTCAACTACTGACACTAAAAAAATTCTTTCTAATATCTCTGTGGCTCATTTGAGCACTCAGTTTCCACCTGTGTCCCCTAGTGTGTGTGCCCTTTGTGTTAAATAGCCTGTCTTTATCTACCCTGTCAATTCCTCTGAGAATCTTGTACGTGGTGATCATATCCCCCCCCCCAACTCTTCTGTCTTCTACACGTGCTGCTGCTGGTGTGTTCACTCATCCTGTGAGTGGGCATACCGCCATAGTGGCGTGTTCAACACTTCCCAATAGGAGGAGGAACCCGCTTGGTTGTTCATCCTGTCACTTGTGCCCAGACGCAGCTGGCACTTGCTTAACTCTCCAGTGACCAGCTCCTCAAAGGAGGAGATTGACATCTGTCACCCCTTGGAATTTTACCATGTTTGTCTGCTAATTGTTAGTGATCTTCTCTGGGTCACTCATGCCTTGCCCGCCTTGCAGTGCTTGGCTTAGCCCTTCTAGGTGTGTTGGGCCCTCTATACTCCCCTAGTTGCTTTCAACTAGTTGTGCTTACTGGGGTTGAGTTTTGGCTCTTTAGTCCTGCCCCCCTCTCACTCACCTGCCATTTACAGGGCCTCTGTGCTTGTTGTGCTTGCCTTGTTGTTTTTGCGGGGGTTGCGCTCTGGGTTTTTGGTGTCTCCTGTCGTTCGGCTTGCGTCCTGCTTCCTGAGCCTACTGGGCTCTGTTGTATCTACACTTAACTGTGTGTGTGTGGGGGCTGCCTCCACCACATCCCCTCCTCATGCTTTCCATTTGTCTCCTACTCTGATGCTGGAATCTTACTGTCATTTCTTTTGCTCATTGGGCATCTGTTCCGCCTGTGTCCCCTGGTACGTGTGCCCCTTGTTTCTTGATCTGTCTTTGTCTACCCTCTCATTTCGTCTGTGGGTCTTGCTTGTGGTGTTGGGTTCCTTCTTTCGTGTCTCAGTCGGGGCCGTGGTCTTGGACCTCCTGGCGTGCTCGCTGGCATTGGGATGTTTTTTTCTGTATGGCAGACGTTCCATCTCCTCCTTTGTTGGTTCGGGTTCCGGCTCTGCCTGTTTGGTGATCGCATCCGAGATCTTCCCGCGGTTCCGCCTCTTTTAAGGCTCGTTTGGACCATGGTGGGCTGGTTCAGTTCCGCCTGGAGTCCCGCCTTCTGTTGGTGGTCAGGTGGCTTCGTTGATGGTGTCCCAACTGCGTGCTTCTTGGTGGCAGTGTGAGATATTTTGGCGGTCCTTCCTCTTTCTCTTCTTAGGTAGCTGTGTTTTGTTGGCGTGGTCTTGTCCTTCTCTTACGAGGGTTCGGGGCCGCCAGTTTGCCGCATACTGTCGCCTCGTTTCGTGCGGCACTGGCGGAGCCACTTCTGCTTGCGTTCGGTGTTGATGTTACTTCTGCGCTGTTCCGCAAGTTGTCTAGTGCGTTGGCTCACCTCCGGCCTGCTCATGCAAAGTCTGAGCCATCCTAGTAGTTGGACTGGGTGCTCTCTTTTCTTCTTCTCGGCTTCTTGTGGGCCCTTCGGTTCCGGTTTGTTTTTCGGGGCTCTTTTTCCTGTTGGCATTGGTCTCTGGGGTCGGGTTGGTGAGTTTCATGCTCTGGTTGATACCTGGTTGATGGGGTTCTGGGAGTTCTAATACTCCCCAAGCCCGGCCCGAGGCCAGGCATGACTTGTGAGAGTTTGGTCCACTAGGCTGTTGCTTGGAGCAGCCCGCAGGCCCACATACCCACCACAGCCCGGTTGGTCCGGCACTCCTTGGAGGAATAAATCTAGTTTCCTCTTCAAGATGTCCACGGTTGTTCCGGCAATATTTCTTATGCTTGCTGGGAGGACGTTGAACAACCGCGGACCTCTGATTATACAGTGTTCTCTGATTGTGCCTATGGCACCCCTGCTCTTCACTGGTTCTATTCTGCATTTTCTTCCATTTCGTTCACTCCAGTACATTGTTATTTTGCTGTGTAGATTTGGTCACAAGCATCTCACAAGCTCTCCTCCGGCTCTGGGGTTTCTGCTCCTTTGGTCGGGGCGATTGTTTTGTTCTTCTGCGACCTTCTCCTTCTTATTCTGGCGAAGAATGATTCTGCTGCTTTCCAGAGGAGTCCCTGGGTTGTTGATGCTTTGTTGGTTAGGCCAGGAGTGCATCTTCTTTCGTGTCGTGAATGTTTCGTGCCCGGTTGGGGCTCTCCGCCGTTATTGGCGCGCCACGGCTTCTGTGTCCGTGGACGCGCTTTGGGTTGATCCGGTTTCCCCTTCTTCCCTGTTTGCAGGTGCGGGTCTCCCAGGTTGTCCGCAGGGTTATTAAGGCTGGCCAGCCTGCAGTCTATCCCTGTGCCCGTGATGTTCACAAGTTCACGGCTCTTGCTGCTGTTCTTTGGGACTGTGTCTTGGGCGCACATTCGAGCTTGGGGCTTTTGGCAGTCGAACAGGGTCCTGGCTGCTAGTTGCCTTGTTTACGTCCCTGGGCCCAGTTGGGCCTGTGTTGCTTGGATCGGTGGATGTAGCCAGTTGTCTCGGCTTCGGGTAGAGGAGTGAGCAGCGACTGCCTCCCAGGTTAGTCCCTACTCTTCCTCTGTGGTGAGTTAGCTCCGGGAAGCCAAAGGGGCTCCCCCCAGAAAACCAGCATTGAATGTAATGAAACGCCATTTTCTGGGTGAGACCTGGAGACTTCCAGGCATCCCTCCCTCCGGTCGGTGTTTTTTTGCATTTTTTGACATCCAGCCTCGGAACTGATGGTGGATAGCAGGCACGGTAGGTCTGGGGCTTCTTGCTCCAGGGATGGGGGAGCTGCGCAGACAATGTTGCGGCGATGTGTGACGTCATTATTGTTTGCTCGTTTTTTTTAGGGGAGTTCTAGTCACTTGTTCGGCTTGTGGTAGCAATTTTCAGCAGAATAGGGGTTTGTTTTGGGACGCTTACCTTTCTGGGTGCCTGACCCGGTCGATGGCAGACATAGAATGCTTCCAACCACACAGGGGTTTCTATAGGCCATTGCTCCCCTTGCCTCTCTGAGGGGGGCCAGGTTCTGGCTCGTGATCCCCGGTAGGCCCATAGAACTCCATACACATGACTGATGCTAAAGTCTGGCATTAGCATATCAGCCTGGATAAGCTCCGGGGAGCCTCCGGGTCTCGCCCAGAAAATGACGTTTCATTACATTCAACGCTGTTTTTTTTCTTTCTTATTTATCAGATGATTTGCATGAAACTTGTACACCTGACTGCACGTAAGCCTATCTGTAAGGGTGCCAAGGGTGCCAGGAAATTAGTTGATGTCAACCTCAGCCACAGATGACAGCACCTTAGATTTATTTTTTACCTATTTATATTCAAGTAACATAAATGTTCCTAAAACTCTTTAATTTTTTCTTCAATTTACATGAAAATTACACCTTATATGTAGAGTTTGTGTCTTTACAAATCTGTAAAAGCAATTTCTCCTAAGTTCATTTATTGATTTTATAATACTGTAGTTATAAACCATGATAAATTTGCATAGTTTGTTCATGGCACTTTGACTATTTGTATTTGTAAAACTAAACATATTTTAAAAAATCCACTAGACAGATCCTTTTATTATATGTTATTGTGATAGAAAAGCATCATAGAAATGATTTCATTTGTAACTTGTGGTTGTAATTTCGATTTGAAAATGTGTAAAATTTGTTGAAAAAAAAATCTCCCTTTGTATTTAGGCTGCAGTACTGAAACTTGGAACAATTGCAGCCCTTTTCATATACAACTAGTCAAAAAGATTTGTTGACATTGAACAAGTTTTAAAAAACTGACTGATGCCCCCTTAAACCAGCTTATACTAATCACATTAGCCCTATATGATCAAAGATGGCATGGGGGGGGGACATAAATGTCAAAGGTCACCTCTTATAGTAGTGAAGATGTAAAAATTAGGTGTTTAACATTTTAAGAGATGGTGTTGGGAATAAGGTACTGTATTGACATTGCTGTAGCAGTTCATTTATATCTGATACTTTAACTGGTTGCTTATGTATCTAGTATTTGAAGCATACGGTGGTATGTCTTACATATAGTAACGCTGTGTGTAAAAATAATAGATATGCCGTTGGACTTCCGGACTGAAGAAGAAAATGCACTTGCAGGCAATCTCCCAAATTCCAACTCCAGTGTCAAGTCGGCCTTCCATTCGTACTTCCAACTCTGATAACTCCAGCAACAAAAATACACAAGGCCCTTCCAATAACCATGGTATGAAACCCCCAAGCTATTCCAAACGAATTGAATCTTCGGGACCAGCAGTGACTGTGTTTGTAGGCAATATCACAGAGAAGGCGCCAGACGTGATGGTTCGGCATATTCTGAACACTTGTGGTAATGTGCACAGCTGGAAGAGGGTTCAGGGAGCCTCTGGCAAATTACAGGGTAAGGAAATATACAGTAGTTTTTATTTGAAAATATATTTTTGTCAGTATACATTTTTGTCTTGATATTTTGTATGCTATATGATGTAAATTCAAAGTAAATTCAAAGTTAGATGAATTGGCTTTTCTTGTGCTGTTTTAATAATGTCTTAACAGTTTTGCTTCCTCATTTTATTCCTGTAATACCCAGTGAGATACCCCATGTAGATATTATTGAATGATTTAGGTTAGGAATTTTTGTGTATAGCCACAATATACGGTGGATGAGCGTGTAACATTTCAGCTTTTGGAGTGCGCAACATTTCAGCTTTTGGATTCTGCGAGTTTGGGAACCCAGATGCAGCCCTTCGAGCAATCAGACTTCTGCATGACTATGAGATTGCAGAGAAGAAATTAGTTGTCAAAGCTGATGCCAAAACTAAAGAAGTTTTAGATGATTATAAAGGTAAGCATTTATGCTTTCTCACTGATCTAATAGGATGTAGTGGGATTTTGTGATCTTTATATCATCAAGATGTCTTTTCTTACTATTCATGGATTAGAAATTTCTTACAGTATAGAGAACACAGTAGTAATGAAGTTACTGTACACAGGATAGAAATGAAGTTACATAGTAACTTCTAACTAAAATACTATGTGCAGTATTTTCATTACTACTGTGTTCTCTGTAATACAGTCATAGAGTGTATAGGCATCAGGTCAAAGTACATAGAAGAACATCATATGAAAATTATGCTTAATATTTCAAACCATTACACTAGTTCATTTGCCATATCTTATCCCTTACACAGAATCATGGAAAGCCAAAACCTCTACCCTCTTGCACATCATCCATCATCTTAATGTGTTGTATATTTAACGCATTTGACCTATCAATTTAAAATACAACATACATTATTAGTAAAAATTAAAGCACTATAATACTGATGTTTTCTATGTATCGGCCTCAATCGGTTGAATGGATTGCCTGGTGTTTGTATGTTTCAGGTTAGGCAAAATGGGGAGTGGAGAGCGTTGGGTGCATCCACAGCAGCACTCCACCACTTGATAAGGCTGGGTGCATAGCTTTCTCCTTTAGTTGCCATGTACAACTTTTGTCACATTCACTTATGCCAGGGAGCTGTTTGAGCACCATTGACCTTATCTGGCTCTCGCATGCCATGTTTTCCCATAACATAAACCATTCATCCTCTGACCACAGACCTCGTACTTCTTCATTCTCTCTCATCATTCGTGTGTGTGTGTGTATATAAACCATTTCAATACAAAGAGAAATACATCTAAATACACCTTAGTTTTACACTTCATCTTTCCACATGTGCTGTATGTAATCAAATATCTTAATGTTCAGAGATATTAAGTGGTGACTGCTACATATGAGCTTTCTCTTCTTTGTTGAAAATGTTTACCTTTATTAATATTTAAATATATACACCCCATCATAAGTATTTTATTGCTAGGCAATGTACTAACAAACAAACAAAAATTCACTTTGCATTCTGACCAATGTTTTTGTCTGACAGAGAAAAGAAAGAAAGCTAAGCAGAATGGTGATTCTTCTCCATTACAAGATGAGTTAGATGAAGGTGATGACTATCTTGATGAAGATATGAGATTAGAAGATGCTGCAGCTCTGAGGCGTATAAACGAGATTCTCTCGGACCATAAGAAAGATATCATGAACTACATCGCACCCCCAAACAAGCACGACATGAGAGAAAAGCGCATGTCCAAAGTACAAGAAAGCTAGTGGCATTGTCTAGTGGGGCCGATATTGCAAACATCCCCACCACAACGGTAAGATATCCTCAAGATTTACATATGCACTCTTTCCAATTTAATTGTCATGACTCTTTGGATTGAGAGATTTTTGGATTAAGTTGAAACTTATTTGAGCTTTGAAGCCCTTTACATAACTAAACTCTTTCCTTGTTTGATATAAAATTTATGATATAAAGGTATAATTACTTATCCTTTATATTTTGTAGATGCTACAGTATTCAATATTAAAATGTGAATGGAAAAATTTACTACACATCCATAGTGTTTGAATGAAGGTTAAGAAAAGACCCAATACATGTGTAAATGTAATATTAAACCAAATTTTTGGACAAAACCTACATCTATTATCAAGGGGATGTTTAATATTGTTTGACAGCACCTTCAAAATTAGAATGCTATAGTTTTTAAATGTTGAGATAGTACAGTGCAGGGATAAAAATTATTCGGAAAAACATAAATCCTTTAAATATATGAGCATCTCAAAACCTGAATCATATCATTAATTTTTTGTAAACAGGTTGGTTAGTTTCTTTATATTCATTTTTCAGAATTTGGATGACATGGAAGATGTGGAGGAGGGTAAAAAAGAGCTGATCACCCGAGAGATTACACAATTCCGGGAGCAAATGAAGGTAGGGTATTAAATTTTGCATATTGATCGTCGCTTTACGACTGTTGCAGGCAGGAGACAACGGACATTTTGCAACAGATTAAGGCCCTCAAGGGATTGATTGGGATTTGGTAACTATACTGTTCTTATATTGTGCTCAAATGCTAAAATAGGTTGTTTACATGTTCAAATATCAGCTTTACAGAGATCATATAAAATGATCACTATATTTCAATGCCTGTTGTTTCCTGCTCCAAGTCTGATTTAAATAAAACCTCATACTATTTGTACATTCTCCTTTGACATTATTTAAACTGTATGTGACATGATCAACTCTTACTATGTGTAGATTCACATGAAGCTTGAGGGGTCCTCCTTAAAGGATATCAAATTAATGTGGACACTGTTCATCCCAGTTGCTCATGTCTCGTATATGTTTCATGTGACATATAAATGCTCATTAGGCATAGGCTTACAGCATTTCTGTACTCAGTTTGATATCGGTAGACTTTTACAAGCGAGTTATTCTTGCTCAACATGACAAAAGTTGCTGGCTGACGAACTTTAACTTGAGGGTAGTTAAATCTCCATTATTTTAATTAAATGGGAACAGATTGTGAAAACCAAATTAGTTGCCATAATGCAGGTACTGCTGAGGTAGACTGTATTACAATAAAAGCCAGTGGCCTAGTGTCTCCAGAGGCAGGAGACATTCTTGTGTGTGTGTACATTTGCCATTATGAGAGTACAGTAATTTGAGATAATTATAAAGAAACAAATTTGATAAGAAAAATGTAAATGTATTTTAGTTAACCCCTGCACTGCTCAAACTGTTTTCGGCAAAGGTTGTGTGGTGCCGCCGTTGATGACAACATTAACTGAACATTTATTGAAACATGAGTAATGTCAAGTTGTTCTAGATTCAACTATTTTAATTTCAAATTGGAATCAACAAAAATAAAAATATGGTTTAATTAAAAACCCACAACCTTCAGAATGCCTTAAGGTGCTATGCACAGTCTAGTGGTTAATTACTAACAATATTCATGAAAACGCAGAGACAACGTCAGACCAAGATTTATGTATTATACATATACAGTACTATTTTGTGATTTATTGACTTAACCCAAAAGTGAATTTATGACTTTGTTAAATTGTTTTAGTATTAAAGGTGAAAAGATTACATAAAGCCTCAGAACTTACCCAATAAACATGTTTAATAATCCTCATAGTTGATAATGAAGTTCATCAACCTGTGCCACTGTTAGAATTGTCATATTGAGGTAGAATAGCTCATGCCATACACTTGAGAACAATTGATATTAAAATATTTATAACAAAGACACCTTAGAAAACTAAGAAATATGGTTGCACATCCAGGCATATATGGCAGAAATTCTTTGTTTCTATGGCAATGTTTTGTCTGCCCTAGACCTGCCTAGTCACACCTCCACATGATTGTTAATAGAGCTAAGACTATCCTCAGGCAATACCCTCCCCTGAATCTTTCTATTGTCATATTCTGCCAGTTTAAGCTTCCAATCTGTTAGATCTTTATTTTTTCATTGCTTTGTGATTATAAAATAACTAAATATATATATTGAGAACAGGAGTAACTTTTTCTAACTTTTATAATCACTTTGTCACTTGTATTTTTTAAGATTATATCGCTGATTATGTGAAATTGATAACCTAGTGTTTTTCGAAAAGAAGACACAAACATAATGTGTAATTCTCAAACATAGGCAGTCATAGAGTTCACACGCGGGCAGACGACAACTGTCATGTATGTTTTGTGCCAGCGACGGTGAGTACAGCATCTAATAAAGCACTTTAGTTTGTAACAGAAACAAAAGTTCATTTGGCCTGGGGCAAGGTAGTCCAGACTGTTTTTGTATTGAAAATCAGCTTTTACTTTTCATGGGATCTCTTTTATGTAAGGATCCACATGTTGAGATTGAAGTGTTTCATTCAGTACAACATCTCTGATGTCTTGTGACTGCCAGTTTTCTCACTCATGAGATCTTATGTCTGGTTTAGATACCAAAGAGGATGAGTTCAATGAACATATGGTTGAAATTATCTTCTATTAGTATTAGACAGTTTTGACCATATTTCCACACCACCTTGGCGGTATATATATTTTTTTGAGCGGACGTGTTACCTGTAGTCAATCATCTACCCGCTTGGTCCAGCAACTTAACCTGCTATCTCCTTGACCGGCTCCTGCCAGCACACTGACCCATCTCTCTTGTCCAAACTCCTCTTTAAGCCTTCATGATTGTTAACAACATACTCTCATAACTCTGCTAGTTTCTGGATTATGAGGGTAGTTTGCAATTGTTTTAGTTCAGTAAATCATATGCCAGGATAATTCTTGATTTGTTTCATAGTTTATATGTAAATCAAGAATTTTGCAATATTCTGATATTTGAAAGTCAGGATGATTAAGATTATTGAAATATGCCTATGTTAACCTAAAGATATTGGCACAAAACCAGGTGTAATAAAAGCTAATGGCAGAGATTTTTTGTCTGCAGTAGAGAAACACTTAACTCCAGTTTTGCCATTGCCAGAACATAATTTGTGCTGGATATAGATACCTTATAACCCTTGTCAGGTAGTGAACCATTTATCCTAGGAAAGTGCCAGCTCGAATTACTTGACACGAAAATTGACCGTCATTAGCCTCTATTCCTTTGGCTTTAAAAGTCTTTAGTAATATCACTCATATTTTATTCAAAGAAAGTACCCAGTAATTTAAAATTTATATACTATGCATTCATTTTATCTTTTTGATTGCAAAGTGAATTAATAATTTTATTTACTATTTGGTTATTTATTGAGCTTGGGCTAGAGAGTGTCAGTGTGACTGATGAGTGAGGCTGTTGTTTAATTACATTGGTTTTTTCTTTCTTTTCTTATTATTTTTACATAGTTGTGGAGCATAACATTAGTTATATGAGGATGTTTAGCACTTGGTAACGCCATGCCTATGTTACTCTTTGTTTGTTGTTAACCTGGGAGGGAGGGAGATGGGGTCGAAGATCGTAAGAGAGGTCCCAACACCAGGTAAGGACTGTAATGTCACACCGCTTGATAGTACCTGAATCTCAGTTACCTGTCAACTTAGATGAGGAAGGGAATACTAGGTTCATATATTATTTTATTCAGTGAGAAGCATGCTATATTGTGAGGTAACAATGACAGTGCGTGCGCAAGATGAGTAAACTGGTAATTTTGGGCATAAGGATGAATGTTGGAAACTCGTCCTGTCAAACATTGGTTTTACAGTTTTAACCCACCAGTGCTTTATTTTAGGATATTAAAGATAAATTTATTTGATAATTGAAGAACAAAGCTCATATCCTGAACAGGCCGTTTTATACCCAGTTTTTATGACGTTCAGATGTCAAGAAATAAATTTAGTTAACTCACTAAAGATTTAAATATTTTTCTTGGGTAGTTTTATAGTGTTAAACCTTGATTACCTTTAATATGCATTATGTAGTTTTAATTAGTGAACAGTAGATTTATGGTATCCATGTCATCTGATTAGAGATTCCATTTGCCTTGGAATCAAACATTTCGGTACATTCTATGCGGGCAATTGAATGTAATGTAACTCTTGTACAAGGTGAGACTAGCCCGAATACGGAGGATTTTATTCACTTAGTGAACTTTGTTCTTCATTTCATACTCATGCTTAAAGGATTTCTGAAGAAGGTAGACTAATATATAAAGAAATGTTAAATTCCTGATGGCATATATGCATTATCAACAGCTCATCCAGTGCCAGTAATGATTGATTGATGGGGGTTTCTGACACAGACGGGCTGACGTCTGATAATTGCATCGCTTCTCGTCGTGTGTCTCTGCCATACACTTGGTTGAAACCCTGTTATGATTGATGATAAATGGGTATAGGAAGGTTCCACGGACCTGGTCAGGAGGATTTAAGCAAGCTCCCTTTTTTATAGTTTTAATGACAGATTTGATATGGCTTCATTCAGTGACATTAAAACAGTACTAAATTACTGTTGGTGAGCTGTACGTAACTCCTGGCCTGCGGTCAAAGCATTTTAGGGTGGAACTTCCCCACAGAATCTGTCAAGGATGCGCATCTGAAGGGAGAGTTCGAGGCCGTGATGTTTATTAGATATCCCTTCGTTTCTCCTCCCTCCCATCTCCCCTCAACCCCGGGCTAGGCTTGCCTGACAGCGACCCAGCAGTTGAGCCTTTCGCCCTAATGCACAAGGCAAGTCCTGTCTGCCAACGGTAGCATCTTGTTCCAATTAGGGAAGGAACGTGATGGGAGGGTAGGGATTTTGGAGCTGAGCTCAGATTCAAGGGATATGTAAAGAATTAGCAATGAAGAGCTTCTCACTCACACTTTCATATCTCTAGGGTTCAGCCCCCAAATTTTTCCTCTTTTAACATTTTGTCCTGCGTTTGCAAATAATAAATTACTAGTGCTTTGTGATCCAATTTAAGTTTTTTGGTACTACAAAATACTGGTGTCAACCCTAGAAACACCTGAATTATAAACATTTGAAAGTTGTAACGTATTTCTTAATAGGCTTAAATGTATTGTTTAGTAAGACCACTTGAATCAAGTCACTTTCTTTGCCTTATAAATACGGTTTGTATACATAAAAGGTACGTGCATATGAAATCTTTATCATTTCAATAAATAATGTTCCAACTATTCAGTAAATAAATGAAGATCTAACTGCTGTGCTTAAAAACATTTGCTGAAGTCTTTTATGTTGTAATTGCTCTATTAAGAAATTAGTATGTATGATAAGTTTGAGCATTATATCAATTATGTTTAAGGGGAATAGAAGCAAAGTAGATCAATAAGATTGGTATAAAAAAGCTGGGGGAGGCAGTTGGAGATAATGAAATGTCAATTTAGAAGGTATATTGAGCAGTTTGAAAGAGTTCGGTCTTGAGCCAAAGAAAATAAACTGAAAAAATAAGTATATGCTTGTCCATGCTAATGCAATTAGCTGTGAACCAGTCTTAGCAGTTACCTATTCAATTATTTCAATTAATTTGAGCACAAGAAATCAGGGAGGTTTAGTGCTATATTCACCATATATTGCCTTATGCTTAGTGAGACTACAAGAAAACCAATTGGGAACTGGTTAAAATGTGAGC
>WNGS01042707.1:39257848-39269878 GCA_020271785.1 Procambarus virginalis
GGTTACAGGTGGAGGTGAGGCAGGTTAGGTAGTGTATAGCACAGTATTACACGTGCAGAAGGCTGGCAAATGTTGGGTTGACGCGGTGGGCCCTGTTGTGAAGGTATTGACGTGGAGGCTCCCTCACCAGGCTCCTGAACCAGGCACTCACACCTGCCCATAGTGGTGGCCGTCCAAAGCCTAAGGGATTTAAGTTGTTGGGCACCCACCCTTCGCTCCGCCCTCATCCCAGTTGTGAGGGTCGTCATATTCCATCCAAGTGCTGTATACTTACGCTGGCATTGCACTCACGTAGGTAGTGTCTCATAGTTAGTCTAAATGGCCTTTTGCCTGGCCTGGGAGCAGGTGTTGAGGTGGTGATGTGTAATATAGCGGGTCAGGAGTGGGCCCCACCTCTGCTCTACACATGAGCCCTGGACAGGGAGGGAGGAGGGGAGGGTTGGAGCCCTGGACAGGGAGGGAGGGAGGGTTGGAGCCCTGGACAGGGAGGGAGGGAGGGTTGGAGCCCTGGACAGGGAGGGAGGGAGGGTTGGAGCCCTGGACAGGGAGGGACGGTTGGACACCAAACAGCTGTTCACATTGTTCCCAGCAGTATGTTCGAAGCTGGCTGTAATGTTGATGCCAGCAGGTTGATGGAACATGTCCCCGTTACCTTATAGAGTAAGGCTTAACATGGCCGTGGGAAGTGAATACTCAAAGTCTTCACAAAGTCGGTGTTCATTTGCCTTACACTGTAAAGTAGAATAGACTACTGTACTAGCAAAGTCTGCTTTTGGGCAGTTTTAGGCAGTAGTATCCAAAATCTGTTCCGGTGTTAAAATGGTTGTGTGTGAACTAAATGTTGTCTTGCTTTGTTAGGCTAGGATAAGTTAGGCTGAGTTTGTGTGAAGAGCAGCAATGATGTGGCTCATGTAAACTTCTCAGGTCTTAGAACCTTCTTATTTTAGGGCTGAATGTTGTTAAATTTTATGCAAGGAACACGGTGCCCCTCGCATCTGTATCTAAGTAGCATGTCACCTTGTCTACATAAATTAGTTTCCCATTAACAGTATGCTTTAAATTTAATTAAGAAATAAAATATCTTACTATATTTGAAATTCATTTACTTTGCACATTTGTCATGTGGTTGTCTTGAGATCGTGAGATGATTTCGGGGCTTAGCGTCCCCACGGCCCGGTCCTCAACCAGGCCTCCTTTTTGTTACACCCCTCCCCCCAGGAAGCAGCCCATAGCAGCTCTCTAATGCCCAGGTACCTATTTACTGCTAGGTAATGGGCATCAGGGTGAAAGAAACTGCCCATTTGTTTCCGCCTCCACCGGGGATCGAACCCAAAACCTCAGGACTACGAGTTCGAAGTGCTGTCCACTCGGCTGTCAGGCCCCTTGTGGGCTGTATGTGGTTTTAATAATAACTGGGTTTAACAATAATTAACATATAATTGTATAATTGCAGTACTGTATGATTAAATTTATTATTTAATTTTCTTTAGGTCCTGGCAGGCTTGTTGAGATGGCGTTTCCACCTCGGCCTCCGCTAATGCCAGGTGTGCCCTTATCGACGATGATGGGGGCACCGTTCACTCTAGCAAGTATGTGGTCTCATGATCTGCTTGGTTTTCCCCGTGCACTAGTACAGTACATTGTTTGGCCTTTTAATGTTAGAGCTGTGACAGAATTTAATGCCTGCTCCTCAGTTATTATTTACAGTACAGTAATTCTTCTTTTTATCTCCTGAATTACCGTAGTACTTGCTTCAGTAATTTTCTTTTCCATTTTGTTGTTGTTGTTGTGTGCTTTGGATCATGCCATAATCTAGTCCTTGCTTTCAGATTAATATTGACAATTTGTTTAGGGATGTTTGTCATTATATATTTTACAATCAGTTGTAATTACAGTACTGTAATTTTGATTGACTTTATCATCATTCAAGATAGATATTGAGATGTTCCTTCAACCACTTTATTACTTTGTGCCATTAACTATGATTTTCACCAACTTACATAACATTAATAACTTCATATCCTTTCTCCTGTCACTATCATTACGGCTTTTGTATTAGGTTTTACTTTACTTTGTAAAGTCTTATACTATATGCAATAGCTACTGTGAATAGTTGTCAGAGATCAGCTAGTTCTGTTGGACCCAGTAGTACTGTAGATGTTTTCTAGCTGCATGTCTCATAATTTTGACAAAGAAAGGAAAACTCAGTTTGTGTGAAGGAGAGATTTTTCCATCTGGAAGTACAGTATACAGTATTTACTTACTGCAGCACAGAGTTCTTCCAAAATTAGGACACTAATACTATGTTAGAGATGCATCATGTCTTTTTACAAAGATAATTTTCAACATAAATGCTTTTTGACTGATTTCCATGATATATTTTATGACTGGATTAATGTAAGCTACATTATTTTAGTAAATCCATAATACCACACTTGACCAAAAATAACAAAAAATGTAACTCCTAACCTCAAGTGTGCTGCTGTGTTTTCCTTTACACTTCATTTTGCTAATATTGTTTGTTTAATTAGTGTTATTCTGAGCTTTGATTTATATCCAATAATGGTCAGCATTTGTGAAGCATGCTCGAGAAAAGGTTTTGTTTACATTTTTGTGTTACCTTGGTTATTTAATATGAAAAAATTGACATGCCATAATCAAAATAGTTGCTTCAAGTGTGATATTTAAATGGATACAGTACAGTACCGGGGTATCTGTTAGAATGTTTGAGTAATAAATATTTAGTACTATATGTACTTTAGTGATATATTAGGTTCTATTTTGTCTTCAGTAAAATTCAAAGTCTACTTATTGTATTATAAAGTTCAAGGTTCTTGAAATCAGTTGGAAGCTGCTTCTAAATTTATCATTATAATTTTTGCTATTTAAATTTTATCAAAATAGTTGACATTGTTGTTTTAAAATAGTTCAGATATGCACTTACAAATCAAGTAGAATAATTAACCACTGTGCTGTGCCGGTTGAGAAAACTCATTCACCAGAAACTGCGCCAGCCGACACATGATGTTAGTACATATATCATAATACTTGAAAAATCACATGCATACAAAGGGGCACACATTTGCTTCCTCAGACCTCCAGTAACCATCTCCCATCTTGAAAAAGCATCCTCAGTCTTTCTTTTCATGGGCTTAGTAACGTGTTCTAGGTTACTTAGGCCTATGAAATGATCCTAAGGCCATGGCTTTAAGAATGTGTAGGGCAGCAATACTATGAACCACTAAAAGTTTAACAGCAGCAAGTGAGTAAGCAATGTACTCGGTTTACTCACAGTATACTCGAACGTTTAACAGCAGCAATATATATAAACGCTGCGCGTGCTAGTGGCTTTACAAGATTGTCCTTACCATGTTATGTATCCCCACATTCCCAATGTACCTTCTTGTATATGTATAGATAAATAAATAAATATAAAATAGCGGTACCACCTCTGGTGCAATTGTAGGGACCCACAGCCTTGAAGAAAATAAAGTATTCAGAAGAGACCTTGTGGATTCTCCCTGAACACTTTGATATTTTGTTCTCCCACCACCCCTATTTTTTTTTCTTAATTTTTTTATTTTTTTTTTTTTTTTTTCATTACATTGCTACAGTTTACAGGAAACACACACATAACAATCAATGTTCGAAAACCTCATCCAGCTCTGAAGGTTGGGTGCGTGCCCAAGATACAGCACGCAATTTCTCACTGGACCACGACACTGAGGTGCTGGAACAGAAAACTGGCCGCTCTTGAGTCTTTTGTTTTCCCAATGAGTTCCTCATCCACCTCCTTTAGGAACTTAAGTGCACATTTACCCCAGGCGCCCAGGGTTTCAGAGCCTATCGGCACAACGCTGTTATTCCCTTGCGGCAAATTTCCTAATTTTTACCAAAACTGCAATTTCTCCAGGCAACTATGGCTAAAGTACAAGATATAGTTATCTACAAGAGATACGTCTCTTTAGGTTATCTTGAGATGATTTCGGGGTTTAGCATACCCTCTGCCCGGTCCTCAACCAAGCCTCTGTTTTGTTACACACCCCCAGGAAGTGGCCCGTAGCAGCTGTCTAACTCCCAGCTAGGTGAACAGGGGCAACAAGATTACCATCCGAGTGCCGGCGGGGAAGTGGTTCATATAGCTTCGGCTATCACTTCCTTATGTCCGGTCGTGATGGTCAAGCGGATTAAGGCATCCTGTACATACCAGTTGCGTTGCTCCTGGCAGTATGGGTTCGAGTCACTTCTGGGGTGTGAGTTTTCAGTTGCATATAGTCC
The DNA here is from genome assembly GCA_020271785.1 of Procambarus virginalis. NCBI lineage: Eukaryota > Metazoa > Arthropoda > Malacostraca > Decapoda > Cambaridae > Procambarus > Procambarus virginalis. The sequence continues at coordinate 39,262,127 of WNGS01042707.1, forward strand.
TGGGGTTCAAACCATTCAGGCTTGTTTGCATTTGTGTTCCTCACGTGTGCCCCAAAGGATGAGGTGATTTGATAAAATGCTATGCCCAAGATTACCATCCGAGTGCCGGCGGGGAAGTGGTTCACATAGCTTCGGCTATCACTTCCTTATGTCCGGTCATGATGGTCAAGCAGATTAAGGCATCCTGTACATACCAGTTGCGTTGCTCCTGGCAGTATGGGTTCGAGTCACTTCTGGGGGTGTGAGTTTTCAGTTGCATATAGTCCTGGGGACCATTCAGGCTTGTTCGCATAAGTATCTACATTTGTGTTCACCATAACGAACTACTAAGTTGGTATACTGAGTGGCAGTGGCTGCCAGTGGCGGGCTGTTTTTGTTTTTATTCACTATATATAGACTTATATACAAGTATCTACATATTTTGTTCGCCATAACGAACAACTAAGCTGGTATAGTGAGTAGAGACAGTAAAGGTGGTCAGAGTCAACAGACAATGCTACCTCCCTTCCCACCAAGATTTCTGCTCCCACTACAGTGCTAATTATCACAACAATCCTGCTATTATCAGCTTCAGCTTGATGTCCAAAGGGCTTGGAAAGGATGGGGGGAGGTAGAGGGATGGGGAGATGAAATTCAGGAAGAGGATGCGGGTGTAGAGAGAGAGGAGGATTGAAAGTTCGGTGGCCTGTCCACCATGGGTTGACATATGTGTATGTGTCGTTTGTTTATGTGTTATGTTGGGTTGTCAGTACATTGGCTGTGCTATTATCAGAATCCTGGTAATTTTTATTACAGTCAGGGGTCCTCTGTAATAATATCATCGCTAAATAATAACGTACAAATGTATATTGTGGAATTTTTAGGCGATGCTGTGGTCACAAGCTGAACAGCAGTGCTGTGAGCTCATGCTGCGTCAGGCTTGGTAGCTCACTCAATACTGAGGCCCCTCAAACCCGGGAATTTGGCCCATGATTTTTTAAAAAATGGCGTCTGTTTACAAGAGCCCTGATGGTGTGGTGAACCCCGTGTATCCGCGGGCCGTTTAACCCTTTAACTGCGCAACGTGCCTGCAGGCTCAGGCTTCGGGTGCGCAATGCGCCTCCGGGTGTTTTTATTTTTCACGTTCCATTCAAAACTGCCGCGGCTACCTGGGGTTCACATCAGCTTCCTCAGGGCTCTTGTAAACAGATGCCATCTTAAAAAAAATCACGGTCCACATTGCCGGGTGTCAGAGCCTCAATAGTGAGTGAGCAACCAAGGCTGGCACTCGCAGCATGAGCGCACAGCACTGCTGTTCAGCGTGTGACCACAGCATCGCCTAATATTGTCAAAATATATATATAATCTGTTTTATTTAGCCATGATAGTATTATAGAAGAGCCTGAGTGTGATAATGACTGGGTACAATGTTCAAATATCAGTGATTCAATGCTGTTCACGATGTTCACAGCGCTAACCACAGCATTATTTCGTCCATCTAGGAATCTTCAAATGACTTTTTTTGGTTCCTTTTCAATATAAACTTGTGGTCAATTATTCATTTACAGGAATTAGTGACCAGGATTGTGGTTATAATTAGCGTAGTGCATAGTACTGTATTGTGGAAGGAGGAATTTTGGTGAGGAAGGGAGAGAATTGAGGTAGCCTCCACTGTGTGTGGCAACCACTCTTGTTTTGCTCACCATACTAGCTTCGTGGTTCGCTATGGGGAACACACATGTACATGAGTATATACAGTGTGTGTGTATAGTGTAATAACAGCACCAGGAGTATGTTGAGAGGAGCTATTTTGGTGAGGGAGGGGACGTCGTAATCATAGCGTCGTCTGCTGTGTGATTTCTCATGCAGTGTATGGTGGCCACTGTACTGTTTGGACACAATACCGGCTTACTTGCATAGTTCTGGTAAATAAAACATGTAGATAGGTATATATAACATGTGTAAATAGTGTAATAAAAACAATAACAGTATAGTGGGAGGAGCAATGTTGGCAAGTAAGATGTTGGAGTGAGGGAGACTGGCTGGGTGTGGCTGCTCACACTCGAGGTGTTCTGAATGTGTTGATGGTGAATGTATATAGTGTGTGACAGTATATAGTGTGTACATATGTTGTAAATATACATAAATGAACATGAAACATTGGTACTCACCTAGTTGTACTCACCTAGTTGTGCTTGCGGGGGTTGAGCTCTGGCTCTTTGGTCCCGCCTCTCAACCGTCAATCAACAGGTGTACAGTTTCCTGAGCCTAATGGGCTCTATCATATCTACACTTGAAACTGTGTATGGAGTCAGCCTCCACCACATCGCTTCCTAATGCATTCCATTTTTCAACCACTCTGACACTAAAAAAGTTCTTTCTAATATCTCTGTGGCTCATTTGGGCACTCAGTTTCCACCTGTGTCTCCTAGTGCGTGTGCCCCTTGTGTTAAACAGCCTGTCTTTATCAACCCTGTCGATTCCCCTGAGAATCTTGAATGTGGTGATCATGTCCCCCCTAACTCTTCTGTCTTCCAACGAAGTGAGGTTTAATTCCTGCAGTCGCTCCTCGTAGCTCATACCTCTCAGCTCGGGTACTAGTCTGGTGGCAAACCTTTGAACCTTTTCCAGTTTAGTCTTATGCTTGACTAGATAGGGACTCCATGCTGGAGCCGCATACTCCAGGATTGGTCTGACATATGTGGTATATAATGTTCTGAAAGATTCCTTACACAAGTTTCTAAAGGCCGTTCTTATGTTAGCCAACCTGGCATATGCTGCTGATGTTATCCTCTTGATATGAGCTTCAGGGGACAGGTCTGGCGTGATATCAACCCCCAGGTCTTTCTCTCTCTCTGACTCTTGAAGTATTTCATCTCCCAAATGATACCTTGTATCTGGTCTCCTGCTTCCTACCCCTATCTTCATTACATTACATTTGCTTGGGTTAAACTCTAACAGCCATTTGTTCGACCATTCCTGCAGCTTGTCCAGGTCTTCTTGAAGTCTCAAGCTGTCCTCCTCTGTCTTAATCCTTCTCATAATTTTGGCGTCGTCAGCAAACATTGAGAGGAATGAGTCTATACCCTCTGGGAGATCATTTACGTATATCAGAAACAGGATAGGTCCAAGTACAGAGCCCTGTGGGACTCCACTGGTGACTTCACGCCAGTCTGAGGTCTCACCCCTCACTGTAACTCTCTGCTTCCTATTGCTTAGGTACTCCCTTATCCACTGGAGCGCCCTACCTGTTACTCCTGCCTGTTTCTCCAGCTTATGCATCAACCTTTTATGGGGTACTGTGTCAAAGGCTTTCCGACAGTCCAAAAAAATGCAGTCCGCCCACCCTTCTCTTTCTTGCTTAATTCTTGTCACCTGATCGTAGAATTCTATCAAGCCTGTAAGGCAAGATTTACCCTCCCTGAACCCATGTTGATGGGTTGTCACGAAGTCTCTTCTCTCTAAATGTGTTACTAGGTTTTTTCTCACAATCTTCTCCATCACCTTGCATGGTATACAAGTTAAGGACACTGGCCTGTAGTTCAGTGCCTCTTGTCTGTCACCCTTTTTGTATATTGGTACTACATTAGCAGTCTTCCATATTTCTGGTAGGTCCCCCGTTTCCAGTGACTTACTATACACTATGGAGAGTGGTAAGCAAAGTGCTCCTGCACACTCTTTCAATACCCATGGCGAGTGAATGGTGTGAATAACTGTATGATGGGAGGAGCAATGTTGGTGAATACAATGTTGGAGGAGTGAGGGAGGGCTGGCTGGGTGTGGCAGCTCACACTTATGGTGTTCTGAATGTGTTGATGGTGAATGTATATAGTGTGTGACAGTGTATAGTCTGTAAATAGATTGTATATATACATAAATTAGCATGATACATGGTAAATATGTGCAACATATGTGTACACAAGTGTCATGCATGTAACATAGGACAGTACAGATGTTTTACTGCCATAATATAGTGTATGTGTTCATTATACTTACGATTAGCATGTAAAAACTAATAAAATGTATTTGGAACTGTGCACAAAAAATGAACAAAAATATATTCGCGGCAACTCGCGCGCCCCGCCCCGAGCGCCCTACTGGCCCCGGGAGCATACGTCACGGGCGAACGGGGAATGATGACGTCACGCTCCAACTTACGGACCCCATAGCAGCCAAAGTATGTACAAGTTTGATTTTTTTTTTTGACATACCCATACTGAGGGAAGGGTTTTTGACACTTGAAAAAAAAAAAAAAATTCAAGATAATTTATTTCCTGCATACTGGGGGGGATGTCATATTTAGAGGTGGCACAGTTAAAGGGTTAAATCTTGCGTAGTACTCCAATACATCATATGATGTGGAGCGCAAGTTACTGCAAGTCACTGAACACATCATATGATGCGTTGCGCTTAAAGGTTCAAGGGATAAGTTTCAATACCAAAAAAAATACTGTTTTTGGAACACTTTATTTTTGGCACACAGCCAGAATGTCACAATAAATGCAGTGCATCAAGGTGGTTAAAACAAAAAAATAGTTATTAAAAAATCTCTCAACTCGAGGTTCAAACCTTACAGACATCGAGGCTCCACTCTTTATCTGTGATTTCCTTCTGTGCTCAAATCCGCATACATGATTGATTCTTATGGGATTTCAATACTTTTTCATGTCATTGTTTCATCTCTTTCTTGATGGTTGGAGATATGGTGAAGGCTCTTACTTGGGAATGTAGAGAATACACTTAAATTCCTTCTTGATGCTTTATTGTGAGGTTACACACTATCTGGCTCACCCAAGGTCTACCTGCTCTAATCCTTCACAATACACTGACTGTGGCCTATCCTCAGCAGCACCTACACTCTAGGGGGTATGACGTCAAGGGCCTAGCTGCCTCATCATTGGTTGTCATTCTAATCATCTACAATTTGAAGGCTGACACCTGGATGTATTCATCCAGGTGCATTTAAGTAGTTAAAGGATTAGAGAGACGTGTTGGCAAGGGCTCGGTTTCCTTGTATTTTCCTTGGGATGCATAATCTCCTAGTTCCAACCATTACTGGTTGATTTCTAAAGTTGATCTTGTGTTTAAATGCCTAATAACAGCCCTACACTTCTTTGATTTTTGAGGCTAAGTTTAAGGGGGCTTATTAAGGGATATTAAACGTTGTTTAATTTTGTTCAATCTTCATTTGCTAGTTGCATATGAAACGCGCTGCAACTGGTCCAAGTTTCAGCATCGCAGCCTAAATAGAAATGGAGAAAAAATAAAAAGCCTATTATTCCACAAATTTTCAACACTTTAAAATGCCTGAACACACAAGTGTCAACTAAAATCATTTCTATGACACTCGGCTATCACATTAGCATATAATAAAGGAATTCTATAAGCAATTTTATCAAAAAAATAGTTTTGTGCAATAATACAATTTTTCAAAGTTTCCTCCCAGAAATATGCAACAAACTGAGGTTTATAAATATTTATAAAACCAATAAATGAACATAGGAATAAAGTGTCTTATAGAGATTGTAGAAGCATAAACTTTACATATAATGTGTAATTTTCGTGTAAATTTATTAATAAATAAAAAGTCCAGGCATCATGAAGTTGTAAATTACTTACTTGAGTAAAATAAGTATAAAGTTTGGTCACCTGTGGCTGAGGTTGAGGTTGACCAATTTCTTTCAAAGTTGGCACCCTTGTAGAGCAAGACAAAGATATGAAAGGTAAAGTATAATAAAGGAGATAGTAATAGGAATAAGAAGATAAGAACAAAGGTAACTGAAGAAGGCCTATTGGCCCATACGAGGCAGCTTCTGTTTATACCCACCCAATAAGAAGGGGATAGTACAGTAATAGGAATAGGCAAGGGATCGTAAGAAAAAACAAGGAAAACAAAAGAGGGAAAGCGAAAGAAAGATAAATGGAAGCGTAAGCTTTATGTGAAGTGATGTGAAGGTCATGTTTGTTAGACGACGAAACGTCGTCGTCCCTTCACTTTCTAGTGTGTGGTTTGGTCAACATTGAGTGCATTATTTATGCGTAAGAAGTTATTTTCTACGTTATTACGAAAACATTTACGTTTAGAACGTATGGTGCAATACCCTTCCGGGCACCCAGAGTCGTAATTCTCCGGATTCTGTTCAACTGCGGCTGTAAATTTACCATAAATACTGGAAGTAAGTTTTCATCATAAAAATAATCGGTTTGCACCATGCTGTTGCCACAATTACGTAGTATTTTTATGATTTTTCCGAATTTTTTCCATTATAAACCCTCTTAACACTGTTTTTTAGTTAAGAACATGAGCTATGGGGAGACTAGAGGCATAAAATGTGCTAAAGCTAAAATATAGTAGCAAAAGAGGTGATATGATCACTACACGCAAAATAGTAATTGGAATTGACAACATAGACAAGGAGGAATTTTTAAAACCTGCAAATTAGATTCAAAGTGTGTCAAAGATTCAAAGAAACAGTGTGTAAAAAATATACAAAAGTTCTCTTTTGCAAAGAGTTTTGAACAGTTGGAACAATGTGAGAAGGTGATGGATGTCATTATTAGTGGTTTTAAAGCAACATATGACATATAAGATTATATGGAAGTTTGAGCACCATGAGCATAGCTTTCATCCGTAACTACACTTGGGTACAGTAATTAAATACATGTGTACACATGCACAAAAAAATTACATGAAATTCAACTTGTGTAGGTTTTCACAAATATAAGAATTCATTTCCACTAAGTTTTTTCAGGATGGAAATTAATTTCTTGCATTCACTTAAACTGATGTTTTCTATATTTTTTAGGGAAGATGGGGGTAGTTATTACATTGGTCCTCATTTTTTGTTTGATATAATTTGCCATTAGTATGGCTTTAGAGAAATTGCACTTGACTTTCTCATTTATAAAAAAATTTTGAAAGTTAAATTGACAGTTCACTATTTTAATAGTTTTCACCATTAAAATGGAATTAAAGTTCAAAACTATTTTCAGCTAAAACTTTTGCCATATAGTTATGCTGCACTTGTTTTGTGTGTAGTATATCAATGGACACTGGCAGAACCAGTAGAGTGCTGTGCTGTACTCTTAAATTAATGATTGAACTTAAGTATCCAACTTTAGTACGGGTACGCATGTTATTCTTTCGACCATATTCCTCATTACATAAGAAGTTTGTGATAGTATATTTAGGAAGGCTTTTGTTGTAATGATCGGATAAGGATCACTATTATTTTTTACCATTTTTAATAGTACTATTTTTTCAGTTTGTCACGTGCGTGTACATTAGTTGTTAGTCACTATTATATGTGTAGTTGTTGGTCACTGTTGTGTATGTCCAGTAGTTGGTGCTTGAGGATCTTTTAGGTGTTTTGTGAAATTTGGGTGTCAATTCTATCATTTTTTTTTGTTATGCAGTATTTAAGTTCATGCTAAATGTTCATTTCTTTGATACAGTATAGTTAATTCAGACCTTGAAAAACGTTGAAATTTTTGTTTGCCTTTGTTTTCAAGTTTTTCTCAGTTTCAAATTATTCTGGTTTTTCTTGATCCATTTATCATTAACTTAAACAAGTATTCACCATCTTCATTGGATAATGAATTTCATTTTTAAGATATAATGTTTTGTATCGGATTGTTGGTGACAATTTCTTTTGCCGCTTACAGTCTCGCTTTAAAATTTTGTCATAATACCTCTCTTAAGTTATGAAGAATTGATTCCAAGAAGGACCCTCGTGGCATGCCACTTTTCACTCTCTTTCAGGAGGACCAGTT
>WNGS01042707.1:39274691-39332837 GCA_020271785.1 Procambarus virginalis
CATATAGCTTGAGAACCACACCAGGTGTCTTGTTACTTACGCTGCGATTAATAAATCCGAGTGTCCTATTTGCCTTATTACGAACATTTATGCATTGATCCTTTTGTTTTAAATTCTTACTAATTATAACTCCCAGATCCCTTTCGCAATCCGACTTCGCAATCTCAACACCATCTAGCTCGTATCTTGTAACTCTATCATCATTACCTAGCCTCAGAACTTTACATTTATCAGCATTAAACTGCATCTGCCAGTCCTTTGACCATTTCAAAACCCTATCTAGATCAACTTGAAGTGATAGTGAGTCCTCCTCCGAATTAATTTCCCTACCGATTTTCGTATCATCGGCAAATTTGCAAATGTTGCTACTCAAACCTGAATCTAAATCATTATATATATTATAAACAACAGAGGTCCCAAGACAGAGCCTTGAGGCACTCCACTTACAACATTTTCCCACTCTGACTTGACTCCATTTATACTAACTCTCTGTTTCCTTTGGTATAGCCATGCCCTAATCCAGCTTAATATAGCACCCCCAATACCATGAGCCTCTATCTTTTTAATCAGTCTTTCATGTGGCACTGTATCAAAAGCTTTGCTAAAGTCAAGGTACACAACATCACAATCCTTACCACTATCAACTGCCTCAACTATGCTAGAATAAAAAGATAACAAATTTGTTAAACATGAACGGCCATTTATAAAACCATGTTGCGACTCAATTATTAATTTATGTTTTTCAAGATGAAGACGAATTTTATTTGCTATTATAGATTCGAGTAACTTTCCCACAATAGACGTTAGGCTAATTGGTCGATAGTTAGACGCAAGTGATCTATCTCCTTTCTTAAAAACTGGTATCACATTAGCAACTTTCCAAAACTCTGGCACTCTGCCTGACTATTGATTTATTAAATATGATTGACAGTGGGTCACAAAGCTCCTCTTTGCATTCTTTCAGCACTCTGGCAAACACTTCATCCGGCCCTGGGGATTTGTTTGGTTTGAGTTTTACTATTTGTTTAAGAACATCCTCCCTGGTAACTGCTAAACTCGTCAACCTGTCCTCGTCCCCACCCACATAGACTTGTTCGGCTGAAGGCATATTGTTAAGTTCCTCTTTAGTAAATACAGATACAAAATATTTATTAAAAATACTGCTCATCTCTTCATCACTATCTGTTATTTGACCTGTCTCAGTTTTTAATGGACCTATCCTTTCCCTAGTCTTAGTTCGATATAACTGAAAAAAACCTTTAGGATTTGTCTTTGCTTGCCCTGCTATACGAACTTCATAGTTTCTTTTTGCTTTCCTTATCTCTTTTTTAACATTTCTAACTAGTTGTACGAATTCCTGTTCTAAAGTGACCTCCCCATTTTTATCCTTTTGTACCAAGCTCTCTTTTTACCTATTAGATTCTTCAAATTCTTTGTTATCCACTTTGGGTCATTAGTAATCGATCTATTCAATTTGTGTGGTATACTACGTTCCTGTGCTTTGTTTAGAATATTCTTAAATACGTTATAAATTGAATCCACATCGAAATCCCCATTTACATCACCCATCGCTGGGTTCATGTCTCGCTCCAAGACCGGCCCACACCCCACACCCAAGACTTTCCAATCAATTTGACCCCAAAAAATTCTTAGGCTATTAAAATCAGCTTTTCGAAAATCTGGCACTTTAACAGAATTTTCTCCTACAGGTCTATTCCATTCTATGCTAAATCTGATTTCTTTGTGATCACTGTTCCCTAGCTCACTCCCTATTTCGATGTCATTAATTTGTGTTTCCCTGTTAGTTAACACTAAATCTAAAATATTATTTTCCCGTGTTGGTTCCTTAATGTGTTGCGTAAGAAAGCAATCGTCAATTAATTCTAGAAAATCTTCTGCTTCACTATTCCCTGTTTTGTTCAACCAGTTTATTCCACTAAAATTAAAGTCACCCATGACATAAATACTGTTAGATCTAGATGCCCTAGATATTTCATCGCATAGATGCTTTGCTTCCATTCTGTCTAAATTTGGTGGCCTATATATAACTCCTAATATAATATTATTTGCTTTTTCGTTTAATTCTATCCAAATAGTTTCTGTGTGTGGCTCAGTTTTGATTCCCTCTTTGAGACTACATTTCAAATTGTCCCTAACGTATATGGCTACTCCACCTCCTCGTCTAATATATCTATCTGTGTGAAATTGTTTAAATCCATTTATTTGATATTCAGCTAATAATTCTCTATTATCAACATTCATCCACGTTTCGGTGAGTGCAATAATATCTATTTTTTCTGTGCAGACAAGAGCATTTAATTCGTTAATTTTATTTCTTAGACTTCTACTGTTTGTGTAATATACCCTAAGTGAATTGTTATTTTGAGGCCCTTCTCTTTCCCTGATCATTTTGCCAATTCCTTTCTCCCGCAAACACATATTTTTATTACATCCTTCCTCCAAATCAATTCCCATACCTCTATCTACTAACAGTTTAAACCCAAACAAACACCTCTAACCACTTCTTCCAACGAGTTTGCAACAGCAACAACCCCAGCTCTCGATAGATGCAGCCCATCCCGAGCATACATTTCATTTCTTCCATAGAAGTGTTCCCAGTTGTCTATATAAGATATTGCATTAGATTTGCAATATCTTTCCAGCCTGCAATTGACACCAAGTGCCCTCGACATCCATTCATTTCCCACTCCCTTTCTTGGAAGAATGCCACATATGATCGGGATTCCTCCCTTGCTCCTAACTAATTCTATTGCTGTCTTGAATTTCTGTATTAGTTCCTCACTTCTAAGTCTCCCAACATCATTACCCCCTGCACTAATACAAATAATGGGTTTGTTCCCATTTCCCGTCATAATATCTTTCATGTTTCCAACAATATCACCAATACCAGCTCCAGGATAGCAAACCCTTAACCTGTTCCCTTTATCTCTGGCACAAAACGTTCTGTCCAAATACCTCACCTGGGAATCTCCCACAACCAAAATTCGCTTCGATCCTCCCTTTTCTCTTGGGGCACTTTGAGGGACCCGCGCTTCAATGTTCCTCGCCGCTATGCCCTTACCTCCACGCTGAACCATAGGTTCACCACAGCACTCGTCCTCCAACACATCAAATGCATTTGAAATCCTTTTGCTATTAGGTGTCTGTTTTGCCAAGGTCTTCTTAAGACCCCTGTCCTTTACAATATGCCAAGACGGGGTCTCTCTAACGCTGGTCTCCTCCTTTGCTTCATCCTGATGTTGTTTAAGCTGCCTTACCTCCTCCCGTAGCGAATCCAGCTCTGTCCTCAGAGCTCCAACCAGACTCACCAGCTCCTTCACCAATCCCTCCATTATTGCTGTAATAATATTGCTTCACTCGGAGCTCCAGCTAACACAACCTCTCCCTGTGACAGCACCTGACCTCTCCCTGTGACAGCACCTTCCAAAACCTAAAGATCCAGGAAATCCAAGAACCATCTCATTAACAAGCTGTCTGGCCATAACTACGGAAAGAATGGCTCTTAATCGAAAAGAAAATAATGAAAAGAATTACGGAGAAAAGAAGAAAAAAATTGTACCACTTAAGGGCTATTCATGCCCGTGCCACCTCTTGGGTGGCTTAATCCTTATCAATCAGGAGTAACCACCATTTGGTCACCATTTGGTCCGGGAGACATCTCCCGTCACGCAGGGTGCCGTCGCACCTCCACAGATCTCCAGTATCATCACTCGATACTGTTAATGGCTCATAAGGGCCACCACTTACGGGCTATTCATGCCCGTGCCACCTCTTGGGTGGCTTAATCTTTATCAATCAATCAATCATCTCTTAATCGAATTGAATGGAAAGTCAATCCACTGCACCAAAATATGTTTGCCTACAGAAAAGGTGTAGGAACCACAGAATGCCTTACCTCCCTTCTGGATCAAATCAATGACAAATTTGGAATCCTTATTTTTCTAGACCTAGAAAAAGCCTTTGAGTTAGCCAATGCTCCAGCTACACTGTGCTGCCTTGTGGATAAGGAAATCAAAGGACACGCTCTTACTTTTTGCCAAAGAAAGCCTGCTTAACCGAGAAGCTACAGTCAAATTCTAAGGAAAAACATCGTCCTCAAAGAGGCTGGAAAATGGAACTCCGCAGGGAGGAATACTAAGCCCCTTCCTCTTCAACTGTCTCATGGAACAATTCATGAAGCTCAAGTTACCAAAAGCCCAACTGCTTAACTATGCAGACGACTTTGTGGTCATCGTCAATGGCAAAGGCGCCAGGAACCATGCTCAAAAATGCCTAGATATTATCAGCAGGGAAGCGGAACACATAGCAGCGAAAATAAACAGCAATAAAACAAAAGCTATGGCCGTTAAAATGAGAACTCAAGACATCAGACTCGCAATTTAAGGACATGAAATTGAGTGGGTTACCTCTTTTCAATACCTAGGAATCATAATAGACAGCCAGTTGAAATTCACTCAAGAAATTGAATATCTTCGGCAACGTTGTAAAGCCAGAAACTCAGCTTTGTGCTCCCTGACAAGTCTTAAAGATGGTGCATCTCTACCATTACTCAAAATGTACTACGTTCAAGCAGTTAGGTCACTCACTGACTATGCTGCTCCTGCTCTTACATCCCTCAGTGATAACCAATGGGAGAAACTGGAAGTGTCTCAAAATGATGCCCTCAAAACAATGCTGGGAGCACCTATATGGTCGCGTCGAGAGAATCTAAGAATGGAAACCAACTTACCAGCCTTAAAAAACAGGATCAAACAATGGATAGCCACTATAACAGGAAAACTTGTTGGAACCACCGCCAGACTGTCAATCAAAGATAGCTTACACAGATCGCTTCAGAGAAACCTTCGATATAGAACAAGTGCATGGACGGATAATCAAGTCCACTTTCTAGAGAAAGTGGACTTGAAATGGACCATTAAAAACAAAGAAGATAGACCATATCAACACTTTCTGCAGCCTCCTCCATGGGAAGAATCGAGTCTAAAGATTATCATTGAAGGACTACCAGTTAAAAAATCAGCATGTGACTCGCAGAAGCTCAAAGCAGTCATAGAACGACAAATGGAAACCATCTCAAGACTGACAACGACTCACATCTTCACAGATGGATCAGTTGATCAAGAAAAGAGTTTTGGGGCAGCAGTTTACACTAACAACCTTGAAGCTTACTGGAGCATGAATAGTAGTGCTCAACATTGCAGACAGAATTATATGTCCTGAAGGGGGAAATAAACTATACAATTGAGAATAATTTACATGATGTCATCATTCATACCGACTTTCGCTCCAGGCATTGTTATCCAGTCATAAGAAGAACATAAGAACAAAGGCAACTGCAGAAGGCCTATTGGCCCATACGAGGCAGCTCCTATTTATAACCACCCAATCCCACTCATATACATGTCCAACCCATGCTTGAAACAATCGAGGGACCCCACCTCCACAATGTTACGCGGCAATTGGTTCCACAAATCAACAACCCTGTTACTGAACCAGTATTTACCCAAGTCTTTCCTAAATCTAAACTTATCCAATTTATACCCATTGTTTCGCGTTCTGTCCTGTGTTGATACTTTCAATACCCTATTAATATCCCCTTTGTTATGTCCATTCATCCACTTGTAACAGTCAACACAAGAGATAATATACAACTAACAGAAATCCAACATATAGGAAAAGAAGCCCATAATCTAGAGCTATCAATCACCCTAAATTTGATACCAAGTCACATTGGCATAGATGGTAATAAAAAGGCAGACTCGCCAGCAAAAACTGCCACTGCTCAACCTGTTGTACAAGTTCAAATACCTCCAAGTTTTTCACAGATTAAGGAGCAAATCAAGAAGAAAATACTCCCAACTATCAAAAGTTGCCACAGAGCCAAAGTAGCGGAAGGAAGATCCACTGCGATATGATAGGAACAAGCCACTGGGTACTACTCTTTCATGCCTGACAAAAAGATATCCAGACACACAGAAATCACAATTGCGTGATGCATCAAATGAACAAATCCACAGTCGATTATGGAAGCGTCTGGGATGCCCTCAAGCGTAGGTTCGAATCCTCGTCATGATCTTTGTGGATTTGTTCATATCTAGAGACATTGCAGTAGCCATACACAGACTCAGACTTGGTTACAAGTGCTGCTGGGAGGTAATAAACCCAATAGTTAAAGAGTGTCATATCTGTGAAACAGAAGCAGAGGCGCCACTATTCCACTACTTACTGGAATGTGAAGCTACTGAAGCCTTACGCATCAAACTATACATTAATCCAACGACAGCAGTTGCATTAGATGCACATTCCACAGCCACTACAATGATTAGAATAGCCGTTAAAAAATGGGACTCGCTAGTGAACATTCTGCACCTACATCCGCCACCAAAATAATTTTATTAAAACACAGAAGCGAAAAAGAAACAGGGGAAAAAGGAGGAAACCCCACCTCCATTTAAAACTTTGACCCAAATATCAGAGTAAGAAGGTTATCGCAAATAACCGAACTCAATTACGGGCTTGCCATAACCCGTGCTACATGGACATTTCATTCTGAGTAGCTAAATCTAAAACAACAACAACTATAACAGAGGAGTTACGGCGGTCTTGGCGCCTCGCCTCAGGAAAAGACAAACGATTGTGGTGCTTCAAATTTAGGACGGCTTCCTCAAATTTGCAGTTTATACACTTGCGCGAGAAGGTAGGGTGGGCATCATCACAATTGAGGCAGCGAGCCTGGGGAGAAGGGCACTCAGCTTTAGAGTGATCAGTCCCCCCACACATGGGGCATAGAGGCACCACACTCGTGCATTTCAGAAACACCATGCCCAAATTTCCAGCACTTATTGCAAAGCCTAGTAGAGGGAATGTACTCCTGAGCGAAGCATCAGGCACCAGCAAGAATTACAGAAGGCGGAAGGGTCCTGCCATCAAAAGTGATTTTTACAACTCGAAGCGGCTGACGACGACCACCACGAAAGGGTCGGGAAACGTATCAACCTGGAGGATAGAATGGCCTTGGGCTTCGAGGATATGTTTAATATCCTAGGGGCAGTCTTTCAGGTCCCAAACACTAGTCGCAACATGGTGCGGGAAGATAACAGTACCAATACTGGCATTTAACCAGGCTTTTTTGGAGATCCTAACAGGGGTCTTTCCAGTGCTGGACAACGTGGCTAAGCTTGTAGCTGCATCCCGAGGAGCAGCAGCAACGACACGTGTACCAAATTGGGTGGGGTTAAAAGTAACAGAGGCATCCACCGAATCAACAAGGTGTTTATGGAGGAAGAAATCGTCAGGGAGAGTAGAATCCATATGAGTGAGATCAAAGTATTTAGTCCATGTAGCAGAACCAAACAAGGTGTTAAACGTATTCGCATTGGAAGGGATCGTGCGAGGGCGTCTGTGGGGGAGTCAGCGCCACAGGGAAGGCTTGGGGCTCAACCCTACCACAGAAGAGGGAGCAGAAGGGAGTAGTCAGGAGGGTTAAAGGCGTAGCTTGGTCTGGGCTCAATGTAGCGGGGGCTACAAAGCCCAGTCTTCCAACACAGTCTGACTCGGGGGCTTGGTCGCCCACCCCACGAGCCTGAGAAGTTATTAGAGGGCCATTCAGCAGCATAGAAACGAGGTGGTAATAATTTAATTTTCGAATGAGCCCCTACACCCACCATTAGAGGATAGGACACCCAACAAGAGATAGACTGGGGTCCCCTAGGGGTGCATCGTGAGTATACGCCCTAAAATTGCCACCTTAAGAACTGTCAGTCCGTCGAGATCTGGTTCAACAACAACAGGAGGATTGACAATAAAAGCATCCCCTCGCTCGTTACACTGGGTACTATAGTTCTACGGGTGAGAGAGTATGCCTTCCCAAACACCCGGGTGTCAAAGCAGATGTTGTCCGAAAGAATAGTCAAAACTGGCAAAAGGTTGGCGGGAAAGACAATGAGAAAGGAAAAGAGGTGGGGAAAAACGAAACGTAAGGAAGAGGAAACAGTGACCAGCACAATTAGTGAAGACGGCAGCAGGAGCATAAGGCTGCAAAAAGACAGAGAACCGTCCCATGGAGCATCACACCCCAACAGCCGCCTACTAAGCCCCCTCACGACGACAATGGCCTGGAAAGCCGGTCAGGAGCCGGAAAGGGAGCCGGTCGACCGAGCGGACAGCATGCGGGACTTGTGGTCCTGGGTTCGATCCCAGGCGCCGGCGAGAAACAATGGGCAGAGTTTCTTTCACCCTATGCCCCTGTTACCTAGCAGTAAAATAGGTACCTGGGTGTTAAGTCAGCTGTCACGGGCTGCTTCCTGGGCCGCGGGGACACTAAAAAGCCCCGAAATCATTTCAAGATAACCTCAAGATAGAAAGGGAGGGGGAGGTGGCCTCCACGAGGAGGTCTTGTACCGAGTAGGTGTTGTATTTGTGGTGCGGCGGTGGAGCTCCTACTAAGATTTTCTCATCTGAAGAGTCCGTAGTTGGTGTTTTCATCTTTCGTCTCGCAGCTTGAGGTAGGCTCAGGTGTCGTGGATTGGTGGTAGAAGCTATTTCAGGAGCGTTGGTGGTGCTGTTAGCATTTGTAGACAGCACGTCTGCTAGCGCAGCTGCTGAGATGGTAATGGTAGGAGTGTTGGGAGCTTAGAGGGAAATACCTCTGTGCCACCGGGGTTGGGTGGTTCTGGAGTCTGTGTTGAAATCGACCTCGTGGTCATCCTGGTGGTAGTCTCCGGAGTGGTAGTGGAGGCAGACTTGCACCAGGGGCTATGATGGAGTCCAGGCCGTTGGTTAGATATAACGTGTTCAGTTCACTAACAAAACGGTGGCTGTCTGGTTTGGTAAGCCTCTCTGCTAGCTTAATAAGACCAGGGATAATGCCTGCACGTGATGCAGGAGGCTGCAAAGGAGCCTGTGGGGTCTTGGGTCCCCATTGTGAAGGCTGGGTCGCCTGATGGGAAAAGCCATTCATTGGTAAGACTGGAAGGTCTTCTGGTTGGATGGTAGGAGCTGAGGTGGTGGGTTGAGCGCCTGGGGCTCTGATCGTGGAGATAGAAGGATTGTTACTCTTGGCTTCAACCTGGAGACGAAATGATTGATTGAAGAAGCCACTCAAGAGGTGGCACAGGCATGAATAGCCCATAAGATGAGACGAGGGAGGCAAGGGCATTAAGTATCAGGCATTAAGTAGGTTGTGTATCAGAGCTGATTTGACAAGACGGCGTCTGTGTAGAGGCAGGAAAGATTATTTTAGAGAAAAACCAATCAATAGGATGATTATAATCCCTACCGTGGCAGAAGAGAGCATTGTTTGTGTCTGTAGACTTAACACTTCTTTTGTGTTCCTTAAGTCTTGTCATTTAGTGTACGGCCAGTTTCACCAAAGTATTGGAGAGGACAAGACGAACAGGAAAAAATGTAGACACCAGCAGTATTAGAAGCAGCAGTATTAGAAGCAGGGTAAGTATTGTGAACTAGATTGCTACGAAGAGTGTTAGTTTGTCGAAAGGCGAACTTTACTTCAAGAGGACTAAAGGTATTCGAGTTTTGAGTTCAGATATGAAGGAAAGGCAGAGCACAGTGTTAAAAGGGTTGGAAGCAGGTTTAGGATGAAATAAATTTTCGTTTAGCTTGAGAATAGGCACAGTTCATAAATTGTAAAGGGTACCCAAGGCAAGAGAAAGATTTATAGATAAAGGAAATTTCGGAATCAAGAAACTGAGGGACACTGATGCGTAAAACGCGGAGGAAGAGAGGGACGCTGATGCGTAGAATGCGGAGGAAGAGAGGGACGCTGATGCGTAGAGCGCGGAGGAAGAGAGACGAGGACACTTTTCTTAACGGCAAGAGGATGATAGGAAAAGAAGTGAATGTACATGCCGCTATGCATGGATTTGCGGTAGATAGAGAAACTGAACCCAGACACAGAGCTGTGAACGTGAACGTCAAGGAAAGAGGGAATTAGGTTCCCATTCAACTTTGAAATAATTGGAAGGAACCAGATTGTTAAGAGAAGAGAGGAAAGGCTGGAAAAGACTAAGGTCGTGAGGCCATAAAGCAAAAATGTCATCAACATAACAAAGCCAGAGAAACGGATGAGTATCAATAGAAGGAAGAACAGTTTCCAAGTATTCCATGTATAGATTGGCAAGAACAGGGGGGAAAGAGGAAAACCCATAGCGACACCAAAAGTTTGAGAGAAGTATTTACCGTTGAAAGAGAATGAGTTAAAAGTCAACACAGAGTTTGATGAGTTCGAGGAAAACGTCAGTTGGAAGTGGGAGAGGAAGAAGGCAATCAGTCGCCATTTGACTAAGGAAAGAGAGAATGTCATCAAGGGGAACATTAGTAAACAATGAGTCGCCATCAAGACTAAGCATCTTACAGGAGAGCTGCAGACGCACTCTTTCTATGATGTCCTGAGAATGACAAAGGTGGGCAGGAGAAAAAGTGCCAAAGTAAGGTGTCAGAGTTTTTGCTAGCCAGGAGGCAAGAGGATAGCTGACAGAGCCCCTTCAGGTGTATGAGTCTTAGGTAGACCATAGAAATAAGGAAGAGAAGAGCAGATGACTCAAACATTTTATAAGATCGAAGTCAGGACAGAGACTGGAGAGCTGTCTTAGTTTGCCGTTGAAGGAAATTTTAAGGCAATCCAAAGGGTTAGAAATCAAAAGATCATATGTGCACAAGTCAGAGAGCAAGACATCTGCTTTCTGGAGGTATTCCACACGGTCAAGGACAACCACTGAATTGCCTTTGTTGGAAGGAAAGATAAGAATAGCAGTGTTAGATTTCAGGGAGGCAAAGGGCAAGCTAGAAGCAATAAGGAAGGTGGCGATATTTAGAAAAATTGTCAAGAACGGGGATAAGGGCCCTCTAAAAGCAAAAAGGTCTGGAAGAGTACTAGAGTTAGAATTGACATTTATCAAAGGAACTAATGAGGTCAATGCCACAGCTTGGGCCAGGGGAAGTAGCAAAAGAGAGACCAAGTCCGAGAAGTTCTTGCTGGTGTTTAGAGAGAAGGGAAGATGAAAGGTTGATAACCCAGTCAGAGAGTAATTAGCCCAAGGACTGATGGAAATCAGATGTTGAAGTTTGTTGTGTTGTGTGGAGGAGTGGTGGAAAGAGGAGAGGTGAGCAGTGTCAAATGCGATGGGAAATAGGATATTGCATAGATCACTAGGAAGAGAAGGCAGAAAGCATTGATGTTGACGTACTGTTACATTCTCTAAAAGAGCATAACATAGGGGATATTAAAAATATTAACATAATAGAACATGAAATAATGGGTAAATTTTTTATAAGTTTAGATTTAGGAAAGACCTGGTTAATGTTACTGGTTAATGAACCTATGTTACTGGTTCAGTAACATAGGAGTTGATTTGTGGAACCAATTACCACATACAGGGGTATCTCGGTTTAATCCGTTCCTGGAGACAGCGTGTAACCTGAAAACTCTTAAACCAAAGCTAATTTCCCCATAAGAAATAATTGGGAATGAATTAATCCGTTCTTGACTACCCAAAAACCTCACTTCAAACTAAATTTTATACCTAATTCATCCAAATCTACACTACAAAACTATGTTCAAGTTATTACTTACCCTTGCTGATGACTCTTGTTGGTGTATGGAAGATGGTGATGAGGGGGGGGAGGAGGAGAGGTGTTACTGTTTGAAAGGAGAATCCCCTTCCATTATAACATCAGGCAATAAAGATTTTTCTGGAGTGCACTCTCTTGTAGGTTTTGCCTGCAATCCACTAGGTCCTGGTTATGGCTCACTGCTTGATTTTCTCACAACGAAACGATCCATTGAAGATTGTTTTTCCCTTCTTTGCAACACTTGTCTGTAGTAAGACATCACACTGCCATTTAAAGGGTCAATGCAACGGCCTGCTACAGCTTTATCTGGGCGAGTTTTTTCAACAAAACTTTGCAGTTCTTCCCATACTTCACACATTTTCTTAATGAGGAAGGGATATCCTCTACTCACAATTATTTTCTTAGGTTGAACCTTACCACTGGCTTTCTTGGGACCCATGGCGAGATATATAACAACTTTTATGCTCAAATGGCCAAAAATCCGACAAAAAACTGTAAATCCTTGTGAAGAATTCAGGTGGGATAATCACTGGGCGCGAGGCTCTGGTAAACTGAGGCGCGATCGCCGTGCTACCATGCGCTAGGTTGGCCCGTACATGTATCAACACCCTCGTATCTCGATCCAAATTTTCCGAGCAAATCCTGCTCGTAACCTGAAAAACTCTTAACCAGGGACGCTCATAATCCGAGGTACCACTGTAACATAATACTGTAGAAGTAGGATCCCTCGATTGTTTCAAATGTAGGTTAGACATGAATGAGACTGGGTGGATATAAATAGGAACTACCTTATATGGGCCTCCTGCAGTTTCCTTGATTATGTTCATTTCCCTCCAAATTTTTGTATCATCGGCAAATTCGCAGATATTGCTGCACAAACCTGCATCTAAATCATTTACATATACGGTATTATGAATACTGTAGTGATATCAACATCACTAGTCTTACAGAGCTTAATGCTAGTATTCCGGTTCATCTTCCTTTGGTGTTTGTGTTAAAACTAATTTCCAAGGCAAACATTAAGAACAGTGAATAATTTGTTTGATTTTATTTACAAATCAAATTTACAAGAAATGCTTACTATACAGAACACTAACATCAGATTGCAATATAAACTATTGCAGTTACAAATTATCAAATTGTAAGACTACATTTATGCGAGTGATCAAAAGTTCTCATAATAAATATGAATATACCACATGAATACTAAGGGTTGCAACAGTCAAGAAGATTGTAAGAACATGTACCTGCTAATGTGTACAGTATTGCACTAAAAGGGAAATGTGTCATTGCCAGTATATGGCAATTCAAAGAGGTGGGCTTCCTAATACATCATGAATATGAACAAATCCACAAGGGGCCATGATGAGGGTTTGAACCTACGCACGGGATGTTCCCAATTGAGCCTTATTCGACTGTACCCCAACATGATTAAAAGAATTGCAACTTGGAGTGCTAATGCCCTCACTAGGATCCCGAAGCTTCTCTGAAGCCCAGTAGGGGTTTCACACAATTCCCCCATACACCTGGGCTTTGTCAACAAAATGTTCTACCTCTACACCCTTACTTCAATATACACAGTAAGCAAGCAAGGGCGTGGGGGGTAGAACATTTGGTTGACAGAGTCCGGGTGCATGGGGGAATTGTGTGAAACCCCGATTGGGCTTCGGAGAAGCTTTGGGATCCTAGTGAGGGCATTAGCACTCCAGGTTGCAAGTCTTTTAACCATATCATGGTACAGTTGACCAAGGAGTAGCTGGGAACATTCCGTGCGTGGGGTTCGAACCCTCATCACGGCCCTTGTGGATTTGTTCATTTGATATATCATGTTAATGTGATTTCAGTGTGTATCATGAATATGTTCCACTGCTCACATGACACCTGGGATTACTTCTAATTGGCCTCTCTATGTGATGCAAGTTGTACAAGAGCCCTGTATGGCTAGCCAAAGGATGCTTCAGAATCTTATGATAAATTAGTGTCACAGAGTTTACTCTCACATGCCTGTTAGGCATTGGATACATTCTGCAATTCTCTTTGATGGGTCAAATAGCAAGGCATCAAGCAGGTGTTTACACAAAACAGTACACGATATTTATTTTGGAACTTTTTGATCACCTTCTCATGCAGTACATGCCTAACCTTTAACCCATTTTTTTCTACACTAAATTTTTTTGCACTATGAATAACTGCATGATAATTCAACATACAAACTCTAATATTATTGGAAATATTTACAACTGTACACTAAGCAGAAAATAAATCTCATTCTCTCAGAAAATATAACCAAACCAACTATATACCTAACAAAATATCATGACTAGCATCTGCACGATATTTGATCTACAAAAATAATTTATTAGCCATGGCAACGTATAAAATTATTTATCAAAATCATGAAGAGATTCTGTAGGAATGCTACAAAATAAAAAATGTGTCATATGGTAAGTGACTAAGATAAATTCTCAAGAGGAATTTTTTTTTATATACATCCATAGTTGCCATCACCACAACAAATAATGTTTACCAATGACAACATTACAATACATAAACTACAATTTACATCAAGGCTCAACTGGATTCTATACAAATTAAGATAACAGATATACCGTAATCACAAAACCTTTTTTTTTATTCACATTATGTATACAGTACACAATTTTATTTTATTTTACATGTTCTGTCCCTGATACTGTAGTATGACTGAGGACATACAGTATAGATTAATTTAACCACTGTTTAAACTTGCATTATGTCCATCCTTCCTCTATCATACCTAAGTAGCTCACTTTTGATACTGTGCTTTCCAATAAATTAAAAATGTTAAAATATACAAATGAGTAGACAATTAGTTGGCACTGCTGTAGTGATTTATCTGAGGAGAACTTCTTAACCTGACCATCATTTAGGATTTATGAGGCATTACAATATTGTGTTTAGTATGCAGAGCTCTACAAACTCAGTGCAGAGGTTCCTCTCTTAACTTGGGGACAATATGATTGTTGATCTGTTATTTAACCCCTTAACTGCGCGGCTTCCAAATATGACAGGCTGGGAGTTTTGAATGGAACGTGAAAAATACAAATACCCAGAGGTGCGTAGTGCACCCCAGACGTGGGCCTGCAGGTGCGTTGCGCAGTTAAAGGGTTAAAGATTCTAAATTAAGAGTACCTTTTGCTGTGTGGTGAATTGCCACCTTGTGATACTGTGTATAGAAAGCTACTTCTTTGTCTAGCATTTGTGCAGATGATTTCTTCTCGAGTTCACGACTTAGACCACTGACAATGCACATAAATTCTTGATTTATTACTTTATTTACAGGATGTAAGGGAACATCCTGGATGTAAAGGAAATGCAGGATGTAAGGAACTGTACTGTCCAGAGTAATAAAATAGCTTTCATCTAAAGTCATGTTACCATCTTTAGGGGAAACGGCCATCTGTTCAATTACACAAACAATTCACAAGCCTTTACTATCGCACATTCAGAGAAATGTTGGAAAACTTAAATAATTCAACAATAAATTTTACGGTCATCTATAAACATTGGGGTGTATACTGTACAGAGATTTTTTCAATATATACTCCTCACATAACATTAGAACCAAATTGTTAGTTATTGATAATAAATATGAGAAATTTTGTAAATAAATATGCTTACAAAATATGAAATTTTGAGAAGTAATGCACAATTAAATCACAATACCGTGATACAGTACATCTAAAAGAAACTTTTTCGGAACAATATGGTGGAATTGGAAAGTATTGGACACTATTAATTATTCTGAAAAAAGAACTAAAGTAGTGTCTTCCAAATAGATTATGGCCAGTCAATCCCAATTAAAAATGAATTAATGAATAATTTAACACTCTGGTAGGCCAGCCTCTCCATGCATTCCTGACTGTACACATTTCAGGCTCTGCAGGACACTCAGTGATGTAAGAATTGTTTAGTCATTTTACATTTTCTAAGTTATTTGTTGGGTATAACTATAAATTTGGTATCAAAATGTTTGCAAATGAATTCTGTATAGAATGATGAAAAAAAAAATATATTTATAATTATTTATAATAGATCATGTGTGAGTGATGAATATGAAAATTTATGAATAGCAACTGGATGATGCAGTTTAGAATCATCAAAATGTTTACTGTTAGAGTACTGACGACGCATTTTAGTATCAACAGAATGTGAAAGTGTCAATACTGATTGAAGAGTTGTGACTACATAATGACTAACATCATCAAATTCAATAATTTACCAATTTGTAATAAACTGCACTTGCCTATGAACCATATAAATCAAGAATACAAAAACTTGATTTTCTTAACTTCCTTAGATATACAGTACATGGGTCACTTCATGATGTGCACACATTGTCCTTCCAAAATTATAATACAAATAGTGGCTGTGGATGAAATGTACAAAATATTAACTTTTGCAGACCATATTTTGTACTATTTAATTTTTAAAGGGACCAAAAAGATGGCAGCACTCAACCTAACCTTCCCTAGGCCTTGTATTGTACTTACAAGAAATCAGGCAAAAGAGTGCATATATTCGGCCTAGCAAAAGTTAGGTCAATGGTTAGGGTGCTGAAGTTAAATGTGCAATAATGATTGTATAATAAGGATAAATAAATGCATGTTGCCCCAAAACATTTTAATACCTATAAGATCCTTCAGTATTAAGCTTGAAAGGCTACTGCCAACCAAATATATTGTTAAACCTAAACAAGGTATTTTTTATTTCATATAAACTATCATTCTTGCTGGATTTTCTAGGAATGATTTCCAGAGGTTGGAAAATCGTGCCATGGTGGCTCCATCGATGATGCGATGGTCAGCTGACCAGCTCACCTGCATTATGTATGCTTTACTAACGTTTCCTGCAGCATCGAACCTTGGCAGAGCCTAAAGTGGGAACAAATATGTTAAGTTTGTTTACTAATCAGTACTAAACACCATTATATATTTATTTTTACCAATCTAGCAATCTTGACAAATTTGAGATTATTTTACATCTTAATCCCCTATGCTGATTTGATGGGGAATAATTGTTTGAAAACCTTAAATGCCATAAATGATAATTATTTCCCAATGCCAGTTTCTTTATTGTAGTTACTTATTTATTATTTTGAGTATTATCGTCATTGACACTTACATGTACAATACCATAACTGTTATGGGAAAAGAAGGTATTGACTCGGAATGTACAGCATGGGTAAAATATAGTGAACAAAGCTTGTAGACATTACATGCCAATCACTACAAGCTTATTTAATACTGTATAGACAAAATTGTAACCATTCTTAACATTAGTCAGAAATACAAATACTGATTGTGAAAATTTACACTGGTACACTGGAAATACCAATGTTCATTAAAAGTAAACAAGTAATTATCAAAAGTAGGCACCAAACCAGGAAGGCTATGTAGCATCATCACATGTGCGGAATAATCAGAGGGTGCTAAATATCACCAACGCTGCCAATATGAGAACAGAAACGCATAAGGCGAACGATATCAAAAGTATCCGATTCACCAAGAATTCTATCGATGGACAAGTGACCGCGAGGGGCAGTCGGAAAGCAAGACACACACTCGTCTCGGAAGTCAGGACCTTCAACAAGGATATGCACGACGGTAAGAGGGACAATGCAATTTTGGATAATAAAGAGCTGGGCGCCGCTCCATTAACCCTTAACATGCTCGGGGTCTAATATCCTGCTATCCGCACAGGCGCATGTCATTTTGAAAAAAAAAAAAATTATTTTTTCTTCCTAACCTGTTAATTTGTGTTCACTGATCACGGGAAAAATAATAAAAAAAATCGTAAGTGCCATATATTGCCCGCTATAGGGCGGGGAAGTCTGGCAAATTATAGGCGCTGACTCAGCATGCGTCCCAGGCGGTCTGTTGCTCGCTAGCTGTCAGGCCAGAGTTGCCACAAAGAGATAATTACCTAATTATTTCAATGTCTCTGATTGATGTTTCATAGTTTTTTTGCTGTAATATTATTCAATAGTGTGTAGTTTGATATATTTATATAATAAAATGAGTGAACCATTGCTGTACTCAAAAATATGGTGTGCATATTGTTGATTCAGTTATGTTCATCAATCAGTGAACAAATACTTTGTCGGTTATTACACTATAAGCACAGGTTATATATAAGTATCTGCATGTTCTGTTCACTATAACGAACCACTAAGTAGCTATTATGAGTCAAAAAGTAACGAGGAGTGACCGCCGTGTACCAGCCAGCCACTCCCGCCCTCCCTCCAGTCATCTGACTCGCCCACATTCTCCTCCCACAATACTGTTTTTGCTATAATTCACTATATACAGACGTTATATATAAGTATCTACATATTTTGTTCACCATAACTGTACATCTAAGCTTGTATGGTGAGTAAAGTCACAAAGACATAGGACCTAACACAGTCAGCTGATGGCTGCCTCCCTCAAGGCCAGACACACTAATATTTCTCCTCCAACAATACTGTGTGGTGTTATTACGCTATATACACACATTATAAATAAATATCTACCTGTTTTATTCACCATACTTGTACAAATAAACTGGTATGGTGCCCATAGACCATCGTGGTAACCAGTAAACAACACCGTCGTCTGCACGGTGGCGTCGTGCAGACGACGCCACCGCCCTCACCAAAATGGCGGCTCCAAACCTTCTCTTGCTGTTTATACCCTCTATACACACGTTATATATAAGTATCTACATTTGTGTTCACTATAGCGAACCACTAAGCTGGTATGCTGAGTGCAGTCAATAAAAGGTGGCCACACACAGTCAGAAAACATCGCCACCACCCTCCCTCCCACAGCATTACTCCTCCCTCCATGGCGCACAGCGCTAAATATCATTGCAATCCTGCTATTATCAGAACCCTGGTCACTTTTATCACAGTCAGGGGTCCTCTGTAATATTATCATCGCTACATAATAGCATGAACAAGTATATTTTGGCATTTTTAGGCGATGCTGTGGTCACAAGCTGAACAGCAGTGCTGTGAGCTCATGCTGCGTGCGTCAGGCTTGGTAGCTTACGCGATACTGAGGCCCCTAACACCCGGGAGTTTGGCCCACGATTTTTTTAAAAAATGGCATCTGTTTACAAGAGCCCTGATGAAGGTGTGGTGAACCCCGTGTATCCGCGGGCCGTTTAAATCTTGCGTAGTACTCCAACACATCATATGACGTGATGCGCAGTTGACTGGTAAAAGGCCTAGCACGTCATATGATGTGATGCGCACTTTAAGGGTTAAGTGACCGTGAGTTAAGCGAGTATGGCCAAGACGCAACCGTGCTAGAGCAGTTTCCCACCGCCGGTTAAGTTGGTAGGAAGAAGGCCACAGGGACACACAATGCTTAACCACTTAACTGCGCCAACCGAGTTTTCTCGGTCAGCGGGAAACTGCGCCAACCGAGAAAACTCTTTTCGATTTTTCGTAACCAATTCTAAATGTGTACGAGCTTGGTTGTGTACGAAATGGACTCTTAGGACCTCCAGTGAGAGGCAGCCATCTTGGAAAAAAATCCCAGAATGCCCTGGGGCTGCTGGCGGGTTAGTACTGAATGAGAACCATGGGTGGCGCACGCGCCTCTGCTCCCAAACACCTGTCCGACGCGGGTTGAAGTAAGCTCTGTCAGTGAAATTCAAACCTTATTGTTTGAAGAACTTAAGGGTCATAATGTTGGGAAGCCAGGCGCAATAAGGACCTAACACAAAGGTCGGATGCAAGTGATACAGCATCTACTGAGGGCGATACAGGGAGCGTGATCCAGTTGTAGCTCTGAGCGTCACCTTGCAATTCTATGCTATTTATTTGAGAGATACTAGATGCATCGTTTTCTGCGTTCAGTGATGATGCATCTGATACAAATGGCATAGATGAACAGTGTTAGCGGCTTCAATGGTGGTGTTCCATAGATATTTTCAAGAATACCTGAATCTTCTCAACTGACGGACACTCTTAGTCTAGCTGAATCTCTCCTGACTGACGGACAATCTTGACGTATGCTGAATCTTTTCTGTGTGGGGCAATACAAAGCGATCTTTTCAAGACTATCTTACAAATTGATCTTTTCCTATAATCCTTTCAATCGTACCTTATGCTTTACAAGCTTGGTTACATACAACCTACAAGTACTAAAGCAAAGGGTGTATGTGAGTGCATTATTTGCAAGCACACAGAATGAAGAACCAAGCAGCGAAAATTTATCTGTACCTGGTGCACTGAGCGAAGTCGCGCTGTGTACCATGGGAAACTTCGTTGATTATTACTCGCTTCCGAAGTACTGAGTGTGTAATACAGTGTGTTACTGTGAAAATAGTGTGTGAAACTTCCATATTGTAATTTTAGTGAATTTTTAACAGGTAATATTGCGACATAAACATTTAGTGTGGACCAACTACTGTACATGTATTACAGTTCCATTGAACATTATGCACGTTCTACTGTATGCATATTATAAAGGACACAAATATGCATCATATACGATAAAAAAAAAATAAAAACCGCATTGGAAATACATAAAACAAATAATTGAAAATATATTGGTGGCAACACCCGGTGCTTGAATGGCCCGCTCGACTGTGTCTGGGCGAGTCACGCACGGGCGACCAGGCCCTGATGACATCACAGCGCACTTTGTCCACATCCCTACAGCCAAAGTAAGTGGAATTTGGTATTTATTTTTACATAGACATGTTCAGGGAAGGGAATTTATCATTTTACGAAGAAAAAAGAATTTTTTGGGAACACTTCATTTCATGCGCACCGGGGGAATTTCTCAATAAACTCCGCGCAGCACGGTGGTTAAGAGTACGCAGTTTGTTACAAACAACAGAAGACCAACAACCATGCCAACGGGCAAGGATGGAGGAATGAATAACTGGATAAAAGTCGGAAAAAGGAATACCTTTACGGGTAACGGGAGAAGAGAGGATAGCCTCTCTAGTGGCAGCATCAACACGCTCATTTAAAGAAACACCAACATGGCTGGGAACCCAGCAAAATTCCACAGATTTAAATTTACTAGAGATAAGAAACAGCCAATGTTGAATCTCGACGAATACCGGAAGGGAAGGATAGGATGAAAGGACCGGAGAGCCATGAAGGCATTACGAGTCGACTACATTTACAAAGGAGGATTAACAACGAGAAAGCAGGAGACGGAGAGCATGGAGAATAGCATAAAGTTCCGCTGTGAAGATGCTAGCCTCCGAAGGGAGGTGACACATAAGTGCGGTCAGGAAAAACAACGGAGTAGCCCACACCGTCTGCAGACTTAGACCCATCGGTGAAGATGGAAACGGAGCGGGAGTGTGAAGAAAAGTGCTCAAGAAAAAGGCATTTCAGAACCATAGGAGGAGCAAAAGCTTTACTAAAGCGGGTCAAGGACGTACAAAACGTTGGAAGGGGGACCCTCCATGATGGCAAGGAAGGAACAATACGAGGAGAAATATGAGAAAGATGAATGGAAAGAGAGACCTGTAAGCGAGATAGCCGGACAGAAAGAGGGAGATGGCGAAGAGGAATAGGAACTACAGGAGGGGTAAAAGTCAAAACACGACAGGTGAGAGGAAGGATGTTGCAAGGACCGCGCCAGAAAGCGAAGACAGTAGCGATCACAGTGGTCCTGGAGAAATAGGAATCCAGTGTCAACATACAAGCTGAGGGCGGGAGTCAAACGAAAGGCACCAGAGCTGAGGCGCAACCCAGCACGGTGCAAAGCATCAAGACAGCGAAGAGTAGGAGAAGCAGATGAGTAAGCAGGGCAACCATAATCGAGCTTAGACAGTGAGGAATGAGTGAGGAATGTAGAGAGAGGAGTGTACGCTTATCCGCCCCCCCCCCCCCCCGCCAAGAAGTATGGGACAAAACCTTAAGGAGGGAAAGGGCCTTAGAGCATTCAGCATGGAGGTAAGAGATATGGGCTGACCAAGACAAACGAGTGTCAAAGATTAACCCCAGAAGCTTAGCGGAATCCACATGGATACAGGGGATATCCATAAAGTGACAAAGAATGACACGCTTCCGAGTAAAAGTCACAGCACGTCTTAGATGCAGAGAACTTGAAGCCATGATTAGTGGCCCAAGATGACATGGCATCAATCGCAAGTTGAAGCCGCCGTTGAAGGAGAGGCGAATCATCACCCTGACAGCAAAGAGTAAGATCGTTTACATAGAGAGTGGAAAAGACGCCAGAAGGAAGGGAGGAAAGAAGACCATTGAGAGCAACAAGAAAGAGAGTAGTGCTCAGAACACTACCTTGGAGCACATCCTCATATTGCCAAAAAGGGGCAGAGAGAGTGGTACCAAGCCTCACTCGAAAGGAACGACGAGAGAGGAAACTTTGGAGGAAGAGAGAGAGATTCCCTCGAAGGCCAAAAGAATGAAGCTGGGACAGAATATGATACTGCCAGGTAGTGTCGTAAGCCTTTTCCAGGTAAAAGAGGACGGCAACAAAGGAGGTCTTCGCTGCAAAAGCAGTACAAATATAGACCTCCTAGTTCACCAGGACATCCGTTGTGCTGCGGCATTTGCAAAAACCAAATTGAGAAGGGGAAAGGAGGTGATAGTGCTCTAAGAACCACATCAGATGAATGTTAACCATATGTTCAAAGAGCTAGCAGACACAACTCGTGAGGGCAATAGGGCGGAAGTCCTTGGGGGATGACCCAAGAGACCCTGGTTTCCGAACAGGGAGGACAACAGCATCGAGCCAGTCCTTAGGAAATGAGAACCAGAGCCAACAGACGAAAAGTGGAACCCAATTCGGTCATGACATGCAACGGGTCCGCCACAAGAGTACCACCGAGGTGAAGGACCAGTGAGACATCGGGAACAAACTTGCCCGCTATCTTGCAGATACGCTTCCAGATCAGCGGTAGAGTTGTTTCGGACGTGATGGTGGAGACAGACATCCAACATACACGTTTAACCATATGGATGGGCCACCGCACTTGCCTTCCGAAACAAAAGAAAAGAATCAGTCGTCTGCCGGCGACAATGTCTCTTCCAGGCTGCATGCGCTTACAGTGGACAGCTTGAGCACAGTCCACTAGGGAATGCACTTCCGCATTCCCAGTGAGGTCTTCCTCACTGGGAATGCGGAAGGAATAGAGCGGAGGGCAGCGTCGAAGACGGTGTCATAAAAAAGGAGGAGGGCGCGAGGGAGAGGCAGAATGGAGAGGTCGGAAATAGTAGCATGGAGGGTAAAGAGGGGCCAGTCAGCCTCAGCAAACCGCCACCTAGGGAAGGAGAGGGGAGGGTGAAAAGAGAAAAAGGAAACAAGGATTTGAAAATGGCCACTGCCATGGAATAGAACCAGTGAAGAGCAGGGGTGCCATAGGCACAATCAGAGAACACTGTATAAACATCAGAGCTCCACGGTTGTTTAACACCCTCCCAGCGAGCAAAAGAAATATTGCCTGAACACCCGTGGACATCTTCAAGAGGAAACTAGATTTTTCCTCCAAGGAGTGCTGGACCAACCGGCTGTGGTGGGTATGGGGCCTGTGGGCCGCTCCAAGCAACATCCTAGTGGACCAAACTCTCACAAGTCAAGCTTGGCCTCGGGCCAGGCTTGGGGGGTAGAACTCCCAGAACCCCATCAACCAGATATCAACCAGGAGGTCATCAAGAACCCTCCACTTGAAACCTAAGTAAAGAGAAGATGAGCAAAAAGAAAGGTCAAGACAGGAAAGGGAGCGAGTCCGAGAGTCTAAATGAGTGGGCTCACCAGAATTCAAAAGAGACAGGGAAGAAGAGAGGATAAACGGTTCGAGAAGGCGACCTCGGGTGTTTATCAGAAGATCACCCCAAAGGGTATGTAGACAATTGAAATCACCTAGCAGGAGCACAGGCTTCGGCAAGGAGTCCAGTAGGTGTTTAACCCTTTAACTGCGCCGCCTCTAAATATGGCACCCCCCAGTGCGCAGGAAATAAATTCTCTTCAAAAAAGTCTTTTGTTTTTTAAAGTGTCAAAAACCCTTCCCTCAGTATGGGTATGTAAAAAAAAAAAAAAAAAAAAAAAAAAAAAAAAAAAAAAAAAAAAAAAAAAGAATTTGTACGTACTTTGGCTGCTATGGGGTCCGTAAGTTGGCGAGTGACGTCATCATTCCCCGTTCGCCCGTGACGTATGCTCCCGGGGCCAGAAGGGCGCCCGGGGCGGGGCGCGCGAGTTGCCGCGAATATATTTTTGTTAATTTTTTGCGCACAGTTTCAAATACATTTTATTTGTTTTTACGTGCTAATCTTATGTATAATGAACACGTACATTATATCATGGCAGTAAAACATATGTACTGTCCGAGGACACTGTGTTACATGCATGACACTTGTGTACACATATGTTGCACATATTTACCATGTATCATGCTAATTTATGTATATATACAATCTAATTACAGACTATACACTGTCACACACTATATACATTCACCATCAACACATTCAGAACACCGCGAGTGTGAGCTGCCACACCCAGCCAGCCCTCCCTCACTCCTCCAACATTGTATTCACCAACATTGCTGCTACCATCATACAGTTATTCACACCAATGTTCCATGTTCATTTATGTATATTTACAACATATGTACACACTATATACATTCACCATCAACACATTCAGAACACCGCGAGTGTGAGCAGCCACACCCAGCCAGTCTCCCTCACTCCAACATCTTACTCGCCAACATTGCTCCTCCCACCATACTGTTATTGTTTTTATTACACTATTTACACATGTTATATATACCTATCTACATGTTTTATTTACCAGAACTATGCAAGTAAGCCGGTATTGTGTCCAAACAGTACAGTGGCCACCATACACTGCATGAGAAATCACACTGCAGACGACGCTACGATTATGACGTCCCCTCCCACACCAAAATAGCTCCTCTCAACATACTCCTGGTGCTGTTATTACACTATACACACACACTGTATATACTCATGTACATGTGTGTTCCCCATAGCTAACCACGAAGCTAGTATGATGAGCAAAACAAGAGTGGTTGCCACACACAGTGGAGGCTACCTCAATTCTCTCCCTTCCTCCCTCCCTCACCAAAATTCCTCCTACCACAATACTACGCACAATGCTAATTATAACCACAATCCTGGTCACTAATTCCTGTAAATGAATATCTGACAAGTTTATTTTGAAAAGGAACCAAAAAAAGTTGTTTGAAGATTCCTAGATGGACAAAATAATGCTGTGGTGCTGTGGCTAGCGCTGTGATCATGAATAGCATTGAATCACTGATATTTGAACATTGTACCCAGTCATTATCACACTCAGGCTCTTTTATAATACTATCATGGCTAAATAAAACAGATAATATATATATTTTGACAATATTAAGCAATGCTGTGATCACACGCTGAACAGCAGTGCTGTGCGCTCGTGCTGCGAGCGCCAGCCTTGGTTGCTCACTCACTACCGAGGCTCTGACACCCGGCAATGTGGACCATGATCTTTTTTTAAGATGGCGTCTGTTTACAAGAGCCCTGAGGAAGCTGATGTGAACCCCAGGTAGCCGCGGGAGTTTTGAATGGAACGTGAAAAATAAAAACACCCGGAGGCGTGTTGCGCACCCAAAGCCTGAGCCTGCAGGCGCATTGCGCAGTTAAAGGGTTAACCCTTAACCCTTTAACTAGTGAGTGAGCAACCAAGGCTGGCGCTCGCAGCACGAGCGCACAGCTCTGCTGTTCAGCGTGTGACCACAGCATCACCTAATAATGTCAATATATATATATATATAACCTGTATTATTTAGCCCAGATAGTATTATAGAAGAGCCTGAGTGGGATAATGACTGGATACAATGTTCAAATATCAGTGATTCAATGCTGTTCACGATGTTCACAGCGCTAGCCACAGCACCACAGAATTATTTCGTCCATCTAGGAATCTTCAAACGACTTCTTAGGTTCCTTTTCAAAATAAACTTGTTGTCAATTATTCATTTACAGAAATTAGTGACCAGGATTGTGGTTATAATTAGCGGTGTGCGTAGTATTGTGGAAGGAGGAAGGGAGAGAATTGAGATAGCCTCACTGTGTGTGGTAGCCACTCTTGTTTTGCTCACCATACTAGCTTCGTGGTTAGCTATGGGGAACACACATGTACATGGATATATACAGTGTGTGTGTGTATATAGTGTAATAACAGCAACAGGAGTATGTTGAGATGAGCTAAGAACATAAGAACAAAGGTAACTGCAGAAGGCCTATTGGCCCATATGAGGCATCTCCTATTTATAACCACCCAATCCCACTCATATACATGTCCAACCCATGCTTGAAACAATCAAGAGACCTTACCTCCACCACGTTACGTGGAAATTGGTTCTACAAATCAACAACCCTGTTACTGAACCAGTATTTACCCAAGTCTTTCCTAAATCTAAACTTATTCAATTTATACCCATTGTTTCGTGTTCTGTCTGGTCCATATGAGGCAGCTGCTATTGGCACATACGAGGCAGCTGCTATTGGCCCATATGAGGCAGCTGCTATTGGCCCATATGAGGCAGCTGCTATTGGCCCATACGAGGCAGCTCCTATTGGTCCATACGAGGCAGCTGCTATTAGCCCATACGTAAGAATATAAGAACATAAGAACAAAGGTAACTGCAGAAGGCCTATTGGCCTATACGAGGCAGCTCCAATTTATAACCACCCAATCCCACTCATATACATGTCCAACCCTCGCTTGAAACAATCGAGGGATCCCACCTCCACCACGTTACGCGGTAATTGGTTCCACAAATCAACAACCCTGTTACCGAACCAGTATTTACCCAAGTCTTTCCTTGGGTAAATACCCTCAAGGCCAGACGCACTAATATTTTTCCTCCAACGATACTGTTTGTGGTGTTATTACGCTATACACACACATTATATATAAATATCTACCTGTTTTATTCACCATACTTGTACAAGTAAACTGGTATGGTGCCCAAAGACCATCGTGGTAACCAGTAAACAACACCGTCGTCTGCACGGTGGCGTCGTGCAGACGACGCCACCGCCCTCACCAAAATGGTGGCTCCCAACCTTCTCCTCTTGCTGTTTATACCCTCTATACACACGTTATATATAAGTATCTACATTTGTGTTCACCATAGCGAACCACTAAGCTGGTATGGTGAGTGCAGTCAATAAAAGGTGGCCCCACACAGTCAGAAGACAACGCCACTACCCTCCCTCCCACAGCATTACTCCTCCCTCCATGGCGCGCAGCGCTAAATATCACCACAATCCTGCTATTATCAGAACCCTGGTCAGTTTTATCACAGTCAGGGGTCTTCTGTAATAATATCATCGCTAAATAATAGCATGAACAAGTATATTATGGCATTTTTAGGCGATGCTGTGGTCACAAGCTGAACAGCAGTGCTGTTAGCTCATGCTGCGTGCGTCAGGCTTGGTAGCTCACTCAATACTGAGGCCCCTAACACCCGGAAGTTTGGCCCACGATTTTTTTTTAAATGGCGTCTGTTTACAAGAGCCCTGATGAAGGTGAGGTGAACCCCGTGTATCCGCGGGACGTTTAAATCTTGCGTAGTACTCCAACACGTCATATGACGTGATGAGCAGTTGACTGGAACAACTTCCAACACGTCATTTGACGTGATGCGCACTTTAAGGGTTAAAATTAAAATTTTTTCCACGATCATTTTGGGAGGTGTTTTAAAGTTTGCACCAATGTCTTCCCATTTTCTGTTAGGGGCCATGTGGCATCAAGGTTTGCCAAAAATTCAGGGCTGTGAAACTAACCCCATCAAAAATACATGCCATAGTTGGCAATTTTTCTGATTTTGAAGATGAAAGTGACGAAAGTGACAGCAATGTAGATAGTGAGTTTGTTGAAACTGAAACAGCAAGTGAGGATGAACTTGAAAGTGAGGGGAGTGCTGATTTTGAGCCCTCTACCGCCACAGGCACACTTGGACGCACCACATGTAGGAACCGCAAACCTTCTGGCGAAGCCTGGTCAACTGACAACACTACACCATTTGTAGACAGTTTTACTGGAACACCAGGCTTGACTGTGCTAGTACCAATCACTCCTCTGGGATTTTTACAGTTATTTATTACACCCAGACCATCAGGTGTGAGGTGGCCACTATTCCCATCTTCACCTCGACATGACAATTCATCATCTGACTCTCAAGACGTGAGTCAGATTTTTCCTTCTGGTGCTACGGCTAGGAGAAACCCTCGTATTGTTGATAAACCAGAACATCTGATCAGCAAATTGAACCATTCCCTATTTCGCATCCATGAAGGGCTGAAGTGTCGTGTTTGCTTCAGAAATAGTAAAAGGAATGACACCAAATATAAGTGCAAGTCGTGTGATGTGGCACTGTGTGCTACACCATGCTCCGGCTTGTACCATCGCAAGAAGACATACTGGGTGGATAAGCAGTAATGCTTACTCCTAATGCTAATGCTTAATCCACTCCATCAATGAAACATCGGTTGAGCAACTTCAGGAAACAGTTTCCTGGAGCAGGTGGCATGGTTCAGCTTAATGCTCAACTCATGGTCTACAATCATCATTGGGTGGTAAGTACTGTCTTTTTTTTTCCCTGTAGAGCATTCTATTGCAAACAAATTGATACCAAAATGAATGGCCTAACAAGAAAATTGACTTTATCAAACTAAAAAGATTATACACATTTGTGTGCACGTATAGTGGGTATGCAAATGTGTACTAGCTCATGGCTAACGCTTGGCTGACTTTCACATTTCCTGCAGGGGGGTTGGGGGAAGGCGCGCTTGGATTTTGGACTTTATATGTATATACCCATGTAGGAAATTCTATTGTAAACAAATTGATACTATATTGAACAATGTAGAATGAAAATTGAGGCGAGAATCCCACAGAGTACATATTTTGGTGATGTCACGCACTCATGGGAAACCCTCTGCCGATTTGTGAGTTTAGTGTGGGGTAGCATGCTGGGGTTTTGGACTTCATATGTACATATCCCTGTAGGAATGATATTGCGAACAAAAAGATACCAAAATTAACACCGTAAGACAAAAATTGAGGTAAGAAAACTTAAAGAGTATACATATTTGACTCTGGCCGCACGCTCACGGCCAACGCTTGGCACACCTTGAAGTAGTCTAGGGAGCGCGCAGTGGGGACGGAAAAGTATTAATACAGTAAAACTAAACATATATTGGATAAAAAACCTTGAAGAGCCTTTTTTATATGCTTTGTGCTAGCTGAGTGTCATAGAAATGATTTCAGTTGACACTTGTGTTTTAAGTTACAGTAATTTTTGAAAATATGGAAAATATTATTTTTTCTCCCTTTCTATTTAGGCTACAATGTTGAAACTTGGATCAGTTGGCGCCCTTTTCATATACAACTAGTCAAAAAAGTTTGATTGAAATTGAACAACTTTTAATAAACTACTAATAAGCCCCCCTTAACTTCACTTATACTACATCTTTGTTTATTTTTGGTATAGCCATGCCCTAATCCAACTTAATATAGCATCCCCCCATACCATGAGCCTCTATCTTTTTAATCAGTCTTTCATGTGGTACTGTATCAAAAGCTTTGCTAAAGTTAAGGTAGACAATATCACAAATTTTACCACTATCAACTGCCTCAACTATACTGGAGTAAAATGATAGCAAATTTGTTAAAACATGAATGGACATTTGTAAAACCATGTTGTGAATCATTTATTAACACTATCGCGCTCCCGGCAGAAGATTCTTTAACTTTTCCCTCGTGCACCAGGCATTTCGGGCGACCACGCGGTGACACTGAAATGTTCATACTCTTTTTGGTCGGCTAACCTTAATTTTCCATGTATGTATTTAATTTTGGAATCAATTTGTTCACAAGAGAATGCTCTAGAGAATATATAATATATATAATATATATATATAAAATTTCCCCAAAGCCGACGTGAGACCCGCACCAAATAAAAAACTATGGTGATCGTTAGCAGTGAGCACCAAACAGCGATGAAATGTTCATGCTCTTTTTAGGTTTGTCAACCCCAGAATTGTTCTACGTCGTTAATTTTGGTATTGCTGTGATCGCAATAAAATTCTGTACACAGACATATGAATATAAAGTACAAAACATGGGCGCGCCCCATCCGCAAGACCATGGGAAGTTGCCCAAGGGTTATCCGCTACCGCACCCCCAACTGCACATCGGCTACACCCCTACTCAAAAGTTTACTCTCTTTTCATGTTTTTGACTGTAATTTTCGATGTACAGTACGTGTTTCATTTTGGTATCAATGTGTTCTCTATGAAATGTTCTAGAGGAACATATATATAACATCTCGAGGTTATCTTGAGATGATTTCGGGGCTTTTTAGTGTCCCCGCGGCCCGGTCCTCGACCAGGCCTCCACCCCCAGGAAGCAGCCCGTGACAGCTGACTAACACCAAGGTACCTATTTTACTGCTAGGTAACAGGGGCATAGGGTGAAAGAAACTCTGCCCATTGTTTCTCGCCGGCGCCTGGGATCGAACCCAGGACTACAGGATCACAAGTCCAGCGTGCTGTCCGCTCAGCCGACCGGCTCCCGGAGCCGGTCGGCCGGTCGGAACATGGTCGGAACATGTCACCAAAGCTAACGTGATGCCGGCACCAAATAAAAAACCAAGGCGTTTGTTAGCTGTGCACGCCAAACAGCGCGAACATATTGCTACTCTTTTCAGGTTTATCAAGTCCAAACTTGTTCGACATCGCTCTTTTTTGTATCACTGTGATTGCAATAAAATTTCCTACATAGACATATGCATATAAATTAGACAACAAGGGGGGGGGGAACTTGCAACAACCTCTAAAGTCGCCGAAGCCTTACCCGCAAGACCACACTCATTGCCACACAAAATACACCAAACACACACAGTTTGCTAACAGACATTTTTGTGCAACGGTGTTCATTGTGGAATCAAATTATTCACAATAAAATGCTCTAAATAGAAAGACAAATATAAGCAATAACAACTGCAATATATATAAGCAATACCAATAGCATAGTATAAAGACTAAAGTCGGCAAAGTTACCTGTGAGCGCACAAAATCAGTAAAATGTATATACTGTACTCGTTTCAGTTTTCTCACCCTATTTCTCGTGTTACATCGTTCGTTTTGGTATCATTGTGTTCACAATAGAATTCTTTATAGGGGTATATGCATAGAAGGTCTAAAAGCCTGGAGTGACTTCCCACAGCAAAGCCTAAGTCGGCCAAGTTACCCGTGAGCTCGCAAAATCAGTAAAATGTATATACAGTGGTACTTCGACTTATGATTGCCCCAACTTACGATAATTTCGAGTTATGATGTAAATTTGATAGAAAAATGCGACTCGCCTTACGATAGTGTCGTCGACTAACGACATTTGTTGGTACACGTTTGGGTCGACCGAGCGTGTGGTTCCCGGTCACGCGGGCCAACCTGCCTCAGTTTACTAGAGCTGCTCGCTTAGTGATGATCACGCCTATAAGAAATTTAGTTTTCGTGGTGATTTTTTTATTTTTTGAACATAAAACTGATTATTATATATCATGCCATGGGTCCCAAGAAAGTCAGTGGTAAGGTGCAACATATGAAAAGACATGTAAGAATGACCATAGAGGAAAAACAAGAGATTATATGTAAACCATGAAAATGGTACTAGTGTTGTTGAACGAGCTAGGCAGTACAATAAATCTTCAGAGGAGGAGGAGGCGGTGGCATTAGAGGATGTCCCTTCCTCATTAATTAAGAAAATGTGTGGAGTATGGGAAGGATTGCAAAGTTTTGCTGAAAAGAATCACCCAGATAAAGCTGTAACAGCCCATTGCATTGATCTTTTTAATGACAATGTGATGCCTCACTACAGACAAGTGTTGGAAAGAAGGGAAAAACAATCTTCAATGGAACGATTTCTAGTGAGAAAATCAAGCAGTGAGCCAGAAGCAGGTCCTAGTGGTATGAAGGCAAAACGTGCCAGAGAGTGTACCCCAGAGAAGTCCTCACTGCCTGATGTTATAATGGAAGGGGACTCCCCTTCCAAACAGTAACACCTCTCCCCCCCCCCTTCCTCACCATCTTCCATACGCCATCAGGAGTCCTCCATAAAGGTAAGATAAACATATGTACTGTACAGTATTGTAGTTAGAGAAAAAATTGTATTCAGTACAAAATTTATTTGTAAGTTAATATTTTGGAGGGGTGGGGGAACGAATTAATTCAATTCCCTTTATTTCTTATGGGATAAATCGCTTCGACTTATGATATTTCGGCTTACGATCCGTCTCTGGGAACGGATTACCATCGTAAATCGAGGCCCCACTGTACTCGTTTCAGTTTTCTCACCTTATTTCTCGTGCTACATCGTTCGTTTTGGTATCATTGTGTTTGCAATAGAATTCTCTATAGAGGTATATGCATCTAAGGTCTAAAAGCCTGGAGTGACTCCCCACAGCAAAGCCTAAAGTCGGCCAAGTTACCCATGAGCGCGCAAAATCAGTAAAATGTACAGTATATACTTGTTTCAGTTTCCTCACCGTATTTCTCATGCTACATCGTTCGTTTTGGTATCATTGTGTTCACAATAGAATTCTTTATAGGGGTATATGCATGTAAGATCTAAAAGCCCGAAGTGAGTCCCACAGCAAAGCCTAAAGTCGGCCAAGTTACCTGTGAACAATCACCAATTGGCACGCCTGCAGACTAATGTATATACTCGTTCAGTTTGATAACATAAATTTTCGTGCTACGTCCTTCATTTTGGTATCAAATTGTTCTCAATAAAAATGCGTGTATTTTAAAAACTAGTCCCATAATAATAGAACAATAAATAGAATTTTAACAAACATTTTATCTTTTGGACACTTTTTGATGCTAATCACCACAAAATTATTTATATCTTTCCAGTGTTCTGACATCAATTTTCATGTTACGTCTTTCATTTTGGTATCAAATTGTGCGCAATCTAAAGGCGCTCATTTTGAAACCACCTAAAAGTTGATCGGATGAAAATTTAATTTTTAAAAAAATATTTTAG
The DNA here is from genome assembly GCA_020271785.1 of Procambarus virginalis. Taxonomy (NCBI): domain Eukaryota; kingdom Metazoa; phylum Arthropoda; class Malacostraca; order Decapoda; family Cambaridae; genus Procambarus; species Procambarus virginalis. Next base: position 39,307,388 of record WNGS01042707.1, read on the forward strand.
TCTATGACGCACACGATTGTCATCAGATTACATTAAGGAGAAAACTTATGATGATAATAGGAGGGCTTGGAGCGCATTAGTGTTAATTTATGTTTTCAAGATGAAAACGAATGAATGGTATTTGCAAATATTGATACAAGTAACTTTCCCACAATAGACATTAAATTAATTGGCTGATTGTTTGACACAAGTGATTTATATCCTTTCTTGAAAATTGGTACCACATTAGCAACCTTCCACTACTCTGGCACTCTACCTGACTAATGATTTATTAAATATGGTAGACAACAACTAGCAAAGCTCCTCTTTGCATTCTTTAAGCACCCTGGCAAACACTTCGTCCGGCCATGGCGATTTATATAGCTCGAGTTTCACTATTTGTTTAATAAAATCCTCCCTGGTAACTTCTAAACAAGTCAACCTGTCCTCTTCCACACGAACATAGATTTGTTTGGCTGATGGCATAATGTTAAGTTGTTCTTTTGTAAATACAGAGATAAAATATTAATGTTTCTGTGTTTATGTCCCTCCCGATTTTCATATCATCGGCAGATTTGCAACTACTGTATTGCTGCTCAAACTTGAATCTAATTCATTTATGTATACAGCGATACCTTTGTTTACGATCGTAATCCGTTCCCAGAGATGTGTTGTCAACCAAAACAAATTGTGGGAGTATGCCTCCCAAGATCCTCCCACAGCTGACTTGAATGGCTCATTGCAGTGCACAGTGCACTGATCTTCGTGCACAAAGCCTATTTCCCTTAATCCTGGATAGTTTTCTGGCATGTTGGGTATCTCCAGAATGCTCATTTAACCAGGAATACTTTCGTAATACGTAGGCCGCCGTATGTCCAGGCAGGAAGTAGATACAAGGGAGTTAAGCATACTGCCCACCAAGGGTCAGTGAGTACATGGCTGGTGCCCGCGTGAGACAGAGGGGAAGGCGCCAGCAGCGTCTGACCTCTGGGGTCAACCTCAACCGGCGCATAGAGAATAACAGCTATGACGTGTTCATGACGTCACTCCTGCTACTGCTCATCGAACGAGCTAATATGATTGGTTCCCGCTCATTTGCTGCAATGCTATTGGTCAATTGTAACTCTCTTGTGTGTGCCCACGAGACGCCCGGAGCTTCAGGCAAGATTCATTCTTGTGAGGGATCTCTTGCACAGTGGACGTGTTCTGTTCTACCGGCCAATAGACTGAATATCGTCTATTCCTCACCGTCAAGTTAACTCAGCGTCTTTGCGATATACCACACACTCGCCCAGAATCACGAGTGCGAATATATGGTTTAGAAGCCTAAAGTGACAAATCTCCAGAGCGAAACAGACTGGTATCAGGTAACCCCTGGTGACAAAGATCGTCGTGAGTGACCTAGAGTGAACTAAGGCAGTGCCGCCGCCTAAGTAACCTGTGTGTGTGACTTTACCACAGTGTACCTGCATGGTATACCACAGCAGCCGCCAGCCGCCACTCATCCCGAGCGTGTACCTCAGTACCTCGAGCGCCGCCCGCTGCCGCCAGCCGCCGCCGCCAGCCGCCGCCGCCCTCACTCCTACGTGACGTCACCACCTTACGCACCGCCAGAGCCAGTGTACGCGCGTGTGTCTGTCTGTTAAGCATACAGCACGCCCTACTCACGAAATCATCTCAAGATACTGCGAGTACCCTCCGTGTCTACGAGCGAAACCAGCTGTCAGGCCACCTACGAGTGCTTGTATAAATGTGCCTGACTGAGGGAGTGAGTAAGGAAAGGTACCTTATCTGTAAGTACAAGATCTTGTCATTGTTTATTGTGTCTGTGTTGATCTGAGGGATCAACCACAGTTCTCACCTTCTTATACCTGTCGCAGGTTATAGATGAATCGACGGTGAATGCGTGTTTATCTGTGTGGTATCACGGCATTTCATTCGTCTGTGAATGTGAGCTTCACATACACCCCACATTTAGTTAGTGTGATTATTATTGTGTTTATTGCATATCATCATTACCGAGTATCCGGTTGGAACTCTTGTGATCCCCTTGGCATACCGGCAGTTAGGTTGCCGTGTTAGTGATTGGCTGTCAACTGTGATAAGTTAGGTGTTTCTCCACGAGTGGATACGAGTCTATTAGCCAGACGTCAAGAGTCTCGCTAATGCAACCATAGCTTTGCTGACGCCAATCTAAAGTAAATCAAGCACCCTGTGTATTAGTGGTTAAGTTAGTAAATAAACTACTGTTAAGCTTTATGCGGTGTTTCCGTTGAACCACTTCTGAATACGTACTGCCAATATTACTCAAGCCTTCAGCTCTAAGTGTCTTCAACACCGAGTTGCCTGTAAGTCATTAAACTATAAATTTGATGAGGACCCAAGGAGTCCCTTAAAGTGTTACATCATTGAGGAGATTCCAATGACCAACGTGGAGCAGGACCAGGTGAGGCTAGTCTGAGAAGAGACCCACAAGGACTCTAACTCGACCTTGTTCCCAGGCCCTGTACGGTTGCTCTCGTATTTTCTATTTTGCTAATTCCGACAGCTTCGTGAAGCGTCTGCCACATGTACATTGGCGACGTACGCATTGCAGTCGTGACAGCAAAAAAAAAAAAACACCCCCACACAAATTTTCCACAAGAAATATTGTAAATTAAATTAATCCGTTCCACACCCCCAAAAGTATTAATTAACATGACACTTTCACTCGGGAATGATGCAGTATGGCAACAAAAATTTTAAAATTTGGCTTGCTTTCAGCTTGGCTGCGGGTGGGGTGCACCGTGGTTTTGGATATTATATGCATATACTCTTGCAGGGAATTTTATTGCGAACACATTGATACCAATATGAAAAACCTAGGATAAGAATTGAGGTGACCAAAGTGAAAAGAGTACTGTATACACATTTTATTGCTCTTGTGCGCTCATGGGTAATAACGCACGGCCAATTTCACGATTTGGTGCGGGGTGGAACGCCAGACTTTCGGACTTTAAATCCATATACTCCTGTAGAGAATTATAGTGTGAACATATTGATACTAAAAATGAAAGACCTAGGACAACACCTGTGGTGACAAAATTGAAAAGAGTATACACTCTTCAGTAATACTGCGCGCTCACGTGGAATGCCCAGCCCCACCTTGGAGTGGTCTGGCGCTCGTTTGCCCAAAGTGCAAAAGTGTTAAAAATACATTTTATACTGAATAACACATTTTGTACTAGCTACAATACATTATGTGTATCTTACCTTGAATGAGGACTCTTGTTACCGTATGGAAGATGGTGAGGAGGAGGAGGAGGGGAGGAGGAGAGGTGTTAGTGTTTGGAAGGGGAGTCCCTTTCCATTACATCATCAGGCAATGATGACTTTTCTAGGGGTATTCTCTCTCTTGCCTATGTTTTGCCTGCATACCACTAGAACTGCTTGTATGCTAGCCTGGTTGTTTTTCTCACTAAAAACCTGTCTAGCGACACTTGTTTTTCCCTACATTATAATACTTATCTGAAGTGAGACATGACATTGTCCTCAAAAAGGTTAACACAACGGTCTGCTACAGCTGCTACATGCAAAGTGCCAGTAGCACAGGCACTCAGTATAGTGTGGAGGGAGAGCTTCGACACAGGGGAGATACCAGATGCGCTTAAAGCAGCAGACATTGCCCCTCTACACAAAGGTAGTAGCAAAGCATTGGCAAAGAATTATAGACCAGTTGCATTAACGTCCCACATAATAAAAGTATTTGAGAGAGTGATCAGGAGTCAGGTCACTAGATTCATGGAAACCAATGACCTCCACAACCCAGGCCAATATGGATTTAGAGCAGGAAGATCATGCCTCTCACAGCTACTTGACCACTATGACAAAATCACCGAGGCATTAGAGGAAAAACATAATGCAGATGTCGTATACACAGATTTTGCAAAGGCATTCGACAAATGTGACCATGGAGTGATTGCACACAAAATGAGGTCAATGGGTATAACTGGTAAAGTAGGATGCTGGATACTCAATTTCCTGTCGAACAGAACACAAAGAGTAACAGTCAATCAAGCAAAATCGAGTCCGAGCACAGTTAAAAGCTCTGTACTTCAAGGTACAGTCCTTGCACTACTGCTGTTCCTTATTCTCATATCAGACATAGACAAAAACACAAGTCACAGCTTCATGTCATCCTTTGCAGACGATACAAAAATCAGCATGAAAATTACGTCTGCTGAAGACATTGATAAACTACAAACAGATATTAACAAAGTTTTCGATTGGGCAGCAGAAAATAACATGATGTTTAATGGTGATAAATTCCAGGTACTCAGATACTGCAAAAATGAGGATCTTAAACATAATACAGGGTACAAAACACAATCGAATCTGCCCATAGTAGGAAAACAGCATGTCAAGGATTTGGGAATAATGATGTCCGACGACCTAACGTTTAGGGAGCATAACCAAGCAAGTATTGCGTCACCCAGAAAAATGATAGGATGGATTGCGAGAACCTTCAAGTCCAGAGATCCCATCACAATGGTTGTACTCTTCAAATCACTTGTGTTGTCCCGTCTTGAGTACTGCTCAGTACTCACTTTCCCCTTCAGAGCAGGAGAGTGCTGAAATTGAGGGAATACAGAGAACATATACGGCACGCATAGACGAGATAAAGCACCTAAATTATTGGGATCGTCTCAAAGCTCTCCAAATGTACTCACTAGAAAGGAGACGAGAGATATACCAAATAACATACACATGGAAAATACTGGAGGAATAGGTCCCAAATCTGCACAGTAAAATAACAACGTACTGGAGTGAACGACATGGAAGAAAATGCAGAATAGAACCAGTGAAGAGCAGAGGTGCCATGGGCACAATCAGAGAACACTGTATGAACATCAGAGGTCCATGGTTGTTCAACATCCACCAGCGAGCATCAGAAATATTACAGGAACAACCGTGGACATCTTCAAGAGGAAACTAGATTGTTTCCTTCAAGGAGTGCTGGACTAACCGGGCTGTGGTGGGTATGTGGGCCTGCGGACCGCTCCAAGCAACAGCCTGGTGGACCAAACTTTCACAAGTCAAGTCTGGCCTCGGGCCGGGCTTGGGGAGTAGAAGAACTCCCAGAACCCCATCAACCAGGTATCAACCAGCTTGATTTGGGTGACATTTTTCAGCAAAACTTGCAATTCTTCCCATACTGCACACATTTTCTTAATAAATGAGGAAGGGACATCCTTTACTCTACATCAACAACCCTCATACCATTTGTATGTTTACGAATGCTCTCTTGTTTTTCCTTTATCGTCATCCTCATGACTAATTTCTTAGGTTGAACTTTACCACTGACTTTCTTGGGACTCATGGTGTGATATATAACAACATTTATGATAAAAAAGCAAAAAGCAGGCAAACAACAAAATTCTTCACAAGGAATTCAAGCACGACCCCAGTTGTCACTATGGGGGATAGACTTGTAAAGAAACTAAGAGTGCCTTGCCCTGTGCCCCCAGCACCACGCGCTTGTTCGACCCATATGCATACAAACAGATATCATCTTCCAAGTAAAACGTCGTACACCAATTCAAATTTTACGACGAATTTGATGTCATATATAAAAAAAATGTGTACTCTAGGGCAGTAGTCAACCGAGGTTCCACTGTACAGTATTACAAATAACAGAGATCCCAGGACAGAGCCTTGAGGCACTTCACTTACAACATTTTCCCACTCTGACTTAACTCCATTTATACTAAATATTTGTTTACTGTGGTACAGCCATGCCCTAATGCAACTCAATATAGCACCCACAAAACATCTCTTCGTCATTACAGGGTATCAGTTATCTGACCTGTTTCAGTTTTTAATGGACCCTATCCTTTCCCTAATCTTTGTTCGATATAACTGAAAATATAATTTTCAGCTATTAATATACAGTATTATATATTAATATATTATATATTATGCAGATGATGAGTCACAAAGTGGCTGAAGAATGTTGACCAAACCACACACTAGAAGATGAATAGATGACGACGTTTCGGTTTGTTCTGAACCATTATGAAGTTGATTGTGATGAAACGAGGGAAGCATGGGCATTAACCCTTAAAGGGCGTAATAAATAAATAAATACATACATATGATTTGAGTTAATGTCACTGAACAGTGCACATCGTACAGTATATATGATTGAGGGTACTGCACATGATTTAAATGTCCCACTGGGCATAGGGAGCACCCTATGGGGTGCCCCCTTTTGCTAGCCAGGGGCAATAGTATAGACGCCATATTGGGAAAAATCCAGCATACGCCGCCATTGTGGGGAGGTCTCGGTTACCCTACAGACACTATGGTGAGCTCATCATGCTCTGACGGCCAACCATACTCAGAGCACCGCTCCACCCAGTTATTGACCGAGGATGAAATTCATACTGAATTGTTTCCCGAGGGTGAGGAAAGTGATATTGATGGCTATGACATCGATAAAGACTATACACAGGTCTCAGATGTGACTGATACGGACAGTGAGAGAGAAATTCTGGTTGCCTCGAAGGTGAGGCCTCACCACTGCCACCTTGCCCTCACTCCATACCAATTCGCTCCCCGCCATACAGTTCATGTGGTAATGTGCAACATGATGAAAGTTTTGGGTGATGAGTCTCTGGAAGGTGACTCATTTTCTGGTTAAGGTGATGTTGAATTAGAGAATAGTTTTACCATGCCTGTCGCAAGTGCCAGTGGTGAGGATGGTGTTACCAGGTGGCGTTTTGTCACATTAGCGACTCGTCCAGCCAAACATCACTGCATGGCACCACATGAGACAATGATGAACAAAGCCCTTTATGTTCAACTGATTTTCCCTCATCTTCCATTCCCACCTGTACTGTGCATAGATGGGCTTCAGCTCCTGGGCCACGGAATTCTCGCCGTGGTGCCACTGTAATAACCCCTGACCTCACTTTCCCCTTTTCTCCCTCACTCTCTACCCCAGCTTAACACTGCTTGCAGATCACTGTGACCCTCAATGAACTACGCGTTGATATTAAGACTGATATATTAAATGAGGGGGGAGCATCAAATGAAGGGATTATTAAATTTTAAAAATAATGAATACGAACTTCATTAAACACTACCACCACCTTCCCGCTAACATACCTGAATGTGTCTAGATTACTGATGTCCCAGGAAGGACAGAAATCAGTAATCATGAACTCCAGGGCATATGAATCTTGGTAAATATAATTGCTTGGGGGAGTAAACCATATAACCTTTACTTTACTTATTGAGAATAGAGGGACTTCAAATTCAGCACATGAAAACCACATATAAAAAGGAATAACACGGCATTAATAACCAAAAAGGGGGGAATTAACTAAATACCACTAGATCAAAATATTCACTTTATTGAACAGGCACGTAAATTTAAATCAAATTGAAATGTATCCTACTCTAATAAAACATTCCTAAGAAGCAATGGAAAACCGAGTGCAATTCACTTTGATGTACAAAACTGACAAACACATTACCGTATCCCTGCAACCAGCCCAGATGTTGAAAGGCAGCCCCAGGTCTTTGAACCCGTTTCCAAGTCGCCCACCAGACACACTGACTATTTATTTTCTTAAACTATCTCAGTGGGAAGCTCCACCCACCTAGTTCCTTAGGCCCAAACAGACTCCGCCTCTCAAGATTTGAGCCAATGGATTCAAAGTCTTACTCTAGGCCTGTCAAATACCCTGACTGGCTCCGCCCACTAAAGGCCTCCTTGGCTAGGCTAGAGGCCTGCCCTGAAAGTTATGTTTTATTCTCGTAGAATTCTGAACCGTTCCCACGCTACAACAGGAAACCAAACAGCCACATGGCCCCAGCTACCGACGCAAAATTTGAGATTACGGTTTTATGGCCCTGAGTGATCCCTCAATTCGTCATTGGTATAGAGGACAGAAGGAGAGGGGAACAGATTGGAGGTGGGGAGGATTGGAAGGACTGGGAGACAACCGAATGGGGGGATTAGAGAAATAGGATTGGGGAACAGGAGGGGACAAGTGACTTAACCACTTGCCTCAGGGTAATTTGACCCTAGTAGTTATATGGCAGGAACAGCCAACAGGGGGAGGGGGCGAATGAGGGAAGGGAAGGGAAGGGAAGGGAAGGGAAGGGAAGGGGGAAAGGGGAAGGGGAAAGGGGAAGGGGAAAAAGGGGAAGGGGAGAAGCTATGGTCTGCACAGATCATTACACCGCTGTTGTGTCTCGGAAGACAGGTGTATTTGTGTTGTGATGGTGCAGATTTTGTTCCACAAATTCCCACCTTTGACAATACAGATGTTAGGATTACAGACCTTTTTTTCCTGATACTGGTGAGGATATGTGTGTAATGGACTTCTTTACTGCACATTTTGATGAGTCGTTCATGGAACATATAGTTCACGAAACGAACAAATATACACCTAAACTCCATGCAAGTGAGGAGTTATTTGATTATTTATGATTACGGCGTTGAAAGGAGACAAATGTAGGTGAAATGTATATTTTGTCACTGTGTATGTTGTTGAAACATTGTGCCAAATACATCCTCACAGATTATTGGAGTAAAGACCAGTGTGTATTCCAACACCTTTGTTCAGCAAATATATGTCTCGAGACAGGTATGTGATAATCCTCAGGCGTCTTCATTTTGCAAGTAATGAAGACGAGACAAAGGATGATAGACTTTGGAAGGTGAGGCACGTTCTGAACGAACTTACTGGAAAGTTCAGAGATTTCTACATACCAGCTCAGAAGCTGGTGATTGATGAATCCCTTATGCTTTTCGAAGGACATGTTGCCTTCAAGCAGTATATTCCCTCCAAATGTCACAGATTTGGATTGAAATTCTTTGTAATCTGTGACAGTGAAACAGGAATTGTGTTACACATGATAATGTATTCTGGTACCAATGTAGACATTCCTGGTAAAGACCAACATGGCTTCTCAGGTAGTGGTGAAGTCACTGCTGGCACCATGGCTGAACAAGGGTCACATATTATACACAACTATTATACAAGTCCCTTGCTAACTAGGTTCTTGCTTGATAATAGAACTGGAGTGTGTGGCACAGTAAAGTAAAACGAAGGAAAATGCCAGTGTTTGACAATGACATTGAAGTGGGTGAGTGCCAGGTAAGAAAAACTGGTCAAATACTTTCAGTGCGGTGAAAAGACAGGCGTTAAGTGAACATGTTGACAACCATTCACACTGGTATAATGGTGAACAGTGGCAAGGTGAACAAAACCACAAAACAACCAATATATAAACCAGATTGTGTTATGGACTATAACAAACATGTGTTTGGTTGATAAGTGTGGCATGATGGTTACTGCTGCCGAGTGTGGACTGAAAACAGGGAAGTGAACCAAGAAAATGTGTTTTCACCTTGTTGAAAACCACACTGAACAGTTACAATATGTATCTGGTGAAAACAGGTGGTAAACGAAATTACCATGCCTTTAGTTTTGCTGTTGTGACACAAATACTAAACATATTTGGCAAACAAATTCCTGGCATACAAAGACCCATTTAGAACCCAGTATTGCACCATGCTCCTACACCCAGGTTGGCTTACAGGGAGGGCTTTCAAGTACACGCAATAGACAATTTACCACAAACTGGAAATCGTACATTGTGTACTCACCTAGTTGTGTTTGGGGGGGGGGGAGTGTTGAGCTCTGGCTCTTTGGTCCCGCCTCTCAACTGTCAATCAACTGGTGTACAGATTCCTGAGCTTATTGGGCTCTATCATATCTATATTTGAAACTGTGTATGGAGTCAGCCTCCACCACAGCACTACTTAATGCATTCCATTTGTTAACTACCCTGACACTGAAAAAATTCTTTCTAACATCTCTGTGGCTCATCTGGATACTAAGCTTTGTGTGTAACACAAAAGAGGTCACAGAAACAAATTAGTGCTAACATGGTGCGAAGCATGTGCTGTTCCTTTGTGTCAAGTGCTCCAAAGAGTATCACACTCTCCAAGACTTTGAAATATCCAATAATGGTGCCAAAACATGTACATATTGAGTGAGTGTGTATATTGAAAATAAATCAAATCAGAATACATTTTATATTTCCTGCAAAAGAAAACATTTGTGTGCACACAATTGTGACACGGCTTGATACGTACTTAATACACTAAAGTTTGAGTGTATTGAATGTATGACAGTTGTATTATAATACAACATCAAGTGACAATATAATGAACAATATCAGTGAAAAAAATTGTGGTAAAATACACCATACACACTGTAAATAATGCCACAAAAATAAATTTGTGGCAACTCTGGCTGCTTGAATGCCACGGGGATGCACGCTGCTCGAGAGATCACAATCTATGATGTCATCATCACATTTATTGGCTCATTTACATCATTGGTAAGTAAAATAAATTTTTTTGTTTGTATTTTCTCATGGTCAGGGTCAAGACAATTGAACACATTTACCAGACAAATTTTTATTCTTTTCTTTTGCCTGGCGGTGTTGAAGGCTATAACCCCAAGTGCCTCCCAAGGGTTAAGTAAGGCACGAGAGAGGTGAGGAGGAAGAAAACTTACAGGAAGGCAAGAGTAAGGCAAAAGGTACGGAAAGAATAGGTGTAAAAAAGGGAAGTAAGGGGGGAGGGGGGTAATAATAGGAGCAAGAATGGGAACATGCTGACCATTCTATTGATTAGTCTTTTTCTAAAATCATCTTTCCTGCCTCCACTCTTCAGACACCGTCACGCTGAATCGGCTCTGATACACAACCTACCCAACATGAACCTTAGTCCTGGTTTTGTTGCTGTCGACTCTTCCCTTTCACAGTACATTCTCGAATGTTCTAAACTTTCTAACAAGCGCAACTGAACATAAGCCTACCCCATCCTTTTTCTTACATTCCCATTCTTTCCCCATTATTTCCCCCTTATCCCCCTTTTTTTACACCTATCCTTTCTGTACCTTTTGCCTTGCTCTTATTTTCCTGTAAATTTTCATCCTCCTAATCTCTCTCATGCCTTACTTAATGCCCTTGCCTCCCTCGTCTCATCACAATCGACTTGATAATGGTCCAAGACGGACCGAAACATCGTCTCCATCTTCTAGTGTGTGGTTTGGTCAACATATTATATTATACAGTGGTACCTCGAATAACGAATTTAATCCGTTCCATGTTCGTCATGTGAAATGGACGTCATACAAAACGAGTGTCCCCATGTAACCACTATGATGCACTGTGTTTATTGAGAAATTCCCCCAGTGTGCATGACATCAAATGTTCCAAAAAAATCATTTTCTTTGTAAAATGATAAATTACCTTCCCTGAACATGTCTCTGTAAAAATAATTACCAAATTCCACTTACTTTGGCTGTGAGGACGTGGACAAGGTGCGCTGTGACGTCATCAGGGGCTGGTCACCCGTGTGTGAAGCTCCCAGACATGGTCGCGTGGGCCATTCAAGCACTGCGTGTTGCCACAAATACATTTTCAAATATTTTTTTTTATGTATTTCCAATGCGGTTTTATTTGTTTCTTTTATCGTATATGAAGCATATTTGTGACCTTTACAATACTGTATGTATACAGTAGAATGTTCATAATTTTCCATTGAACTGTGATACACGTGTCAATAATGTGTCCACAATAAATTTTTATTGTCACAATACTACGTGGTAAAAATTCACTAAAATTACAATATGTACAGTTTCACATACTATTTACACAGGAACACACTGTATTATACACTCTTATATTATATTATACACTCTTATAGTGTATTATATTATACACTATCATTGAAGATGTTATTTTAAATGAGGTCATATTCCCAAGGGGCTACTCAATTTGGAGACGGGACAGAAAATTAACCCTTAAACTGCGCATGGCGTATATATACGCCCTGAGTAACATGTCCCACGGTGCGCATGGCATATATATACGCCATAGGGTGCCAGGCTCGATTCAAATGGCCCGCGGCTACACGGGGTTCACAGTAGCTTCCTCAGGGCTCTTGTAAACAGACGCCATTTAAAAAAAAAATCGTGGGCAATATTCTCAGGTGTGAGAGGCACAGTACTGTTGGAACAACCAAGGCTGGCGCACGCAGCATGAGCGATCAGCATTGCTGTTCAGCTTGTGACCACAGCATCGCCGAAAAATGTCAAAATAAATATATAATTGTTATTATTTAGTGATGACAATATTACAGATGACTCCTGACTGTGATATAAATAACCAGGGTTGTGATAATAGCAGGATTGTTGTAATAATTAGCGCTGTAGGAGGAGTGATGCTGACAGACGGAGGGAGACAGCATCGTTTACTGACTGTGTGGCCACCTGTTATTGTTTACATTCACCATACCAGCTAAGTGGTTCTCTATGGTGAACACAAATATAGATACTTATATATAATGTGTGTATTAGTGTAATAACAGCAAAAGGATTATGTTGGGAGGAGCCATTTGGGTGACGGAGGTGACGTCGTCTGCACGATTTGTCGAGCTGTTTAGAGGGTGGCCACTATGCTCTTTGGGCGCACTACAAGCTTAGGTGTACAGTTACGGTGCATAAAACATGTAGATATTTATATATAATATGTGTATATAGGGTAATAACACTGCAAACAGTATTGTTGGGGGTGAAAGTTTAGTGTGTGTGACCTTGAATGAGTGAGGGAGCCGCCAGCCACCAGCTGTGTATAGCGACGACTCTTAGTGCCTGAACTAACTACAGTATATCAGCTTAGCTGTACAGTTGTGGTGCACAAAATATATACATAGTTATATATAACGTCTGTATATAGTGTAATAACACCACAAATGGTATTGTTGGGGCAGAAAGTTTAGTGCGTGTGTTGAGGGAGTGGCAGCGGGTGGCTGGCTGGTGTGTGGCGGTAACTCTTCGTTGCTTTTCGACTCTCAATACCAACTTAGTGGTTCGTTATGGTGACCAAAATATGCAGATACTTATATATAACCTGTGTATAGAGTGTAATAGCAAAACTATTTGTTTATTGTTTTATGAACATAATAATTGAATTACTAATATGCACACCATACTTTTGAGTATAGCGATTATTCACCACTTTTATTATATAAATATATTACAGTACACACTATTGAATAATATTACTGCAAAAAAACCATGAAAAAATCAATCGGAGACATTGAAACAATTAGGTAATAATATCTTTGTGGCAACTCCCATCTGTCAGCGCGGTGACGCTGACCGACCCTGACGACCGCTCTGTCAACGCCCACTTTTTGCCAGACTTCCTCGGTCAATTGCGCCCAAAATATGTCACCTACGATTTTTTTGTTATTTTTCCCGTGCTCAGGGGACGCAAATTAACATGTTTAGAAGACGAAAAAAATTTTTTGAATTTTTTTTTCTTGCGCACAGGGGTGTAAATCTCCCCAGGACCCCTGAGCAGTGTAAGGGTTAAGAAAGGCAGTGGCGTTGCTGTGCTGGTGACAGAACACCTAAAGGTGAACGAAATAATGACTGCCAATCCACAAGAAGTTGATATAATGGCACTAGAGATCTGCCATGAGGATGACAAACTAATGATTATAAATGTATATAGTCCACCGCTAAGCAGCACATGGTCAAAGGAGGAGCTAGATAGTAAACGAGAAGGTCTTATAACAATAATGAGAGAGATCATAGCGAGAGCGGATAACGATAGTTCACGACTGTTGATAGTCGGCGACTTCAACTTGAAATCCATACACTGGGAAGCATATGAAGCTAAAACAGAAGATTTCTGGACCTGTTAATTTGTACACCTCATCCTGGAAACATTCTTGTATCAACATGTTAAACAAGCTACGAGGATGAGGGAAGGGGGGACATTCCCTCTATGCTAGATTTGATATTTACCAGGAAGGAGGAAGAAATATTTGACATTCAGTACCTTCCTCCTTTGGGTAAAAGTGACCATGTCTTTTTGGGAATAAAGTATGTGATGCGTTATAATCTGGAAGAAAATATGACGGTCGATGCAATTGAAAAACCTGACTTTAGGAGAGGATATTATGGCAACCTTAGGAAATTTTTTAGTGAGTATAATTGGACAGACTTGTTGCTAGGCAAGGAAGTAAATGAGATGTATGTCAAGTTTTGTGAAATATATGATAAAGGCACAAAAAAATTTATACCAAAACAGAGAAGCAGAACTAGGAAACACGATTGGTTCAACAGAAAGTGCGAGAGGGCCAGAGACCAAAAGACACAAAAATGGAATCAATACAGGAAGAGGCCAAACCCCCAAACATACCAGCGATACAAAGATGCGAGAAACAACTACACAGCAGTGAGGAGAGAGGCAGAAAGAAATTTTGAAAAAGGGATTGCAGACAAATGTAAAACAGAACCAGGTCTATTCTATAAATTCATAAACAACAAATTGCAGATAAAGGATAATATTCAGAGGTTGAAAATGGGAAATAGATTCACGGAAAATGAAAAGGAAATGTGTGAAACATTAAACGAAAAGTTCCAAAGTGTGTTTGTACAAAATGAAATCTTCAGGGAACCAGATACAATAAGAATTCCAGAGAACAACATAGAGCACATAGAGGTGTCTAGAGACGAAGTGGAAAAAATGCTCAAGGAGCTAAATAAGAACAAAGCAGTTGGTCCAGATGGAGTTTCACCATGGGTTCTGAGAGAATGTGCACCTGAGCTCAGCATTCCTCTTCAACTGATTTTTCAGGCATCCCTGTTTACAGGAGTTGTAGCTGATGTGTGGAAAAAGGCTAACATAGTTCCAATCTACAAAAGTGGAAGCAGGGAAGACCCCCTTAATTATAGACCGGTATCATTGACAAGTGTAATAGTCAAAATATTGGAAAAAATAATTAAAACTAAATGGGTAGAACACCTGGAGAGAAATGATATAATATCAGACAGACAGTATGGTTTTCGATCTGGAAGATCCTGTGTATCGAATTTACTCAGTTTCTATGATCGAGCAACAGAGATATTACAGGAAAGAGATGGTTGGGTTGACTGCATCTATCTGGACCTAAAAAAGGCTTTCGACAGAGTTCCACATAAGAGGTTGTTCTGGAAACTGGAAAATATTGGAGGGGTGACAGGTAAGCTTCTAACATGGATGAAAAATTTTCTGACTGATAGAAAAATGAGGGCAGTGATCAGAGGCAATGTATCGGACTGGAGAAATGTCACAAGTGGAGTACCACAGGGTTCAGTTCTTGCACCAGTGATGTTTATTGTCTACATAAATGATCTACCAGTTGGTATACAGAATTATATGAACATGTTTGCTGATGATGCTAAGATAATAGGAAGGATAAGAAACTTAGATGATTGTCATGCCCTTCAAGAAGACCTGGACAAAATAAGTACATGGAGTGCCACTTGGCAAATGGAATTTAATGTTAATAAATGACATGTTATGGAATGTGGAATAGGAGAACATAGACCCCACACAACCTATGTATTATGTGAGAAATCTTTAAAGAATTCTGATGAAGAAAGAGATCTAGGGGTGGTTCTAGATAGAAAACTATCACCTGAGGACCACATAAAGAATATTGTGTGAGGAGCCTATGCCACGCTTTCTAACTTCAGAATTGCTTTTAAATACATGGATGGCGATATACTAAAGAAATTGTTCACAACTTTTGTTAGGCCAAAGCTAGAATATGCAGTGGTTGTGTGGTGCCCATATCTTAAGAAGCACATCAACAAACTGGAAAAGGTGCAAAGACATGCTACTAAGTGGCTCCCAGAACTGAAGGGCAAGAGCTACGAGGAGAGGTTAGAGGCATTAAATATGCCAAAACTAGAAGACACAAGAAAAAGAGGTGATATGATCACTACATACAAAATAGTAACAGGAATTGATAAAATCAATAGGGAAGATTTCCTGAGACCTGGAACTTTAAGAACAAGAGGTCATATATATAAACTAGCTAAACACAGATGCCGAAGAAATATAAGAAAATTCACTTTCGCAAACAGAGTGGTAGACGGTTGGAACAAGTTAGGGGAGAAGGTGGTGGAGGCCAAGACCGTCAGTAGTTTCAAAGCGTTATATGACAAAGAGTGCTGGGAAGATGGGACACCACGAGTGTAGCTCTCATCCTGTAACTACACTTAGGTAATTACTCAGTACTTTGGAGGTGCGTAATAAACAACGAAGTAGTCCATGGTACACAGCACGACTTTGCTCTCGTTGCACCAGATACAGATAGATTTCCGCTTCCTGTTTCATCGTTCTGTATGCTTGCAAATAACGCACTCGCGTGCACCCTTGGCTTTAGTACTTGTAGGTGGTATGTAGCCAGGCTTGTAAAGCATAAGGTAGTATTGAAACGATTATAGGAAAAGCTCAATTTGTAAGGTAGTGTTGAAAAGATCGCTTTGTAAGGTCCCACACAGGAAGAGATTCAAATTCAGCTTGCCTCAAAGAATGTCCGTCAGTCAGGAAGAGATTCAGGTATTCTTGAAAATATCTATGGAAAACACCACCATGGAAGCTGCTAACACTGTTCATCTATGCTACTTGTATCAGATGCATCATCACTGAATGCAAAAAACGATTCATCTATGTATCATCTATATAAATTGGAGATGGCAAGGGTGGGGCTCAGAGCTACAACTGGATACGCTCGCTGAATCATCCTCATAGGTGCTGTATCACTTGCATCTGACCGTTGTGTTAAGTCCTTATTGCGCCTAACTTCACCAATATTATGACCCTTATGTTCTTCAAACAATAAGGTTTGAATTTCACCGACTGAGCGCAATCTTTCAACACCATGTTGAAAGGTGCCAGAGTGTTTGGTGTTTGGGTGCCAGAGACATGTGTGCCACAAATGGTTGCTCATGCAGTACTAACCCAGCTAGCAGCCCTTGTCTTTCATATTCGTTATAGCAAAAGGTTCGTTCAGTGTTTGTCGGGTAGGCTGCTCCATTATGACAATCTTTCTTTGTTTCAAATGTGTTCCATTTGTTCTGTATTTGTCACTTATGTCTCAATAATGGAGCAGCTTACCCGACAAACACTGAAAAAATGCCTTTATGGCATTTGTCCATTTTTCAAATTGTTTCAACACTTCTTTTTTTTATTTTTTTTATTTAAGAAACATGGAGCAACCTACCTGTAGACCACCGAACGAACCTTTTTGACATTTGTTCTGGTTTTCAAAATTCTTCATTTTTTTATTATTTACATTTTTTTTATTATTTACATTTTTTTTATGTAAGAAACATGAAGCAGCCTACCTGCCGACCACCGAACGAACCTTTTGCTATAAGACAAATGAAAAATAAATATTGAACACATTTGAAGAAAGGAAAATGTCATAATGGTTTGTTCAGTGTATGCTCCGAGTAGGCTGCTCCATTATTGAGACGTAAATGACAAATACAAAACAAATGGAACACATTTGAAACAAAGAAAGATTGTTATAATGGAGCAGCCTACCTGCCAAACACCGAACGAACCTTTTTGACATTTGTTGTATATCAGAAATTTCATTTTCTTTTTCTACAAAAACGTCAATGCTTTGCAACACCTCAGCAGTCACCCCTTTATATCCCAGCATCATTAGCATCTTTAAACAAGAACAACATAATTTATGTGCATCGTCGGAGGCATCTATGAAGGTGCAAGAAGCAGCGCAACCCCACCATGTGGTGTTGACGTTACTCAAACGAGCGTTCGCCATACAGGACGATTTGACGCCGATCGGGCCGTTCATTACTCAAAATGTTCGCCTTTTGGGGCGATCGTTATGCGAGGTACCACTGTATATTATATTATTATTAAGGAGGCCTTGGCAAGGACTGGGGGTGCAGGGACACTAATCCCAGAAACTATCACAAGGTAATCACAATACATATTATATATATAATTACATCACACGCAGTTTATATGAACAACCTACCTGAATTTTGCCAATAGCACCAATAGCAACTTCTGGAGGAAGGATCACTGCCTTGGCATAAGTACCACCAATCTGGAAAAAGACAGTTGTTTAAGTAGTTGACTGGCCTGAGGAGGTAACATTAACTTTTCTGGGGGGAGCCCCCATCGGCTCCCCGGAGCTATTCAGGCTGAATGGATATGTACAACTTTCTGGAATCAAAGTGCTTCGAGTTCTTGCCTACCGGGGACCACGAGCCAGAACCTGGCCCCCTCAGAGAGGCACGAGGAGCAATGGCCTATAGAAACCACCCCTGTGGCTGGGAGCATTCTATGTCTGCCATCGATCGGGATAGGCACCCAGAAACGTAGGCGCCCCAAAACAAACCCCTATTCTGGTGAAAATATTGCTACTGAAAACCGAACTAGTGGACAGAACTCCCCAAACAAAATTATTAAACTAGCATGACATTATCACGTCACCACGCCGCCGTCTGCACAACCCCTCCTCTCCGGGTGGGGAAAGGGGGAGCCCCAAACTATCCGTGCCGTGATCCAACTGGCAGTTCTTGGCTGATGGAATTACTGGCCGGTCGAGTGCCTCTGGCTCCGGTTTCTGTCTCAGTTTTGTGCCTTGTGGTGTGGGCTGTCTACAGGTGGTGCGTGAGCCAGGAGACATATTCCACAATACTCGGGCTGCATGCGCCTAGGGCTCTCTTCCTTACGTGTCCTGTAAGTATTGCTCTTGGGGCTTGGGGTCACCTTCCACAAATCACCTTGGGTTCTACCTCCGCTGTGTCCTTTACGGTTCGGTACTGGGCCGTCCTTGGAGTCGGCTGGGGGGTTTTGTTGTCCTTGTTTGTCTCTGGGTAGGTGGTAGTTTTCGTCACTGGTAAGGGAGTGGGGTACTGCACAGCTAGTTTTCACCAATAACAGCGGCCAGCTCTGTTCCGCCTGGGTACATTGTCCTCTTATTGGGTTTTTCTTGTTTTTGCCTGGTGGGGGGTCTGCCTTTATGGTCCCCCTTTCCTGTTCTAGGTGTTTTTCTGTCGATATTTTCTGTTGGTGGTCCTCCCCGCTTGGCCCCCGTGAGTAGACACGTCCCAGGGGTTCAGCTTTTAGAAGTTTGTTTGGTAGACTTTGGCGCCGGTTCGCCGTACCCTGCCTGGACTTCCCTTAGCGTGTAACCAAGGCTAAGGGCCCTGGAAAACTCCACAGGGGCTCTGTGGTCCTATGGATGTCCCCCCCCCTCTGAGTCGCCCCTTGCGTATTGCGAGTTTGACGGTTGATCTGTCCCCCTTGTCTCAGGGTGACACTCACTGGTTGTGCCTCCGCCTTGCTACCTGTTGGGTCATTGTTTCTTATGACCCAGAGTCGTGCGATGGTGTTGTCTGTACGTGCTCTCGTTCACTCAGACCGTATTTCGCCCCCTTTTCCTCACCATTTTTGCACTTACGTCACGATACTATTCCCTTCGTATCAGGGTACCTGTGTCCGCCTTGGTCAGAGGTGTCGTTTTGTCCATATGTACCTCCGTGCATTTGTGCTTGCTTGTCGTGTACCTCTTTGTACCTTCCAATATTATTGGAATGTTATTCGTACACCTTCCTGGTGTTTGTGCTATATGTGTATACAATGTGTCTGTACGTTATGTGTATGTCCACCTGGTGGACGGGTGGTGCGGTTTGTACCTCGCGCGCTCGAGCCAGGGTGTTCGTTTTGTTTCTGGGCGATGTACGCGTGTGTTCTGCTTCGTTCATCGCGGTTTTCTACGGCTCCTTGCTCATTTTCTCTCTCCAGTCATGGCCCTCTAGATGCTGGGGGTGTTCTGGACTTTATATATGGGGACGTCACTTCGTTCTTTTCTCTGCTTCCGGGTGTGGGATGGCTCAGCGTAGCGCCACCTCCACCTCTGGACATATTTCACCTTTGACTTCAACCTTTTATTCAGGTAACAGTACATACAATGCCTACAGCCTCTAGCAAGCATGGCGTTTCGGGCAAGCCACTAACGATGCTCCTGGTATGTTACTCTGCTCGACTGTGTGGCACGGTCGTGTCTCCTCTGGTT
The DNA here is from genome assembly GCA_020271785.1 of Procambarus virginalis. Lineage (NCBI taxonomy): Eukaryota > Metazoa > Arthropoda > Malacostraca > Decapoda > Cambaridae > Procambarus > Procambarus virginalis. The sequence goes on from WNGS01042707.1 coordinate 39,327,345, forward strand.
GCGCAGAGGAGAGAGCAACCTCTCTGCTCTGCGAGGTTGTTCTGTCTGGCGACTGTCGGCCAGGTGCTGGTTCCCGACTTTTGGTGGGGTACTTGCCTAATTGTGCTTGCAGGGGTTGAGCTCTGGCTCTCTGGTCCCGCCTTTCGACTGTTGTTTGGCGGGTGTGCAGTTTTCCAGAGCCTACTGGGCTCTATCTTCTCTACATTTGCTCCTGTGTGTGGAGTCTGCCTCTTCCGTATCACTTCCTAGTGCATTCCATTTCCTACCTCTGACGTTGCTCAGGTTCTTTTAATGTCTGTGGCTCATTGGGTACTCGGCTTCCTCCTGTGTCCCCTTGTGCATGTTCCACCCTTGGTTGCTACATTATCCTTGTTTGCTCTGTCACTTCCCTGCTTGGCAGGGTTGTGTCAATGACTCCTCATGGGGGTGTTGTGTGTTTTGTTTGGACACTTTGCGTGTGTCTTCAGTGACTTTCTTTTGTCCGTGTATCTTATTCTTCGTTGTCCTGTGGAGCAATGCCCCGCACTTCGGTGCCTTTTTTTTTCGTTTTTCGGCACCTGGGTCTTTTCCCTGTGTGTGGACACTCCTTCGTTCCCTCGGGTTTTGTTTGTGTCCTTCTTCATTGCTTGATCTCTGATCTCTGGACACTCATTCCTTGCTTATCTTCGGTGCCTGGCTGCACCCTGATATCCGTGATGTCCCTCGGTGAATGTGCACCCTCCACTACACACTTGATAGTGGGTCGTGTACATTGTGTTGCTGGCTGCTACTTTGTCCGTATTCGGGGTTTTTCCTTGCCTATTTCCGTTTTTCCTCCTCCTATGCTACACTTGACTGTGTATCTGGGTCGGTGCTTATTGGCTATAATAATGTTAGGTTCTCGGGTGGGCCTTTGTCCATGTTCAGTTCCCTACTTTTGGACTACCCCGGTGTTCCGTTTTGGTACCGAGTTTCTTCACTTTTTCTTTGTATCTCCCTGCAGGCTTCTGTGTTGCGCTGTCTGTGGGGGTTGTGGCCTTTGGGTCCACCGCTCTTGCCCTACTACCAACCCTGCCCTACCAACCGGGCTGTGGTGGGTATGTGGGCCTGCGGGCCACTCCAAGCAACAGCCTAGTGGACCAAACTCTCACAAGTCAAGCCTGGCCTCGGGCCGGGCTTGGGGAGTAGAAGAACTCCCAGAACCCCATCAACCAGGTATCAACCAGGTACTGGTTCCTTTTCTTGGGACGGGTAGCTGGGATTCCTCTCCTGGCTCCGGCTTTTTTGTTCCTTTTCCGGAAAGTGTGTTTTTGTTTTTCTGCGGTTCACGTCCTGTGCAGTTCTCCTCCTGGTTACCTCGGGGACGTGAGCATTGTTCTTCCCTGCTGGAGCTGGTTGTGTTGCTCCTTTAAGTTGCGGGGTCGCTGTTTTTCACTTCGCGTTTCGAGCTTTCGTTCGAGGTGCTTGTTTTTCCTCGTTGGCCTCTGCCTGGGCCCTGGCTCCTTGGTGTTTGGCCTTGTTGGTCCTTCAGGGGCCCTGCAGGGGAGGGGGGGGGGGGTTCCTCCCGGACGGGGCGTTTTCTGCTCGCCCGGATTGGTTCCTTTTCGGCCCGCTGGGATTGGGTTCCTTGTTTCCCTGGCGGCTGTTCCTTTTGGGTTTGCCTGCCTTGGCAAGACCTGCTGCTTTACTCGGTTCCAGTCCTGTGGGTCTTACTGCAGCTCTGCCTCTCTTTTGTGAATCGGTCCGGCTCTGTACAGGGCTGGTTTGTTCTTCCCCTCGAGTTTTCGCGTCTCGGGTTTTTGTCTCTAGTTTCTCGTCGTTTGTGTGGGCGCTGGTGGAATCGTTGTTGATCTCCCATCTGCGTGCTTCGTCTCGGGGGTGGAGTGTTGTTTTCCTGACGGTCCTTCCGGCTTTCCTATCACTGCAAAAGGTCCTTCGGTCTCTGATAGGGTTGGCTCATTTTCCCTTCGGGGTTGTTCCAGGACCATCGTCTGGGTCCGTGTACTGTTGCCTTGTCTTGGGTGGTGCTGGCGGAGCCACTCCAGCTTGCGTTTGGTGCTGCTGTTCCTTCTGCTCCATTCCGCTTGCTGTCTTGGGTGTTGGTTCGCCTCCGGACTGCTCTTGTGTTTCTGGTGCCATCCTGGTGATCTATTTTCTTTCTTCTCCTAATTTTGGTCCTTGGGTTGCTGGTTGGTTGGTCAGGCCAGGGGTGATTCCTTGTTGTTCGGGTTGTGGTTTTTCGCTGTTCTCTGCGCGTCTTGGCCTCTGGGGTCGTGGCCGCGTTTTGGTTGACCGCGTTCCCTTTTTTCCCCCATTCCTGTTCGGGGGTTCGGGTCTTCTGGGTCTTTGTTTCGTCTGTGGTCTGGGTTTATCGTTTAGGGCCCGTGGCGTCCGCCTCCCGGATCCTTCCCTATTTTCCTTATCTGTGGTGAGGTAGCTCTGGGGAGCCGATGGGGCTCCCTCCAGAAAACCAGCGTTGAATATAATGAAACGCCTTTTTCTGGGTGAGTCCCGGAGGCTCCCCGGCATCCCTCCCTCCCTCCGGTTGGCGGTGTTTTTTGCATATTTTGGCATCCAGCCCTAGAACTGCCAGTTGGATTGCTGGCGTGGATGGTAGGGGTTCCCCCCTTCCCCCTCCTGGGGAGGGTGGGGGAGGTTGAGCAGACGGCAGCACGGCGACATGATGACATCATACTAGTTTGATAATTTTGTTTAGGGAGTTCTGTCTATTTGGTCGGTTTTCGGTAGCAATATTTTCACCAGAATAGGGGTTTGTTTTAGGGCGCCTATTCCGGTTGATGGAAAACGGAATACTCCCAACCACAGGGGGGGGGGGGGTCGATAGGCCATTGCTCCTCGCGCCTCTCTGAGGGGGCCAGGTTCTAGATCGTGGTCCCCAGAAGGCAAGAACTCCAAGCACTCTGATTGATGCTAGAAAGTTATACATATCCATTCAGCCTGGATAGCTCCAGGGAGCCTCTGGGACTCACCCAGAAAATGGCGTTTCATTACATTTAACGCTGTTTTTTTTAATCACCTAACTATGCTTGCTGGGTCTGAGTTTCAGCTCTTGGGTCCTGCCTCTCATCCATGACAGGTGCACAAGTTTCAAATGCTTTGCATTATGTAACAAAGCATATTTGAAGATATTTAAAGCCGAGTATAGTCACCCTCCTCCACCACTGCCTCCTAGTTCATTCCCTTTAATACATTACTCTAACATGGAATTTTTTCCAATACAGTATCCCATGACTCATTTGGGTAGTTTTACCTCTGTCAAACAGCTAGAGATAAGATATCTTTGGGGCTAATGACATTCAACAAACAGTGCCATGGATGATAGCCTTGAAACACATCAGTAGCAGACAAGGATTGTCCATGGCACAAACAACTGGTAAATCACGTGAAGTGAATCTTAAGCACATAACCTCTCTGTGACCAACCTGTCCTCTTAAAAAGAACGTCATATTTGGCCGTTTGCCCGTATGGCCGAATTTGGACGTAATTTGAAAATGAAAAAAATATGAAATAAATTTAGGATTTTTTTTTTCAACATCAGTAAGTTAAGGGTCCTCTGATAGGTTAGGTGGGCAGGAAATTCTCATAAAGTTTCAAAACGTTATGAAAAACGTTAATTTAAAGTGTCCTCTCATAACCTCTGCGCGTACGCCGGACGACTCAATATGAAAACGGAACAGAACGTCACTTTTGTGAGTCGATTTCATTTCAAATTACGTCCAAATTGGGCCATATCGCGCATACCAGCCAAAAGTGACGTTCTTTTTAAGAGGACGGGTTGCTGTGACAAAAGTCTAGAATAAAAACCAGACAGAAAAGCTTACCTAATTACTCACATAAGAATGAAGTTAACTGAAAAGGCCTATTGGTCCATATGAGGGCCAATAGGCCATATACATAGTTTCCTCTTGAAGATGTCCACGGTTGTTCCAGCAATATTTCTTATGCTTGCTGGGAGGGTGTTGAACAACCGCGGACCTCTGATGTTCATACAGTGTTCTCTGATTGTGCCTATGGCACCCATGCTCTTCACTGGTTCTATTCTGCATTTCCTTCCATATCGTTCACTCCAGTACGTTGTTATTTTACTGTGTAGATTTGGTACTTGGCCCTCCAGTATCTTCCAGGTGTATATTATTTGATATCTCTCTCGTCTCCTTTCTAGTGAGTACATTTGGAGAGCTTTGTGACGATCCCAATAATTTAGGTGCTTTATCGCGTCTATGCGTGCCGTATATGTTCTCTGTATTCCCTCTATTTCAGCAATCTCTCCTGCTCTGAAGGGGGAAGTGAGTACTGAGTAGTACTCAAGACGGGACAACACAAGTGACTTTAAGAGTACAACCATTGTGATGGGATCCCTGGATTTGAAAGTTCTCGTAATCCATCCTATCATTTTTCTGGCTGTTGCAATATTTGCTTGGTTATGCTCCCTAAACGTTAGGTCGTCGGACATCATTATTCCCAAATCCTTTACATGCTGTTTTCCTACTATGGGTATTTGATTGTGTTTTATACCCTGTATTATGTTTAAGGTCTTTATTTTTACCATACCTGAGTACCTGGAATTTATCACTGTAAACATCATGTTATTTTCTGATGCCCATCGAAAACTTTATTATATCAGCTTGAAGTTTTTCAATGTCTTCAGCCGAGGTAATTTTCATATTGATTTTTGTGTCATCTGCAAAGGATGATACGAAGCTGTGGCTTGTATTTTTGTCTATATCTGATAGAAATAAGGAAAAGCAGCGGTGCAAGGACTGTACCCTGAGGTACAGAGCTTTTAACTGCACTTGGACTAGATTTTATATGGTTGACCGTACTCGCCGAGTCCTGTTAGACAGAAACCGAGTATCCAGTGTCCTACTTTACCGTTATTTCCATTGACTTTATTTTGTGCTATCACGCCATGGTCACATTTATTGAAAGCCTTTGCGAAGTCCGTGTATATCACATCAGCATTCTGTTTTTCTTCTAATGCCTCAGTGACTTTGTCGTAGTGCTTAAGTAGCTGTGAGAGGCACGATCTTCCTGCTTGAAATCCATGTTGTCCTGGGTTGTGAAGGTCATTGGTCTGCATGAAATTGGTGACCTGACTCCTAATCACACTCTCAAATACTTTTATATGTGCGATGTTAGTGCAACTGGTCTATAATTCTTTGCCAATGCTTTGCTCACTCCCTTGTGTAGAGGGGCTATGTCTGCTACTTTAAGTGCATCTGGTATCTCCCCCGTGTCCCAAGCTCTTCTTCCTCCACACTATACTGAGTGCTGTGCTACCGGTACTTTGCATTCTTTTTTAAATTGAATTCCATGAGTCTGGACATGGGGCCGAGTGCATGGGCATGTTTTCAATTTCTCTTCCAAAGTTTAGTGCGCTCGTGGTTGATATCAGTTATATTTACAGGGGTTTGAATATCACGCATAAAGAAATAGTCTGGATCTTCCACTTTCATGTTGTTTACTGGAGTGCTAAACATGTCCTCATACTGC
>WNGS01042707.1:39332862-39368041 GCA_020271785.1 Procambarus virginalis
AAATACAATTCAATACCTATACAATTCAATACACTACTTCAATTGAACACTTCATACAATATTGAACAATTATTTATTGAACAATTCAATACAATACCTATACAAATTCGTGTCTGCATAAGCAGTTCCGTTATTTTTTTCCTGCGTTTATAGTGTCGTCTGCGTTCTCTTTCTACGTTGGATCTCATTCTGGCTTTCCTCAAAGGAACATGTTTCAACACTTATGCTTCCGAAGTCAGTTTTCTATTCCTTGTCAGGACTTGTATTACTTAAAACAGTTTCCCATGGAATGTTTTGTAAGTTCCCTGTTTATTATCTCCCAGTCTATCCTTTATTATTATTAAAATTGAATTTACTGAAAACCCCTCTTGCTTTATCAACGTTTTAGGTCTATTCTGAGTATTGTATATATATATTATTATATTATATAATATATATATATATCATATATAAACTGGCAACGACGTCAGGTACGGCATATGCCAAGTGTGCGACAAGGTGTGGAGACTCAAGCGTAACGGAGATGTGCGCAAGCATGCTCACAACGGAACCAATTGTCCGGGTATGTGGCGTCCTTCCAAAGAGGGTATCAATCAAAGGCCCACTCCAGCAGTCAGGGAAAACATCTCCAACAGCTTCATTTCGACTGAGAATCTACTAGAAGCCATCAAAGCAACATCGGTTGGAACCTTGCAGCACATCCCCAAAGCTGCCCGGCCCCAGGCAGCAGCCAAACTATCCAGCCTCTTGAAAAAGGTCAATGACTCCCCCGGAACTCTCCAAGCATGGCGCAACCTTCTCCTGTTTGGAAACATATGTCTAGCTGTCCCTGCAAGGAGAGACAAATCACTAGCTTCCTCAGTCATTATGGCTATAAATAGTTTTCCTAGAGAGGACAACCAGGCACCCCTCCCCACCCGTGCCAAAAACACCCAACGCAGGAAAGGTATCAACAGCAGAACCGAGGCATCCAAAATGAGAGCAACAGTCAGCAAGAAATTAGAAGAAGGCAACACAATAGAGGCAATCAGAGTCATCACCAGTGAAGACACAGTTGCCACCAGGGATGCCGATACAGCACAAGCCCTGAGGGAAAAACACCCACACAGAGCTCCTCCTGACGACAGTATTCCCCTAGTCGGTGTCACCAGAGCAGAACCCCTGTGTGTGCTCGAATCCATGGTGCATAAAGCTGCTTTATCCTTCCAACCAGGATCAGCAGGTGGGTTCACAGGACTAAGACCCAACCACATCAAACAAATGCTCAACCTTGCACTTGGAAACATTGCACAGGGCCTCCTGGTGGAACTAACTAGATTCGCCAACACATGTCTAGCTGGCAACATACCAGAGACCATACGGCCTCTCTTTTTTGGCGCTACCCTCTGTGCCCTGAGGAAAAAAGATGGAGGAATCAGACCGATAGCTGTGGGCAATTCACTCCGGCGTCTCATCGCTAAGGCTGCTGCTAGAGCAGTTAGTCCGGCAGCAGCCGACATGCTGAAGCTAAAACAGCTTGGATTTGGCATTCCCCAAGGGTGTGAGGCAGCAGCTCATGCAGCTAGAGCCTACATTGCCAACATTACGGATGAAAAAGCCCTGATAAAGCTGGACTTCAAAAATGCTTTCAATCTGGTTAGAAGGGATGCAGTACTCAATGCGGTTCATCGCCTTTTTCCTTCCCTCTACCCGTTTGTAAACTCATGCTACAGCAAGAATCTAACTCTGCTTTTTGGGGAACATGAAATCGAATCACAAGAAGGTGTCCAACAGGGTGACCCCCTTGCTCCTTTTCTTTTCTGCCTAGTCATCAAGGAAGTCACCGATAACCTGTCCAGTGAGCTCAACATTTGGTTTTTGGATGATGGTACTCTAGCCGGCTCCCCAGACTCACTCTTGGACGACATAAGAATAATTCAGGAGCAAGGAGCAAGCCTAGGCCTCGCCCTGAACCCTTCCAAGTGCGAAATAACCTCCACCAACCAGCACATAATAGAGCAAATAAAGGTTGTTTCGCCTGACATTCATACAACCAACCCTGAGGACAGCACACTCCTAGGTGCTCCTCTTGGAAGGAATGCCATCGACGAGGTCCTTGGTAAGAAGATTACTGACCTGAAGAGGATGAACGAGAGGATTGAAGACATCGATGCCCATGATGCACTTTACCTAATCACCAGATGCTTGTCCCTCCCCAGGCTGACCTATTTTCTAAGATGTTCGCCATCTTTCAACAATATTAAATTAGAAGACTACGACAGCTTGCTGAAATCGACACTAGAAAAAGCCCTCAATCTGTCCCTCAGCGACTCACAGTGGAAACAGGCCTCCCTTCCTGTCAGACTCGGGGGGGGCCTTGGCGTGCGCACAGCAACACAAATTGCTGTACCAGCGTTCCTGTCCTCTTCAGTGGGGTCTGACAACTTGGTGAAGGAAATCCTACCTGAGCACCTAGTTCAACAGGCAGGGGTACATGATCCCAGCTTCACAGACTGCACAACTAAATGGGTCTCTCGCAGGACCAGCACCCCAACCACTGCCTTCTGAAGCCCATAAGCAATCCAGCTGGGATCGCCCCATTGCCGACCAAGAAGTTGCGACAACACCACATGACACTGCCCAACTTAGAGCTGTAGCAGCTCCCCATGCAGGCGATTTCCTATTAGCAACCCCAATGTCAGCAACCGGCACCCGTCTCACACCGCAGGCCCTCCGAATTGCCGTGGCTCTCCGTCTCGCTGCCCCAATCCACACCGAAAACAGGTGTATTTGCGGCGAGGCAGAGGCCGACAGTTACGGACGGCATGGCCTTCTCTGCCAAAGGACGGCGAGGTCAATGACATTATTAAGAGAAGCCTTACCACAGCCGGTTGTCCAGCAGAGAGAGAGCCCCGTTACCTAATGTCCCACAACTCTGATGAGCCTGTTGGTTGCCCAGACGGAATCACGGTGAACCCCTGGAAGAATGGTAGACAGTTGGTGTGGGACTACACTTGCGCTTCAACTCTAGCCAATACCTATGTTGACTTCAGTGCTACTCAAGCAGGAGGAGCTGCCAATCACCGGGAAGCGGCCAAGTCACGTAAATACAGAGACCTTGAGCAACACTACAATTTTGTCCCCATTGCCTCAGAGACACTTGGTGCCTGGGGTAAAAGTGCTGCTAGCTTTTTGAAGGAGTTGGGGTCTAAGCTAATCGAAACAACTAGAGACCCTAGGGCTGCCAGTTTTCTTTTTCAGCGCCTTAGTGTGGCAATCCAGAGAGGAAATGCTCACTGCATCCATGGTTCTTGCCCGCCATCTGAGGAGCTTGAGGATCTATTCAACTTGTGACAAGCAGTCTTGTACCCTGCATGTAATCAATATTGCAATTTTTTTGTGTAATGACATTTTCAAATGCCAAATTGTACTGCCAAATTGTACTGGGATGCTTATTTGCAATTCTCAAGGTTGAAAGATTATTATCTAGCCTGGAAGTATACCAAAAGATTTTTGTATGGGTTTCTACAAATCACTTTATACAATAGACCTTCTATAATTTTCTACATTCTTACATTTTTTAAGTTTAACCTTCACAGCCAATGAGTTGATAATGTCAATAAATTTCTTGCATCCATTACTTAAACATCTTGTAATTAAATTACATAATACTTGCAATACTGTACAGTATTCATTATTATTAAATTATATACATCACATTTTTTTTAATGTTTTAATGCTTGAAGTGTTACAGGGAAATTAAGTTTTCCTTGAAGCATTATCTAAAAAATTCAATTTACATTATAAAAGATTTATATGTCTTTATTTGTCAACTGACCTACAATCCATCCTAATTAAAGCCAGGCTTGAACATATGCACTATTACTCTTGTATAAAATACATATAGAAATATTAAGACAAAAAAAAGGTTACAATAAGAAGTGTGAAGCATACTGAGCCAATGTTGGAGAGAGTGAAGGTGCCACCAGTGATGTCCTGAGTTTGGAGAGCTCCTCGTGACCCCAAGTCCTGCAAGCGGTTCAGTTCGGCGGCTACTTCAAGCAATGTTAGTCCTTGTACGCCCTTAATGTTGGGTACTACTAGTCCATCACTGGTATCCATCGCAACACCAATGTTATGACTTGCCTATGAGAGGGACAAATATAATATTGTTCTTTTTAATACCAGCAAACAAAATACATATCTGCCCCACAATTGCTGATATTTTCCAGAGACAAAAAATGGTTTTAAACAAAATTTAATGTAAAACAGCCTATCAATGTACATGTACAGTGCAACTTCAATTCAACGAACTACCTATATATGGGACCAACTCCAATTCGTTCCAACTAGAGGTGACTCCAGGTGGACCACATAGTGAACGAAAACATTAGTGAATCTCAAAATGAAAAACCAGCGTTGAATGTAATGAAACGCCATTTTCTGGGCGAGTCCCGGAGGCTCCCCGGAGCTTACCAGGCTGATATGCTAATGTCAGACTTTGGCATTACAGTATTCATGTGTACGGAGTTCTTATGGGCCTACCGGGGACCACGAGCCAGAACCTGGCCCCCTCAGAGAGGCAAGGGGAGCAATGGCCTATAGAAACCCCCGTGTGGTTGGAAGCATTCTATGTCTGCCAATGACCAGGTTAGGCACCCAGAAAGGTAGGCGTCCCAAAACAAACCCCTATTCTGGTGAAAATTGCAACCAAAAGCCGAACGAGTGGATAGAACTCCCAAAACAAAAACGAGGAAACTAGTATGACGTCATTCGTCGTCGCGCCGCTGTCTGTGCAGCCCCCCCCTCCCCGGGAGGGGGAAGGGGGAGCCCCAGACCTACCGCGCCAGTGATCCACACCCCAGTTCTGAGGCTGGATGTCAAAAACACGCGAAAAACCGCTGACCGGGAGGGAAGGGAGGGATGCCGGGGAGCCTCCGAGACTCGCCCAGAAAATGACGTTTCATTACATTCAACGCTGGTTTTCTGGGGGGAGACCCTACGGCTCCCCGGACCTAACTACCCACAAAGGAAAAGAATAGGGATTGACCCGGGAGGTGGCCGCCGCGCACTGCACAATCCAAAGTCGAGACAACAGGCCGCATCCGCTGTCCCAAAACGACACAGGCCCGACTGGGCCCAGGAAAGTGTACAAGGTAACGAACAGCCAAGGATCCTGGTCGACCGCCAAAATCCCCGTGCCCAAACGTCCTCCCAGGACACAGTACCAAAGATGGCAGCAAGATCCACGAACTTGCGGACGTCATGGGCATCGAGACAGACCTCAGGCAGGAGAGCCTGAAGAACCCCACGGACGACTTGGGAGACCCGTACCCTCTAACAGGGAAGAAGGGAGCCGGAGCAACCGAAATCATGTCCACGGACCCAGAAGCCGTGGCGTGCCAACCACGGCAGAGAGCCACAATCGGAAAAAACAAATGCACCCCCGGCCAAACCAACCAAGCATCAACAACACATGGACCCCTCCGGAAAGCAGCAATCTCATCCGTCTCCAGAAAAGAAGGAGAAGGCAGCAGACGACCAAACCAAACACCTCAACCGAAGGAGCAGGAAAACTTCTGCGCAGGAGGAGAGCATGAAGCACACCTACCCGACCCCCAGAGGCCAAGGCCAACCGGAAAAGAGCCATAAAAAAATAAACCGGAACCCGAAGGGGCCACAAGAAAACGAGAAGAAAAGAGCACTCTGTCCAATTACCAGGACGGCTCAAGCGGCGCAAGAACAGGCCGGAGGTGAAACAAGCATGAGACAGCTTACGAAGGGCACAGAGGAAAATCCGAAAGCAAGCCGAAGCGGCTCCGCCAGCGCTGCATAAAACGAGGCGACAGTATGCAGCAAGACGACGGCCCCCAACCCCCAAAAGAAAAGCCAAGCCGACGCCAACAAATGCAGCCACTGAAGAAAGGGACAGAAGGAAAAGGAAGGACCGCCAAAACACCCCATACTGCCGCCAAGAAGCACACAGTTGGGACACCAACAACGAAGCCACCTGACCACCAACGGACGCGAGATCCCCGAGGCAGAATGTAATCAGCACTGCCAAGGGTCACCTGAGCCTAGGAAGAGATCTCGGGTGCGAACACCAAGGAAGCAGAGCCGGAAGCCCAAGCAGGCAAGGAGATGGAACGTCCGCCGAACAGAAAACACCCCAACACGAGCAAGCTCACCAGGGGATTGGAAACCACGAGTCCGACGTGAGACACCAGAGAAGGGACATCGCAAGACCCTGAAAAAACCAACAGGCAGGGCAAGCCATGAAAACAGGAAAGCAAACCTGGCAACAAGAAGGCCAAAAGGCACAAACAAAACACACAACAGTGTGAAGAAGGAAATGATAAAAAGACTAGCAGAAACTCCCCAGCACTAGCGGCCAGGGACAAGAGTGAAGCAGGAAGACGAAAAGAATGCATGAGGAAGGGAAGTGGCAGACGCCAACCCCATACCCAGTGTCCAGTGCAGAGAAGAGCCCAATAGGCTCCAGAACTGGAACAGAAAGCGAATAATAGGCGAGGGGTGAGACGAAGAGCCCAAGCTCATCCCCAGCCAGCACAACGAGGCGAGGACAACGAGGTTAGGACAGAGAATCCAAGGAACGTGGAAAAACCAGGCCAGGCACAGCAAGACCGGCAAGGAAGAAGGGCCCCAAAAAAGCAAGGGAACAAAAACCCCAACAAGGAAGGCGCCAGAAGGAGCACGGAAGGGCCGAACAAAACGCCACAACCAGACCCCTACACACAGGCGCAGCATCAAAACCGCAGCAACACGTGACCACACTCCCAGAGGAAGTGACAGGGAAGATAAAGATAAACTGGAATACGAATGGCACACAATAAGGGGGACACAGGTGGAAACCGAGTACCCAACCGAGCCACAGGGAAATGAGAAGAAACGTGTGCAGTGTAACAGGCAATCGATGGAACACAGTAGGCAGCCCACACCTGGGCTGACTGCATACACAGCCCCAAGTGTAGATACAAGAGAGCCCAGGAGGCACAGAATCCGCACATCAGGCGAACGACAGGTGAGAGGCGGAACCAGAGCCAGAGCCGAACCCCGCAAGCACAATTAGGCAAGCACATAACACCCTCGACACAGGAAAACGTACCACCGAATAGGCACTTCAACCGGTGCACCGTAGAACAAGGTGGAGACAGGGCCCCGAACTCAAGCATGGTGAGAAGCATAGGAACGGGGCAGGATGAGTACAGACAGGAGCCGCCTCGTATGGGCAAAGAGGCCTCCTGCAGTCACCTGTGATGCAAGGAAGGATTCAGGTGGTGAGAACAAAAGCCGCCACGTATGGGCCAATAGCCCTGCAGCAGGCACCTTTTTTTTTTTTTTTTTTGTTCTTCATTCTCAAGTACTTATGTACACCCATTCCTACTCCCAAAACAAAAACAGCGTCAGGACAAAGGAGACACCAGACAGCACCAACTCACCTGCAGAACATAGGCGCTGAAGGGCCATGACGCAAGCCTATGAGAACGTAGCCCCTGGAGGCGGCCAGGGCGCTCATGCCGGAGAAGAGGAGGGGAGCGGCGAAGGAGGCTCCCCCCACCCAAAAACGCAGGGAAAAACCTTGTGACTTTCCCACAGCGGCATTCCAGAACATCCCCAAGAGCAATGGGGCACGGACTGGAGAATGATAAGAGCAAGAGGCGAAGCCCCCGAGGTAAAAAGGACGCAGAACACCAGCACGTGTGCACACCGCCCGGAACCAAAACAAACTCCCACGGAGCATGCGCAGGACACTAAAATGTAGCCCAACAGGTTGGGCTACACAGGTCCATCCTACTCCGTCCAACAACAGAGCAGAAAAGTAGCTCAACGGGTCCTATCCCGAGCGAACCGTTGAAGAAACAGGCCAACTCGTGGAAACAGAAACCAACGTAGCCGGCCCATGTAAGGAAAACAACGAACCGAAACGGAACCCAAGCAGGCCACCAGTAGCCCAACATGGCGACAATTAGCCCAACCGGCGACAAGTTGCCCAAACCGGCACGCCGGATCAGAACGGAAAGAAAACAAGCAGCGCCGAGACACAGCGCGCAGAGAGAAAAGAGAAGAACAAATGAACGGGAAGGCAAAAAACCCAAAAGCAGCCAGGAATAGGACCCGAGAAAAGCTCCACCGAACGACGACAGACGTACCAGTAAAACGGGAAGGAGCAAAACCGTCCCGAACCTTCGAGAACAAATAGAAGCAAACACAAATACTTGCTTGAGACTTCAAGAAGACCTGGACAAGCTGCAGGAATGGTCGAACAAATGGCTGTTAGAGTTTAACCCAAGCAAATGTAATGTAATGAAGATAGGGGTAGGAAGCAGGAGACCAGATACAAGGTATCATTTGGGAGATGAAATACTTCAAGAGTCAGAGAGAGAGAAAGACCTGGGGGTTGATATCACGCCAGACCTGTCCCCTGAAGCTCATATCAAGAGGATAACATCAACAGCATATGCCAGGTTGGCTAACATAAGAACGGCCTTTAGAAACTTGTGTAAGGAATCTTTCAGAACATTATATACCATATATGTCAGACCAATCCTGGAGTATGCGGCTCCAGCATGGAGTCCCTATCTAGTCAAGCATAAGACTAAACTGGAAAAGGTTCAAAGGTTTGCCACCAGACTAGTACCCGAGCTGAGAGGTATGAGCTACGAGGAGCGACTGCAGGAATTAAGCCTCACTTCGTTGGAAGACAGAAGAGTTAGGGGGGACATGATCACCACATTCAAGATTCTCAGGGGAATCGACAGGGTTGATAAAGACAGGCTGTTTAACACAAGGGGCACACGCACTAGGGGACACAGGTGGAAACTGAGTGCCCAAATGAGCCACAGAGATATTAGAAAGAACTTTTTTAGTGTCAGAGTGGTTGACAAATGGAATGCATTAGGAAGTGATGTGGTGGAGGCTGACTCCATACACAGTTTCAAGTGTAGATATGATAGAGCCCATTAGGCTCAGGAAACTGTACACCTGTTGATTGACGGTTGAGAGGCGGGACCAAAGAGCCAGGGGCCAGATTCACGAAAGCACTTACGCAAGCACTTACGAACGTGTACATCTTTCCTCAATCTTTGACGGCTTTGGTTACATTTATTAAACAGTTTACAAGCATGAAAACTTCCCATTCGACTGTTGTTATTGTTATAAACAGCCTCCTGGTCCTTCGGAGCTCATTAACTGTTTAATAATTGGAAACAAAGCCGCCAAAGATTGAGAAAAGATGTACAGGTTCGTAAGTGTTTGCGTAAGTGCTTTCGTGAATCTGACCCCAGAGCTCAACCCCCGCAAGCACAACTAGGTGAGTACAACTAGGCGAGTACAAAGGACGAAGGCACAGAAAAACCTAGTCGCACCCGAGACCAAAAGTCATGCAGAACCCCAAGAGGAGAGGGGACATGATGGAGTAGCCCCATCCCGGGAAAGAGGGGCGAAGAATGTAGAAAAGCACCCACCGACAGGACGGAAGCAATGGGCATAAGGGACAAGGAACCAAGCCCGGGGAGGAGGCCGACGCCCAATACAGTACTTGTGTGGAGAGGAGGAAGGAAAAACCCCACTCCACAAAACCGCAAGCCCTGCCCAGAGGGGTAGAAAAACCCCGGCAGGGACCAACAGGGCCTGAGGCCCCCCACTTAAGCCCCATCCCAGCCCCGGGAACCCACCCGGCAGGCCCCGTGGCCTAGCTGTCGCCCCAAAGCCCCAGCCTCAAGAAAACCGAGGCAGCCATTAAAAAACACTAAGGAAGGGAGCCAACTGGCACTCTTACAACACGGCTGGAGGAAACAGACTCGAATGCCTCCGTCGCTACCCTGGAAGGGGAAGTCCCCGAGACCAACCGAGTCTCAAAACCATGGAAGCCCCGTCCCGTCCACGAATGTAGAGAGGAAGGGGGGGGGGGACCCGACAAGACCACCAACGAAAACGGAGCAGCCTCGGGGCTTCCGGGGAGCAAACAACTAACGCGTTGCCACTGAAACCCAAAGTGTAATTACCTAAGTGTAGTTACAGGATGAGAGCTACGCTCGTGGTGTCCCGTCTTCCCAGCACACTTTGTCATATAATGCTTTGAAACTACTGACGGTCTTGGCCTCCACCACCTTCTCCCCTAACTTGTTCTAATCGTCTACCACTCTGTTTGCGAAAGTGAATTTTCTTATATTTCTTCGGCATCTGTGTTTAGCTAGTTTATATCTATGACCTCTTGTTCTTAATGTTCCAGGTCTCAGGAAATCTTCCCTATCGATTTTATCAATTCCTGTTACTATTTTGTATGTAGTGATCATATCACCTCTTTTTCTTCTGTCTTCTAGTTTTGGCATATTTAATGCCTCTAACCTCTCCTCGTAGCTCTTGCCCTTCAGTTCTGGGAGCCACTTAGTAGCATGTCTTTGCACCTTTTCCAGTTTGTTGATGTGCTTCTTAAGATATGGGCACCACACAACTGCTGCATATTCTAGCTTTGGCCTATCAAAAGTCATGAACAATTTCTTTAGTATATCGCCATCCATGTATTTAAAAGCAATTCTGAAGTTAGAAAGCGTGGCATAGGCTCCTCGCACAATATTCTTTATGTGGTCTTCAGGTGATAGTTTTCTATCTAGAACCACCCCTAGATCTCTTTTTTTTATCAAAATTCTTTAAAGATTTCTCACATAATATATAGGTTGTGTGGGGTCTATGTTCTCCTATTCCACATTCCATAACATGGCATTTATTAACATTAAATTCCATTTGCCAAGTGGCGCTCCATGTACTTATTTTGTCCAGGTCTTCTTGAAGGGCATGACAATCATCTAAGTTTCTTATCCTTCCTATTATCTTAGCATCATCAGCAAACATGTTCATATAATTCTGTATACCAACTGGTAGATCATTTATGTAGACAATAAACATCACTGGTGCAAGAACCAGTGCAACGCCTGTGCAGCCTGCACCCACATAGTCAGCATAAGACTGGGTAACCGAGTCACAAAAATGCAACAAAACTTGCAGGACCCCGGGCCGAAGGTGTCACCGACCCCACAGGCTGCAGACGGAGGCAAAACCGTGAGAGTCACGCTGAGACAAGGGAACAGAGCAACCCTCGAACTCGCACAAAGCGAGGGGGGGGGACACCGGGGCCACACTTATCGGGCCCACCCTCCCCCTAGGGGTTTCCCAGGGTCCCGAGCATTTACTATAAGAGGACTCGCGCTCAGGTAATCCCAGGCAGGGTACTGCTAAACGGCACCCATGGCTACCAAACAACATTCTAAAAGCTGAACCCCGGGATGTGCACACTCACGGGGACCTAGCAGGGAAACCACCGGAAGAAGGAAGAGAACTTGACACAAAGGGGGAAAGAATCAAAGGCAGAGCCCCCCCACCAGGTAGACAGACAAAAATAAAAATAAAACGCCGCAAGAGGGCAGCGTACCCAGGCGGAACAGAGCCGGCCGCTGTGATTGGTGAAGACAAGCTGCACAGTACGTCAAGCCTGGCCTCGGGACGGGCTTGGGGAGTAGAAGAACTCCCAGAACCCCATCAACCAGGTATCAACCAGTACCCTGCGCCCCGCCAGTGCAAAACTGACCCTTACCTTAAGGCAAACAAGGGAGACAGAACCCCCTATCACACAAAAGGTGGCCGAAAACTGAGCAGCAAACGGCCTAGCAGAAGCAGGACCCAAGGAACTTGTGGAAGGTAACCCCAAGCCCCAAGGGCAGTACTTACAGGGCACCTAGGGAAAGGGAACCCTAGGCGCATGCAGCCCGAGTACTGGAGACTCCCTCCTGGCTCACGCACCACCTAGAAGACAGACACCACACTCTAGGTAGTGCTGAAACAACTATTGGAGCCGGAGCACACAACCGGTGCCTATAGCATCAGCCGAAGAACTGGGGTGTGGATCGCCGGCGCAGTAGGTCTGGGGCTCACCCTTCCCCCTCCCGGGGAGGGGGGGGGAAGGGCTGCGCAGACAGCGGTGCGACGACAAATGACGTCATACTAGTTTGCTCGTTTTTGTTTGGGGAGTTCTATCCACTCGTTCGGCTTTTGGTTGCAGTTTTCACCAGAATAGGGGTTTGTTTTGGGATGCCTACCTTTCTGGGTGCCTAACCCAGTCGATGGCAGACATAGAATGCTTCCAACCACACGGGGATTTCTATAGGCCATTGCTCCCCTTGCCTCTCTGAGGGGGCCAGGTTCTGGCTCGTGGTCCCCGGTAGGCCCATAAGAACTCCGTACACATGAATGATGCCAAAGTCTGACATTAGCATATCAGCCTGGTAAGCTCCGGGGAGCCGTAGGAGCTCCCCCAAGAATAAACCATATAATTTGGTATTAAATACCTGGTTACCTGGTTGATGGGGTTCTGGGAGTTCTACTCCCCAAGCCCGGCCCGAGGCCAGGCTTTACTTGTGAGTTTGGTTCACTAGGCTGTTGCTTGGAGCGGCCCGCAGGCCCACATACCCACCACAGCCCGGTTGGTCCGGCACTCCTTGGAGGAATAAATCTAGTTTCCTCTTGAAGATGTCCACGGTTGTTCCGGTAATATTTCTTATGCTTGCTGGGAGGGTGTTGAACAACCTCGGACCTCTGATGTTTATACAGTGTTCTCTGATTGTGCCTATGGCACCCCTGCTCTTCACTGGTTCTATTCTGTATTTTCTTCCATATCGTTCACTCCAGTACGTTGTTATTTTACTATGTACATTTGGTACTTGGCCCTCCAGTATCTTCCAGGTGTATATTATTTGATATCTCTCTTGTCTTCTTTCTAGTGAGTACATTTGGAGGGCTTTGAGACGATCCCAATAATTTAGGTGCTTTATTGCGTCTATGCGTGCCTTATATGTTCTCTGTATTCCCTCTATTTCAGCAATCTCTCCTGCTCTGAAGGGGAAAGTGAGTACTGAGCAGTACTCAAGACGGGACAACACAAGTGACTTGAAGAGTACAACCATTGTGATGGGATCCCTGGATTTGAAAGTTCTCGTAATCCATCCTATCATTTTTCTGGCTGTCGCAATATTTGCTTGGTTATGCTCCCTAAACGTTAGGTCGTCAGACTTCATTATTCCCAAATCCTTTACATGCTGTTTTCCTACTATGGGTACATTTGATTGTGTTTTATATCCTGTATTATGTTTAAGGTCCTCATTTTTACCGTACCCGAGTACCTGGAATTTATCACTGTTAAACATCATGTTATTTTCTGATGCCCAATCGAAAACTTTATTAATATCAGCTTGAAGTTTTTCAATGTCTTCAGCCGAGGTAATTTTCATACTGATTTTTGTGTCATCTGCAAAGGATGATACAAAGCTGTGACTTGTATTTTTGTCTACATCTGATATGAGAATAAGGAAAAGCAGCGGTGCAAGGACTGTACCCTGAGGTACAGAGCTTTTAACTGCACTTGGACTAGATTTTATATGGTTGACCATTACTCGCCGAGTCCTGTTTGACAGAAAACTGAGTATCCAGCGTCCTACTTTACCGGTTATTCCCATTGACTTCATTGTGTGTGCTATCACGCCATGGTCACTTTTATCGAAAGCATTTACGAAGTCCGTGTATATCACATCAGCATTCTGTTTTTCTTCTAATGCCTCAGTGACTGTCGTAGTGCTCAAGTAGCTGTGAGAGGCACGGTCTTCCCGCTTGAAATCCATGTTGGCCTGGGTTGTGAAGGTCATTGGTCTCCATGAAATTGGTGACCTGACTCCTAATCACTCTCTCAAA
Organism: Procambarus virginalis; assembly: GCA_020271785.1. Classification (NCBI taxonomy): domain Eukaryota; kingdom Metazoa; phylum Arthropoda; class Malacostraca; order Decapoda; family Cambaridae; genus Procambarus; species Procambarus virginalis. The sequence continues at coordinate 39,346,600 of WNGS01042707.1, forward strand.
TACTTTTATTATGTGCAATGTTAGTGCAACTGGTTAGTGCAAATGTGCTCAATGGCTTTCCCAAGGCCCAACTCTTTATTCTAATGATGCGCCCATCTACGATAATCATTAAAAACATGTTTAGTGCCATATTAATAATTAATAATAATTCATTGTGTCTGACAGGAAGCCAGAGTGTATTCATACATGTTAGACTTTTATCGAGATCCCCCCCCCCAGGTCGAATTACTGACCCCGCCAAGGATGCAACCCCACAACAAGTTGACTAACTCCTGAGTACTTACTTACTGCTAAGAGAATAGGTGCATCAGGTGAAAGGAAATGTGCATAACCATTTCTGTCCCACCCGGGATTTAAACCTGGAATTCTCGAATGTGTGTCAAGAAAGAACCCGAATGTATTACCAGGACCCCCCATATTAACAGAGTTGCCATTCATACCCTAATATTTCCAACTCTCTATGGGCTGATTTCACCCAGCAAAATTTTAATATCAGCCTGTCATACGAAGGACTACTACCAAGAGAATCTACAATATCTGTAGAGAGATTTAACCACATCCAGCATATTCCCCATGCCCTACCATTGAAATCTCATTTTCAAAGGTGGGTGGGCCCATATTTTTGTAAATGAAAACATCTGCAACTGGAAATATAAGAGATCCACAGAATTGTGTTTTAAACATGCTCAATGGCTTTTCCAAGGCCCCAAAATCTTTCTTCTAATCTTATGATCATCTAAGACAATTATTAAAAAGATGATTGGAGCCCTATTAAGAGTTACCATTCATACTCTCATATTTCCCGTTCTCTATGATCTGATTTCACAAAGGGTATCTTTAATTTTAACCTATGATATGATTGGCAACTTTTCCACCAGTCTATGAACTCTCTCCCAATATCCTTAGCAAGTCCACACCCCCCTGCTTCAGCGAACGCGTTTATAATATCGGGTGAATTAATCTGTCCTGGAAAGTGTGTGTACTCGCCTAGCTGTGCTTGTGAGGGTTGAGCTTTGGCTCTTTGGTCCCGCCTCTTAACTGTCATACAGATTCCTGAGCCTACTGGGCTCTATCACATCTACATTTGAAACTGTGTATGGAGTCTGCCTCCACCACATCACTGCCTAATGAATCCATTTGTTAACTACAGTGATAGATGATGTGAGTGTTCCTACCAGAGATCTGCAGAAGTGAGGTTCTTTGAATTGAGGTTTCACTGTACTGTAGCAGTAATAAAAATATAATAGTTGCTTAAGTGTCAGCAACACCTCCCCAGTTCAATATACAAACATGAGGTAATGCTTTACTATACAAAACTCAAATTATTTCGAGTTCTATCACAAATTGCCAGTGCTATACAAACTCGGTCTTATTCAAGATTTATAAAAAAAAAGGAAAAAAATAAAATAAAAGACAACATGAATTTTATGTAGGATTGCATTGTGTGCTTGAGGCAGAAGTCGAGCATTTGTACAAAATATTACAGAGGGTTCGTTCAAGTACAATTTTTAAATTTCTGGATCTTTTACCATGAGATAAAGAAATAATAACCATGGGGTCTGTTCAAGAAGCCAGAGATGATAGATATTTACACACATTTATCCAATAGAATAACAAAACTTATACAGGAATCTGTACTTTTAATGTAAAAAAAAAAAAAAAAAAAAAAGACTCCTTTACATAATAACTAATAAGGCACTATTACATAAATTATAAATCCAGTGCCAGCAACAGCAATAAATAGGTGGCTAATTGCCATATTGCTATACTTAAGACTCCCTCAAGCAGAAAAACTTTACTCTAGTGTGTTATTACAACGTACAGTACTTACTTACCTTGTATGTAATACTTTCACATTTTTCGTCCACAGTAGAATTGATGACTGGGAACTGGGAAAGGGCCAGTGATACGGCTTTGATGAACACAGGTACATATGAAAAACGAACTCCATGAACTTCTGCCATAGCCTTCAGCTCTCTACGCATATTTACCAAGGCAGTCATGTCAATTTCATCACAATACCCAAAGTGGGGAATTTTCTGTAAAATGAGATTCTCTCTTAAATAACTTACACATACATTCTTCTTAGCTAAATTAAATATTTAGAAGGATATACAGAATTTGTTGTTTTGATTTCATGGGGGTGATCAATAAAGGTATCCCCTGTTGGCCTATCTCACGATACAAATGCAATTGCATTTGTGAGTATTATAAATAAAACGGATACTTCTCTGCAGAAGGTGCAGGGATTACCGAGTGCTGTAATAAATATGTAGAGCAAACATAGTTTAAGGAATATAAACTAATGTAATGAGCATGAGGTGTTGGTGCTGTAGTTAGTTGTCTTAGTTTTGTCTTAGTTAGCATGGTGGTTGTATAGAGATGGCAGTCTTAAAAATGACAGCAAGTGTGGTGGGTATGGAAGCAGTAGATGAGGCTCCAGTGGTTATAGCATGTGGTGGACAGTAAATGAGATGATTGCGTATAGAGTATATAACACAAAAAGGTACAAAAATTACAGGGTAAATATGCTGCTTTAAAAAGAGGTTGACAAGAATAGCAGTATTAACACATGATTCAATTACCCAGTAGACAACGTAAGAAGGCCAAATACCAGAAATTACAGTGGTATCGGAATAAGAGCGTCTCTGTTTACAAGTTTTTCGGAATACGAGCAGGATTTGCTTGGAAAATTTACATCGGAATACGAGCGTTGCCTCGGAAGACGAGGGTGTTGATACGCGTACAGGCCGACCTAGCACGTGGTGGCACGGCGAGCGCCCCTCAGTTTACCAGTGCCTCGCGCCCAGTGACTATCCCGCCTAAATTCTTCACCAGGATTTACATTGTTTTGTTGGATTTTTGACCATTTGACCATAAAAGTTGTTATATGTCTCACCATGGGTCCCAAGAAAGCCAGTGGTAAGGATCAAGGCAAGAAATTTCATGTGAGGATGACAATAGAGGAAAAACAAAGAGATCATTCGGAAGCATGAAAATGGTTCACGTGTTGTTGAACTTTGTAGGCAGTACAACAAAGCCACATCAACGGCATGCACTATACTTGCCAAGAAAAAGGACATTATGAGTGCTAAAGTGGCAAAAGGCGTAAGAACAATCACGAAACAAAGACCACAAATACTTGAGGATGTGGAAAAGTTGTTATTAATTTGGATACACGACAAGGAGTTAAAGGGTGATAGTGTTTCAGAGGCCATCATTTGTGAGAAAGCCAGGGTATTGCACGAAGACCTTGTAAAGAAAACCCCTGGAACGAGTGCAGATACGATAGACTTTAAGGCAAGCAGGGGATGGTTTGAAAAATTTAGAAAAAGAAGTTGTATTCATAAGTGTTGTGAGGCATGGGGAGGCTGCCAGCTCAGACAAACCAGCGGCTGAGAAAGATTTACTGAAGAATTTAAAGAGTTTGCAGAGGCTGAGGGATACCTACCACAACAGGTGTTTAATTGTGATGAGACAGGACTGTTCTGGAAAAGATTGCCTAAGAAGACATACATTACCAAGGAGGAAAAATCATTGCCCGGACACAAGCCTATGAAAGATAGGTTTACACTTGTGCTGTGTGGAAATGCGAGTGGCGATTTGAAAATTAAACCCTTGCTTGTGTATCATTCTGAAAATCCAAGGGTTTTCAAACAGTATAAAGTGCAGAATAACCAAATGTGTGTGATGTGGAGGGCTAATAATAAGGCATGGGTAACTAGGATTTTTTTTTCGGGGTGGGTGAATGAAGTGGTGTGCCCTGCCATACAAAAATATTTGCAGGAGAAACATTTGCCACTCAAGGCCCTGCTTCTCGACAATGCTCCTGCTCATCCTTCAGGCTTGGAAGATGAATTGTTGCACAGATACAGTAAATTTCTCACAGTAAAAGTCCTTCTTCCTAACACCACTCCTCTAATTCAGCCTATGGACCAGAAAATCATAGCGAATTTTAAGAAACTTTATGAAAGGGCACTTTTCCGGAAATGTTTTGAAGTGACTGAAGCCACAAACCTCACCCTCAAATAGTTCTGGAAACACCATTTTAACATTTGTAGTGCTTTAAAACTTGTTGACAAAGCCTGGTAAGAAGTAACTCAAAGAACCCTGATCTCTGGCTGGAGAAAATTGTGGCCTGAATGTGACAGAACTAGACTTTGAGGGGTCTGAGCCTGTAAATGATGTGCCTATTGTTGAGGAAATTGTTACTCTGGGCCGGCAAATGGGCTTGGAATTGGATGGTGATGATGTGGAGGAGTTGGTGGAAGAACACAATGAAGAACTGACCACTGAAGAACTCCAAGCCCTTCAAAAGGAACAGCAAGAAGATCCAGCTGAGGATGTTTCTCCAGTGGAGGAGGATGAGGCAGCAGTGAATGTCCCTTCCACAACCATTAAGAAGTGGTGTCAGATGTGGGAAGAAATGCAAACTTTTATTGAAACGACTCACCCAGAGAAAGCTGTAGTAGGCTGTTGCATTAATCTTTTCAATGACAATGTGATGCCTAACTACAGAGACATCTTGCGAAGAAGGGAAAAATAATCATCAATGGACCGCTCTGTTGTGAGAAAATCGAGCAGTGAGCCACAACTAGGACCTAGTGGTATGCAGGCAAAACGTGCCAGAGACTGAACTCCAGAGAGGTCCTCACTGCCTGATGTTATAATTGAAGGGGACTCCCCTTCCAAACAATAAAACCTCTCCTCCTCTCCCCTCCTCACCATCTTCCATACACCAACAGCAGTCATCAGCAAGGGTAAGTAATAACTTGAACATACAGTACTTTGGCAGTGTAGATTTAGATGAATTAGGTAAAAAATTTAGTTTGAAGTGAGGTTTTTGGGTAGTCAGGAACGGATTAATTCATTTCCCATTATTTCTTATGGGGAAATTAGCTTCGGTTTATGAGTTTTTGGATTACGAGCTGTCTCCATGAACGTATTAAACTCTTAAACTGAGGTACCCCTGTATATGTATCAGACAGAATACCGAGGTAAACAGGGAAGATCAAAGTAAAGCTAAGAGTGAGTACATTGCAGTCAGGAGAGAAAGTGCCTCAGTTTCCAATGTTAGAGCAACAAACACTAAAGAAATGCCCAGGCTATTGCAGTCATATAAGCCTAAGAAGAAAAAGAACAGTATAGGAATATGTTTTTACTCTAAGAGATGGAAATGAGCTCATGGAAATTTACAAGAGTATCTTGGTTAAATAGAAGGTTTAGAATGTTTTCAGAATTGAATAAAATTAAAGACCTGGCGTGCGGAGGCAAATATGCTAGTATCAAGAGGAATAGAAGCTTATTGAACTGGAAGAAAATATGGGTAGCAGAAATACCATTTAAACTGTTAACCAGTTTGTTTATACCAGGTTACTGGCAAATGGAAAGATTTGCAAATCATCCTCTCCAGAGTACTAGGGGTCAAGGGCCCTGACAGCCAAGTGGACAGCGCTCAGGATTTGCAATCCCAAGGTTCTGGGTTCGATCCCTGATGAAGGCGGAAACAAATGGCCAGAGTTTCTTTCACCCTGAAGCACCTGTTCACCTAGCAGTAAATAGGTACCTGGGAGTTAGACAGCTGCTACGGGTTGCTTCCTGAGGGTGTATAACAAAAAAAAAAAAAAAAAAAAGAAAAAGAAAAAGAGGCCTGGTCGAGAACCGGGCCACGGGGACGCTAAGCCCCGGAATCATCTCAATATAAGATACAGTGGAACTTTGGTTGACGACTGTCCTAGAAGACAAATTTTTTGGAACACGACGTGTCGTAAAATTTGAATTGGTACACGACAGTTTGCTTGGAAAATGACGACTGTGCGTACGAGTATGGGTCGAACGAGCACATCGTGCTGGGGGGCAAAACTCTTTGTGTACAAGTCTATAGCGCGTAGTGAAGACCGCGGCCGCGCTTTGAATTCTTCGTGAAGAATTTCATTGTTTGCCTGCTTTTTTTTTCTTTTTTCTTTTTAACAAAGTTCTTATTATATATCATGCCATGGGTCCCAAGATGGATGGTGAGAGGACTCAAGTACTTGTGATTTTACTCCTGGTCCACCCACCACCTTAGAACAGGACCACACCACAAGGCACAGCACTGAACAACGTCAGGAACAAGAGTCGCACGAACGCCTAGTCTCACATCAACCTCAAAACGGGGGTGGATAGCCGGCACGGGGGTTCCATCCCAGGGAGGAGGGAAGCTGTGCAGACAGTGGCGTGGTGAAGGGTGTGAAGTCATGCTAGTTTGCTCATTTTAGTTTGGGGAATTCTGTTCAACAGTTCGGCTATCAGTAGCAATTTTTTAACCAGATAGTTTGTTTTGGGGCGCTTACCTTTCTGGGTGCCTGACCTGGTCAATGGCAGACAGAATGCTACCAACCACATGGGAGTTTCTATAGGTTATTGCTCCTCATGCCTTTCTGAGGGGGGCCAGGTTCTGGCTCGTGGTCCCCAGTAGGCAGAACTACATTCGCTTAAGACCGATGCCACTGTCTAATACATTCACATCAGTCCAGATGGCTCCGGGGAGCCGAAGGGGTTTCCCCCCAGAAATGGGAGATGAGACAGATGGTGATAATACTGGCAAAGGTAATGACCTGTGAGGCCACAGCATGCCTGGCGCTTGCCCTGTACAAGACACGCTCGCTCTATCATCCGCATTCGTGTCTGTATAACTTGTATTGGACACTGGTATTCACCTAGTTGTTCTTGCAGGGGTTGAGCTCTGCTCTTTCGGCCCGCCTCTCAACTGTCAATCAATCAATTTTCTCACAAGTCGAGCCTGGCCTCGGGCCGGGCTTGGGGAGTAGAAGAACTCCCAGAACCCCATCAACCAGGTATCAACCAGGAATCAACTGTAACTAACTACTAGCTAATTCCCCCCCCCCCCCACACACACAGGAAGCAGCTCCGTAACAGCTGTCTAACTCCCAGGTACCTATTTACTGCTAGGTAACAGGTGCATCAGGGAGAAAGAAACTTTGCCCATTTGCTTTTGCCTGGTCCGGGAATCGAACCCGGGCCACAGAATTACAAGTCCTGTGCACTGTCCGCTTTGCTACCAGACCCCCAGGTCTGTGTAAGGTGTTTATTGTGCCTTGGTTCATCAATATCACTACCCTTTTCTTCAAAACAAAAATGTCTGAATTTCCCATTCAGACAGGGATCTTTCAACATCGCGACCGACAGGGAACTGGGAGCTGAAGGCACATGCGTCAGCCATGGTTGCTCAATCAGAACTTAGCTTACACACGGCCCTGGAGCATGCTGGTAATTTTTTCAAGATGGCTGGCACTCACTGGAGGCCTCAGGCCTCCATCTCGTAACCCACTCACTGCACGCGCATTTTGAATCTTACAATATCCTAACATTGCTCCCGAGTCAGGTGGCACACCGCCATACCCCGTACTATCGGGTGGCACAAAGCAGTGGTTAAAAAGAAAGCAATTGTCAGCTTTTGCAAAATTGACAAGCATAATGATGGCACTTTGAAAATTAACATAACGTCATTCAGAACATTATATGCAACTAGATAAGCACACAGCATGTCTGGCCAGTCCTGGCAGCACACCATGGAATCCCCCCACCTTGTGAAGCACAAGAAAAAACATGAAAGTATTGAGATGTGCAATGAGACAAGAGACAATAAAGCTGAGCTATGAAGACAGGTTTGAAGAATTCTATCACACAACACTAAGAGAGAATGACCAGAGGCAATATGATTACAACTTATGAGAGGAATACACAAAGTGGCCAGAGACGGTCTATTCCAGATGAGGGAAGGCAAAACAAGGGGCATAAGTGGTAACTGGAAATATTCAACATGCTTGAAACTGAGGTCATGGAAGCCATCTCGATTCACAACTTCAAAAGCAGGTACAAGAGAGAACTAGAATATCAAAAGGGTTAAAGGCACTAATTAGACCAACAGCTACGAGGTGGAGTCCTAGAGCTAAATCACGTTTTCCTATAGACACAGTTAGATAAGTGTGCACACATAAATGACACGCATAGATATAAACAATTATTTTTTCAGTGTATAAGTAGTGAATACATGGAACGAACTAAAGGAAGAGGTAGTTAAAGTATTTCTATCTACAGCTAATCATGCATACCCACAAGCACAGATTGAAAAGAACACAAGTAGAGGGCCATTTATATATGTGGACTGAAAAGTAAATAAAAATATGATGCAATGAATATACTGGTATTGTTTGGTCTACATACATGGCATAGGAATATATATACATTTAACATTTGAATGAATTTTTTTTTGCATAGATACATTACGTACCATGGCATTTGACATGCTTTTAACCATTGCCTTTCGGAAGCCTTTAATTGGTTCCTCCTTGTCCTTTCCCAGGATGACTGGCATAGACGCTGGCAGAGAGGGTGGCACACGAGGAGTGACTGGGGGGGCTCCTGCTGGCTGGCCTGTAGGGATGACAACCACTTTAAGAGACATCTATAAACTTTTGCAAGTTGTAACCGTTTTGCATTACTGAGGGCTAAATATGTTAACCCTTTTTTAAACAATTCATTTGGTGAAGATTGTAAAAATATGTATATACTGCACATACATACATTACATACATAAACATACATACATAAGAGTATTTTAATCTTCAACTTGCATAAAAAACCAGGCATTGAATGTAATGAAATACCATTTTCTGGGCTGAGCCCCCCCAAGGCTCCCTGAAGCTGACTGACTGATATTCGCTATACTGTATTAGTCTAGAGCATCAGTTACGTGGAGTTCATGCTTACCGGAAACCACGAGCCAGAACCTGGTTCCCTCAGAAAGGCACAGGGAGCAATGGCTTATGAACTGCTGCATTTTTTTAGAGTATTTTTTTATACCGAGTGTATTTTTGAGCGGCATTTTCTGAGAGTATAGTCATGTCTGCCATCGACCGGGGGTATCACCCAGAAAGGTAGGCGAACCATTACTAACCCCTACTGGTAAAACATTGCAACCCAAGACCTAACAGAGCCCAAGAAGAAAGGAGGCCCCGCCCAGGTGGCCTAAACGCTGACACCAGCAGTTTATAGACATAACAAATCGCCGACCGGAAGGAGGGAGGGTGTCAGGGAGCCTCCTCGGGTTCAAACAGCAAGCAAGTAGCAATTGAAACAAAGGCTGGGCCAGCCACCATGGAACCAGAAGAATCCCCCTCCCCCCAAAAAGCTTTGAGCTGAGCGAGAACCCAAAGCAACAGCTGGACCGGGGGAGAAGAGATAGAAAAACTCCCACCGAGGAATGAGGAACTCCAACCGACGAACTTCGAGGAATCAGGTGTCAGCGAACACATTGAGCGAGGGAAACGGGAAGGTGCCATTAGCAACCAAAGTAACAACTGACACAAGGCTCCCAGGGAACAAACCCAGCTACTGTGAGAGTGGCAGAAGGGACTGCCTCGAAACCAAACCTGACCCAGTGGAAAAACCAGCAAAGCGAAGTTCAGACTCCCGCACAGCTGCTCAAGCAACTGACGAGTACTTGGGCACCCCCTCCCCTAAGAACAGCTGAGTTCAGGACCAGGGCAGGACCACAGCTGGAGCAACGCCGCAGAAGGGAGGAAGGGAGGGACACGGACACATTCGAGAATCCAATACCAGGCCCAGCCAAGTCCAAACCTGGGACAAAACCAAATGGAACTTTCTCCAGTTCACTAGGAACCCGAACCCGGCGAGCTGGGAAAGAATCAAATCCTTGGCGAGCAGACATGCAGACTGGCTGGGAGCCCACACAAACCAGTCATCAAGGTAGGCCAACACCCGAACACCTAACAGAAGAAGACAGGTCACCACGACCCGGGTAAGACGCATAAAAATTCAAGGTGCCAGATTCAGCCCGGATGGAAAACAGTGAAAGCTGTAAGCCTTATGCACCACCACGAAACCTAACCAATCCCTGAACCCCGGGTGAATAGGAACGTGCCAATAAGCATTCTTGAGTCCAGGAACACCATCCAAGCACCTGGACCGAGAAGAAGCCGGACCTGGGACAGAGTGGTCATCCGTAAGGAGGGGCAAGGAATCCAATAGCTCAGACGAGAGAAGTCCAGCATGAACCGGAGACCCATGCAGTCCCGTTTCGGAACTGGGAACAAGCGAGGAACCCACTCGAGGGACAAGGTCGTTTCGACCACGCCCAAGCAAACCCACTCCAAGACAACCCAACAAAGCGACGGGAAGGAAGCCCTTCCCACCAGCCCCGAATCGTGGGACCAAAAGTGGGCAAACAGGGCCAGTTGCTCCCCCCCCCATCGCCCCATTAATAGCGACCCATAAAAGGGCCGACGTGACCCCCCGAAAAGCCGACCTGTGTGCAGTGACCACTGTGCTGAACAGACGAGGAGGACCCTGGAAGAGCACCAGCTCAGAAGCTGGCACCAATGGCCCACCTCAAGCTACCAAAACCTGAGCCTTGGCACGACCACCCTGGGAAGAGCAAGAACAATACCCCCCCTTCCCTGGAGCACCAACAAATCAGAAATAGGACAGCAACTGAAGGATGCCGCCGCCAAAAACCGAGTCACAATATTGTCCAAAAATAACAACAGACAAAAGGGAGTTGAGCCAGGACCCAAGCAGGATCAAGAGAGGGCAAGGACTCCTTGTTGACATGCCAGGCGTGAGGAAAAAACATAGAAACCGCCTCCCGGAGAATAAATTCAAACAGTTTCTGCAATGCCGCTGAAGCCAGAGCCGCTGAGACCAGCTCTCTAGTCGAAGGCACAACACACAATGCCGCCACATCCTCCAGAAATCAGTCCTAAGACAGCTCCAGAAGACTAAAGAAGCGCAAGACTGAAACCAAATGGCCGAGTTATCTTGAGATGATTTCGGGGCTTTTTAGAGTCCCCGCGGCCCGGTCCTCGACCAGGCCTCCACCCCCAGGAAGCAGCCCGTGACAGCTGACTAACACCCAGGTACCTATTTTACTGCTAGGTAACAGGGGCATAGGGTGAAAGAAACTCTGCCCAATGTTTCTCGCCGGCGCCTGGGATCGAACCAGGACCACAGGATCACAAGTCCAGCGTGCTGTCCGCTCGGCCGACCGGCTCCCTGAAGTGCGCGATGATCCTCAACAACCAAGGCAGCAGAAAGCACAGGAACCTGAGCATGCAACTGCAGCAACCCAACCTCAGGGGCATGAAGCATTCATCCCAGGCTGGGCGAGATGTATGGGCACGTCTCCTTACACCCGTTGCCTCTGTTCACCTAGCAGTAATTAGGATCCTGGGTGTTAATCGACTGTTGTGGGGTCACATCCTGGGGAATGGTCAAATACTGCATATATCCGAGGTGTACTCAAATTCCCCAAAATGCCGCAAGGCACGGCACGAGGAAAATAGCCACAAGGCTCAGCAACAAGTGGGCCGAAAGTTCCCAGAGTTATATAAAAAAAAAAAAAAAAAAAAAAAAAAGAGCATTGAATGTAATGAAACGACATTTTCTGGGTGAGACCCGGAGGCTCCCCTGAGCTTATCCAGGCTGATATGCTAATGCCAGACTTTAGCATCAGTCATGTGTATGGAGTTCTATGGGCCTACCGGGGACCACGAGCCAGAACCTGGCCCCCCTCAGAGAGGCAAAGGGAGCAATGGCCTATAGAAACCCCAGTGTGGTTGCAAACAGTCTATGTCTGCCATCGCCCGGGTCAGGCACCCAGAAAGGTAAGCGTCCCAGAACATACCCCTATTCTGGTGAAAATTGCTACCACACGCTGAACAAGTGGATAGAATTCCCCTAAAAGAAACGAGCAAACGATCATGACGTCACACGTCACCGCGTCGCTGTCTGCACAGCTGCCCCCTTCCCCCCTCCCCCGGAGGGGGAAGGGGGAGTCCTAGACCTACCACGCCAGCTATCCACCATAAGTTCTGAGGCTGGATGTCAAAAAATGCGAAAAACTGCCGACTGGAGGGAGGGAGGGAGGGATGCCGGGGAGCCTCCGGGTCTCACCCAGAAAATGGCGTTTCATTACATTCAACGCTGGTTTTCTGGGGGAGCCCCCTTCGGCTTCCCGGAGCTAACTACCCACAGAGGAAAGAAGAGGGACATACCCGGGAGGCGGCCGCCGCACACTCCCCAACCCAAAGTCAAGACAACTGGCTGCAACTGCCAACCCAAGGCGACACAGCCCAAGGCTGGCTAACATAACAAGTTAGGTGGGAAGGTGGAGGCCAAAACCGTCAGTAATTTCAAAGCATTGTATGACAGAGTGCTGGGGAGACAGGACACCACGAGCATAGCTCTCATCCTGTAACTACACTTAGGTAATTACAGGCCCGAAAGGGCACGGGAACGACTACGAGATATTGAGCAGCCAGGCCCCTGTATGACCGCCAAAAGCCCAGTGCCCAAATGTCAGCCAGGACATGCTGCCAAGACGGCAGCAAGAACAGCGAATCTACGAATGTCATGAGCACGGGGATAGAACGCAGGCTGGCTAGCCTCAATAACACGGTGGACGACCTGGGAGACCCTCGCCCACAAACAGGAAAGAAAGGAACTGGATCAATCTAAAGCGCGTCCTGGACACAGAAGCTGTGGCGCACAATTAACAGTGAAGAGCTGCAACCGGACACAAAACATGATGCACCCCAGGCCCGACCAGCCAAGGACCCCTTCAGAAAGCAGCAGTCTCATTCTGTGCCAGAAAAGAGGGAGACGGCTGCAACCGAAGGAGCAGAAACCCCTGTGCCAGAGGAGAGCAGGAAGCTCACTGACCCGACCCCTAGAGGCAAATGCCAACAGGAAAAGAGCCTTCAAGAAACAAACCCGAACCGAAGGGGGCACAACAAACCGAGGAGTTTTGTTGGGTTTTGTTTAGGAGTCCCAAATCTACACAGTAAAATAACAATGTACTGGAGTGAACGATATGGAAGAAAATGCAGAATTGAACCAGTGAAGAGCAGGTGCCATAGGCACAATCAGAGAACACTGTATAAACATCAGAGGTCCACTGTTGTTCAACACCCTCCCAGCGAGCATAAGAAATATTGCCGGAACAACAGTGGACATCTTCAAGAGCAAACTAGATTGTTTCCTCCAAGGAGTGCCGGACCAACCGGGCTGTGGTGGGTATGTGGACCTGCGGGCAACTGCAAGCAACAGCCTAGTGGACCAAACTCTCACAAGTCAAGCCTGGCCTTGGGCTGGGCTTGGGGAGTAGAAGAACTCCTAAAACCCCATCAACCAGGTATCAACCAGGAGGAGAAGAAGAAAGAGCATACTGTCCAAAGACCAGGACGGCTCAGGTGGTGCACGAGCAGGCCGGAGGTGAAACAATGCATAAGACAGCTTACGAAACGGCGCAGATGTAACACCAAGACCAAACACAAGCTGAAGTGGCTTCGCTAGCGCCGCATGAAACGAGGCGACGGTATGCGGCAAGATGACGGCCCTGAACCTCCACCAGAAAAGACAAGCCGACACCAACAAACGCAGCCACCTAAGAAGGGACAGAAGGAAAAGGAAGGACCGCCAAGAAACCCATACTGCCGCCAAGAAGAAGCACGCAGGTGGGACACCAACAACGAAGTCACCCGACCACCAACCGAAGGTGAAAGACTTGAGGCAGAACCTAACCAGCCCCCATCAAGGTTTATTCGAGCCTAGGAAGAGGCGGAGCCACAGGAAGATCTTGGGGGTGACCACTGAGCAAGCAGAGCCGGTAATCCAAGCCGGCAAAGAAGGAGATAGAACGTCTGCCGAACAGAAAACTCCCCAATGCGAGCGAGCTCACCAGGAGATCAAAGACTACGGGTCCGACGCGAGACTCCAGAGAAGGGACACTGCGAGACCCTGAAAATGCCAACAGGCAAGGCAAGCCAGGAAAACAGGAACCCAAACCTGGCAACAGGAAGGCCAAAAGGCACAAACAAAACACACAACAGTGTGTAGGAGAAAACGAGGAAAATACTGGAAGAACAGCCCCAGCACCAGGAGCCAGGGACAAGAGTGAAGCAGGAAGATGAGGAACGAAGAAGGCATGCAGCAAATCTGGAACGAAAGGGACACGACCAACCCTCAGAGCTGCAGACCATGTCCCAACAAGTCACGCCAACAAAACAGTCGCAGTCCTAACAAACCAAACTGAAGAAGGTGCTAAGGTTTGCCACCAGACTAGGACCCGAACCGAGGGGTACGAGCAACGAAGACACTAATGAACACAAGTGCACACGCACAAGTATGCTACACATTCTAACCTGAGAATTGCTTTTAAATACATGGATGGAGAAATACTAAAGAAATTGTTCACAACTTTTATTAGACCAAAGCTGGAATATGCAGCGGTTGTATGGTGCCCATATCAAGAAGCACATCAACAAACTGGAAAAGGTGCAATGACATGCCACTAAGTGGCTCCCAGAACTGAAGGACAAGAGCTACGAGGAGAGGTTAGAGGCATTAAATATGCAAAAACTAGAAGATAGAAGAAAAAGAGGCGATATAATCACTACGTTCAAAATAGTAACAGGAATCGATAAAATTGATAGGGAAGAATTCCTGAGACCCCGGAACTTCAAGAACAAGAGGTCATAGATTTAAACTAACGAAACAAAGCTGCCGGAGAAATATACGAAAATTCACTTTTGTAAACAGAGTGGTAGACGGTTGGAACAAGCTAAGTGAGAAGGTGGTGGAGGCCAAAACCGTCAGTAATTTCAAAGCATTACATGACAAAGAGTGCTGGGGAGACGGAACACCACGAGCATAACTCTCATCCTGTAACTACACTTAGGTAATTACCATGCAACACAGGTGGAAGGAGCGCCCAAAGGAGCCAAAGAAACGCAAGAAAGAAACATTCCAGTTGCAGAGTAGTAAACAAATGGAATGCACGAGGAAGGGAAGTAGGGGACACTGACCCCATACACAGCTGCAAATGCAGAGAAGACAGAGCCCAGTAGATGTCAAGGAAGCGACAGGGGAGAGGCAGGACGAAGGAGCCAAGCTCAACCCCAAGAAGCACAACCAGGGGCGGACAACTAGGCGAGGACAGAGAAACCAATGTACTGTACATGGAAGGGCCAAGCCTGGCACTCCAAAACGGGAAAGGAATGAAGGACCCCATAGAAGACCACGAAAAACGCTACAATTAATCCCAAACACGCATCCCCAGGCACAAAACGGCAGCAAAATGGCACCCCGCAACATCCTGACACAGTAACACGTACCACATATTACTGTGGTACATGTTACTAATGCACATGTGCATTAGGCAGAGATGTGGTTGAGGCTGACTGTAGACAGTTCCAAATATAGGTATGATAGAGCCCAGCAGGCCCAGGAACCTGCACACCAGGCAATAGATGGCCGAGAGGCGGGACCGAAGAGCCAGAGCTCAATCCCCGCGAGCACAACCAGGCGAGTACAACTAGGTGAGTACATAACCTGCACCTCAACCATCGTACCTCGTAACATGGTTGAGGTGGGGGTCCCTTGATCGACTCGAGCATGGGTTGGACATGCATATGAGTGGGACTGGACAGGTAGAAATAGGGGCAGTCACTTGTGTGCTGACGGTCTTATATTCGTATCCAAAAACCACGAACCAGCGCCTGGCCGAAAGAGACGCCAGGTCACAGAAACTTACCTGCCGAACATAGGCACGAACGTGTCATGACACAACGTAGCTGAGAAGATCCCGAGTGCACCGCCAGGGGAAGAAGGCCAGAGCCGCACACGCAGGAAGGCAGGGTAGAGGCGAAAGAGGCACCCCACATCGATGACACAGGGAAAACCCCGGCGTCCTCCCCATAGCTGCAATCCAGAACACCCCACTAGCTACGGGGCACGGACAGGAGAATGGAGCAGAGTGAGAGGCGAAGCACCCGAGAGAAAAGGACGCAAAACACCAGCACAGGTGCACCCTGCCCAGACCAAAACAAACTCCCACGGCGCATGCGCAGGACAGGATGTCCGAACTGCACAACCCACACGGAGGGAAGGGGCCAACTAGAACTACTTTACAAGAAAAGTAGCCAAACAGTTTGTGACCCATGCGAACTGCTAAATAGAAGAAACAGCCCAGCTCATGGGACAGGAGCCAAAAAAGGAGTAAGCAGCGACATACATAGCCGTCTTATGAAATGAATACAATGAATTTAATTGGAAACCCAATTGGGCTATAAGTAGCCCAATCTGGCATCCCGGACTAGGAGTATGGAAAGAAAATGAGCAGTGGGCGAGACAGCACGGAGAGAAGAGACAGCAACAAAAGAACGAGACGGGACCAAAAACCAAGAATAAACACAAGAGAGGACCAACAAGCCCTAGAAATTACCGGAGGGAAGCCACACTGAAAGGCGACAGACGTTCCAATAATATGGGAAGTAGCGAAAAACCTTCCCGTACCTTCAAGAACACACAGAAGCAAGCACAAATCATGAAGGCTCATAAAGGCACAGTCGCACCCGAGATCAAAAGTCATGCAGAACCCCAAGAAGAGGGGAACATAACGGAGAAGTCCCATCCCAAGAAAAAGGGGGAATAATGGAGAAGAGCACCCACCGACAGCACGGAACCAACTGACTCGAGGGACAAAGAACTGACTCCGGGGAGGGGCCGACGCCCAACAACTTGTACGGGGATGGGGGGGGGGGGAGGAAAAACCCCACTCCGTATAACTGCAGGCCCCGCCCAGAGGGTAAAAAAATTCTGGTGGGGTCCAACGGGGTTCTAAGCCCCTCCAAGCTAGCCCCTCCCCAGCCCCGGGAACCCACAAGGCAGGCCCCGGGGCCGAGCCGTTCCCCCAAAGCCCCAGCCTCACAAGGAAAAACTGGGGCAGCCGTGAAAATACTAAGGAAGGGAGCCCACTGGCCGACTCGTACAACACGGCTGGAGGAACAGGCTCGAATGCTCCCGTCGTTACCTCGGAAGGGGAATTCCCTGAGATCTCACGAGTCTCAAAACCAACGAAGCCCCACCCCGACCCCGAACTCAGACGGTAGGGATCCGGATGCAGGTAGGAAGGGGGGGGAGGGGGGGGGAACCAGACTAGACCACAACAGGGGAAAGACAAGGGGGCATGGAAGGAACCGAAGCAACCAACACCCCCAAGCCCCAACACCAACCAAAACGGGGCAGCCTTAGGGCTTTCGGGGAGCAAACAATCGAAAGCGTTGCCACCATCGAAGCTCAACGTGCAACGCCCATGCTGCCAGCACCCGCATAGTCAGCATAAGACTGGGTAACCGAGTCACAAATAAGCAACAAAACTCGCAGGACTCCAGGCCGAAGGCATCACCGACCCCACAGGCAGCAGCAAAGACAAAGTCACCCGGAGACAAGGGGACAGAGCAACCCTCAAACTCGCCGAGTTTGAGGGATGTGACCCCGGGGGACTCCGGGGTCACATCCATCAGACCCGTGCATCCCCAGGGGTTTCCCAGGGTCCTGAGCGTTTTCTATAATAAGACTCTCGCTCAGGTAATACCAGGCAGGGTACTACTAACCGGCGCCCAAGTCTACCAACAACCTTCTAAGAAGTGAACCCATGGGACATGTACACTTACCTAGTAGGGGGAACCACCGAAAGAAGGAAGAATACTCAGTACACGGGACACGGGGCAAGAACGAAGACAGACCCCCCCCCGCCAGGCAGACAAACAAACACAAAGAAAAAAGAAAACCCCGCAAGAGGACAGCATACCCAGGCAGAACAGAGCCGGCTGCCATGATTGGTGAAAACAAGGTGTGCAGTACCCTGTGCCCCACCAGTGCAAACTGCCCCTTACCCTAAGGCGAACAAGGGAGACAGAACACCTGAGCACACAAAGGGCGGCCAAAAACCAAGCAGTAAATGGCCTAGTAGGAGCAGAACCCAAGGAACTTGTGGAAGGTGACCCCAAGGGCAGTGCTTACAGGGCACCTAGGGAAGGAAACCCTAGGCACATGCAGCCCGAGTACTGGAGAATCACTCCCGGCTCACGCACCACCTAGAAGACAGTCCCCACACTCTAGGTACACGGTGCTGAAACAACCACTGGAGCCGGAGTACACGACCTCAGCCTCTAGCATCAGCCGAAGAACTGATGGTGGATAGCCGGCGCGGTAGGTCTGGGGCTCCCCCTTCCCCCTCCTGGAAGGGGGAGGGGGGTGGGGAGCTGCGCAGACAGCGGCGCGGCCACGTGTGACGTCATGATCGTTTGCTCGTTTCTTTTAGTGGAGTTCTATCCACTTGTTCGGCTTGTGGTAGCAATTTTCACCAGAATAGGGGTTTGTTTTGGAACGCTTACCTTTCTGGGTGCCTGACCCGGTCGATGGCAGACATAGAATGCTTCCAACCACACAGGGGTTTCTATAGGCCATTGCTCCCCTTGCCTCTCTGAGGGGGGCCAGGTTCTGGCTCGTGATCCCCGGTAGGCCCATAGAACTCCATACACATGACTGTTGCCAAAGTCTGACATTAGCATATCAGCCTGAATAAGCTCTGGGGAGCCCCTTTGGCTCCCTTTTTTACTCTCTCTCCCCAGAGAAAAAAAAACAGCATTGAATGTAATGAAACGTCATTTTCTGGGTGAGCCCCGGAGGCTCCTTACCTTGAGGATACCTTGAGGTGCTTCCGGGGCTTATCGTCCCCGCGGCCCGGTCATCGACCAGGCCTCCTGGTTGCTGGACTGATCAACCAGGCTGTTGGACGCGGCTGCTCGCAGCCTGACGTATGAGTCACAGCCTGGTTGATCAGGTATCCTTTGGAGGTGCTTATCCAGTTCTCTCTTGAACACTGTGAGGGGTTTGCCAGTTATGTCCCTTATGTGTAGTGGAAGCGTGTTGAACAGTCTCGGGCCTCTGATGTTGATAGAGTTCTCTCTCAGAGTACCAGTTGCACCTCTGCTTTTCAACGGGGGTATTCTGCACATCCTGCCATGTCTTCTGGTCTCATGTGATGTTATTTCTGTGTGCAGGTTTGGGACCAGCCCCTCTAATATTTTCCACGTGTAAATTATTATGTATCTCTCCCGCCTGCGCTCAAGGGAATACAGATTTAGGCTCTTTAGTCGGTCCCAATAGTTTAGATGTTTTACCGAGTGGATTCTAGCAGTAAAGGATCTCTGCACGCTCTCCAGGTCAGCAATTTCACCCGCAGTGAAAGGGGCTGTCATTGTGCAGCAGTACTCCACTCTAGAGAGCACAAGCGTTTTGAAAAGTGTCATCATCGGTATAGCATCTCTAGTGTGAAAAGTTCTTGTTATCCAACCTGTCATTTTTCTTGCAGTTGTGACGGCTACTTTATTGTGTTCTTTAAAGGTAAGGTCTTCCGACATGAGTACACCCAGATCCTTTACATTGCCTTTTCGTTCTATGTTATGATTTGCCTGAGTTTTGTACGTGGTTTCAGTTTTTATATTTTCATTTTTCCATAGCGCATGAGCTGGAACTTGTCTTCGTTAAACACCATATTATTTTCTGTAGCCCATAGAAAGACCTGATCTACATCTGACTGGAGGTTCGCCGTGTCCTCTATGTTGCCTACTCTCATGAAGATCCTAGTGTCATCTGCAAAGGATGATACAGTGCTATAGGTTGTGTTCTTGTCTATGTCCGATATAAGGATGAGAAAAAGTACTGGAGCAAGCACAGTACCCTGGGGGACTGAGCTCTTAACGGTTGACGGGTTGGATTTTATTTTGTTGACTATTACACATTGGGTTCTGTTGGTCAGGAAATTGTAGATCCATCTGCCTACTTTTCCGGTAATTCCTTTTGAGCGCATTTTATGGGCAATAACACCATGGTCACATTTATCAAAAGCTTTTGCAAAATCTGTGTAAATTACATCAGCGTTTTGTTTGTCTTCCATAGCATCTAATGCCATATCATAGTGGTCCAGCAACTGCGACAGGCAAGAGCGCCCTGTTCTGAAACCATGTTGTCCGGGGTTATGGAGATGCTGTGATTCCATGTATTTTGTGATCTTACTTCTTAGCACTCTCTCAAAAATTTTTATGATGTGCGATGTTAGTGCTATCGGTCTGTAATTTTTTGCCTCTGCCTTATTTCCTCCTTTATGAAGTGGTGCTATCTCTGCTGTTTTTAGTATATCAGGAATAACGCCAGTATCTAGGCTTTGTCTCCACAGAATGTGAAGGGCCTGCGATAGTGGTTTTTTACAGTTCTTGATGAATATGGAGTTCCAAGAATCCGGGCCTGGTGCGGAGTGCATAGGCATACTGTTTATGGCTTCTTCAAAATCCAGTGGGGATAGGGTGACGTCTGATATATGATTTGATGTTGGTATCATATCCATGAAAAATTCATTTGGGTTATCGATCTTTAGTGCGTTTAATGGCTCGCTGAAGACAGAGTCGTATTGCTTCCTCAGTAGCTCGCTCATTTCTTTGTTGTCATCGGTGAAAGTTCCATCTTCCTTTCGCAGGGGCCCGATACTAGATGTGGTTTTTGATCTTGATTTTGCATAGGAGAAAAAATATTTCGGGTTTCTCTCTATTTCACTGATGGCCTTTTGCTCTCTTTCCCTCTCCTGCGTTTTGTATGATTCTTGTAGCTTGAGTTCAATTTTTCCTATTTCGCTACCTAACCTTCTTCGCCGTTCCTGAGATAGGGTGCGACTCTCAAGTTGTACCGCGATTCGTTTTCTTCGCCTATATAGGGAACGACGTTCTCGTTCCAATCTGCATCTCTTCCTCTTTTTTCTTAGGGGATGCGGTTTGTACATATTTCTAGTGCTACTGAGCTTATTTTTTCCAGGCACTGGTTCAGGTTCGCATTTCCTAGCTGTTCTTCCCAGTTTATTTCTGTGAAGTCCTGGTTTATTTGCTCCCAGTTTATCTGTTTATTATTGAAGTTGAATTTGCTGAAATCTCCTCCACCGGGAATCTGGACTGGTTTTGAAGGTCTATTCCCCATGGTTGTCATAACTTCAATTAAGTTGTGATCTGAGTAACAGGTATTTGTAATCATTATGTTCCTGATCAATTCATCATTATTAGTGAAAATGAGGTCCAGCGTGTTCTCCTTCCTGGTTGGTTCTACTATTTGCTGGTTTAAGGCAAACCTGTCGCACATCCGTAGCAGGTCATTTGCATGTGCCTGTTCATTAAGGCTACTTCCTGGTATTCTTTCTGATATTACTGTATTAGCCAGGTGCTTCCATTTCAGGTGCCGTAGGTTGAAGTCCCCAAGCAGAATGATGTTCGGAGCTGGATTTGTGAGGTTTTCAAGCAGTGTTCTACTTTCATTAGTTGGTCTTTAACTGCTGAGGGTTTGCCTCCGGTGACTTATATACAAGGACAATAACTACATTTATAATCTCTATTTTGATTATCAGCACTTCCACCATATCATTCGAGGTGTTTAGCAGCTCAGTACAGATGAGTGTGTCTTTGATGTATAGGCTGACCCCACCCTGAAGCCGGTGGTTCCTATCACTCTAAAAGATTGTACTCTGAGATCCATT